>OX375879.1:91066577-92266577 GCA_947359465.1 Metellina segmentata
AAAAATTAACAATTACCTTGGATCATTCCCATAGGGGAGCGATCCTGGACTGTCGGCAATAGACCGCTGTGTTGGTCTAGCACGACGTTAACTAAAAATGACCAATCACCCGCATTGTCGTGAATAGCACAGTGTGGATTGATGCCGGACCGTAGTCAATAGCACTTTATGTTGCTCTTGTACAACGTTTATAAAAAATTAACAATTACCTCAGATATTTTCCCTAGGGGATTGATCCTGGACGGTTGTCAATAGCCCGTAGTGTTGCTCTAGTACTAAGTCAATAAAAAATTACCAATTACCTTGGATCTTTCCCTTAGGGGATGGATCCTGAACCGTCGTCAATAGCAAATTGTGTTGTTGTAGTACGACATTAATTAATATTTACCTCATATCTTTTCTTTAGGGGATTGATCCCGGACCATCTGGCTAACACCAATTACAAGCCATGACTTACAGCCCTTAGATATTAGGGTTTCCACTCCATTTAAAACATGAAAAGGAATTTTCAAAATCATGGTACAGGGAAACCAGACTTGCAAAATGTTTCTAAGGTCACATTTCTACGAAATTTATTCTATTCACATGTCTATTGAAATGGTTATGTAAACTATTAAATTTGATCATGTTGTGAAAGAATTTAAGGGAAGTGGTTACATACCATAAACAGACATGCTGTGAAATTCAGATTTGTAAGGATAGAGAAGGCATTAATTTCCCAGAATGAAGTTCAATATGAGTTATTAGCTTGTCACAAAATTAAAGAAATCAAGCTTCAAGTAATAAGGCATAACCTTTAAGCAACTTAAATACCAAATTAAGTATGTGTACTGCTACCTGACCTGACATAAGCCATGTTAACAATCTTTAACTATGTTAACTGAATTTATAAATGCTGCTCAAAACTCATTGAGAAAAAGGTTAAGAAAAATAGGTGAGGTAATATCAGAAGATTTACCATCATAGAGCATTTATATTAAGATAGGACAAGTACAAAGAAAAAATTGAGAACAGCTCAGGCTCCTACTGAAAATATAGGTTCAAATTTGAAGAAAAAACATAGGTTCGATCTTGTTCTTGAAGAATGCAATGTATATATAATGTAAAGAAACAACTTTTTTTTAAAACTTGTCATTGCTAAATTCTACTTTGAAATTGAAAACACAGTTTTATAAACCCACTTTACCCCACCAGATCCTATTTAAGTCATCTCAGTCATGAATTCCAAGAAAATTCAATAACATATACAAAAATGTAGATTCTAAACATTAAAAAAAAAAAAGACTTTCAAAGATATTCTAGGATAGTGGGTTTTAAGAACATATGGAACTTGTTTCATAAAACTGAGCCGTATTATTGAGGTATACTAATTGTTGTAGTATTTTTTTTGTTTAAAAAAATGAAAGAGTTTACCTGAAATTTTTTAATTAAATCATGCTGTGTTTTCAGAATACAATATATATTCCAACAAAGGTACACTTGTTTTTAAAAACCAATGCACACCTTTAAAAATTAAAAAATAGTTAAAACCATACTTACAGAAATATAAGTTAGAATCTGAGTATTATTCATGACAATAGTAACTGGAGTATCCTTATTGATAGAGGTCTGAAGATCAGCAGGCCATTCAGGTGGTATGTAAGGACTTGGGACACCCAATTTCCAGTATACCTCAAATATTTTAAAGATATCTTGGGCCAAACAGGAACAGTTATAAATAACAATACCAAGTTCTTTAACCTGTTGGTTAAAAAAATAAATCAGGTTTACCTCATAAATGACAAAACTAAAAGAAAATTTATGTAACAGGCAATAAATATAAAGAATGAAAAACAATAATTTAAAATCTTTATTCTATGATCTCAAGTGTTTGAAGATAATAAATTCAATAAGTAAGAATTCACCTTTCAGAGTAGTAAAATTAGCCACCACTTAAAATAAGATTAAAATTCTAACACAAATCAGAAAATAATGTTCAAGACTGTCAGTTTCAGATAATTAATAATACAGTATTTTTTAATTATGAAAAACACTCTAATTTAAAATAAAGATAATGTCAAGGATATACCTGAGTCAGTGATCGCCAATCCATGTTTGCACTGCCAATGTAAAAATGCTTTTTATCAATGAGAAACATTTTTGTGTGCAAAACACCTCCTCCAAGCATTTTCTTAAAATCCAAGCTTCTAACTTTGGCAGCACCTACACAAATAATGTAGAGAAATGTGATTTTAGTTTACATCTTATTTATAAGGTGTGAAAAAAGGTGTATGAACTCTTGTCATCTGAAATAATTTACTTATTAAACTTTCTTAATTGAATAAAATATAAAATTTTATTTAATAAAAATACTATGTTAGAGTGAATTTTGCAAGGAAGTTTAAGTGTAAAAGAGATGCAGAATATCTGTTTTTTGTATACATATTTTGATTTTTGAACTATTGAAATTTATTTTCACATTCCTGAAAATTAAAAAATGTTATTTTAAAACTTATCTAAGGAATAGAGAAATTTATCAGTTGTCCAGTTTTACAGAACAGCTTAACAAAAAACCCAAATAGGAATTTTACATATGAAATTATTAAGTAAAATTGTTCAGATTTTTCAAAAGTACCTTTTACTTCTAGTTCTTTAGTGTCATAATCAGGCATTGACCCAGTTGGCTTACTCTGGATGATTCTAATTCGAATTCCTCTATCTGTTCCAGCTTTCATAAGATCACTGAAAATTTTGTCTCCCTGAAATTAAATCAGAACCATAAATACCCACTTTAACTTAAAAAGATTTTAAAGGTATAATAATCACATTTCCTTATCTTACCTGCCATGAAGATGGATCAGGATCTTCAGGTTGGATATCTTGCCCTTTTAAAGTTGAGTAAAATGTTGCTATGTCAATTGATCTCTCAGCAAGTGAAATTAATTGTGACCAACTATCAAATACTGATGTGTGCGTTGGTTCCCCTTCAGCAAATGTTAAGTTTTCTGGTATACTTTCAACTAATGTGAATCTAACAATAAATAAATATTCATAATCAAAATTAATCCTTTTACACATGGAACGATTATCTACGATATATGAAACAAACAACTATCAAATACTGATGTGTGCGTTGGTTCCCCTTCAGCAAATGTTAAGTTTTCTGGTATACTTTCTGGGGCTGTAAATGGGGTATATGGAATATGGTAAATGGAATGGGCTGTAAAATGGGGTATGTCATTTAATGTAGGGAAATGTCAAGTTCTGCATATGGGTTACAGGAACAGTGGAGCCGAGTACTGTCTGCAGGGAGTAAAGGTAAAGGAGGGAGAAACAGCCAAGGATCTTGGGGTGATAATTCACAGGGATTTTAAAATGGGTCACCAATGTTCAGCTGCGGGTAAAAAGGCTAATAGGTTATTGGGGTATATTAAAAAGACTGTAACTTCAAGGGATAAGAATATAATCTTGCCGTTATATAAGGGTTTAGTAAGACCACATCTAGAATATGCTGTACAATTCTGGGCTCCATATATGAGAAAGGACATAGAATCAATTGAAAGGGTTCAGCACAGAGCTACAAAAATAATAAAGGGGCTAGCAAATTTCGACTATAATGAACGTTTAAGTAAGCTAAACATGTATACACTGGAAAGAAGAAGAAGGAAGGAGGATTTGATTCAGCTTTTCAAGTTTGTAAAACAAGGGGACACAGAGGGCTTAAATTTCAATAGGGACAACAAAACAAGGGGCCATGGGTATAAATTGAATAAGACACATTTTAATCGGGATTTAAGGAAAAACTACTACTTTAATAGGGTAATAGACAGTTGGAACGCGTTGCCAGAAAATATAGTTAATTCAAAGGGAGTGTACGAATTTAAGACACAATTGGATAGTCAGTGGGAATTGGGGAATTCATAAACAAAGGACCAGCCTTGTTGGGCTTGAGCCTGTAGCTGGTCGTCAATATTTGTATTTGTATTTGTAACAAATAAAACTACTAACAGCTAAGTTTATACCTATTACGTCACTGGTTATAATGAACTACTTTTACTAATATTTAAAACAAAACCCAATTGATAGTTGGAAATACAATTTCTTAATGCCAGATCATTGACCTTTTTGGGACTACAAGGGTCAAACCATTGGTTATTTGTAAGGAAGTGACTAATGAATAAGTTGCTGTTGCATCTAAAAGGGTCAATCACTAACATCCTATCATTAAAAAACTGGGATTAGAGCCATTAAACCAAATTGGCGCAGAAAAATTACGGAAGTATGCATAAAACTCTTAGTAAAAAGGCTCCTTTCAGAAATGCAATACACTCAGTTATAAAACAATATTTTTTAAAAGAAATTCACAAAAGAATATCCAATAGGATTATGCCTTCAAACATCAATACAAGATTAAGTTAAGTTAGAAAAAATACTTATTTTGTATTATCTTTTTGTGAAAACTACATATCCTGAGGAATATATGTCAAATATTTTATCCAGTTGTCCAATATAGAAAATTGTTTAATATAGACACTAAAATGACAGATGAATTTGACCAAAAATGTATGTCCAAAGTTTAGTTATGTAAAAAGTAAAAATGTATAACTGCCCAAAAATTTTGCAATACAGTTAATTTCTCAGTGTTTCTATACATTATGTATCTGCAGCATGCAACCTCAGAAAACGAAAACAGATTACAAATTGTACGAGTAATAGCTTACAATATGTATATGTAATATTCTTGTACTTACACACAAGGACTGGAGCAGTTTTTGAACTGAGCATCATAATCTCCCAGCGTAATGACTTCTACCGATTTGGCTTCATCCTGGCCGATGAGGGGCAGGAGAACAACTAGAACAATGAGGACAATGATCACTAAAATAGGAATGCATGACGGTCTGAACCATCCTTTACACTTCTTCTCTTCTGGTTCACCACCCTTAATCATGTAGCGAGAATCAAAGAGCTGGAGTTCAAATTCCCCTACGTCGAGCTTGCCACTTCGCTCGACTACAGTCTGTAAAGTAAACAAAACAGAAAATCAATCCTAAATTCTGTAAAAAAATCAACAGATAACTGAAAACAAAATACACATTTGTCTACAACTACCCTTAGCCCTCCAATACCTCAGATTTCCATTTTATATTGCCAGGTCAATGCCAAATGGTAATGGTTTGTATCTTTGATATGATGTTAAGTTTGGCAACATCTTCATAAACTAGGCTTTAACTCAGATTTTGATAGAAACTCATTACATATTCATGATAAATGAATCTTTTAGAACCATAGAAACTTTTGTCAATGCAAGAGGGGTATACGATGAATGCAATAATATTCGTCTAGTAAAAAAGGCTCAATACTTGACATATGAGAAAATATCTGGGTTTTGACACCCTATTCATTAATTCTAACTAGATTCAATAGGATAAAACTCAAGAGCATGGTAATGGCTCACTGTCACATGGGCAACTAAAAGTTTTGCCTATTTGGCAATACCTTTTGACCATTTGGCTGGGCTACAATAATTTAATATCTATTAAAAAATTACCGTCAATTGGTAATGGTACCATTTTCTTGAGTCTAACTATAATTATAATTCTATTTGGTTTATCAATGTTTCTGTGAGCCTAAGTTGTAAATAGACATTTTTTTTTGTGTCAAAAACAAATCATGCTAATTAGCAAAACCCATAATTGCTATGCTTTAACATTGGAGTTATGAGTCTTGTTAATTAGCATGACAGTATGTGAAACCTGAAAAATATCAGTTTTTTATAAGCCTTTTTTGACTTCCTGTTGTCATGAAAGTGTTTACATGACCTTGAAGTCACACAAGCTGATTTTGATGACCTTTAGAAAACTGTAGGGGATAGATTGTTGCTAGTTTTATTTTAGTTTTGCACAGTTCTAAGACCTTTACATTCAAATTCCCAGTTCATATTTAGAAACAAAGTAAAATTTTAAAAACTTCAATACATGATGAAATAAGTCTGTGCTATCACATTACAAAGAGGTAGATATGTAACTTTTCACTTTGTTGCAAATAATTTCACAAATATTAACATTTTTATCAGATTACTCAAAAAATTCTACATTCATAACATTCTTACACAATAATGAACCATTTAATTTAACTATTGATTTAAAAGTTTTTAGGTACATTTTTGTAGATATTTTAAAACAGCTTTGGAGTTCTCTTTTGCTTAAAAAAAATGAGGAATTTATCAACAGCAACATTATAAACAACTGATGTCATCACAGCACATATCCAAAATGTTTAATAGAAACTTATATAACAAATTTCATTCGAGTACAATTAGTGAAAAAAAAACATTTTGTTGAAATAAAGTAGTGATGAGTTAAGAAGAAAATAAAAATTACCTTCTTCTTTCTCCACAAAGGAAACAAGGAGAATAAAACCATATAAAATGCTTTATAAACAATTATGCAATTTCAAACTTATTCCAAAAAAATGCGGAGAAACACAGAAAACTTTAACCTATTTTATCAACGTTAATCTGTTTGGCCAAGGGCTTTCGAAGCTTTAAAAACAACTGACATGTGTAAAATGCAACATGTTTCGAAAAAGTTCAAAAGTAAACATAGTATCAAAAAGGGACTGGAGTTGTGTATTGTATCTGTTGCTAAGCGTCACAGAGGTAGTTGAAGTTCGTGTAAATATTGGAGAGGGATTTTTGGTAGGTAGGTATTTTATTTGACGTCCTACTTGGAAAATATAGCGGACTATTGACGAGGTCCACTATGAATCATAAAGGGAATACTCTGAGAACAACACCACGTAATTTTGAACCACGATCAGATAACCAGGGAAAACATGAGCTGGCACACCACTCTCCACATTAGCACCACGTCAACAGGAGGACATTTGCGGCCACGACATATTTAACGTGCACTAGATCCCTTTGTACGCGACCGTCTCTGGTTGGATTCGAACTCGCAACTCTCCTGTTACTATTCCGTTACACTTCAAGTCGTTCTGTCATCGTCCGAGGGATTTTTGGAAAAAGTTGTATTGCGAAAATTTACTTCCGGAAAACGAATTATCTTTCAAGATACATGCCGGTTTACCATAAACTGTAATGTAGCGCTTTTTTAGCATTATTTGGCGTCAGTGTTCATCAATGAACTTCACACAATTCGGTAGGTAGGTATTTAATTAACGTCCCCCTGGGTAGTAACCGATGTGCTATTGGCAACGATCCGATATCAAACCCAAAGGGTTTTTAATATTAAGTTTCGACGACAGCACCACGAATTCAGAACAACGGTCAGATGATGAGGCAACACCTGAGCTCATATACAATTTGGAATTCACACTTTGTAATTTGCTTCAGTTTCTGACAGGTAGGTAGTTCATTAACGGTTCAATGGAGCAATATGGCAGGCCCTTGGTGAGGTTCTGAAATCAAACCAGAATGGAATGATCGAGAACAACACCACGTAATTTTGAACCACGGTCAGATGACGAGGTCAAACCTGTGCTAGTAGCCGCCTCTCCTAACTTCCACACCTCGATCATTTGAGGCCGACAGATTTAACATGCACTAGCTCCCATGTGCACAACGGTCATTGGTAGAACCTAGGTTTGTACTCACAAACCTCCTGTTGTTAATCCGTTACTCTTCGAACCTGGCTACCACGGGGCCGATTCCGTTTCAGTATCAAATTTTTGCTAAACGTTGCTAGATCCTGTCCTGCAGAAATGTCATACCTTCTCATATGGCGTTACCACTTAGGATTGTTGTGTTTAATGCAGTGGCGGATTAAGTGGTAAGCGAACTAAGCGGCCGGGTAAGGCCCTGAAATACCGAAGGGGCCCCAAGGTCTTAGAACATCTTTTCATTAGGGTTCTAGAAAAGTTGTAACAGTGTCTTTACAATGTGCGTCTTTCAGTGCAGTGAAAAGAATTCTTAATATAAGATGGTCAGCAAAAGCAGATGCTGTATTACCTATAAAACTTGGTTTCACCCACATAAAAGAGGCTTTAACTGAAATTTGTAATTCTAAAGAAAAAAAAGCTACTATATAGCGGAGGCGACTTCACTTCCGAAGAAAATGGACAAATATGAAACTGCCCTAATGACAGTTATTTGGAATACTATTTGTTACAAAGAATAAATGGTACTAGTAAATCACTGCAATCAGAGGAATGCGAACTATTAAAAGGATCTATATCCTACTGAAGTCATTAGAAAATTTTATCAATAATTTCAGAAAAGTTGAAAAAGAGGCAACTGATTCATCAGGGCTGTCATTTAATGTGGAAGATGGACAAATCCGCAGACAACAAATGAGAAAAAAATGTTTTTTAATGAAAACAAAGGAGTCGGACATGAATTTACAATAAGAGAAAGTTTCATAGTCAGTTAATTCATTTTATGTCATATGTGATAACACCAAGGCAGAATTATCTCAAAGAACTCAGATGTATCAAATTGTGTAACCATTTGACCATCTTTTAATATTTCTAAAAGAAAACGAGGCCACCATAAAAACCACACCAGATATCTATCGAGCCGACAAAGAAATGTTTTGCACATTTGCGAATGTTGAAACATCGGAGCCCTCAAACTCAAGTTAGAAATTTTTTTTCAAGAAAACTCATTAAGTTATTAACAAAAAAGAAAAGTAAACAAAAATTTCTCTCATACCATAGCACATTAAATAAATTTATTTCTTGCAAATTCGTTAATTATTTTGGAAGTGCCAATTGAATTCGGTTTGCGATTTCTTGCTCTATATACAGAATGGCCATATTAATTAATCTTTTTTCTCCCATAGAACTAATTAAATATTTTTTTACACACTTTTTACATCAAAAGAACCTTTCTCCTGTTGCTTTAGATAAGGGAAGTTTAAAAAAATTTCAATAACTAGCCGGGCTGCGCCGGCTATCGCTCGGCGGTGTGTAATAGTGCTTTTTTTAAACTTTTTTACGCACCGTAATCAAGCATGTTTTGATTTGTATATTTTATTTATTTTTATGAAACAATTCTTCAAATCATTGCGAGCGTATTCAATCAAATATTTAAGGAAAGTTGGTCGAAATATACATATACCGCTACAAAATTATACATGTCTAGTGATAGTTTGCAGGAAATAGACATATCATTAAAATCTAACTCCTAAATAATATTTCTACAATAGGTAATATACCAGAACATATAATGCAAACAAAAATAAAATTCCAATCCTTGAAAAAATGCAAAATTCCGAAGAAAAAAAATACGTACGTATCTATTCAAACGTGTTGAATTTAGATTTCCTGAATATATTGTGAAATAGAATAATGCGACAAAAGACTTTTCAACGATATTGACAAAGACAATAATGATTTATTAACAAAAAAAAATACATATTTATAATACTTGGGAATCCTCAAATATGTCCACAACATCTCGCAGTCAACTCAAATACGCAAACACGGAATTCTAAATCAAATTAAAAAAGCAAACATTAATTCTGAAGTGGCCAGATACCGGGTAGCAAAATCACGTTTAAATTACTTTTACATCAAAGGAAGAAATAAGAAGTCAGTTCAAACATAAATTTTTACAATTTAATTCCTTACTTTGCATAGAAATTGACCTCGGCTATTTAAAAACAGCAAGAAATCAAAATATCTGGGTTATTTTATTTACGTTTGATTGTTGCCATTCGACGATACGCAAATAACGTCGATTTCGGGTCCACGTACGTTAGTGTTTTATATTCTAATAATAATATATATAAAACACTAACGTACGTGGACCCGAAAACGACGTAATTTGTGTATCGTCGAATGGCAACAATCAACGTAAATAAAATAACCCAGATATTTTGAATTCTTGCTGTTTTCAAATAGCCGAGGTCAATTTCTATGCAAAATAAGGAATTTAATTGTAATATTTATGTTTGAATTTACTTTTTATTTCTTCCTTTGATGTAAAAGTAATTTAAACGTAATTTTGCTATCCGGTATCTGGCCACGTCAGAATTAATGTTTACTTTTTTAATTTGATTTAGAATTCCGTGTTTGGGTATTTGAGTTGACTGCGAGATGTTGCGGACATATTTGAGGGTTCCCAAGTATTATAAATACGTGTTCTTTTTGCTTATAAATCATTATTGTCTTTGTCAGTATCATTGAAAAGTCTTTTGTCGCATTATTATATTTTACAAAATATTCAGGAAGTCGAAATTCAACACTTTTGAATAGATACGTACGTGGATTTTTTTTTTCTTCAGAATTTTGCATTTTTGCAAGGATTGGAATTTTATTTTTGTTTGCATTATGGTGTTCCGGTATATTACCTACTGCAGAAATATTATTTAGGAGTTATATTTTAATGATATGTCTATTTCCTGCAAAATATCACTAGACATGGGTAATTTTGTAGCGGTATATGTACATTTCGACCAACTTTCCTTAAATATTTTATTGAATACGCAATGATTTAAAGAATTGTTTCATAAAAATAAATAAACTATGCAAATCAAAACATGTTTAATTACGGTGTGTAAAAAAGTTAAAAAAAAGCTCTATTAGACACCTCCGAGCGCTAGCCGGCGCAGCCCGGCTAGTTAGTATATATTATCCGTTTGCAATTAAAATAAATACTTATTAAGGTCCAAAAGTTTGCAGCTCGAGCATGTTAGAACAATAGTTTGATAGAATTGAATTGCGCTAACTCCACTCTATGTTAAGCAGTTCAGCTGGCATAGCAGCTAGATGTGCTGTTACCAGTACTTTAAAAAGTTAAATTCATGTCATTAAATTTTCAAATGAATTATTTTTGTTTTCAAAATTGAAGTTGTATCTGCGTGAGAAAAGTTCTACAGTTCTAAGGTTATTTCTGCGAGTTTTAGGTATTTTTTAGTAAAAAAATTTTAATTACGTTTTTTGGTTTTGAAAAGTGTTAATCAGTCGCACTAATAAATATATTGAAACCAAGGTGATTATTATGATAAATAAAAATTAGTGTTTGATTTCAAAAGGGATTAAGCCAAAGTGGCTACTTTCTAATGGCTCATAATCTTATGGTAAAGTTTTCAGTCTTTCTCACAAATATTCAGGAAAAAAAAGAATCATGCCATGATACAAATACCTCTAATTTAGACCCGCAGATATATTTAGTCATGATTTTAAGCATATTGTACTACTTCTTAAAATAAATGATGCACTTGATTTCTTTGGATCCATTAAGTCAAACTCAACCCCTTTAGCGCTGACACCGAAGATATTCAATGTATTATATACAAATACAAATATTGACGACCAGCTACAGGCTCAAGCTCAACATGGCTGGTCTTTTGTTTATGAATTCCCCAATTCCCACTGACTTTCCAATTGTATCTTAAATTCGTACACTCTCTTTGAATTAACTATATTTTCTGGAAACGCGTTCCATTTGTCTATTACCCTATTAAAGTAGTAGTT
Source organism: Metellina segmentata (assembly GCA_947359465.1). Classification (NCBI taxonomy): domain Eukaryota; kingdom Metazoa; phylum Arthropoda; class Arachnida; order Araneae; family Tetragnathidae; genus Metellina; species Metellina segmentata. The sequence continues at coordinate 91,077,999 of OX375879.1, forward strand.
TTTCTTTAAATCTCGATTAAAATGTATGTGTCTTATTCAATTTATACCCTTATGGCCCCTTGTTCTGTTATCCCTATTGAAATTTAAGCCCTCTGTGTCCCCTTGTATAGATATAAAACACTAACGTACGTGGACCCGAAATCGACGTTATTTGCGTATCGTCGAATGGCAACAATCAAACGTAAATAAAATAACCCAGATATTTTGATTTCTTGCTGTTTTTAAATAGCCGAGGTCAATTTCTATGCAAAGTAAGGAATTAAATTGTAAAAATTTATGTTTGAACTGACTTCTTATTTCTTCCTTTGATGTAAAAGTAATTTAAACGTGATTTTGCTACCCGGTATCTGGCCACTTCAGAATTAATGTTTGCTTTTTTAATTTGATTTAGAATTCCGTGTTTGCGTATTTGAGTTGACTGCGAGATGTTGTGGATATATTTGAGGATTCCCAAGTATTATAAATATGTATTTTTTTTGTTAATAAATCATTATTGTCTTTGTCAATATCGTTGAAAAGTCTTTTGTCGCATTATTCTATTTCACAATATATTCAGGAAATCTAAATTCAACACGTTTGAATAGATACGTACGTATTTTTTTTCTTCGGAATTTTGCATTTTTTCAAGGATTGGAATTTTATTTTTGTTTGCATTATATGTTCTGGTATATTACCTATTGTAGAAATATTATTTAGGAGTTAGATTTTAATGATATGTCTATTTCCTGCAAACTATCACTAGACATGTATAATTTTGTAGCGGTATATGTATATTTCGACCAACTTTCCTTAAATATTTGATTGAATACGCTCGCAATGATTTGAAGAATTGTTTCATAAAAATAAATAAAATATACAAATCAAAACATGCTTGATTACGGTGCGTAAAAAAGTTTAAAAAAAGCACTATTACACACCGCCGAGCGATAGCCGGCGCAGCCCGGCTAGTTATTGAAATTTTTTTAAACTTCCCTTATCTAAAGCAACAGGAGAAAGGTTCTTTTGATGTAAAAAGTGTGTAAAAAAATATTTAATTAGTTCTATGGGAGAAAAAAGATTAATTAATATGGCCATTCTGTATATAGAGCAAGAAATCGCAAACCGAATTCAATTGGCACTTCCAAAATAATTAACGAATTTGCAAGAAATAAATTTATTTAATGTGCTATGGTATGAGAGAAATTTTTGTTTACTTTTCTTTTTTGTTAATAACTTAATGAGTTTTCTTGAAAAAAAATTTCTAACTTGAGTTTGAGGGCTCCGAAAATTTTACCGCTTGGGGCCCCCACTTGACTTGATCCGCCACTGATTTTATGACTTTATGGTGATAGTTAGCCATATGCCGTTCGAGACAATAAAAAGACAATGACAAGTAATGGACACATACTCACAAAGAAAGTTTAACTGAAATCTTATCGCAAGACTACTAACCAATCCACTGTATATCTATTTGTTCTAGAACTTCGTGGTTGTCCTCGAAATAATTCTCCTAAGGATTGTAACCGACGCCAACAACCCGTTGTGTTACTCTAATGCGACGTTAAATAACTACCTCCTATCCATCCTATTCGGCAGTTTTTGAGCTTGATCTCAAACCATCATTTTGAAGTGTTTTGGGATCCGTCCTGAAATGAAATTTTGAATTTATATTTGAAGAAAAGTTTTTTTTTCTCTATTCTTGAAACCTGATTAACTTAAATATCCACACTACTCTCTGTCGGTAAAATTCTCACGATCATAAATGCACCATCCAATGAAATAAGGGCCGCGGTGGCCTGGTTGGAGAGTAACGGATTAGCAACCGGAGGGTTACAAGTTTGAATCATACAAACATCGTTGTGTACAAAAGGGCTCGTACACGTTGCTCCAGTACTACGTTAATTAAATACCTACATACCAATGAAATAGACAGTGTATGGCATGTACGCTCAGCTTCGTGCCTTTCCTCCTGGTCACTCGGTTTGTTAAGGTTTTTTTTTTCTAATGTCGGGCACATTTGACCTAAGTCATTGGCCACTACAAGGCCGGAAGTGATGGCCACTTGCGAAGGAGCACCCAGTGGGAGGACCATCATTGCCCCTAACAATTTATACTTCGTAATTTTGAACCATGTTCAGATGAAGAAGCAACACCTGAGCTGGTATACGCTTACAAACATCCATGCCCGAACCCGGATTCGAACCGGGGACCTTCCGATCTAGAGGCTAACACCTTAACCACTATACCGGTTGGTCGGCAGTTTGTTAAGTTAAGGTAAGGTAATTTTAATTAACGTCGCACTAGAGCAACACAACGGGCTATTGACGACTGTCCGGGATCAATCCCTTAAGGGAATGATTCGAGGACAAACACCACGTAATTTTGAACCACGGTCAGATGACAAGGCAACACCTGAGCTGGTACCCCACTCACCAAACTTCCACACCAGCCAACATGAGGACTTTCGGCCACGACCCATTTAAGGTGCACCAGCCGCACTTTAACCAAACTTTTTTTTTATTTATAATGTGAAATAAGCATTAATTATACATGCAAAGTCACTTGGTTAGATTTTTTAAATGAATGAGAAAATACCATCAAAAAGGTACCTTCTTTTAAGTTTAAATTAAAAATTATGTTAGAATCTGGAGGCGTTCGTCAAGTATATTTAAGATTTCTCCTGTTTCTCCAATTCATGGAATCCAATTGATTTATTCTCTAAACACAAAGAAAACACATAAAAATAAAGAAAAACAAAACGACTTAACTTTGGAAAAATTAATTATTTATCCCCTGCTTCTCCCAAGTCGAAATCGACAACTTCACAGCCTCGACGGCTCGTTGGACTGCATTATAGCAGCGTTATTCGGAGCAACCCACTCAATATGCCACTCTGTGTCAAAAAAAATCGAAACACGAAGCCAGTTTTTGATCGGAATGAAACTTACAAGTGTGATATACACGAAATGACGAAATGTTGAAAATATCAAATCAAAAGTTTTTTTTTTTTTTGCTGTAGAACTAGCTACCCGATGCGACTTCGCTCAGGAGGAGTTTTAAATTTATGGGTATAGGCTTTTTTCCTTCCTAAAAAGCGAAAAGGGCATTCACACACATAAGGTTTTACATGTCGATATACACAGAATAAGATGTTGATGCAGAAAAACTTTCAAATATACCAATACAAAGTTCTGATTCAAATATTTAGATGCATCGTTTTAACATGTTTCATCATTAAATTTCTTTGAACGTATCCAATCGTTGTCAGTGAATGGATCGAATTCTATCAAGACATCATCCAAATGCGAACTGGATAAAATAGTGCATTGTTTTGCAGTAGTATCTTTTGAATTGGCATTTGCTGTAGAAAAGGTAGCTACGGGAGAATAATTTTTCTTTCTGTAATCTTCCATTAATGACCAAAATTGTAATACATTGCTATCTTTTTCGGGCGGTGATGAATTTACTGAATCTAAAAGATCAACACATTTTTCGGATTCGTTTTTAAAATCACCACTTCCGGAGATCATTTTTGAGACACCATCTGTCTGCCAGGTATTAAGAGTGAGCGATAGCAAATCCTTACTGTATTTCTCCTCTGAATGGCTGTTTTTTATTTGAGGAATAGTATTTGGCATAGTATCCAACTGGTTGCCTAATTCATCGTCATTGAGATTTACCAATAACGATTCCTTTTCTTCCAATATTTCTATTGACCTTGACACTAAAGGTACTTTTATTCTGTCTTTCTTGGATTTAGATTTTGAACATGGTTCAGAAATTGGAATGGTAGGTTTCTGATGGCGTTGAAAATGTTCACATTTCAAGGCAGACGTTGGAAATGTTGAGTGACTACCATTTCTGTTTGTTGTATTCTCGGACATCTGTATCGAATTCATGTGACATATCAGACATGTCTGAGGCATCGTGGAGTAACTGTTGAGTTCTTTGAGAGTTTGAAATTGAAAAGAGAAGCAAAGCATAGTCTTTTTACTTGCTTCTTTCGACAACACTGCACAACTCTTGCTCATTCTACAAAAAACTTTTCGATACTCGACCAAGGTTTGTGAAAATAAATTGCATCGAGAAAATAAGTAGAGATCGATTTTTTGCATGATTTCTAATTTCGTCCTGTCAAATCGAATCTTTAAATTTCTGACATGTTCTTGAATTCTTCGGAACGTTTTCATTTTCCTCGAAACATCCGGATCCAGATTCTTGGATTCGTTCTTCATCCACATCAAGCCCGACCGGTAAGATTTTCGGACTTTTTCCATCTTTGCAACGGCCAAGAATGCATCGACTGTCGCCTTGAACTGGAAAGTCTGCACTTCATGGTAAAGCTTCATGATTTCGTTTTTCAGAGGAGTTCGACGATTAGCACTACGAGTGATGGCTTTTCCGCTAGCTGACATCATTTCTCCTGCCTTAGTTGCATCCCTGATACTATACTCGATTAAGGCATTGCCTAAGTTTTCTTCAGCTAGCGTGAGATTGCAAATTGCCTGGTTGTATTTTAACAATACTGTCATCAAGCTGTCGAAAGTACCGTCGGCAGCTTGAAGGAAGTCAATTTTTGTATCTAATCCCGAATCATTTGTGATCATGCAGTCATCGTCTCGATTACCTAGAGATATGCGAATATTTCTCTTAGCTTCCCAGTAAGCTTGCTGCATTTTCGTAGAGGTGGAGGGATGAGAAAATTTCTTGCAATTCATTTTGTTTGTAAGATAAAGTCGTAAAAACAGGCAAGAGTGGTAGCTTGATTTGAACAGTTAAAACGACTTTTGATAAAGAAACATATAACCTGGAAAACTTTACACGTATCTTTACATAAATTTATGAAAATTATTAGTGCATTTGAATTTATTTTGTAAGCAATGTTTCATGAGTAATTGTTTGTGTAGTTGTGTGTTCTGATTTAAAGCGTTGTTTTCACCAGCATTGTGTCATTATTGTTTTCTAGTTTATGATTTTATTTTACTTTTAAACGCAAAGTAGGGTCTAAGGGCTTTAATAGAAAAGTTTAAATGACCTTTCAGAACGAAGACACATACACGAAATTAGGAAATATCTATGTAAATAAAAATAAAGTGTGTTTGTTTGTACATTAAATATTTTTGACCTATTTCAAGTATTCTATCCGTTTTGGACCCTTGTGATACAAAATTCGTGTCTCGCGTATTGTATGACTATCTTTCCATCTGTCTGCATGTGTGTGTCCCCGTGATTAGTCCAAACGGTTGAAAACATTTTCATGCTACTTTGCATACTGTGAGTACTTACATTCATTTAGTGACTGTTAATTTTTTTTTGGTAATTTTAATTAACGTCGTACTAGAGAAATACAACGGGCTATTGACGACGGACCGGGATCAATCACTTACGGGAAAGATCCGAGGACAACACCTCGTAATTTTGAACCACGGTCAGATGACGATGCAACACCTGAGCTGGCACCCTACCCTCTAAACTTCCACGCCAACCCAACGTGATCATTCAGTGACTGAACTTGGTTCCTTAATCTTTTGACTACGGCTATAGTTCTAACAGCCGCGATTCTTATAACTCTCAAGGTACAACTGTTGTAACGGACATGGTCTAAATTCTTACCTGGCGCAATTCTTATAACTTTCAAGGTACAACATATGTACTGGACGTAGACTAATTTCTTTCTTGGAGCGATCATGGTACAACTGCTGTACCGCGGCCGTAGTCTAAAGGTTAAGTACGTCTGTCCGTTTTCCTGTTCTATGTTCGATTTTGTGTCTGTGTTTGTACAAGTATCACATGAAAGTAATTCAACATATCGCACCCCGGAAAGAAAAGTGACACAACTGAAAATTGCAGAATTTGAGAAACATCAACTTAAAGGATACTATAAAACTTATATTGAAATAGTATAAGCTTCTTTTAAATTTTAGGTAAATATTTATGGTGGTAACATCTATTATATTCTATGGAATAGTAATATAACACGCTGGGGCACCTCACACATATTTTTCAATGACATAACATCAAAAATTTTATTTTTGACTTGTGTCACTTTTCTTGCTGGGCTGCGATATATTAATGCCATGTTCTTTTTTAATGCATCATATTTTAGCAGAGTGAATACATTATTTAAAATTTCTTTGCTTATATATTTTAGCAAATTTCATGTTACAACATCTGAGTAACTATACTTAAACCAACTATAATTAGGTATTTTTGGAGTAGCTGGAAGGTATATTGAGCATTGCAACTACTTGAATAGTTTTACTAGTGCTGATGAAAAATCAAGTATTTGTTCAAAACTATTTTTACGGAATTTGAATTCTAATACTTTATACTTATTTTGAGCCTCACTTTTCCTTTACGAAGTGTATAAACATTCTGAATATTTGGAATAGATGACAAAGATTCATTCCTTTTCGTTAGAAGCCTTTTTAGAATTTGTTTTAAGATGTATTAATGGATTTCACACACACAATTTGACGTTTTTCGTTTAACAACTGTAATCAAGGTATGTTATGGATTAATTAGTTTTAAAAACATTTTTATGTAATTATTGTATGATAATTTTGGGAAAAGCTTTTGTTTTAAATAACATGCAAGGCATTTATATGCATATTCTGAACTATTATATGTAATCTGGGTAACAATAAGCACACTCTAGAGATTTCTCTCTCTTTCTTACTAAAAATTTAAACTCTACAAAAATATCAAATGTGGCATTTGTTTATATTTGTGAAATTGTGTATTAAACAATTTTGTACCTTTATTAGAGTGTGGTTGTTTATACATGTGATGAATAAAATATGAACCTTTTGAAGCATACATTCCTTCAGACCCGTAGCCCTACCTTGCTCTAGTGTGACGTTAATTAACCGTTCCTGTATGACTTTTAACAAATTTGGGACCTATTGATACGCAATAATTGACCTACTGAAATCTTTATAGGATTTTTTGAACTGATAGACTCATTAAATCACAAAATTAAATGTATAATTTTTTATCATATGGTCAAGTCTATTCTAGATAAGATCCACCCTATGCAGAATGTTATCTACAATATGTTAAATTTGTGATAAAAGCATTTTAATCTATGTTGCAAGATATTATAAGTGCGAGCTTGACATCAAATTCAGTTCCTTGGTGAAAAATATTTTGCGGTTGAAGCTCTTTTGACGATATTACTATTAACCCTTTTAGCTTCACAAAATTTCTGAGAAGTTATGCTTTTACACCTGAAACTCCATAATGACTAAATAACCGCATCTATGGATTGAAAGAATCCCAGAAAAGATTATAATAATCAAGAAGTCATTACTGGTTAAGAAAGAACTAGAAGTCAGGCAAAGAAGACTGTAAGTTGCAAGACGAATATAAGAGTTTGAACCTCTAAGTTTCAAGATCCAATACATCGACTTCTTTATTACGCGAGTATTTAGCAGAGAAAAGTATTCTATGCAAAAATATCACCTTTTCCAGGAACAGAACTTGGTGCATAAAGGCGATAAATAGGAAAAGGAAACGAATCAAATTTCAGAAAGAAGAAAAAGAGTCAAATTTTGGTATTGAGTATGAGAATATTTTCAGTACAGGATCTCAGATTGAAGTGAGATAATCGAGTATTATCTCATGTTATATCTGTAATTGCTCAATATGATTGTTCTGATCCCATTCTCGTAAACTGGGTAGTTTTGTATATATTTTAAAATCGAAAGTGGGAGTGTGTGACTATGGTATATTGTTGGATTCTGGCATGCAACTGATTGAGTGTTCTGATTCAACTCTGATTGTTGCACAAACCTATATAAAGCTCATATACTCAAAACATAGAGGCAGGTAGCTATTTTCATCGAACAATGGACATTTGACTTCTGCAAGTTATAAATAATAATTAATTCATTCTTCATTACTTCTTAACACCGTGTATACGCTTGAGGCCCAAAAAGAACTGATAAATTCTACATCTACATTCTAATCGACTTTTAATGCAACTAAGTGTTACTTCTGACGTGAAGAACGTGTCTTCAATGTACCCGACTCACGTGTTACGAAATCGTTAAACACTTTCGACACATATACCTCTGAACCTGAAGACTAAATTGTTTATACAGGTTTTGAAAAAAGCGTGATACACTTTATGAATGTATTCAGCTGTGGAAAAAGTCTAATCCCTTTTATTCGCACTTCGTCACCAGAGAAAAAATTCGAAGGTACTCTCAACGCAGAATAACGTTTTCTACAAATTAGTAAGTATAAAATTTGCAAAATAGGGGTGCCCAATTTAGGTCTTCACACTAAATGGGCAGTACTTCCACATTTTCTAATGATGCCCACAAACTACGACGAGAAATGTTGAATGTAAAAAATTTAACATCGCACACATACCAACTTTCAAGTCATTTAATCAAGCCTTCTTTGGATTATGAGTATTGTACATTTAGAACTCCTTATGTTAACCCTCCTTGTAGTTATCTCGACGGGTAATTTATCACTAGCAAAACACACCAGATCTTGATGGACGAGATATCTCGTTATTAGAAAAAAATGGCCAGATCTTGATTTCGTCCCCATAGATACCAGTAAGTTGATGACGATATATCACGTCATTAGCAAGATTTATCTGATCTTGATGGACAAGCTATCTCGTAGAAATTACTTCGAGGGTTAAATTAGCTTCCCAGACTTTCATTCATATCTTTCAAAATGGTCGTACTATAGCGCTGAATGTTCTATTTTCTCTCTCTCTGTTAGGGCGCCTTCACACGAAGGAGATCGATCGTTCACATCGGTCGCCTGTGATAGTCGTAGAGATTCAATTTCAGCAAACAAACGATTCGAACGAAGAGAAGCAAAACAAAATTTTTAATCGGCCTTGTGTAGTTCTTTTTTGTAAAATTGGCATCGTTAAAGATAGATTAAAAATTTCTGCGAATTTGAAATCTACGGAAAATTTTAAGCGAATTAGATACCTTATATTTAATTTTCTTTAAATAAATAATTTTTCAATTGTAACTTTTGAATTTTTGGCAGTACGAATACGGGCGCGCAATAGACAATGACGTCACGACTTTTACGTCCTTTGGAATCCTGCCTGCTTTCAGAATGGATGAGCTGGAAATGCTTGCATTCTGGTATTTTAATCATAAGGAAAACAAGAAAAATGTCAAAAGGAAGTATTGTGTACACTCTATCAATAAATTTCGTGTGCAGAAAGGTTTATATCATGTTCTGTATCGCGAACTGAACGACGACTCGACTAAATTTTTCAATTAGTTCCGGGTGTCGGTAGCTTCTTTTAGAGAACACTTCAGCAGGATACATTAAGGCCACGTTCACATGAGGCGTTTCAACGCGCGTATGGTGAGGCTAGCGAGGTTCTGCCATTAAATTATGTTTATTTATTCCTCCAATTCAAGTATCTATCTTTGCAACCTTGAAGAGCGGGACCCTGATAGCCTCGCCAAACGCGCATTTTACGCTCCTCATGTGAACGGAGCCTTAGAAACAGGACACAAATATGAGAGACAAGTTACTACCACGAGAAAGACTGTCGTTAACATTGAGCTCAGTATGGCGGAAAAAATTTACCACAGAATAAAAGAGTATTTAATTACCGCCTTTCTAGAGACCGCCAGTTCATTGAATGCTCTTTTGGTATTTTAACTAATAAATGGAGGATTTTCTGTAGACCATTAAACTCTAATATTGATTTGCAATTGACATAATAAAAGCATGTGTAATCCTGTATAATTTCATACGAACGAGTGATGGTTTTTCGCACGAAGACACCTTAACGCACACCGGTTTGATGGAAAACGATGATAATAATGTTTATACTGGTTAGACTGGACCTGAGCCAACGGCTCTTCGAGGTAATTTCGGTCAGTACTTTGTAAGTGAAGGCGATTTTCCATGGCAGTATATAAAAATGTAATAAAATAATGCAACAGCTTACTTAAAATATTATCAAGTTATCGTTTTTTGTCGCTTACTTTTTACTTCTTAGTATTCTTACTATTAGTTTATTAACATAAATTGATGTTAAATTACTATAAGAAATTAATGTAACTTATTTAAAATATTATCAAGCTATCATTTTGTCCTTTACTTTTTTTATACCTCGTATTTTTACTATAGCTTGTCAACATAAATTAATACGACTGGTCCATCTGGCTAAGGGTGATTTGCAGCTTCTTTTTGTTTAGAGGAACCACTAGGGCAGAAGACTGACTTGACCTCTGAGTACGCCTGCAGCCGTTAGCTGAGCATAATGGAACGGCCTTCACGCCTTGGGTGACCCTACCAGGAGAAAATTCTCCCGACGTACTTCGCCCGTTCCGCCCAGGGGCACCCCCTCGCCACTATGAGGCCGACTGCAGGACTTGAGGGGGTTCTAACTTAAAGATCTTGGACAGAGTACAATTGAGTGCAGCAAGAATAATCACTGGGTTAAGGAATAGCTGCCCTAGTGAAGTGGTCCTATACGAAGCTGACATTTTACCTCTGACTACGAGATATAGGATTGGTTCTTTTAAATATTTTAATAAATTGTCAAGTCTTGGTGATTTTAACAGGACTGCTGAATTCACTTTGAAGTGGAGGAGTAATCAGCGTTTAAAGAGAGACACCCCGATGGAATTTGTGAGGAAGGAGGGTTTTATTGATTTTGAGGTTATTCCTTCGACCACTTTTAACTGCTTGCCTCCGACGGTGTCCCTTGAGAATGTCAGTTTTAATGATGAACTGAAGACTCATGCCAATAAACAGACGGATCACCCAGACCTTTTGAAACAGTTGGCCCTGGAGGTTGTCAATAGCATCCCTTCTGATGCATTGGTCATCTATACGGACGGTAGCAAACTTGAAGACGGTAGAACCGGGAGTGGTGTTTTCATCAACAGCGCTGAGGACAAGGTCAAATGCAGCATCCGAAACCCTGACCATTGTTCAGTCTTTAGATCGGAGATCATAGCAATTGGTGCAGCCCTTAATTATGCACAGTCCACTGATAAAAATTGTATTTGGATTTTGACTGATAGTAGGAGTGCTATACAGTATTTCAAAAATTGGCCACAAATTTTTGACATCCCAGACCAGGATATTCTGAAGCTTCTCTGCGAGATTGGCCTGAAAACACCAATAAGCCTCCAATGGATTCCATCGCATATCGGGGTGTATGGAAACGAGACAGCCGATGTACTCGCCAAGAATGGCTGTGATCTCCCTATGGACTGTTTGAATCGCCTCACTCCCACTGAGGTCCACTCCCTGGGAAAACAACGTTTGCTTTCCTTGTGGCGCCGTACGCCATCCCACCATTGGTATGCTGGCAATCACCCTGGACTCTCAATCACATGCTGTGGCCCTCGGCCTTTTCAATCGGCCATGGCCAGATTTCGAAGTGGCCATCTTAAAAGTATCAAATTTCAGAACGGGGAGAGAATTTTCCCTCCTTGTTCCTGTTCCCTACCTGCCAGTCCTGATCACCTTCTTCTCTGTCTTGGCGCTTCATATAAGCAGCTGTTGGTTGATCAGGACTTTTTGCAGGTATATGGGGATCTGGCACGACGGGGCCTTCTGGACCTGGTGTAGGCTTTCCTACACCAGGGGGATGTGCAACAACAACATAAATTAATGAAAAATTATTGTAATAAAAAATAACGAACTTTTGAAGCATATTTTTCTTTTGTTTATTACAATTCTTGCACTTCTTCGCCATAAATAAACACCATCACCACTCTCCATGCGTTTTCTTTTTTTCTTTTGTTCGTATAATCTTCGTGAGTTTTGTCCCACAATGCAGGCTGCATTTGCAAAGCAGTAATTGACATCAATACCTAAACTTTCCATTACTAGAAAAATATAATACAAAGAAACAAGGAAAATAAATTCAGAACGGCAGGTGATATCGCAAGGAATCAAAAATCGACAGATGATAGTCTCTCTCGTGTGAATGACGCAATACCTCGCAATGTAACATCTGTCTTCTTCAAACAAAAAAAGTCGCCGACGACTGAACTTCCTGGGCGACTATTTTTTAGTCGCTCTACCGGTCTCCTGATAGTCTTCTCGTGTGAAGTGCTCCTATGGTTTCTATGTAAGTTCCGTCGCCTTCAGACCGGTCTGAGCGATCGATCTCCTTCGTGTGAAGGCGCCCTTACTGTTAAAAAAACCCCAAACAAAATTATACGTAACGCGCACTCGTTCCTTTTTCAAATTCATTTTTAAGATGTTAAATTATACTATTTGAAAAGTAGGAATAGTATCCTTCATGTATATTGACGGAAGGAGATTCAAAAGGACATTTATACCATAGTGCAAAATTTCAGCTCTGACCCTACAGTGCTTTTTTCCAATAATAAATTTAATCCTCCAATGCGGACAAGTGTTCTTACAAAAGGTCTCCAGTATCCATTTCCATTAAATTATGAAAAAGTTTATTATTCGCATTTTATCGTATGATTTTTTTATAATCAATAGTTAATGCATTAAAAATAACAATTGAGTCGCTCAGAAGCCGATGAATGTAAGCCCAGGAAACAAAAATGAAGAAAAATAATGTTTTTCAATACATTGATTTTTAAAATTTTTGGTTTAATAATTTGATTAGAAAAGTTTCTAAAATCTTTCATAAAAGGGTAGGCTCTGCAAGAAAACAAGATATGTACAGGATGTGCGAATAAAAACGTAAGAAATTTATCCAAAGAAAGATTATTCTGAGCTTCATCAGATCTTGTAATATGTGGAAGCGTTCTATTTTCTGATTTACACTTTTTTTCAAAGAATTGTTACTCAGTGTTACCAACGTATCGAAAAAAGAAGAAGAATTTAGTTTTTATTTCAAATTTTATGTAAAAAAATATTTAAAAAAGGGGGACTTATTTCCAAAATTTTACAACAATTCAAAAGCTATAAAAAAAGGGCTTTTTGAACAAGAAAAAACGAGTGAATCCTTAATTACTAAAAAGAATATTATTAATTCCATAAGAATTTACAAAACTCAGAAAACATAAAAAATGGACTTAATCGCATTGGCTTCCGAAAGATTATATTACTACATTAAAAATTAAATAAAACTGAAATGTAAGGTATATCTTCGTTTTAATTCAAAAGTAACATAAAAAGTTTCAATAAAGGCAGATTATTTAGGAAGATATGAATTAATATCTGGATGATATAACGTCAAGAGCTCAAAATATTTCATATTCTTATTCCAAAATCGTCTGGAGTAAATAACTAACTCAAAATAGCAATTTTGATATAGATTCAAAATCTGGAGGTGAAATTAATGTCGTCAATGGAAATTATGAAGTTTGTGAACGGTTCAAATTGAAGACGAGCCCTTAAGCAGATTTTATGCAGGTGAAAAGACGTTATTATCTATTAAATGAAACCTGTAATTTTGCTCTACTCTTTACGACGCTAAATTGGGGTTAGATTTGTTCCGCAGCTGTTCAGAAGAAATTTTGATATTTTTGTATTCAAAAGTGTTGTTGAGGTTGCTTTGCTCCACGCTTTACCAATCTAATCTACAAATTCCTCTAAAGAAAAAAATACAAATACAAGCAATGGACAAAAATGTTTTGATCATAATCCAGTTCTTATTTCGTACTTTGTTTTCAAATAGCTTTGATGTAAGGGGGAAAATGCTTATTATCAATATCTTGAGAAATTATCAGCATTTGAAAATTTCATAAAACTACATGTACAGTCGCGGAAAAAAAAACCCCGAATCACTTCTCTTGATTCGAGCAACTTCAACAGTAGAGAAAATTCATAGAGTGCGTTTGACTGGAACTAATGTCTTCTATAAATTCAAGATAATAAAATTTGCATAAGGGGCCGTCGTCATATTAAATTGAGCACCAAATTCATAATTTCCAATAAGAACCCTCTATTTTGACGCACAATTTCAAATCTATATAAAAATTTAACTTCAGATACCAAATTTCTCGTCATTAGGTCTTTCCATTTCGAAGTTATGAGTGCAGAATGATTGGAACTCCTAATGCTAAATCAGTTTCTTAGACCTTTATGGGTAATTTACTAAATAATATTTCTATAGCGTTTATATTTTGTACCATCAACCCAAACACAATACACCTTGTATTATATTTTAAAAATAGTGTTTAGCCTGTAATAATAATTAATAAATTAATATTTCTTTTTGAAAAAATGATCAATTGGATTATATTTTATTTATTTTTATGGGAATCTATTCAGAAGGACATCCAGGCATGACCATGCAAGTTTCAGCTCTTTCTGATGATTAGTTTCTGAAGTACATTAAATTTTCCCAATTATTGCGATTTTAGGTAGAAACCAAACGTTTATAAAACGTTTGACAAACCTCTGATAGTATAATAATGAAATAGTGTTCAAATTTGAAATTCTCGGGTAGAGAAAACTACAATTAATCTCGATCTACGAATATCATCTTTTTATGCAGATATGATCTCTAAAATTGAAACTAATTTCAACGTTGAATATTTCGAGATATATTGACTAATATTTAGACTAATTTAACCATGCATATATGCAGCATCAAAACAAGGTGTTTCCATTAGAAATTTTGTTGTTTGTGCAAAATTTGATATGAAGATGTCCCTTTATGCAACTTTTTGGACTTGAGTTAGTAGAGGATGCTATTCCCTATTGAATAATACCTTTGAATTTGCTCTAGTATGAAAAGTGCTCGAAATAATGGAGGTGGTTCGTTTTTTTTCCGCGACTATACAATTAATTTGAAATAACTTTTTATGTTCATACCGGTATTGAATCAGAAGGAAAATTTTAAATATCTTAAAATTCTTAAACCTTGAAACTTTGAAAAAAATTTATTTTGAAATATTGAAATTTTAGAGTACAAATAAAATAATTTGCATTATAAAATATGTCCATGTAGAAAATTCATTCTCAATAGACATAGAAAAACACTTTAGTCAAGCTGTCTTTCATTTATTTTTTAATAAATAATACGAACACTTATTTTTTAACGAATATTTGTCCTAGATTTTCTTAAATTTGAATTGAAACCATCTACTTGTAAGGGTTTGTTTTTTGGCTTTTCACTGATACAAATTTCATGAACTAAGAAATCCAATTATATATCTTTAGAAGCATTAAAAGGATTTCAAATTACACTCCTTCTTACAGTTATAACATCTTATTTTCGATTTATACGATTAATTATAAAAATAGATTTTTCTAGTCTTCTTCAACTTAATATGACGACTGTCAAAACTTTATATATTTTTATTATTCATATTACCATTACTCCAGGAAATATTTAAAAAATAGTAAGAAAACCTAAAATAAAATTATTTTTCGGTTAATTAAAGTTTGTGTTTAAGCTAAAACATACTGTACAAATTTTGTGCAATTGTGTTTCAAACAAACAAAAACCAATTAATATAACAATTATGTACCTCAGAGGTATAGGATATTATGTCAACATAAATAATATTTCACAGGAGAGTAATTTAAAGTTTCTTCTACTCTCTCAATTAACTCAGCTATTCATTTGGAAACAGCCATCTTATTATGATTTATGGAAACAACATTTTTAGTATGAATTTTATGATAACAGTTGTAAAAGATTATTGTAAAGTATACTTAAAAATATTATTAACTCATAGAATATGCATATAAAACAGTTGTGTCTGCCTGTGTATGCATATGAAACATTCGTGTATCTTTAAAATTTAAAACCCTTTGAAAGTTCTCATAGTTACTCTGTTGAACTTTTGGAACATGTAGACTATATATTACATCATGTTCCAGTTTACTTCAAAGTGAAGAATCGAAAAATCTTTTTTTGAATAACGTTGAGCAATGTTGTGATTCTGATTCCCAATATCAAAACTATGTTAAATCTCTGTCCCAATCTCATCATACTCTGGTTAAATTAGGATTATAACACGGTCATTATTCATATTATATAGACCAATTTACCAATTAAATTACACCAAAGAAAAAAAATATTTTGAACCTTACTTTTGAGATAGGACTCACTAAAGTATAGCACATGATAAAGAATTAGAATGCAGGACTAACAAAATAAAGCTTAGTGTAAATTGGGGTGATACACTGACTCTTTGATTATTTAAATTTCGTTGCTATCGCATTTTTCCTTAGTTATTGATCATCTCTACTTGTAATTGACCATCTTGTAAAATACTGCATATTTTATATTTAATTTACCCACAAATAAATTGCCAAACTCTTAGTCATCATGAATTTTTTAAATTTTTGGCTTCAATTTTTTTAAACCGGAAACTAATGTATTACCTTTAAAACATTTAAAAAACTTACCTCCTTTAATATACGCTGTGAATCCAATAGCACTAAGCTGTTCTTCTGTTATCACACGTTACGGTATGAATCTCCTCATACAACAGAAACAAGAACAGCAGAGAAATAAATATTCTAATTACACTAATTGAGTGAAATTGTTAGATAATTTAAAATACCGTTGTTTAGAAGAGTATATAAACGTTTTCCCAATGCTATCGAAACACAAACTAGACCCACGCGTATCGAAAACAAATATATACGGAATTCCGGAAAAGACTTTTATATCTCGAATTCGAAAGTATTGTGACGTCAGTTTATGATGTCACGGAAAGGGAAGCCTTTCTACTACTGATTGGTGAATTGGCGGTCGGCAAAGTGAAAGTGCGTTGTTCAGCCGTTTCGTCGTTTTGATAAAAACGTGTATGTACTTCAATGTATAAAAGAAACACAAACCCATTGTTTGTCCAACTGTGTGTTTTCTGACAAACGAAGCTAATTTTGTCGTCTAGTGACGAATAGAAGCCATTTCGGTGCAAAAAATAATCTCTGCTGGCGATTGAAAAACAGATAAAAACGTTGATTACAATTGTTCTGATTCAAATTCAATACGAATTTAGAAATTAACAAATTTTATTGGTTTTATTGATAAAATACGTGGTATTTTCTGGCTAAAATAATCATGCCTATGAGTGCTATATTTTTAAGTTAATAAAATTATTCAACAACCATAAATCGTTTTTAGGAAATACCTCTGAACCTTGTGAAGTGGATATTAGCAACTGTGCAAATAATTTAGAACCTATAGATTTAAATTGGCTACAATCTGGTATTAGCTGAAGCGTTTTAAGCAAAATAACGTTTCAAAGAAATATATCTTTGCAAAATCGAGTTTTTTTTAAATATAGAAATACCTTAGGAATTATTTTTTATCAACACAAATATGTATTACTATTTTAACAGAAGTTTAAAAGATAATTGCCAAAATAATATGAAATTTTAAGAAGTTTCTTAAATTCCAAGAATAAAGGAAAAGCCAAGTAGTGTTTATTTAAAAACAGATGTTCACATGTTACACCAGCTGTTATGCAACCATGTTCTCTACGCTCTTTGAGAAATATGATCATTACCCTTTAATTTAATCATAAGATTCATTTTCTGTCAAGCTAAATATAGGTGGCGGTAGATGCTTCCTGAGCGTATACCGGATGTGACGTCACTTGGTTTATTTTCGTTTACGTTTTTAGCACTTCGCTAACAGAAATTCCAAAGAACTAGCCGGGCTGCGCCGGCTAGCGCTCGGCGGTGTGTAATAGTGCTTTTTTTAAACTTTTTTACGCACCGTAATCAAGCATGTTTTGACTTGTATATTTTATTTATTTTTATGAAACAATTCTTCAAATCATTGCGAGCGTATTCAATCAAATATTTAAGGAAAGTTGGTCGAAATATACATATACCGCTACAAAATTATACATGTCTAGTGATAGTTTGCAGGAAATAGACATATCATTAAAATCTAACTCCTAAATAATATTTCTACAATAGGTAATATACCAGAACATATAATGCAAACAAAAATAAAATTCCAATCCTTGAAAAAATGCAAAATTCCGAAGAGAAAAAATACGTACGTATCTATTCAAACGTGTTGAATTTAGATTTCCTGAATATATTGTGAAATAGAATAATGCGACAAAAGACTTTTCAACGATATTGACAAAGACAATAATGATTTATTAACAAAAAAAATACATATTTATAATACTTGGGAATCCTCAAATATGTCCACAACATCTCGCAGTCAACTCAAATACGCAAACTTGGAATTCTAAATCAAATTAAAAAAGCAAACATTAATTCTGAAGTGGCCAGATACCGGGTAGCAAAATCACGTTTAAATTACTTTTACATCAAAGGAAGAAATAAGAAGTCAGTTCAAACATAAATTTTTACAATTTAATTCCTTACTTTGCATAGAAATTGACCTCGGCTATTTAAAAACAGCAAGAATTCAAAATATCTGGGTTATTTTATTTACGTTTGATTGTTGCCATTCGACGATACACAAATAACGTCGATTTCGGGTCCACGTACGTTAGTGTTTTATATATATAGATGTTGATTGATTTTGAATAGTTGATTAAACAACGCCAATTAGATTAAATGAGGAACATCGCCAAAACCTACATTTTAAGGTAAGCCAGATATGGATCATACAAGAGCATTTGCGTACCGAAGTAAAATCTGAGCATTATCTCTAGTTTGTTTACATTGAAAATTCCTTTCATAATTATTTTTAACTCCCTCTCTGCAACGATGATCAACTAATGTAATTTGACATAATCAATGAAATCCGAAGCCTCTCAATGAGATATTGATATAAACGAAGATGATTAATAAAATTAAACTGTAAAATTATATACTCAATATATTGAGATGGAAAGGTTTTTATTTTTATGGATCTTTCAATATCAGTTCTTTTATGAACTATATCCTTAAGGGGGTCCGGGACACAAAAATCGTCAAATTTTCGATTTTTTTTATTATTTTAAGAAATTCTCTTTTTTTTCTGCTTAAAATGACGTCAAAATCATGTTTCTATCTTAATTAGAACTAGAGATATAGTAATTTGAGTGGTGCGTTATCTTGAAAGTTAACACTCTTGACAGTTGTTGTCATGGCAACAACATCTGTCTTTAAAACTTTAAATGCGTTTTTCTCCATGATACTTTTTTCAAGAAATTCCTGTATTCAAATTGCTTTAAGTCGAAAACCGATAGAGTTTAAGGATTGAAATTTGGAATATATCTTTTTCAAACATTATACTTTAATTTGGATTCAACAAATTTGAAACAAATATTCACTTTTGAAAATATAACTTTTTTTAAAAAATGTACCTTAAAATTTTCAAAAATTTTCATTCAAATATTTTTTATTTTTTTTTTAATTAATATTTTTTAAATTGCTGAATCAAAATTAAAGTTTATAAATTTGTGAATAATTTACTGCAAGAATTTTGAAAATTGATCAAGAATATTTTGAGTGTTAGCAATTTAAAATGAACCCTCTTTTTTTCAAAAAATTTAAATTTAAAATTTTTGAAAAACTTTTGGAAAAATTTTGTGTTGTGATTTTGCTTATTAGTTAGATGGGTAATCAGTACAAAAAAATTCTAAATTCTAAATTAATTAATAAAAAAAATTTTCAATGTGTCCCGGACCCCTTAAGGACATGTACTTGTAGAAGCACAGCGCGTTTCTACAGCATCAGCGAAAGAAGACTGACATTCCAATCCCCTTTTCATACCTAAGGTTTTATATTCGTTTAGTTTATTTTTTAGAGGCATACGCTTATACACATTCCACCGTATAGAGGGGTCTAGGTGAGGGTTTGAAAAGAAAAGCTATTTTTTCTTCTTTCCACAAGGATGGAAGGCGTTCATTCTAAATTTGGAATATAAAGGATGCCACCCAAACAGTTTTCCCCCTCTCTTACTCTCGTAGAATGGCTCAAAAGCTTGAAAGAATTTTTGAGGCACTAGAAGTCATTCTTTTGCCTTGAGAATAAGGGAAGAAAGTTATTTTTTTATTCTAGCCATTTCAAAGCTTCTTCTGAACACAATTCGCCTCAAACACTCCTGAAAGAAGGTACAAAATGTTAGCAAAATTCTGTTCTGATACACACCAATTTCACCAAGGAAAGAAATTCCCCAAGGAAACGTACTCGTCCTAAAAGTGGCAGTACAAATTTATTGAAAACCTTACCAAAAGCAGTCTTTAATTGTATGAAAAGTAAATCGAATCACTTGGTTTCTGTTATGAATATAAAGTAATACTCAAGATGGTACTACGGCGTTTTAACTTTATAACAGGATCTGATGGGATAATGTGACAAAACGTGTTTGGACGTGTGAATTTCTTTAATATTCCAAGTATTCTAACGAGATATCTCTCTTGTACAGATCGGGTTCATTTTGCAAAAAGATGAGGAGAGGGAGCTAGAGAGAGAGAGAGGGGAAGAAAGAGAGAGAGAGAGGAAGAGAGAGAGAGAGGAAGAGAGAGAGAGAGAGAGAGAGGGAGTATTTCTACATAAAAAAACATAGATAATAATTTAAATAGCAAAATAGTAACACAACGTTTAAAAATATTTTAAAGTAAGACACACTAATGGTTAAAATTTATTTCCCAATCATTATTTTATTGTTTACATGCATGTGTTTCCAAATCTTTAATTCCTAACTTTAATTAATCTAAAAATTATTTTCCTTGATACTTTTTTTAATCCATCGACAGTTGTCCATCTCACAGTCAATTCTAGATTGTGTTAATTGATACTCAAGCGTATCTGTACGGGTTTCATCTTATGGACTTGGGAAAATGACTTGTTTTACTGAAAAGAGGACATCGGAATATCTTTTTTTCTGTATCAGAGATCACGTACTTAGCAGTTAATAGTTACTGTTTTTTAATTTGATGGTCATTGTTTTTATATTGAATGCGGACACCCGTGAAATTGGAGCTAATAATTCCGGAATGAAGTTACAAAATCGCATTGTACATTTTTTTTCTTTAATTTAAAAGTGTATGAACGTTAGTAAACAAAAACAACTGTTTTGTTGACACACAAATTAATTTAAATTTTATCCATGTACATAGGTTCCTTATTTTTAGCTCTATTTTCTAAACATTTCGGTCGATTGTGATTGATTCTGTATATTTGCAATCACAGTTTAGTGTACTCGAAGTATTTATCTTCAATTACGCTTCAAAGGTCATGAACGAAGAACCACGCAAATTAAATGCACTGGACAGGTTTCTTCGACTCAGTTACTCAAGTTTGTTTCCTGAAATAAACTTCCTGAAGTACATTTAAAAAATATAAACCGCCTACGATGATCTTGAAGATCAAATGTTGCCATTAACGAGGAAATCCTTTGAAGTTACTCATGAAACATGTGAGATAGAAACAGTGATTATTAAATAAGTTTAAAAATAAATATTACTTTATGTTTAACAGAGAAAAATCTTTCACCACAATGACATGGTAATCAAGACTTGAATTGCATTGTTTAAATTTTTAAACTTAGTAAAAAAATCGAAATTTCCCGTTAAAACGAATTACTTAGGATTTATAACGATACTTTAATGTACTCTTACATCAATTAAAAAATATTTTGCACACTCAGACAGATAAAAACAATGTAAATATTTCAATGTTTATTCCGATCCCAGGAATTTGTCACGAGAAAAGTTGGACACATATATATATATTACATTCAAGATACCCGTTTTTTGGATTACTTGGGTATATATTTAGTGTGGTATATACTAGGTATATACCTAACAATCCATCCCTGTTGTATATTAGGTATATGCTTATAAAAATGTGTGTGCGTGGTGAAGGAATCTCAGTTTATAAGGCAATGGTGAATAATTGAATTGCGTTGTTATGTCATAGTCTACTTAAGTATAAACAGGTGTTAAGTATACACAGATGTTAAGGTATATTAAGGTGTTATTCGGTATTTGCCTTACATTTACCACATATTATTAAATTACCTCCACTCTCTACATTGAATAAGCTTTGGATATGGAATAACACTTATCACGGATCAAATTATGGTATAAATTCGGAATTTGGAATCAAATTAAATATTGTAAATTATGATGTATAACTGGAAATTTAATATGGAGACTTCTATAAATCCACATGAAAATTTTGTATACATGAATGTATAGAATACTTGTGTATCTATCTATCTTATTACCTTTGAATTTGCTTTACTATGAACAACACGCGAATGAAGACGGGTGGTCCATTTTTTTCACCCAACAAATGCATCAAAGACGTATTAAACCAATATTGCATAGAAAAGATTTTTTCATTTCTGAAAATAATGTTTTCCTGTTGTATTTACTAGTCCATTTATCTTAAAAATTTATTGGCATCGATGTATTAAATATTTTTAAATTATAAATAGATGGTTTTCTGTACGTGTAGATGAACAGAATAAAAAATTAAATCATCCTTAAAATCTATACATTTAAAATGAAAATAAAATGGTTTAGAAAACGTTCTTATATTATCATTAATGGTTAGGTTAAGGAGTCATACTAAAATTCTCAATCTTCTGCAATGATGTATTTGGAGTTTATAAAAAAGTTTGGTAAATTTTCTTCCAAAACATTGTTAAGATTAGTTATAAACTATACCATTTCTATTACAAAACAAAAATAAGAGTTTTTAATGATTCAGAAACAAAAGCTTACGCACACAAATAATTTAAAAAAGTTATTTCAACAATGTAAAATTGTATAATGACAAGTTTAAAGCTTTAATAACTTAACTCCTATATGTTAAGAAAAACATCTATTAAGTGAAGAAGTGAACGAAAGAAGTTCTAAGAAGTCAATAGTTTACGAAGCACAATGAAAGGGATTAAATATAAATTCAAAAACAAAACATAGTATATATACGAATTATTTCAGTTCTAGTCATTACAAACAAATTTAAGATAACATGTGGCTTTTCTAAAATTGTAATAATTTTGTTATGCTTCTAAAAGAAGAGTTCTTAAAAAAAATCCTCACATCTTAAGTAAATGGCTACAAGTTTCATAACTTTGTTGTTGATAATACCTTCTGTAAAAATATAATCTAGATAAAGTTTAGAACGCCATGTTGTTAAAGCTGCACATCGTCCATCTCGTGACCATCAAAGTTTTGTCCCACATGGACACCAAAATATTCTAGAATGGGGATGGAGTTGGTGGAGAGGAACATAGACAAGTTGTATTGCTCCTAACTCCTATCACAAAAGTTCATTTTTAAAGTCATCATCATGTAATGGAAGCACAAGGAAAAAAAATTCTGGAACAGAATGGATACAACACATTGTCATTGTTGTATAAGTCCACTATATAAACATTGAAAAAGGTGACGGCTCATTTTTATCCAAAACGAAAGGCAACATTACTTTTATTGTGTCACATTAATTCTATCTAAATAGAGCTGCCATTTATAGAAATGTCTGTGTTTTCAAGACAGTCTTCTTTGTCCTCAAAATTCCTCTCTCATTATGTGACTACTTTCTATTCACTTGATGGCAGAAGGCAGATTTACTGCATTGCGCAAGGCTGAGAACACAATGTTCCGCATGCAGCCACACCAAGGGCACAGGAAAGGATGGCTGAGCATGAAACATAAAAGATACTCCTGGAAAATAGGAATACGACCAAGAATTAAAATCGTGATGTTCGTAAACACAGGCGTCGAACAATGAAAAAGAAGCTTGTCATCGGAGAATAATGAGTGACCGCAACGTATGTTTTGCGTTTATGACAAAATATTGTTCGTAACTCACATTTATAAAATGTTGAAATTGGTCACGAAGGATGACCAGCACCGCAATCGTTTTGCACTTGCATAAAAATGAATGTTCTGCATGAATCTTATGTTGCGAGTTTTATTGAGGCATTTGCTGTCATGAAGTATATGGTTCAGAATGAGGTTAGACAAACGCTATTTCGTTAATACTTACCTTTATTCAGATCTTGTGGATTACGGTTATTCATTAAGGTATACCTGAGTACGCAATTTCATCGTTGAAAATCAATCCAAATAGTAAAAGACAGAAACAGTAGTGGGATTATCTGGAAACATTTCACCACCACTACGTATAAATATAAAACATCATTATCAAACCTATATTATGCTTCTTCAGTATTCAAGCTTAAACTAGAAAGCCCATTCCCCCCATATTTATAATTAAATGCTGCATATTTAAGACTGGCATCTCTTAACAGGATATCTTTTCCAATACGAGATTTTTCTATCAAGTTAAATGTAGGTGGTGGTAGTATTTTCGTAGTGGAATATGTTTCCTGTACCTACGACCGTGGTTTGTTTCAGAATGTCGCCAATTAAAATTTTAAAGTATGAATTCCGAATTTATCCATGAGAGTTAATGGTAGTAATCTACATATCTAGGTAACCCCGATAAATATCATGCTAGAGCGTTTGGGTGACAAGTAGCAAAATTCCAGTCTCCCGTTTCTAAAATTACGGTTTGTTCCTTTACACAGCGATTATACAGCTAATAACCTGAGTATGGTATCTCCATCTTTATTTATATTTTTAAAATATCGCTATGCGCTGGTAATATTGAAGTTAATTTTAAGATTAAAATCTATTGTTTGTAAAAAGTTCACATTTTAGCCAGGAGCTTTTATGCGCGTTTAAGCTATCTCTTTCTCTCTCTCGCTATATATATATATATATATATATATGTACAATGATGGACCGGAAGCCAGCGGATTTGCATAAAATGCAACTACTTGTTTGGGGGTGTTTTTCGTGGTATGGTCTGGGGCCCATGTATGTTGTTCCCGGTAAATTGAACACTGACGCCTACCTGAACATTTTGGACAATCTGATTCTTCCTACGCTCTGGAAATTTTATGGAAAGGACGAATGTTACTTCCAAGACGACAACGTTCCATGTCATGTTGCAGCCTCATGTTGTCAAGCAGTGGTGTCAAGATATGGATACAAAACGTCTTCCCTAGCCTGCTCAAAGACCCGACCTAAGCCCCATAGAAGATTTGTGGGACGAGTTAGAGCGACGCTTACGGACCAGTGAACCACGTCCGAAATCTATAGCTGATCTGACGACATTCTTGCAGCAGGAATGGACACAAATACCTATAGTTGTGTACTAAAACCTTGTTGAAAGAATGCCCAGAAGGGTTGCTTGTGTAATTGCAGCACGTGGGGGACCATCCCCCTATAAAGACATGTATTAATTCCCTTATACCATCACATCTTACTGTCCAGTCCATTATTGTAGGGTAGTGTGTATATAGTTTATAAAGGATGTATGTGTGTGTATAATCTCTACACAAATCTACACCGTTTGACGAATCCACACCAAATTTGGTACTCATATACTTCAGAACACTGTGGAAAACATAGACTATTTGTTTCATGTCTCCAGACCAATCTGTATCTATGAAAATTGGCACACACGTAATCCTAAAAGTGCCCCTCGAAGTCCCAATTTTAAAATCTAAAATTTGTTTTCCTGCAATAAATGGACATGGATAAAGAAACACGTTCTACAGGGTTTGTGTATGAGTTAACACAAGGAAACGTGTCGGTCATATTTTAGCTGTCGTTGTAGAAATTCTACAGACTTAGTGCATTTGAGTTACCAAAGAGAAATGTCGCGGTTATATTTTAGCTGTCGCCGTCATATTTGAAACTGTAGCAACTCCGGTTTATTTAGCTAATTTTTATAATACAAAGGCTACCTCAAATATGACTGATTTGGGTTTCATGACTCTTGAATTCGTACAACAGTACTGTATTAGAACCGGTGTTCTTTCCCCAAGTGGAGCATCAGACTGTTATTATTTGATTTCAAGTGCGCATGAATCGTGTTCTAATCTACGCATGTGCCCCGTTTAAAAACGGAATCGTTTGTATTAAAATACAAGAGCAATCGCCCTGATGATTGTTTTGCGATCTGTACCTTCTTGTCTGTAAATAAATTTTGTGTCTGACATTTTATTTTATTTTCAGATGGCATGATAAGTTGTTAGAGTACGATAACATGAATAGTTTTTAAGTTTTAAAGCAACATTATTCAAAAAAATATTTTAAGAATTTAGAATTGAGTGAATAAAACAGAAACACTCTTCAATATCAGCTTTCTAACTGTTCTGAACATTTTTTTCCCTAATGGCGGGCACATTTGACCTAAATCATTGGCCACTACAAGGCCGGAAGTAATGGCCACTTGTGAAGGAGCACCATCATTGCCCCTAACAATTTATACTTCGTAATATTGAAACATGTTCAGATGACGAAGCAACACCTGAGCTGGTATACGCTTACAAACATCCATGCCCGAACCCGGATTCGAACCGGGGACCTTCCGATCTAGAGGCTAACACCTTAACCACTATACCGGTTGATCGGCTTGTTCCGAACATGATGATTAGAGAATAGTCCTACAAATAAATATTTGAAAAGTTCTTCGGACTTTGTGAAATCAATGAATGTTTAGCCTGTCTTCGGTAAATTTTCCCTTCCAAAATTTAGTTTTTTTTGTTGCTTATTTTAAAATATGGTCTTTTTTTTACGACGCGTTCCACTTTTTCTACTAGGCCTAATATTGTTCACTAGTACTTCGGGTAGCTTTTTGTTCCATAGAAATATCTAGTACGACCTTATGACTATATAAAAGATCTTCTTTGATGATATCTTACTATTAAAAACATTTGTTTCCTTTACCTGTTTAAATTGTTCCTTTTTTTCACGATTTGTTTATACGATTACAAGGCTTACAGGGAAGTTAATTTGTGTCTATTAAAATATCTAGTATGATTTTATGATAGGAATAAAAATCAAAGATGATCACTTCTTACTATTGTAAAAATTTAGTTTCATTTGTTCAGTTAAAAATTTTATTCTGAAATTTTTCGTCCTTTCCCGACATGTTCCATCTAATTGCAATGCCTAAAATACGCCTTAGTACACGAGAAGATAATTTTTGTCTATTAAAAGATCTTTTATGACTTTATGATAGAGATCTAAGCTAAGGATACGTTATTTAAAAAATTTGCTCGCGTTTACCTATTTAAGAAATGTTTCTTTTATGACTTGTTCTATTCGATTACAAGGCCTAACGTTGCACAATGGTACACATATAAAGATAATTTCTATATATAGTCAGTATCGGTTATATGGTGAGCTCAGCGGTAAAAAAAAATCAGACCATATAAGCGGGATGACCATATATGCGGAACAATGCTACACTGTTTTATTATGGCAGGATTATATTCACCTATCACAATATAGGGCTCATAAACAAATTTGCAAACAGGGAGAAATAACTTCAACCAATAAACAGACAAATGTCCACCTGTTGGGCTTGGGGAGGAAGATAATTGAGGGGATTGGGTAACGCCGACGATGATGCAACGCAAAAGAGAAAAGGGGGAAAGGGAAGGGAAGTAAAAGTGTAAATTAATTTCCTTTCCGGGGTCGCAAAGACTTTTTTTCTTCTGGTCATTCCCTTTTTTGCTCCCCGCCTCAAGAAATGTTACAACAATTTATATTAAAAAAAAAAAAAAAACTATAACCTCATTGAAAAGATAAAAAAACCCGACCTTATAACCCATAACCAGGAAAATAAAATGACTATATAAGCGGTGCGTTTAAACATATGTTCCCTATTAAGATAGACGGGACTTTAGAAAACTGACCATATAAGCGGGGTGACCTTATAACACGATGACCATATAGCCGGTACTGACTGTATTAACATATCGAGTAGGAGTGTATGATTAGTATAGAAATCTAAGTCGAGGATATAAACTGACGATTAAATATGACAAAATGGCAAACAATGGATCTGAAATAAACTTGCGTTATCTAAAATGTTACGAAGCTGCTTGGGAACACCCAAATACCATAAAAACTATCTTTGAACCTCCCACAAGAATAAAAGGGGATCCGACCTTGACATTTAGTCGTGTGTTGATGGCCAGGAGAGTGAGGACAGCCTCTTCTCGAGTCTCCTAAGTGTGTCAAGTTGAGTATGTTGAGAAGGTCTTGATGGGATGGAGAGAAATAGGGAAGTGCCCACGATTACCTATCTTTATTCGATTCGAGGAGGAGGCAATAAAATGCCAAAGAATAGCAAAACTTGGAAACCGCAGTCGAGATAGGACAAAACGCCATCCTTAAGCCATTTTTTTCATAGGTCGTAAATCAAGGGAGATGCAAGCACCCCAAGAAATAATCCAGTCATCAGAGCTGAAGTATTCTTTGTGGTTGCATCATCGCAGACACAATGGTGAATGTGGTTTTTTTTTCGCTTTGGCGTGCAGATTTTACGATATTTTATTTCAAACTTTAAAATTAGCTGCACGCGGAGGAAGCAATAAATAGAAAATGCCTTCTAAATCTCGAAGTAAAATATGCTGGAGCTTAAGAGCGGCATTGAAATTTAGCGGCGAGGACATTTGTACTTTTCAAAGCAAATATAAATCCACAAAGAGATCCATCCTTGCCTACAAAAATTCAGGAACTTTCTATTTCATTTTCATATTTATACAAATAGTTACATGAAATATAAGTATAGAAGATATATATTTAAAATATAAGTATAGAAGATATATATTTAAAATATAAGTATAGAAGAACAATAATAATGACAAGAATAGATGTTATATCATCGTTTACTAATTTAAATATTTTGTAATTGAAGTTTCTATTGTGAGAATAATTTACATATAGCTCTTTTCGTTTCTGTTGCTTCATTAATAATTATTCAAAAATATAATAATTTATTTTTAAGTAGTGAGAGAAATCACTTTGTGTTTTTTTTTTTTTAACTTCGCTTTTGTTAAGTTAAAATTTTACTGTCTGGAAAGGTCTTATTTAAAAGGTCTTATTTGGGATTTTACCAAAAATTTTGACGAGTGGAAGTTTTGTGAATTGCTTAAAATACTTGTCGTTATGGTGCATTGATCCAAATGGTAAATTTGCCACTTACTTTTGTATGTTACAAGTGTCAAATTTTCTTTACAAAGCTCTTTACCAATTGAAATTTGCCACTTATAAGTTTATGTAACGAATGTAAACTGGAAAAATTTGAAAATTGCTATTTGCTATTCTGAAAAAACTCACATGGTGCTACTGTTTGATATAATCATCTTACAATTGAACTATTAATTTCCTTAATTAATTTTTTACGATTCAAATTTATGCCAAGCGTTTTACCAATTTAACAACACTATAAATATATGCATCGCATATAAATTGGTGAAAAGATTTTTAAATTGTTTGCAATTCTGAAATAAACCACAAAAAGTTACATTTTGGCGTAATCATCTTAAAACTTGACTATTCTATCTCAAATTCAAAGCCGTCGTTGCTAATTAGCAATCATAAAATTAATAAGTTAACAATAATTTCTGAGAGTTGTGACATCGTGAGATACTCCAACCGGGAAAATAAAACAATTCGCGCGATTTTTTGGAATGTCAAATATATTCTGATTTTTTATTGTTTGGCGCCAGTTGCTGTTCTTCCTCCAAGCGCTTTACAACGACTTGAGAAGAACAGGTGGTGTTCGTTCAGATGATCTCTGATTGGTTTTTGACTTACTTCTAACGTTGATTTATTTTTAGACTGCGGCAGAGACATTGGAGACGACGGTTAAAGGTAGTTAAAGGTAGAAAGAGCCAGAAGCTGCGGGTGAGGCTAGTTCACAGCAGCTGTGAACTGCGGATGCGTATTTTGATGTATTGTAGAAAGGTGTTAATGTGATAATGTTAATGTGATTATGTTAATGTGATGTTGTTAATGTGATGATGTTAATGTGATGAGTTTAATATGATGATGTTAATGTGACTATGCTAATGTGATGGTGTAAATACTGTATATATTTTTAATGTTCTTGGAATAATAACTTAAATATCTTAGCAGTTGGTTGTCTTCTCCTTGTGTACGATTCGTACTGTTTTTATGCTACCGTTTTGGGGCGACGATACGACAACCCTTCAACTCCGTAATTAAAAGAAATTTTCAAAATTGTTGTTTATATTTTCCTAAAATAAGTTTCCTTGTTGAAATTTCTTAAGATAAATTAAAGTATCCACTTATTATATTCATTTAACATAAGCCATATAACTTAATTAATTATCTTACTTATTTGCTAGTTTAGTTTATACTATCCAGAATTGAAATAATTAGCATAATTTTATTCTTCAAACTAGTTTTCAAACCGAAGCTTTGCTTGCTATGCTATCCTTCGGTATAATTAGCGAATGTAATTACTATTTCTTTGTCCTAATTTTTCGTTGTTAACCCCGAGATACAGAGTTACGATTTCGTGCAAAACTTTTCTTCTCAACTTAATAATTCACTAGTCATGAAATGAATCTTTTGAAGGGAAACAAATAGTTCATTGGTTTTATTCCAATGCGCGTGATTTCCAAGAAAACTAAAGATCACTGAACTCTTAGGGTGTGTTCAACCTTAATAGATCATAGGTAAACGTAATTAACTCTTAGCATTTACTTGTGTGTAGCAATATCCTGGATACAAGGACTAATTCGAGGCTGATATACATATCCCTGAAGAAAAACAGGGACCACGTTTGAGATTATGTCTAACTTTTCTTTTTGGCCAAATTATTTTTAATTTCTCTGAGCATTATAAAAATTAATAGTTTGCTTAAAAAATAAAATATATTCTAAAAGCGCCAGATCATTTCTGAAGAATCTTGTAGAATACTTGAAGATATTAAGATGCTTTTGTTGGAAAATTAAGTACTATTACTTTTTAGAATTAGATAGTTTTACTTTTGTTTGATGATTCCACTTTATCAAACACTTTCAGCAAACAGGGGAATCACTGATCACAGAAAGTATTTAGGGTAAATTTTCTTAGTGGGCTAGTAAAATTTGTTGAGCTTATTTTTGAGCATTTATTGTCGTTTATGTTAGGTTATGAGCAAATAGAAATGTATTTTAAACTAGATTTCTCTACAACGATTGCTTTCGGTGATACGATTAATCTAAAATTAAACAGAGATACACAGTATTGGGTACATTGAGTGGAGCAAAGGTACAGCTACACTCTACGTTTATGAGCGGTGGCAACGGCCTTGGCGATTTTTTGGCGCTTTTCTAGTAGAGTTACGGTAGATTAAGGCAACACATCTGTCTTTATGGTTGTTGTGGTTTTCATGGCAACCTCGTCAAACGGTAACTTTCAATTTTCATTTTGAATCTTCTAGAAAGTTCTTCGAAAATCCGTTAAAGCCGTTTGATTTCATTGGTTTGTTTCAAATTTTTTCTTTGCTTACATTGGTTATTTTTATTTAAAATATCCTTTGATTGCATTGATCCTTTAAAAATTTTTTTCTGTGATATCATTGGTTCATTTATTTGTATTTCTACAGTTGTGAAATTTTATTTTATTAAATTTTTCATACTTCATATAACGTTTCTAAATTTTTTTTTTTTTAACCATTTTTGGAATTTTTGATTTTTATAAATTTTTTCCTGAACAGTTCTAACGTATCAGGTTGTATTATTTCTTGCTTTTTTTATTTGAACTATCTATTTCTTTTCAAATGTATTTAGTGTAATTGACAAGTTTCAGTGTATTCTTACCAAACATTCGCAGCTTAGTTTTTTTACTGGTTCACAAATGTGTTTTGAAATGTGTTAAGCTTACTACATTTTGCGAAAGGTTTTCAAAAATATACTTTATAAGACGTTCTCAAATGTGTTTTCCAGCTTTTCTTTTCCGTTGTAAAAATAAAAATATTTTTGAAAGAAAACTATTTTTTAAATAATTCTTGCCCTGGTTACTTTAGAAGTGCGCCAGTTAAAATCGACGAGGCCATTGCCACCGCTATAAACGTGGACTGTAGCTGTACACATTATTATTACAATTACACATTAAACATTACATAGACATATAAGAAAGTTAATTACATTTTTACTACATTCGCAGCAATACATATTTTGTGAATTATGGACAGATTTTCAAGGCCAAAGCATATTTACGCGATTTACTTTTTTATTTTCTCGGTACAGCTATAGTCTACGTTTATGAGCGGTGGCAACGGCATTGGCGATTTTTTTTTGGCGAACTTCTAAAGTCGCCATGGAAAGAATTATTACAAAACTCTTTTGCATAAGAAAAAAATGTTCTTTCTACAACAGAAAATGAAAACTTGAAAACACATTTGAGATAGTTTTGAAAAGTATATTTTTGAAAAACTTTCGCAAAAAGTTGTACGATTAAACACATTTGTGAACCAGTAGAAAAACTAAGCTGCGAATGTTGGGTAAGAATGCCCTGAACCTTATCAATTACACTAAATACAGTAGGTTTTTTAAAAAGAAAACGATTTTTATAAGAAAAAAAGCAAGAAATAATACAACCTGATACGTCAGAAATGTTTCCGGGAAAAAATAATAAAAAACGAAAGTTCCACAATGGCAAAAAAACAAAACTTTTAAACGTGTCGTGAAAATTATTACAAAAAATAAAACTTCCACAACTGTAGAAATACAAATAAATGAACCAATGATATCACAGAAAAAAATTTAAAAGGACCAATGCAATCAAAGCATATTTTAAATTTTAAATAACCAATGGAAGCAAAGAAAAAAAAATTCAAACGAACCAATGAAATCAAACGACTTTAACGGATTTTGGAAGAACTTTCAAGAATATTCAAAATGAAAATTGAAAGTTATCGCTTGTCGAGGTTGCCATGAAAACCACAATAACAGTAAAGACAGATGGGTTGCCTTAATCTACAGTAACTCGCTACTAGTAGAGCGCCAAAAAATTCGCCAAGGCCGTTGCTACCACTTATAAACGTAAATGTGAATAATAAATTCTAGTTTTTTATTTTGCTAATATTATCTTTTAGATGTATAACTTTTCTTTCAAAGATCAAGTGTACATAACATGAAACACTTTGACAGCACGCAGTGAAGAACAAGTATTTTTATTACATGCATTGTACTGCACATTATTGAATTACAATGTCATGATGCTCATTGCGATTGTTGTCAGTAGTTTCTCAATAGCCAACGATTTTTTTAACCAAACGGGTGTAGCCTGTTGTGTAGTCCAAGTCTATGAAATGTAACGATATTCCCAAGTCGATGAAATATAAAGAAAGAGTCAAGAAAATATCAGTCTATTTTATGAGGGTCTATTTTGCCCTCGCGTAGAGAAATTTAACAGAGCGACAAAACAAACCATTTCATAAGGCTACAAATCTAAGTGTCCTTGAGGTGAGTGTCCAAATTGCGAAGAAGCCATCAACAGTTTTCTCGTGACACGCAAGTGCAACTTAGCCATCCATGAAAAAATTGATACCACAAATCCTTGTGGTATTTTATACTTGATACCACAAATCCATGGAATGGTATTTTCCCATTGCTCACGAAACGTTAACAATAAACTAAAAAGGGGGAATAAAAGTGGAGTGTGCTTCTGGGGATAGACAAATTGTCTGATTGTCATCAACATATTTCCAAACATTCAACAACACATCTAAGTAAATCATTGTCCTTTTTACGAGGGTTTAGTTAGCTCTCGCGTAGCAAAATACAACCGCAGGTAAACAAATCAAATCGTTTCTCAAGACAACAGCTCCTTCAATTTCTTGATGGCAAATTACGAAGAATCCATCAACACTCTGCGCGTGAAACGCAAATGCCACTCACTCGTCTATGAAGAAATTGATAACACTATATCATTCTACGCGGAATGGTATTTCTCCACTGCGCACGAAATGTTACCACTAAACTGAAAGGGGGAAATAAAAGCGGTGTGTGCATCTGGGGATAAGAAAATCGCCTGATTTTCATCAACATATATCCATCCGCACAACGCTCCGATCCATTGTTCCTGGACTCGCAGCTGCTCATTAGCAATTCAAATCGGCGACGATCCTCCATCAAGAGTTATTCCCCTTTGTTTCAGACCGGGCAGGCATGGCACTGAGACGAGGGTTTCTTGGAGGAACTGTCGTGCATCGGCTGGGATATTAGGACTGTTCGGAATCTGCCATTGACGATGCAGACAAAAGAAATACACGAATTTCAGGAAACAGGCGATATATTTCTGGGAAGAAAATTAAGTTGTGTGCGCGTTTTTTGACGTATGTGAATGATGAAAGCATTATTTGTAAATCTAATGGAATCTGATGAATTTGGAGTGGTCCCTGTAAATGTAACTCATCCGTAAGATATGAGGAGGCACATTGGATTCCTTTGTGTGTTCTCGTGTTGTCCTTTCAAGTCACCCCACGGTTCTGATTGGTGCACATCTTATGTAATGGACTGTATATATTTCGAAAGAGTTAGTTGGAAAATGAATTGGATAAATAATTCTTCTATTAACCGAGATCGTATGATTAATGACAGCAACTTTTCAGTAAAAATGGCTTTTATAAAAAAGTTTTATGTCTTCAATAAAATAAAAATGCAATAAAAATCTTTGACTTTGATACATCGGTACGAAATCCATTCTTGAGGACATTCGTGCGATTTTAGAACATACACTTTTCAAAAGTCAGCAAATGTTCACCGACAGCAATTTTGATACTGTGTAGCAGTGTTTCTACAATTAACTCTCTGAGCGACTCGAGATTTCCGATTAGTGCAATGTTGCTATACCGCCACAACACACATAACTTCATCTATTGGTTAAAAACATACAAAGAAATTTTTTTTTGTTCAAGAAAATAGAAACTGATAGACAGTCACGAAAATTGGGTTGCAGACCGTATGAGCCGATTTAGAGGGTTAAGTAATAATTATAATATAAATACGGATCAATCGGTCTATTAATCAGGGTGCTGACTTCTGGGTCGAAAGGTTCCCAATTTGACTTTAGGGTAAGGTATGATTTTTCGGTCTATAAATGGACTGTGCTTAGAATATGTATTATGTATGTGAGGTGTAGCGTTTACCGCCATATGTGGAGCAGCACGGTAACACGAAGTGGTTCACAAATTCATCCTTGCAATGCCGGAATGACTAATATGCAATTCACTGGATATTAGAAAATATATTCCATCTATAGTTTAAAGGGGAAATAATTCACGAAATCTAATTATATGCAATTATTTACATAGACACCACAAGAATCGCATTAATTCATCTTACAAAATGTTTCGACTTATCGGGATTAGACAATGCATTCTTGCAACGCACTTGAGTTTGAAACTTATCAGTGCATTCACAAAAAGTTGCAATTTTACGCAATAAATATCTAAGAAATAATACTTCAAAGGCTAGATCTGTCATTGTCAGATACACAAGGGAAATATGATAGAATGTATTGTTTTTGTTTTTATTGTGTGTGGAGAAAAGTTAAATTAGTTTTCATAGAGAAATTCGTTTGAACGAATAATACAAAGAAAAAAAATTCACTCTCAATTGAGAAGGTTGACAAAGCAGGTAAGAAACAGATAGCTGCAATGAAAGCAACTAGCAACACAAATAATTGTGGGTCGGCATTGAAATTTACCGACTCATACGTATAGACTTTTACTTAACAAAAAATTACACAATAGATCAATATAAAATACATCTGTTTATCTTGCGTTATTATGTCCACATCGTTATTTCAAAAGAAATGTCAACAAAAATATTCAAATACCCATTTGCATTTAAAATAAAAAATACTTAAATAAATCTAAAGCTATTTTCTTTTAAGGGTTTTAATTTAATTGATTAAATAGGTCACATTTATCACTATCCCTCTTAGGTAGGTAAAGTAAATAACGTCATATTGGAGCGACACAACAGGCTGCTGACGACAATCCGGGATCAATCACCCAAAGGAAAGATCCCTTATTAGGATTTACAGATAAAGAAAAATGTCAATAATTGCCTTTTACCACCCAATTGTGAGGAGAAATCGTACCAAATCTTATTTGGCACGGTTCGTATTAATATGGTTCTTGCTCCACAAAACCCATCACAACCAACTTTGTTGGTAGTTGGCAATATTCCTTGTTGACAGTTTTATCCAAAAGAGCGTACTTGTCATGAACTACGTCCTGGTGGTCGATAAAGCTGTTAAAAGCTTCAGGTTACTTCGGGATTGTAGTGTCTTCGTTGGTTGTAAAGAGAACCCTGATACCTTCCCCATTGGGATGGTAGCTTTTTTCTCTTGTTAAAACGTTGCTAACAAGGAACCACCACAGATCATCATTTTTTCATGAAATGAAGATCAACTTTGAAGCATTCTAGCTCCAAAGTAGTCTTTTTAGATACTAATTACAGCTGAAAATACACTGCTGGCCACCGTAAATGCAACACCCTGAAGGAAGCATGCAAATAATATGAAATTTACAACATACATTAGCGGAGGTGAGATATGCAAATGATTAGAATTTCAGCGCAGACGCACATCACTAGCGCCTGTGGCGCCACTTCAAAGCGCTATTTAAGGCTTGGAGATTTCGACGATTTCAAGTACGGCAATTGTGTTTTTCTTGTGGTTTAAAAAAAAAAAACGATCAATTATGCCTCGTAGAAAACAGCGATCATCTTTTGATCAAGTATCCGAGTTCGACAGAGTAAGGATAGTGGCCTACAGAGATTGTGGATTATCTTTCAGTGAAATCGGTAGTCGTGTTGGACGAAACCAAACAACTGTAATGCGGATATGTGATCGTTGGATGCAGGAGGGTATGACGGACAGACGTGTTCAATCGCATCCACCTCAGTGCACCACTTCACGTGATGACAGGCATATTGTGCGTATGGCAGTGACGGATCGCTCAGCCACATTACGAACCATAGCACAGCACATTCAGTCTGTAACGCATCATCCAGTGTCTGCGCGTACCATTCGACGCCGTTTACAACAGCGTGGTCTGTCCGCAAGACGTCCATTGTTTCGTCTACCTTTTACGCAGAACCACGGACGTCTCCGCCGCCAATGGTGCGATGAAAGAAGGATGTGGACGGCAGAATGGAATGAAATTGTCTTTACTGACGAGTCACGCTTCTGTCTGCAACACCACAATGGTCGGATTCGAGTCAGGAGACACCGTGGAGAGAGGATGCTGAACAGCTTCGTTATGCACCGCCACACACTGGTCCTGCACCGGGTATTATGGTATGGGGCGGTATTGGATATCACTCTCGCACTCCTCTAGTACACATTGCTGGTACTTTAAACAGCCAGCGCTACATCTCCGAGGTGTTGGAGCCAGCTGTCCTTCCTTATCTTCAGGGCTTGCCGACAGCCATATTTCAACATGATAATGCGCGACCACACGTGGCACGTATTGTCCAATCGCCAGATTGAATTGCTTCCCTGGCCAGCTTGCTCTCCGGATCTTTCGCCGATAGAAAACATGTGGTCCATGGTTGCTCAACGA
The DNA here is from genome assembly GCA_947359465.1 of Metellina segmentata. Classification (NCBI taxonomy): domain Eukaryota; kingdom Metazoa; phylum Arthropoda; class Arachnida; order Araneae; family Tetragnathidae; genus Metellina; species Metellina segmentata. The sequence continues at coordinate 91,115,220 of OX375879.1, forward strand.
TTGACCTAGATTACATCCCCAGCTGCCACACCAGATCAACTTTGGCAACGTATGGAAGCTGCTTGGTCTGCTGTACCCCAAGAACACATCCAAAGTCTCTTTGAATCAATGCCGAGGCGTGTGGCAGCGGTGATCTCCAACAATGGCGGCTACTCTGGCTACTGATTTTGGCAGGAACCACACTTCACAGAAGTCTATAAATTTAATCATTTGATACTTGGTCAACATGTTATCTACAAAATAAATTTAGTTGCGATTCATTTATTCAAGTTAATTAAGGATAGGAAGAAAACTTTTTGGGAAAATTTAAAGACAGTTAGCAACACTGAAGAGTTAGACCTATTTTCTAACGACTTTTTGGAAACCATAACCTCAGCCTGTAGAGATACTTATAAAATCTTAAGAACTTGCAGAAATTCCACCCCTAAATGGTGGAACCTTAATTTACTAGTGATGAAGAAAAAAGTCAGAGCACTTCGAAGACGTAGTCAAAAAGAAACTGGAGAGGAAAGAGAGAAATGGAAACAAGTTTATAAGAACGAAAAAGCTCTTTACAAAAGACAAATTAGGGAAACTAAGGAAACCACGTGGAAAATGTTCTGCACGGAAACCAACCAAACATTTGGTAAAACTTTTAAATTAGCCACCCAAAAAATCTTTAAACCTGCCATTCTCTACGACACATCATCAGACCCCTACAGTACCATTACAGATGATATCTTACATAAACTCGAAGATATTTTCCCAAATGATGATACTTCCACAGATGAAACGCACCATATCTCCATGAGACAAAATGCTGATAATATCAAGACGAACCCATGTTTTAATCAAGAAAATAGAGATGAATCTCCTTTCACCCTGGAAGAATTGGAAGAAGCTATTAAGAGAACATCCCATAACAAAGCTCCTGGTCTTGACGGTATTGATGGAAAAATTCAAGATATTGTCTACCATGCTATCCCCAATATCATCTTGGAACTCTACAATACCTGTCTTCGACTCAAACATTTCCCAAAGTGCTTCAAAAAGGGTGAGGTCATTTTAATCAACAAACCAGGACGAGACCCTCAAAATCTAAGATCATTTAGACCCATTTGCCTTCTACCTGTCTTGGGAAAGACATTGGAAAGATTACTACAATCAAGAATAAATTATCACTTGAAAACAAAGAATGTGATGAACGCAAATCAATACGGCTTTCAAGAAGGTAAATCCACAGAGCATGCCCTAAGCAATCTTATGAAAATCATTGGAAAAAATTTTAAGTCTAAAAAGTACACCGCTGTCATCTCCATTGATATAGAAGGCGCATTTGATAACGTATGGTGGCCCTCTCTTATTAACGAGCTTTTTAAAAAACAATTTCCACGTAACATCCTCCAGATCCTGTGCAGCTATCTTCAAGACAGAGAAATAGTCTTCAGGTACGGAGGTATTCAAGTCACGAAGGAACTACAAAAAGGTAGCCCTCAAGGTTCTTGCCTGAGCCCTATTTTATGGAACATAATTGCCGACAAGATCTTGAGTATGGATTGGGGTTCACATATTCAAACTCAGGCACTTGCAGACGATTTTATTCTTATTATTACCGGCTCTACACGCAGGGAACTTGAAACCTTAGCTCAAGATGCTCTCAACAAGTTTAGCATCAAGATATCTGATGAAAAACTTAACATCTCCTCAGGAAAAACTAAGGCTATTGTTTTCTCTAAGCCAAAACTCAAAAGAAAACCTATTTTTAAATTTCAAAACACTAATGTTCCGATTGTTAAACAATTAAAATATCTGGGAGTCATTATTGATGAACAACTCACATGGATTCCACATGTTAAGTACCTGCGATCAAACGCACTTCTTAAAACTAGGAACATGATGAGATTCACAGCTAAAACTTGGGGTGTGCGTCCTTCAATTCTAAAGACTTGGTACACTACAGTAATTGAGAGGGCAGCTTGCTATGCAGCCAGTATATGGGGTTTGAATCCTACTGTAGCGATGATAAACCATCTAAATAGTCTCCAAAGGAGCTTCGCTCTTCTGATCACTCGAGCTTACAGAACGACTTCAACGGCATCTCTTCAGATACTGGCTGGTATTGTGCCCCTGTACCTAGTCGTACAAAAGGAAGCTGTCATTTCAAAAATAATGAAACTTCAAGAAAACGTTAAACTATATGGTCAATGGTTTATCTGCACTGATTATGAACAAAAATATTTTTCTTCAACCCACCCAATCCACTCAAGTCTTCAATCCATTATTGGACCACCCTCTCCCAGCATCACAACATCTATCTATACAGACGGCTCGAAAACTCCCAAAGGTGTTGGCAGCGCATATGTTCTTTTTGAGGACTCCAAAATCTGTCATAGTTGGGCTAGTACCCTACATCCTTGCAACTCTGTATACCAAGCTGAACTGCTTGCTCTTAAGGAAGCAGTATACTATTGTGTTTCAGAGGGAATAGCAGCCAACACACATCAGGTCTGACAGTGCATCAAGTATCGCCGCTCTTGGTAATCTCTTCTCCCACAACCAGATCGTTAATGAGGTTAAGGAAAAACTGCTGGAAGCCACTGAAATACCCCAAATTAACATCTCATGGGTTAAAGCACACGCTGGCATCGAGGGAAATGAACAAGCAGACCTACTTGCGAAATCTGCAGCAAATGGGATCTCTCACCAAACAACCAGTCTAAAGTGGCCTAGGTGCAAATTATCAAGTTCTATTGATGCACTGATCTCGAATCAATGGCAAGCAGAATGGGATACTTCTACCAAAGGAAGATACACCTATCAATTCTTCCCTAAGATCTCAACACACCTAAAATACCAGAACCCAAAGCTGGTACAATTCTTCGCAGGTCATGGACCATTTCCGGCATATCTAGAGCGTTTTCATCTTCGATCTAGTGCGCTGTGTATATGCGGCCGAGAAGGTGATCCCATCCACTACCTTTTTGACTGTGATCTCACAAGTCAGTGGCATTTGTTGAAACCTTCTCTTCAACACTACTCACATTGGTGCCAAAATACTGCCAAGAACATACACTGCCAACACAAAATCATTAAAGTGATGGAATTTCTCAGCTCCAACATTGATTATATCTGTGAGAGCTGAGTTTAAGTCGAAAGTTCTCAAAATAACTTTGCTTTCCTTTCGAAACTTTTATAGGTCATTTCGGCTGTCTGACATCTATATTTAACGTTCTGACTTTTGTATAATTCAATATTGTTATTATTATTATTATTTTTTCCCTTCTGGAAATGATTTTGTTTTTTGTTTTTTTGTTTTCTCATTTTGTTCTGTGTTAATTTTTCAAACTTTGTCATCCTCTTCTTTTGTCATTTTGTATTTTTGTGCCTTCATGTTTTACCCTTCAATTGACTTTCCCCTTCTGTGTACTTAAATGTGTATGTATATATTGTGGATTGCTTAGCTCTCCCTTATCCCAGAATCTCCTCCGTAAGGCGGACTATACAGCTGAAAGCCGCACAGGTGAAACAGTGTCCGCCTACGGCGTCCAATCCAATCCAATCTCATGTCTTTCTTGGTGTTGCAATTTGGGTGGCCAGCAGTGTAGCTTTTAAAGCTTAAAATGGGAAAAATAATTTTATTTATATCCTATTTTGAAGCTTTATTTTATCAATCCTAGTTATGATTTTTCCATTTATTCAGCGATTCCGGTACTAATAATAAGTTAAAATTTAAGAGATAAGCTTTTGTTTTAAAAAATGTGTTGGGGGACTATGGACTATTGTTGATACTTATAAGAAAGCAATTCGGTTATGGCTTTCGATTGTTTCAGAAATAATATTCATTAGTATATTTAATATAATTATTTTTCTACCTTCATTTAATGTAATGGAGGTTTCAATTGTTTTAATTTATACTAAAAGGTACTTTTTTAATTAAAATATGCTTGAAAGGTATAAATCCTTAAATTAAAATTTTTTTTCCTCGACATCGTTTAAAAAGCGGTTGGTTGGGTTTTTATGGCGTAAAGGTCATATTTCGCCATTTAAAAAATAGAGTATGAATTATTAAAGTTGAAATAATAAAATAATAGTAACTAATACATTTTTAATGTGATTATTCATGAATACTTTAAATTAGTTATATCAATAGTGAGAAATTACATCTTTAATCTACTATCAGTGTTGTAAAATATGAACACAACTTTAACAATATTTTATAAAATGATATGAAAAGCAAACAAAATAATAAAATAATTCATTAAAAATATTGATTTTATACGCTTTTATTTTTCTTTAAAGTCATGACTTTAAAGTAATGACATCAGCTCCAAGAGAGCGATTTGTAAGCCAAAAGTTGGCTAATAAGTCTAATAGATCAGCAATCGTTTACAAAAAGGTTCCGTTCAACAATAGGCTTTAAACTTTCTAAAAGTCAATCGCTGTGTCAGAACTTAGGCTAGTATTAATGAAGCAGAAATAAAAAATAATTATATCAACCTCAAAATAATATAGCTGAAAATGATAATGCATAAATGATTTCAACCTTATTTTAAAAGAAGATGAGAACACAACTACAACGTTATTCAATTCGAATCACAATGGAAAATACTACTAGACGACTTTCCTTATAAATCTCGAACACTACGACTGTATGCCGTCCATTTGTGCTTATTGTTAAATTGAATTGCGCGAAAATTCTGACAAGCTAACATTATAGTGGAAAGAAGAGGCATTTCACCTGAAGAGAGTAAATAACTTGCTAATCAATCATCAATAAAGGAACTAAAGTATTTACAGCTGGTATTGAATAGTGGAAAGCAATATGTAAAGCCTTTAGAATTTCGTGTATTAATGACACCATTCATCATAACTGCCAGTTATATACACAATTATATCAATAAAACTCCTTTAACCTATTTATTAACTGCACTATTATATTAATTTACCGTACTTACTTGAATAACACACATTATATGGATCTCTATGTACTGTCATTTTGTAAGGTGAAATTAAATTTTCGCCAATTTACTCACTGAGAGGTGTTAAAAATATTTTTAGGGCAGCTAAATTAAAATATGCTATTGCTTCTGGGATTTGCAATATTTAATATCCGTTTGATTGTAGAGCTCAAAAACCATCCACCAGAAACAAGACGAATTTTAATTATATCACCTAATATTTAAATAATATACAACAGTTTTAGTCTTCGTGCATAAAATATACGGTTCAATGTATTTTGTAATTATTTTACAGTAAAAAAGGAAAGTATAACTATATTTGTTAATGGTATAACGTTTATTTTTTAATGCTTCACTGGCGGTTATAGTGTTAACACTGACTAAATGGTATTAAAATAGGTTACCTAGTTATTATTTTATTGATTACTATTGATTTAGGCAGAAACCGTACAAAAGAAACAGAAAATTTATACTATACGCCACTATGGATATGGTAAGACTGAATGTAATATGTACAAGTCGAAAACGTTCTGTCCTCTCGTTATTAAAATTTCTACTGAGTGCATGTGTATTGTTTCATATGGAAAGATTGAGGATGTTATTCATATAAAAAAATCCGTCGGAAATTGCACGACTGAGTACGTAAAATCTTTATTCTCTTCTTTTTTTTGTAGCATTTATTCAAATGTAATCGCTACATCGACATTCAGGCGTTTTTATGACAACTCTGGGAATGTATGAAAGCCTAAAGATGGGGAACTACATCTGCAAGAAGAGAATAAAAATAAATACTTCGTCAGCTGCACTAAAAAGGCAGTGAAACTTTTTTATCTAAGGACCGCGAATATATTAGCAGAAATATTATGTCCGAGAATGCTAGAACGCGTAATTTTGAACTGCAACCATACTGTGGGAAAGCGATACCAGTACATAACAAATCTGAATGAAAGAAAATCGTTTTTTTTTACCCCCTGAATCTGAAAACGACTTAACTAATTAAAATTAAATTTAGTTCTTTAGGAGATTAGCACACTCCTGCCACGCCATGTATCATGCATGCCGGTGACAAAGGATCCCTTTTCGTACAGGCACTGATGCAATTGTTCGAACATTTTTCGGTCTGGCACGTGTCTTCTCGGGAAACGCTGCCTGTACAACAGACTTTCGTCTTCCAGATAATTCCCTTTCACAAGATCATACATAAAATGCATATCAGCCTTTTCCTGATTCCTGGACCTTCCATACCTTCTGAAATCCAAGGTAAAAGTGACGATGTGTGAGAAAACTCATGCTTTATGCTTTCCATTACAGCGCCGTCTAGCGGTTCACCTCTTGCTCCCCGCCCATGCATTCATTGTATGGTGAAAATTGCCTGTTTAGATGTTTTCTACCACAGATTAAATTTTTGGTCATGAGTATCGAAACACCTTGTATATAGGATGTCCCCGACCTTCGTGCACGAAGTTCGAGGGGAAGTAGAGAACATCGTTAGGAATCATAATTACACTGGAAAGCATGGGCGGAAATCGATAGGTGGCGCTGTACATGAGCTCTTAAGGTCAGCACGTGTGGCTTCCTCATTGTAGACGCCGACTGCGAGCGATCAACATGAATCGTTTCACAAACGCAGAGTTGACGGGGATTCACTTCATCTACGGCCTAACCGACTGAAATGGACGGAAATGGCTGTCCCGTCGCTTGGCCTCCCAGATCACCTGATTTATCTCCTCTTGATTTTTTTTCTGGAGTGCCATGAAGAGCATTGTGAACAACACGCCCGTAAATTCTGAAATGGACCTGGTGGCACGAATCTCCATCGCTGCTGCTACGATCAGCGAAATGCCAAATATCTTCGAAAAGGTTCGCTAATCAATGTCGAGTAGGTGTCGTGCTTGCATACATGCCAATGGGCGCAATGGAAATTAAATATTTTGGAGCCATTCATGAAAGACACAGAAACGACTACATTTCTGCTTGTAGATGTCGAGGGGGTTAAGAGAAAATAAAACCATTTTTCGTATGTATGAAGGGTTGAAGAAAACTAATTCTGTGTTACAAAAGAGCATGTCTAAGCAATGTTACCTACTCCAATCTGTAGCAAAGATGGCCGTTAGAAAATTTTCCAATTTTAGGGCACTGTTAATGTGTAAGAAATTTAATGTTTGTTTGGTTTTTGTACCTAAGTTTGTGTTTTTCAATTTTTAGGTTTTTTTTTTTTTTTTTTAAATTTGTAATTTTTTGTTTTTTACACTTAATGCATTCTTTATTCGGTAAATGTTTGAATTATTTATTCTTACGTATTCCTAGAAGTACACCACATGATCAATGCAATTTTCAAGTGTCACTATGTTTTGCTGGGGTAAGAAGTGGGAGTATTTGGTAAATGTAAAGATCAAAACGGGGTTATTGTAAACATGGTATTAGAAGGGTAAAACTGCCATTAGAGTTCCTTCTACTGCCATGACTACTGTTCATGCTGTCACTTGTTCAATATTCAATATCACAAAGAAAATCGTTGTTTACAATTACCCCTACTTTCAGGGATAATTGTAAGCCGAGTATGGTGTTAAATTTATTTACTTAAGTGAGTAAATTAAGTTAAAGTTACTTAAAAGTAAAACGTTTATATCGAACGTGCAAAAGAAACGTATTGTTACTTACCACTCCGTGCATCTAAAAGTTTTACATGAACCGGCTAACCGCGGAATACAACTATTATGTTAACAAACGTATTAAAAATTTATTTTCACTATTTATTACTTTATTAAAATTTGAGAGCATGCATATTGTATTATAAAGTACACTGGTGTCCAAAATTATCTTTACATGAATAGATTCACGGATATATCAGAAACTGTGAACTATGATTTTATGAATTTGTCTGGAATGAGACATAGCATCATAGCACATAAATACAAAGGAAAATTATTGTTATACGTTTACGACCTTGTCCAGACCTACTTGCAACAGTTCCAGAGTTCTGAAATTGTTTCTATAGCTCAGATACTGTCTGTCTTGAAATATTCACACATCTAGTTGCTTATATGATTGTCTGCTCTGTTTCTAAACGGCCAATAATGCGCCAGTTCAAAGATTCTTCCAAACGATAGTTCGTAGCCATAACAAACTGTTTTGAGTCTTTCTACCCGGAAACCAAAGGATGTATTGCAGAAATTCACTCAAATATTCAGTATGCAAAAAACGTTTTATTCACCATCGGATGACGTAACAACTTGATTGGCATATCAGAAACCGTTTGATCACTTTTGATTGGATAATTCTAATTAGGCTTGTCTTTTACACATTCCCTGGAAAAATGGATTATATTGATTGGATGTTTCATGGAATACAATTATTTTTGGGTATGTAAAGATAATTTTGGACATGAGTATTTTACCAAATGTATTCGATTCTACAAACTATTCAGCAGCTTATATGTTAGCTATAGTCGATTTTAATGTAGGTTTAACTCTTCGAAGGGAAGAGCTGAAATCTTTTTCTGTCATAAAATGTTCTAAATCGATTTCGAATCCGTCAATATTGCTGTGCATATTTTCGTAAATTGATTTCATAATATGTAATTCAGACTAAAAATTGCTTTTAAACAGAGACATTAAGTGGATTTTATTTGTATAATTTAAATGGTAGTGTTATAAAAGTAGGCATACCAATAAGTTCATAACCCTCGTATAGTAAAAAATATAACATTTTGCATAATAAATAAATAGCAAATGTAATACAGAAATTGCATCACCTAATGAATTGAAACTTAGTATCACAGTGTAGTAAATGCTTAATTTTGACATTGATTCGGAAATACAGGTGTTTACATCGACATAAATGAAATCTACAAGAAACACAACATGAATGTGGCCCATTAGTCAAATTCTAAGCACTTGAATGTATCCATATTTTCCCTTGTCGAATGCTATCTTTGAATTTACTTAACTTTGAACGAAACATGAATGGCTTGCTTTCGTCCGCAGCTGCACACCTTGTGATTAAAGAAATTTTGTTTACAAAATCGTGGAATCATCATTAGCTAAAAAATAACGATTTAGAGAGAGGTAGAGTTTGTTATCACTTTAGACAAAATAATGTACATTGAAAACTGTTCAATTGCATACAATAAACTTTTATAGAATGCTGTGTAACTCAAGATGCATTAACAATCAAGATGCATTAACAATCTATTAAATTGTTTATTATACTGTCGGCGGCTTGTAGTAGAAACGCATAAACTGCCATTACTTCGGAGACAGTAAATGCTGATTCTCATAGTAATGACAAATACATTATCATATCTGTTATTAAACGAAATACACTTATCCCAGAAACAGTTCTGGGAAAACAAAATGGAAACAACACAAATTACTACGCTAAACTCACTAAGATAGTTTATTAAGAATAAATTATAACCTTTATGGCAGGTGAAAGAGAAATACACTATTCTAAAGATGACATTCCGGTCTAGAATATCTAAGAAATAAAAATCTTGGAAAATTTTGACTTAAAAGTGTATATCACTTGTAAGTCGACGATGTTGTAATGTTTCAAATAAGAACACTATCAAAATGCTAATAACATTTTTTTTTAATCTAAAAACAATTTTTTCGTATTTCAACAGTTGTTCTTTCAGATATGCTTCTTGTCAGTTAATGAGTTTTTGTTCTAAGCGATAGATATCTTAGATTGTAAAAATGAATGAATTCATCTTTTAACAAAATCAATGTGGTACAAAAATTAACGTTGTTTCTTAATTAAAAAAATACAACATTAATAATTTAAAATAAACCGCTTCGATAATCATACACCAATTTTGTCACAAAGTTTAAGTGAGCTTAATTTGAGCTGGTAACTGAATAACATTGCAAGAACTCTCGTTTCTAATGAAATTTTTCAGCACTTTTATGTCAGAAGGCAGTAAAAAAACTGAAAGTTAAGAAGAATCTAAAAAAAATTTTTTTTTTGAAGGCAAACCAAAAATAAGTTTAGACGTCTAAAAAAAATATAGAATCACCATTGAACAAGTAAATAAGATTCAATCGAAGTGGACGCCCAGTAATGATTTGTGGTCAGATGACTGAAAACAGAACGTTTTACCAGGCATTTTACTAGAAACTAGCTGAATAACCCGGCGTTGCTCGTGTTTCAAATATGACCGCGACATTTCCATGTTAACTCAAATATATAAATGGGTAGAACGTGTTTCCTACCGCGACAGCTAAAATATGACTGCGACATTTCACTGTGTTAGCTCGTATATAAACCCTGTAGAACGTGTTTCATTGTCCATGTACATTTATTGCAGGAAAACGAACTTTAGTTTTTAAAATTGGGGCTTCGTGAGGCACTTTTAGGACTACATGTGTGCCAATTTGAATTGCTACAGATTGGTCTAAAGACAAGAAAGAAAAACACCATGTTTTCCTCAGTGTTCTAAAGTACACACACACACACATATATATATATATATATATATATATATATATATATATATATATATATATATATATATATATATATATATATATAAATATATATATATATATATATATATATATATATATATATATATATATATATATATATATATATATATATATATATATATATATATATATATATATATATATATATATATATATATATATATATATATATATATATATATAAACATAAAACTCACAAAATAACCAAACAGCCGGGGTGCATTAACCAGAAACCGAAACTCGAAACTACCCATGCAAGTGCGCTGAAGCTGCAGACATAGCATGGTAAGCAATATAATTTCAAGAACACAAGAATTTCCAAAAAATTGCAACTAAAGTCTTAAAAAATGAAGAAATGTTGGTGGATCAGGGCTTCATCAGGGACGATCCTGACCCAAACAACATAAAATGGTGTTTTCTACATATGAGCAGCATTATGCTGAAAAAATTGCTCATACCCTCCCCCAAACACCACAGAAAAGCAAGATAAACAAAAAACAAAATACCAAAACATAGCATGAGCAAAACGAAATCAAACCCGAAGCCGCAGCCGGGAAATCAACAACAACAAGCCTAAAATTTACCACCAAATGCCACCAATTACACAATCTAACTAAATACTAACACCATATTTCCGTTGCAACGAGTCCATAAAAAACAGGAAAATAAAAATATAAATAATATCAAAATCCCCAGCCCCTATTAAAAAAGATATTCAATAAATAGTAAAATAAAATTGAAAAGCAACTCACATGGCTCTGAGGAAATTACGAAAAATAATTATTCATGGGTTGTGTAGCTGTTGATATTAATAAATCGTTCAAGAATATTATTAAAGAACGAATAAGGGGTATTTGTTATTGAGAAGTGTGTTTTTTTAGATATTTACATTGTAATAAAAAGTTTGAATCAGAATTACACGGTCAGATGACCGCACATATGGTTCCGCAACACCTGAGCTGACATCCAACTTCCACGCCAGCGTGAGGACATTTGAGGACACGACAAATGTAACATGCACCAGTCCCATTCGTACACGGCGGTCTTTGGTTGAATTCGAACTCGCAACCCTCCGGTTGCTATTCCGATGCTCTTCCAACCGGGTTACCTCGGCCCCCTTGATGACCGAGATATTTTGTTGAAACCAATAGAAGGATTAAGGAGCTTTAGCGTAGATGCTATGCGTGGGACTGCTAGCATGGAATAAATCAAGAGATGATTAACTCTTCACAAGTGGTTTCGACGAGTTATCTTATTATTAAGGACATGAAGAAATTTTGCTTGAGATTAGATATTTCGCAACATGATATTGGCGATTTTTGTGATCACGAGATCAAGATATGGTCAGTTTTTTTTCTAAGGCCAAGATATTTCGCCCATCAAGATCAATTTTACTCATAACGAGATAGCTTGTAGAGACAGCCACCAAGAGGGTTAAAGATACAATGAAATCAGCAATATCGGTCACTTGAAAAAGCTAATGGGAATTTGCATTCTATAGTAAATTGCAAAACATTTTTATCTCAAAACAACACTACATGGTTGCAAGTACCACCTAAAGCTCCTTGAGCATAATGTGTCTTGGGTCAAGAAGTCAGTGACGCACGTCCGGCGGAAGTGGTCCCTTGCCGTTATTCTCGTGCCAGTAATTGATGGACTACATATGGCACCGGATAGGGAATATTTTCCAAAACAAACATCGGTATGAATTTCCGTTTTTTGTCTTCGAGCCGCTCGCTGTTTGCTTTTTCAGTCCCCCTGCACTCCCCGTTTCACTCTCTTTCCATTCAGGTCTTAAGACCTTGTTTGAGTGTGCGGAGCCATAACGATGGCTGAAAGGAACCGTTCCTAAGCGCGAAAGATGGCTTTTTGTTATTTCTCGTGTCTCTTCTTGAGAAATATATTTCCTGACGTATATTCGACGGTTTTCACCATCTCTCTTCGGCGTGACTACGCTCATCTGTGAGTTTGATTTTCTCCTGGAAAAAAAAAACAGGTTTACCTGACAAAGGGCTGGGGGTCCCTTAGATTTCATAAGTTTACAGAAAAAAAATAGAGTTTATGAAAATGTTTGTGTAAAAAATAGTATAAAATCGCATAAAATCGCATTTAGGTAATTCATCATCTAACCGTGGTTCCAAATTACGTGGTGCTGTCTTAGAATCTTTTCCTTGGTGTTTGATCTAGGACCGTCACCAATAGCCTTTTTTGTTGCTCCAGATAGACGTTAATTAAAATACCTATCTTCCTTTAGATAATTAAGGTTTATTTATAAAACAAAAATAAATTCGTAGATTCTATCGCCCAGGTAGTAAGTATTTGTATAAACGCCGCTTTGGAGATACACAACTAGCTATTGGTGACGGTACTGGATCAAGCACTCAGGAAAGATACGAGGTAAAAACGTCGAATTTTGAACCATTGACAGATGAAGAGGTCAACACCTGAGCTGGTATTCCCCTCTTCAAGCTTCCACACCACGCCAACGTGAGGACATTTGAGGCCATGACATATTTAATGTAAACGAGCCTCCGCGTACACGACGGGCTTTGGTTGGATCGGGTTCGAAATCTAAACCCTCCAGATGCTAATCCGCTACTCTTCCAACCGAGCTACCAGGTCTTAAAAATTTCCGAAGAGTTTAAGCATAGGATCATGCAAGTGTAGGGAAGAGCTACAAGGGTTTAAACCTATGGACTATCTTCAAGGGCTTAAGACTATCTTCTTGGGTTAAAACTGCGCTTTGCATGAATGTCTTAATCATAGAATTCGGTGAAATTTTTAATGATTTTCACAGTATCTAGTAATGCCTTGTGTTCATAAGCATTGAAAATGCTCCATAGATAACGTATGTCCATAGACTTCACGGCTATCACGGCCCTGATTCCGGGCTTCAATAACTCTAATGGTAGAGTCGCGGTTTAGCAACACCCCCATAGGGATGTAAGTTCAAAACTTCGTCCAACCAAAGATCTTTATGTACGTGGGGATTAGAACACATTAAATATATCGCGGCTTCAAACATCAGATGATTTTTTTCTGTGTAAACATAAACAAACTACCGGAGGAAAAGGAAAAAGAGAACTCAATTCATTTATCCCAGTTTTGAAGATGTTCGGAAATTGCATTCCAGTCATATGCCAAGTTACGTCACCGTTACGAAATAGGTTACCAAAACACTAACGTCTTCTGTGTTTAGCTTAACACAGAAAAACCCTCTCACAGAAAACATATTCTTCTCAAGTGGCAACAACGTCAAATTTTACTTTCATTTTTAAGGATTTCTTTATTAAACTTTATTACTTTTTTGATGATTAAAGACGGTGTTATTTGCTAGCCCTTTTGAAACAAGGGAGTATGTCTTCAAAAAGTTCATTCTCTCAGATGTGTTTGGTCCGAAGTTTATTTCACTTGAAGTGTATAAAGTATTTGACCTATTTGACAAACTAGTACTCGACGATTGAAAATTTCATACTTTTAAGTTTTAGTTTGAAAGATGAAAATTACAGATGGATTGCAGGATTTTAACGAAATCCATAAATCATGAGAGCAACGAACCCCTAGAATTGACCGACTGTCCATTGTATTTGTGACTTAGTACATTTTTTGATGTTGAAAACATATACACATGAAGACGACATGAAACGGGTGTCTTTTATGCAGCACAAAAAGCAAAAGGGATAAGGCGTAAAAGGGATATTCACTTTACTAAACTGTACCATATCAAATTAAAATTATAACTTATTGAACTAAATTTCAATGAAAAGCAAGATATACTTAAATCAATAACATTCGAATAAGTTCGAAGTTAAGCTTCAGTTTATGTATTGCTTGACATGAAAGACACATTGCAAAAATATTTTGATGATATCGATTTATCCAAAGGAGTCTATTATGATGAAAATAGCCAATTTATAAAATTGAATTTTGAAGGTTGCAATAAGAATTTACCGATAGTAAGTACCACATTTTAGAACGATAAAGGATCACTTTAAATGACATTCGATGTTTCTTGATGATTTCACTTCCTAATAGAAGCGTTGTCATGGAGTGAAGACCTAAACATTCTCAGAATTAAGGTGTAAAATCGTAAACAGTAAAATAGATTGCTTTCGTGAGGAAAATGTATCTTTCATTCTATACGTTCAAGGTAGAGTCAGCTTTCAAAGCAGATAACAATGTCAGTTGGTACGTTTTCATTGAATTTTAATGGAAAATATAACCCCAAAGTTTTTTTTCCACATAATAAAGGCAATTTTCTAAAATCGATGCTTCGTTAATTTATGACAAAAAGCTTTTGCAATTGTATTTCGCCTATGAAAACATGAAATCAATAGATTAACCATCATTTATCTGATGACACTAAACGTACAATGGGAAGTAATACACAAATGATGCATCACCGTAATTATCAGAATGGAAAACTTTTTTGAAGGTTTTCTTGAAGAGCATTGTGTAAAGGTTTTCTACTATTCCAAATCAGATTATAGAATATATTTGTGTCAGTTTTCTAAACGTATTGCAGAGATACGTAAATTATAAAGACACAAATTTTCAGATAACATGTGTTTGGTTTAAAGAAAGCGAAAGGAAATTCAAATATATTAAGAATATTAATATGAATATCCATCCTGTTTTTTTTTAATTAAAATTTCATTCTATTTTAGAGATTTTGTTATAGCTCTCAACTTGCACTAAAGATTAAGATAGTAAATAATGCAATTGCTTCTGTAAAGCTTAACTACAGTCATTGCATTTACAGTTACAACTGTCGCTGTTTTGAAAAAAAATTCCGCTGTAGACAATACGACCCAAGGTATTCCAGTGATCTTTTCTTTCTCATGAGGTTTCTGTCTTTGTCAAGACGAGTGTCTCTTCCTAGCTATGTTTTTATGCTTTCAACCCATTACTCTATTTCCTAAAGTCTGTCTTATGTCTGGCACAGCTTGGACAAATAAGGCTCTTACGTCATAAGACCCAAGTACATCCAACCAAACAACTCTAGGCAACAAAACTAAAATTTGAAAGTATCAATGGGTATAAGATTTAATCAGTTATTTCGGATGGTAATAATAAAACATCGAAAGTTACGAAAAATACTTAAAATGTGTGTAGTTTTTAATTTCTTTTGATACATAAATATCTTTAAAGATTAAATCTAACGCACGTTGGATAAATGTAATCAGAAGAGTAAAATTTTAAAAAGAGAACTTACCGTCATTGAACGTCCATCGAGAAAGATTGGTGAAACAGATATATCCACGCTAATATCGGTGGAAAATTTAACCATTCTTCTGCAATGACCATTGCACTGGAACCATTCAGAATCAGACTCTCATGCGACTGACGGACATCTTCAAAGCGAAAAGCTTAGAAACGAATAAGCACTTGAGCATGGAGAGTTTTTCTTGCACTGCATAGTTGAAAAATCCCTAAAAACAACGATCAACACAAACTCTTCAATAAATCCCAATCAGACTCTTTTCCTTTACTTTTGATTCTTGGCTTTCATGCCTGAAAATTTATTTTGAATTACTGCATTTCATACTTCCGGAACATGTAGATTTCCTTTTCAAATTCGAGCCATCGAATAATTTAATGATTGCTTTAGAAATTTCATTCTTATTGCGTTCTTTTTATATTTTTGTTGAATAAAAACCACGCTTTTGTCACTACCATTTACTTTTTGCATTGGAAAGTATATCTTGCGGTAAAAAGAAGCGAGCACTTAGACAACTTGAAATGATACTACTACCTCTTGAGACATAGTGAAACTCTATGGATGGCATAGCACTAGCTACAAATATGATACAAGCTCTGTAAATCTTTTGTACGTGTTACCATGAAGGAACAACAGACCAATAGTACCGCACCTCTACATCCTAAAAAGTTTTCTTTTTAAAACCTCCTTTCAAAGAAGGTTCACCGTGTTGGAAAGAGTTCGTGATTCAGGATTCAATCCGTCATCAACCCGGCCTCATATGTTTATTTGAGCAACTCCTTAGAGGCAACACCTTGGAACCATCAACTACCGACAAACCTGGATTCCCTTGTATACTTGGACAAGAACGGCGGATTTTCCCCCCTTTCTGAACAAAAACAGAGGAACGGTAAAGATTTATGGAAAAGAAAGTAGAGTTGGAAAAAAAATACGTGCCGAGTTAAAAGTTCTATTTTATATAGGTGTGAGGAAAAGCATTTATAAAAACATACTTTAAAATAGCAGTCTAAAAATACCATAAAATACAGTGGAATCGTGATTATCTCAGCCTCTAATTAACCTATAATCCATATTACCCGTGTCGAATTTGATAGCTTTTAATACTTTTCATAAAGATTTATGCACGAGTGTCCAAATATTAAAGAAAGTCTTGCGAAATTGAAGCCATTAAGAGTAGTTCAAGAGAGGTTTAAAAGGTACTTAACTAAAGACCATATTCACTGTAAAATTATCGCAATAAATATATTCTGTGATAGAAATACGAGTATAGATTGTCCTTAATCAACTTTTTTCTTGAACTAGCTTCAGTTTCTGTTGTTGTGACACACACATACATTCAAGTAAATGTTTCTGTTTTTCGTATAGGCTGTTTTCTTACTATGACCGTATTATTAGTGTTAATGAATATCGGAGATGACGTCAGTTCACACTACCTCGGATAATCAATTTTCAACTTCATTTTTGCTAAATGCTTGAAATGCTACATTTGAGTATTGGGTTTCTAAGAAATATCTTTGATACATTTTACAAAGGTAGTTTGTTCTCAGCAGACCAAAGAAAGGTTACACTCTGACTTTGTAATATTAATATTACAAACTTTAGAACGTCGTTTTCAAATTCTCTTCCTATATTGTGAACACGAATAAAATTTGGAACTAATTTTAATACTTCTTACAATTACTCCACCGAAATCCATACTTCTAAAACAGAAAATGAACTAACAATTTCTTTCATGAAATGCACAAAGTCAACCATCCCATCAAACTTAAGATTTGGGTTCTGTAAAGGTTGGATTAAAATATCAATTTACAGGCTTATAGATTGCCAAAAAGAAACAGTGTCTAAGTTAGACAGTAAAAGAGATACCATTTAACAGAAAGAATACATGAAAAGGTATTTATTAATTTATTCGTTTAATATTATAATGTTATGTAAGTAACATAGAATGTGGAAATTCAATAAATCATAAGACAAGTAGTAATATACACAAAATACTATATCGACGAAGAGAATCCTAAAAATGGAGAAAAAAATAATAGAAAGTTTCAAAGATTTTTGTTTCGGACAAAAGTTTCATTAATGTCATTCAATATTTTTTTGGAGATAATAGAAAATTTGTTGAATACTATAACATTAAAGAAATAAATTAATTTGTTGACTACGGTATTATTGTTATAAGAAAGTATGATCCTGTTCACACAACGTTTGCATAAAATACAAACTTTGTATTCAACAAAAGAACCATTAATACTTGTTATTGTTTGTCTGGAGAGAATGAAGTTGATACCAACCTGTGTGGATAAGTTCAGTATCAGTTCAATCAAATTTATTCTTTCCTGAAACACTTTAGAGAAGCGGAACCAGTTTTTATCCCAATTGTATCACAGAAAAAATGATCAAAAGCAAGACATCACATTATATGAATGTACAAAGCTCCATATCTGCATTAGCTCTACCGTTAATGCCCGTCATGATTTTGCTAGAGTGAATAGGAATTTTGTTTTACATATAGAAATAAATGAAATTACAAACTATGGTGTTAATATAGGTAAGTATGAAACTGTTCAACGGGTTCATACAGCTACAAAGCTTTATGTCTTCGACTAAAGACCATTAATGCCAATTATTATTTGTCTGGAGACAACAGAGAATAAGTTGCGATTCATAATATTAGCGAAACAAATTTACCTGATTACTGATGTGTAAGATATATCTAAGAATCATCCTGCTCAACGGGTACACACGACTACAAAACTTATATTTTCGACAAAAGTTTTATTAATGGCATTCAATACTATTCTGGAGATAATAGGAAACTTTCTGCGTTCTATAACATTAGAGAAATGAATTAGTCTGTTGACTACGGTGTTATAATGGGAAAGTATGATTCTGTTCAACGGGTACATGCAAATACAAACCTTGTCTGCGATCAAAGGACTATTAATATCCGTTAATGTTTGTCTGGGGAGAATAGGGAATATGTTACATTCCATAATATTAGGAAAATAAATTGATTTGATGACTGAGGTGTCGCTATGATGCTGTCAACGAGTACTGTTACACCTACGAAAGCACCGATCAATGCTTAGAAGTTCAGAGGAACGAACCATAGCAATAAAATTCAAATCGGTGAATGGCTTTATCCAAGAGGAATATTTCCACAGTAGATGATGTACTGCAATCAAGTTATTGATCATATTCATCTAACGAAACGAAAAAATTGGTCCATAAGAACCAGCTCAAAATATAGGTTTATTTCTTTTAATATGTTACGTTATTTTACAAAAATGTCAACTAATAGCATTGGAATTCCTTCTAGGAGATTTTTCCTTATTACTATCATTTTCAAATGCAACTCTCCACTATTTAGTCTAGTGAGAATCAATCGTTTCGAAAAGCTTCTGACACCTAAATATATTTTAATTATTTTTCCACAATCAGCTTTTGAACGTATTATCCTTTAAGCATTCGTTGGTGGATACTTGTCAGTTTTACAATAAGACTAAATTCTGCGTATATGATATTTGAACTCATAAACAAGTACTTGAGGCTACCGGTTTCTTTTAAGAACTTCTTGGCCACTAGCAGGTCATTTGTCCAAACGTGACAAACGCTTAATAATTTATTATTTATTGTTTGATGGGCCATGTAAATTTTTTCATCAAGTCCCTTTGGGTGCGAAGGATTTATTATTATATGGATGCGTGCTTTTGAAATTAGCTCTCAAGAGGAGTGCTTTTCAATGCATGAGATAAACTTGTCTAAATCTTCGATTTAAACAATTTAAATATCTTTATATGTGAAAAGTATTTATTGAAGCGACATTACAGTGGGCTAATGATTTGGAGTCGTATTATTTTGGGGACATATTTCTTTCCAAGAAAGGAATCATTTGAATTTTTGAACTCCACGCAGATTTAAAATGATCAATTACACACATACAGATATACTACTTTTGTTATTTTACAAAACCGCAATATTTTCTGCTTTTATTTCTCCTCCAAAGGCAATTTCAAATCCTATCAATTCTATACTGTGCGGAATTTTCAATACGTTCATTATATAGATTCCTGCATGTTATCTTCGAATCAGATGTAATAAATGTGAAGAATATAAGTTGTTTTCACTTTTGTATTAAATCTGTGTCGCCATCTAGTGTGAAAGAAAAATTTAAATCTGAAGAAACTGAAGATTTAATCAATACGATGACAGTTTTAAATGCCAATAACATTTTTTCGAAGTCGAATCGAAGTCTAGACAGTAGACTTTGTGGAAGTAAGCCATAAAGTGCCGTTTTTAGATAAAGCAATTCAGTTTTTGGGAATTACCGTAGACCCCGACTAGTTGAAGAAACAAGGAAACATGATATTTTTAAAGTCTGAGAAACTATTTTAGATTTAAAAATAAATCGGATCTTTCCTTAAATGATCATTTCTGGTCCATACCAAGTAGGAAGGACCGTTAGCCTTGATTTAATGTAGAGACAACACCGACCGGACGCTTTGAGAAATTCGTCCTATCAACACCAATATACGAAAGAAGGCATTCAGGAGAAGCTTGAACGACGTGCACTTGGTGCATAGTAGAAAATGCTTTTGGAACTTAACGTCACAGGACTTAAATGACCGTTTCTGAATCTTGAAAAAGCGATATGATCCGCCCTGTCCCCAGGGAACTCGAGGGTTGCACCGAGACGATGTCCTTGATACCAGTCACGTGCAAGCGGCCTCCTATTAACTTTGTAATTCAAAACCCTTGCCTTTGTAAACATAGTAGAGCCGCCTATTATTATCCGAGGTAATATCGACCCAGGCTACCACGGGTAACAAGAAACTCAGATCATTCAGACGAATTAACACAAAAGAGTTCTACGTAAAACAAAAAAATTACGGTACCACATGTTACAACTACTTTGAGATTTAGTTCAAAGGCATTCCAAAAGAGATCCAAAAAGATGTTTTCAAGACTAATCTGTACGTGAATGTGTGACACGGTATTTATTTATTTCAACAATTTTATGTATAAATCCGGATTTTGGTTAACTACATTTTAAAATCTTGGAAGAGTACTTTACAACAGTGGTCCCCAACCCCCGGTCCGTGGATCAAATGGTACCGGGCCGCCGAAGGAACATTAAATTACTTCCATTTTATTTACTATGGTGTATTTCTCTCGTGTTTGTGCGATTCTTATCCATGAAATGACCACTCAAATTAGGAGGCGGTAAATCAGAACTTGAAATTTGTTCTGTTACTAGAGCTTCAATTATGATTTCTGAATTCAGTATGTCTCTATTTTCCAATTTTGACAAATGTGACAACTGTTTTCAAGTTGGCAGACAAAGTAGCTGCATTTAAAGCCAAACCTAAGTTGTGGGGACGGCGCGTGAACAGAGGCATTTTGGACATGTTTCAGACATTAGTGGGAATTTTAGGCGGGACTGAGCCTAAACATTCATTTTCCCAGTTGGTTCACGATCACCTGTCTTTGCTTTAAAAATAGTTCGTGCGCTACTTCCCAACCACAAAAGAACCACGAAACAGTAAGGAATGGATCTTCAACCCATTTGTCAACAAATCAGGCGAATCTAGCATGTCTGTGCAAGAAGAAGATCAACTGCTGGAGATTGCAAATGAAGGAGGCCTTAAAACTACGTTCGAGACAACAACTTTGCCGGTGTTCTGGATTAAAATCATGGCGGAATACTATGAGATTGCCACCACAGCTCTTAAATCCCTATTGCCATTTTCGACAACCTATCTGTGTGAAGCGGGGTTTTCTGCAATGACAGCAACCAAAATAAAACAACGGAATAAACTGGACCTAAGCAACACACTTCGGGTGTCATTGTCTCCTATTACTCCCAGATGAAACCATTTCGTAGCAAAGAAACAAGCTCAGGGTTCTCATTGATTTAGCGTTCTAGTGAGTTAAAATGTTAAATCACTTTATATTCATTTTTTGGTGTAACTGTATTTTATTTTGAAGGCATGTTTAAATACAATTAAATTAAAATTATTAAATCAAAACAATCTAAAATATAAACAATCAACGTCCCGCTCCCCTCAGCGGGCCGTGTTAAAATTATCAAACGTTGATTCGGTCCGCGGCGATAAAAAGGTTGGGGAGCACTGCTTTACAATGTCCTGTTTCGTAGCACTTTCAAGCCTCTTTGGGCAAGTTCCCGCACTCGTGCTCAAAACTTTACTGAGAAGACCCCTCGCATATTAAAATCGGCTCGGATAATACGGGTACTCAGCTAATCAGAGCTCGGATAATCAGGATTTTACCCTTTATTTATACAAAAGCTAAACTACAAGTCGATGGTCTTAATTCTAGAGTCCTTTTTTGTCAATTTGTAGGCTATTTCATTTTCTTTGAGCTCATTGTGATAAGGTATCCACCAATGTGTATTTTACAATCTTGAAACAATTTCGTCTATCGTATGTTGATATATACACTAGTTTTATCGATAGAGCCGAGTGGGTTACCGTCTCTATCTCTTAGAAGTAAACAACTGAAGATCCTACAGGATACAATATCAGTATCCAAATTTCTTTATGTGTACACTATGAAATGTTTTTAAACATAATTAAATTTTTTTATTCTTTACTATCACGATGTATCTTTTGATCACACTCTTTACTCTTGACAAGGTATCTTCGTCATTAGAAAAACCGACCATAACTTGAGGGATGAGACATCTCGTCATTCGAAGGAAACTGACCAGATCATGATCTCGTTATCATAAAAATAAGGAGGATCGTGACAACAAAATACCTCGTCATTAGATAAATTGGTGAGATTTTGATGGACGAGATATCTCGTCAAAATCACTCGGGGGGGGGGGGGGTAAATTAATGTTTCAAAAGGGTTCGAGGGAAAAATAGTATAGAAACGAACTGGTACTGCAGTCCATATAGTTTCAATTTCAATGTTGCCCAGTCAGAATATCTCTTGCAAAAAAAAACTTGTCAAAGCATCTTACACATCAAAATAGCCAAAAAATTTCCAATGGAAATTGTATTTTTTTTGCAAACAATAGAACGCAGATGGCTTAGATATTAGAGATGGTAATTACAAAGAAACGATGGTTGTCTTCGGAGCGAAAGAATAACTTTAACCGCACCCTTAGAGTATATATGTCTATTGAAAACCTTTCGTAAACATATTCATTATTATTTTCATTATATGATCCACCCTGTTGCAACCTCCAATCAAAAACTATTATCTAAAAGTAAATAGTATTTTGAAAAGCCTCAATTTAGCATCACAAGAAAGACTGTCTACAACCTACTCATGAATTAATAAATACTTTTTCAACAGTACAGGTTTTATAGACCTAATATGAAGTGTTTGAATATTCAGAACAATAATGTTGAACTGAAGACCCAATTTTGCTGTTTTGATCCAATATCTAGAGAAATAATTTAAAAACTTTAAAAGGTGCAACGGACATTCAATAATCTAAAACTTGGCATTATGTTTGTGACTCATAATGAACTCGGAATTATGAGTCAGTATTGGATTCCATTTTTGATTTTTCCCCATTACTTTCATAACACTTAAAAAATAACAACTTTTCCCATTATTTAGCCTAGTGAGTTTCAATTCCTTTTGGAGCCGTTCTAAGCCAAATGTGTTTCTCTAAATATAACAAAAATTATTAATCTATTTTTACATTATAAGCACGTTAAAAGTGTTTAATGTCCCTTCCGGCACGAGTACAAAGTATGGATACCTAATTCCTACACTATAATATTCAACTGAATAGGGAGTCTGTAACTGGATTTACAAAACGGGATAAATTACTAAGATTTGTTACAACGAATCAAAATTTGCACTAACTCAGCATAAGCAAATTTATTAAAAGGAATTCCACAAAGCTGATAAAGCCAGTGACCGATAAGAACAATGGATTGACTATTGTGTTCATCCAACAGCCTTAAATTCGAAGTGGCTATTGCATTATCTGGTTACAAACATTGAAAATGGAAATTGTACCATCTGAATTCCAAAATGTCCCTGGTTCTACAAATTATTAGGTTCTATAAAATACAAGCAGAACCTCATCTCTTTCAGAATCTCGAATAAAAAAAGCATGAAAGGGTTGATATATATGCATGACTCGGAGTCCCAAAGAAAATCAAGAACAACTGGATTCCATACCAACCGTGTATAAGTAATGTCGTTTAAATCATAGTAAACTGGCAAAAGTTTGCCGAATTGTCCTTTTATCAACAATTCTAACCATTACAATTTGGCAACAAATAGTTGAAATCACACCATATGAACTAGGATTTCAGAAGTGTTCTCTCAGTTTTTTGTTTGAGTGAGATGCAAAGTTGAAGACGGATAGAAAATTTAATTTTACCAGGCAATTATGTTGGGCAGTTTATAAAATTCGCAATTTATTAATAATAAATTTTAAAGGAAAAAAACATACTTTTTGAATTTATAGAGAACAACTATTCTGATTCGTTATCAATTGCTTATAATTAAAAGGGCATTCGTCTAGAATACCGAAAAGTGTAATGGAACTTTAGGACTTAATCGAAGTAAGTAGTTGAAGTTTAAAAGCAAATAGGAAATTGACGGGAACATAAATTATCTTGGAAAGTTGGACCGTAAGACAGAAATCACGTAAACGTTGCTTAAGGAACATACTTTTTATGCGAAAAAGAAAGCATTAAACAACATTATGTTTAAATTTAAAAATAACACATGTTTATTACATTTTTCAACTTAGATTCGTCAAATATATTTTCTGGTAAAAATTATAAGAATCTCAGTGCACACGCATCTTCTAAATCATTATTACAATTTTTTAAATTCAAACTTAAACTTAAAATAGTTCATATTCCCTTCAAATGCTTATGAGAACTATTTTCGTTTTCTGTTTCAAAATTTTTTATAGCCAAATGGAATGGCGATTTTTTTCATTTTAAATTTATTTGGTTTATTAAGAAATTACTGCTTCACTGCAGAAAAATATCAAATTTAAGGGAACAAAACAAAACTATCAGAAAAATTCAAGAAAAAATACAAACAAATATAGTTAGATAAGAGATAAAACTTAACACACTTCATTAAAGCAGGTTACCTATTGAGTTGAAATCAGTAAAACATAAAACTCCGAGAAACAATTAAACAGGTAACAAAATTCATTCTCAGCAAAATTACACTTACATTCTTTTCAAGGTTTAACAAAAAATTAATTTCAAGTTCTGGCGATGTATCTGGTTATGGGGCGTAATAAACTAAATATGTCGAACAAATTTTGTTATGTAAGAATGCGTACAATATTGTGAAATCAATATCTCTACAGAGCTTCAAAGTAATGAAACTGAAAAGATTGCGCAATTCAGAAGAATGTACACCTGAAGATGCATAGTTCTCAAAAGAAATGTAGTTAAGAAATTTACTATCCATTCTTTTAACCTCCATAAAATGACAGTTGTTAAAAGATTCTTAATTACAAATCCATACTAGTCGTCATATGATATCTCTACTAGTGTAAAAGGAAGTGTTTCTCTGTGTTCTGTGAGCAGTGCCCTGAAGGTTCTATGGCACTTACAATAATGAAATTTGGTATACAGATAGTCCTAATTTTTTGCGATTCTTATGTCCAGCCCGAATTTTAAAATTTATCTCTACAAGGATAAAAGAAAGTGTTTATCTGCGTTCTAGCAGTGTCCTGACGAATCTATGTCATTTACTATAATTAAATTTGGCACACAGGTAGTCCTAAATTTTTTGCGATTTATGTGTCCAGCCCGATTTTTAAAATATAATCCAAGAGCATTTTAAAATAAAATTTATTGTTTTTTCACCTTCCTTTCGTCTCTCGCAGAAGGCTACCTCGATTGAAGAAAGGAGATGATTTTGCGAATTTCGACCGCTAACGTCACATTGAAGAAAGGACAGATCCTGAATTTTTGGTCCTAATGCCTTTGGAACCATGCCAAGTTTTCCGATTCTAGCGTGTTTTATTTCACGTTGTTGATTAATACAACTTTCTTGCTAGCGATGTAAACTTTGTCACGGGCAAAGACTATTTGAAGTTTTCTATCTTCGCGATCGTTAAAAATATAGAAATTTCAACGGAATTAAAATCTGAGGAATATTTTACACCAGATCGATAGCTTAAATTTGATTATCTTTAAATAATTTTTAATTGTAACCCGTGTAACGTGTCATGTCGGGTAAAAGTGGGACTCATTCCTAAAATTATTGTTTTTTCTTTTTAATGTTTTCGTATCAGTAAGATTTAATGTGTCCAGCCCGAATTTTAAATATTAATCTAAAATATTTTAAAATTAATTTATTGTCATTTATTTATTACTAGCCACTTTGAGGCCATCACGGCGTTGCCTGTGGTGCTGGTTTGCGAACAAACCAAATGGTAATGCGTAGCAATCAACGGGGGTTGGCGAGCGTCAGCGAGCAGTGGTCGCACCTGTTTCCACGAAAAGAACTATAACGGGCAACGCCATGCTGGGCCACCTAAAGTATTTTGTAATTAATTTATTGGCATTTATTTATTACTAGCCACTACGAGGCCATCAACGCCGTGCTGGCCACGCAGTAGCTAGTAAATATTAAATAAAGAAATTATCGCGTGCGTGCTATAGAATTACAAAACCTTGTTCTTGTCCCAACCAAGTTTACTATATGCACATTTCATAATAGATCTTATGTGGTAGTTTAAGTGAGAATCCTTCTTGTATGTGTACACTTCAATAAACAAAAGGTTTTTTTCTTAATAATGGTTCATAAGTACCGTAATATACATTCTCGATGTAATTTATTTTAAATGTGGAATTCAAAGTGAAACGCGTTTAGGAGTAAATTTTTTACTAAAGTATCAAAACTGGCAAAACTAAAATTTTTCATTCTGTTAGGACAGTTTTATAAGAAACAGTTTTTAGTCACTGTATGAATAATTTCAGAATAGTTACTGACTTTCATTCCGATGCTGAGATTATACATATATTGTCTACAGTGAACTAAATTAATATAAATGGTAATGAACTAATGTTATTGTATGTCTTTTAGTCCTTGAAGAAAGTTACAAAACGTCATTTTTGAGTTGAAATACAAGAATATTAAACTTTTTTATATGTTCCTATATTTGAATAAAAGCAAAAAATAATAAGAGAAATATTTATAAATCAATAAAATGCGGAGGTGAAATAAAAAAAAACGATTTAAGTAACATTCTCTTTCAACATGTTTATTCGGTTTTACATCATATAAGTTTCGAAAATACTTTTATAAATAAATCTATTCTCCATCTAATATTCTAAACATCTGCCTCTGACATCTCAATACGACTTTTGTCCTATTATAATAAAACGGAGGGTTACGCATCCAACTTATATTTTAGATTTCACATCACAACTAAAATCCCGTTTCGCTACCATTCTTTTGTAGTGTTTACACAATAAAATTGCATTGAAATATTTTGAAGATTTTTCTGTGAATTTAGAAGGTAAAATAGAAAATTGCTTTTAAAGTAAAGATGAATCATAATTTTCATACGTATACAGATTTCTAATACAGATTAAATACATAAATCATAATTGTTTCATAAGTATAAACGATTAATCAAAATGGAAAACTTCAATAATTACTGCATATGTAAGCGAGTAAATAAATTTCATGAAGTTAAAAATATGATAATTTACCATGAGACTTTCAACAGTTTGTAAGAAATTATGTTCGTATTTATTCCTGATTTACACTAGTCATACTTTTGATTTTAGAGTTTCACACGCGAAATTTAAATTTAATAAAAAAATAGCTTAAATACACATTAGCTTAAATATACCAAAACAGCTTAAATATACCAAAATAGCTAAAATATACCAAAATAGCTTAAATATACCAAAATAGCTTAAATATACCAAAATAGCTTAAATATATCAAAATAGCTTAAATTTACCAAAAATTAGGCAAATCTAGAAATAATGCGTAGCACTTCTCTAAACTTACATAACAATGGAGCAGTCGTGTCTTCATTTTATAGCACAGTGAGAGCAGCTTCCGAGCT
Source organism: Metellina segmentata (assembly GCA_947359465.1). Classification (NCBI taxonomy): domain Eukaryota; kingdom Metazoa; phylum Arthropoda; class Arachnida; order Araneae; family Tetragnathidae; genus Metellina; species Metellina segmentata. The sequence goes on from OX375879.1 coordinate 91,142,925, forward strand.
GTAGGTGGCGTAGGTTCGAGTCTGGATGTATTTCTTTTTTGTATGAGTAAAATGTTCTTTGTTTGGGTATGTTCATTTACGTGACAGAAAAAATATTGTTTTGAGCAACTTGCCCAAATTCGGTTGGACATAAAAAAAAATATCAATCGAACCAAATGACAACATCTGCTTCACTTCTTCGAGTCATTGAAAGATACACCAAACTAAAACCTTCTGTTAGTTTTCAGTCTGATTTGTTGAAGAGCATTAGATGGAGTGTTTGCACTGCGTCCCGTAAGTCTTTCGTAGATTTTAAATATGGAGAATTTGGCGGCTAGTGAAGTTTTTTTTAACAGACAACAACCAGTTGGAACGTTGTTCGTCGAGCTAGTTTAATATTCAAAGTGCAGTATGGTGGTTGATACAAATCACCCTTTCCTCAGAACCGACCATCCGGGACTTATCCAACCGACTTATAGATTCGAAGATCCGGGTAGTTTAATCTGTAAATAAATAATGCATTGGATTTGTGTATATATAAACGCCATATAATTTAACCAACCAAACTCCATGTTAAATTGTGTCCCTATGTTTAAATACATTAACCGTCTTGAATTAAGCTGCTAATACTTTGACCACGGATCGTCACCCTCAACAACTTGTATACTATAGAATTCGTCGTGATATGTGTGACCCATCACAGCCTATTTTATTCTACGGCATCGTTTCTGACCCAGTTCAGCAAAGCCTCATATTTGTGTTTATCGATTCCTTCGCTAACGACAGCCACGTGTCACTACAAGAAACAGATTACAGAGTACGAAAAAAATATTCTGAAGAGACAGCAACACGCTCTGCTGATAGCGAAATCTCCCCTTCGCGTTTCCTTCCATCATAAAGACACTTTTCCGAGGTTTCTCAACAACCAAATGTAAGTATCGAAGTAGAAAATAAGACTTATATCGTGACTTGTAGACATTAACAAAGATTGTGTGGAAGCGTCAAGATTGATAGGGACAGAGCAGGTAAGTAACCTAAGGATTATCTGGCTTTTTTGTCTAGTTGTTGAGGGATATGTTTCTCTGTTGCTTGATTTTGGGTTTTATGGCGCAAGGGCCATATTTGGCAGTGCATCGCCAAACACAAGACAGACCATATCAAGTTGTTGTGAAAAGAAAGAATTAATAGGAGGATGTAAAAAGAATAGCTTTGGTATCATGGGATCGCGAGTCCTTTGCGTACGAGAAGCAGTTAACCCCATGGGAAAATAATATATCAATAGGGTGTGTCATATTCGTGAAGCCCGTACAAACCTAAAGAAGTTGTGCCTCTGAGGGGATCTCTTTAGTGAAAAGTTAGTCATGGTTATTTGGTATACTGGTTATTTTCATGCTTGTTTGAAACATTTGAAAACTATTTTAATTTTTTCTTGTTGCTTAGATTCAAAAAACATTAAGCTTAGTCTGCATTTTGCGACTTGAGTCTTTTGTAGAGTTTAAATCTGGCGAATTTGGTGGCCAATGGAGTTATTGTACTGTCAGCATCCAGTTGTTAGTTGTGGGTATTTCGATCCTATAATATCGATCCTAATGAAATTCGGAAGGTAATTAACACGAGTTTAGACATTTTTGAGGATTATACTAAACGCATTTCAATATTCCATTAATAATTTAAGAACTTTTTTCATTTAAAACCCTTGAAGAAATACGTATGCATAACATTAGCGAGCACTTTTCTTGCTATAGTGATGTATGTCATCTCTTGAGATATGGGGTTCTCATGCTGCTTTTCTAGATCTGAGGTGCATTTCATCACTAGGAGCTCTCTGATAAAAGAAAATCCGCGTTTTGGTCCTTATATTCCTCTAACTCGCATACCATCGTAGTGTTTCGTACCTAACCAAAAAAAAAATCAAACACAGTTACGAACAATGTAACGAATCTCGTCTTTTATTTTCTTTTTAACTACTTTGGTCTACTTCGTAACTACGGGTGATCACGTTTATCTTTTAACAAAAAATTCTTACAATTTGTACAACCCTTGCTCTTGCAAAATGCTGTGATTCGGAAGTTTACGTAGTGTATTAGGTGGTTAAAATATTTTTAAATTTAATAATCCAAAATCAGATGCTATAAAAAGTTAGAAAAAATTTTAACAAATGACCTAGAATATAACACCTCTTTTATCCAAATCGTAAATATATCACAATTTCATCCCTGGTCTGTATGGTGGTAGTGTAAAAGTCTTAAATCAAATTAATTTTTCTGAAAAGTAACTATTGAGAACGAGTAACGTAATTATACTTCGGTGAGAGGTAAAAGGCACGACACAAACGATCTCTACCACAAACAATGTGCGGAACAAAATTGAAACCAATCTTATTCAATCAAGTTCTATATCTGAAAAGATAAATATTCTTAATTTTACTTTCCATTTTGTAGTAAACGAATATATTTAAAACAAAATCACCTGATCCATTGCGCTTGATTGTCCAAGTCAGTGAATTTGCTGAGAGGAAAAGATTCTTAAGTCTTTCTGACTTGGGTAAGAGAAAGAAGCCTCTCCACCTTTAACAGCAGAAATATTGAGGAAGAAAAAATATTTGTTGTTTGTAGATTGTTTCACCAATCATTATCCTAACACCCATACTTTCTTCATGTTTCCCAACAATTCCAAATTGCCAAAGTTGTTCGAAGTACATAAAGTACTTTCAACTGCGAGCTAAAATAGAAAACTATAAACATTAAACGCTTCAGCTTTCTTGTGTTCCTCAGAGTATCTGCTGACGTTTCATGAGACGCTTTTGAGCACCAGTTGGAAGAAAGTTCTTAAAATTTAGGCTGAAACAAACTTCCATTCTACATCTTCGTAGAAAAGTTGCGTGCCAAAATCCATCCACACGGAAGCCAGTGTAAATAAACATCGTACTTGAGCTTCTTTTCTCCTGTAGAGTTTACAGCTTATTTAAGAGTTACAATTTTAATTTACTATATAGAGTGAATGTAATACTTGTTACTTTGAAGCAATTGCTATCGAATTAATGAATAGAAAACATCTAAACCAAACATTGTCTTTGGATGTTAAAAAAATATTATTTGAGCAATAAAATTGTGCGAACTATGAAAGGTCAATCTATAGTAGTTAGAAAATACTTTAAAATAGTTTGATGACTTTACGTCGCACTGAAAAGATACGCAACGTTCTATTAATAGTTTAAGGATAGTGAAAATTTTCAAAAATACTATGAATAATTCATGTCCACTTGCAGATTCGCTGCAAAAGTACAGTTTTAAATACAAATCCTGATGTTTCAGACTAAGCACATGGATAACATAACCATGGTAGGAAAGAGTAGTAATCTTGTAGAAGTTTGGTGCATATTTTAAACGGATTAAATTTCGTTTCCATCACACACTTTTAATAAATTTCTCATATTAAAACAACAGAATGAATTAAAACATTTATTTTTCAAGAACATAAACAAAGGCTCTAAATGAAATTTGTTTTCATTAATGACTACAAGTAGCAATTAGTATTGGCCTCCCGACCAGAAATATAACTTTTCAGCAATACTTTATTGTTTTTTTTTAATATTTGGTTGTGTTCAGGATAAAATTGTGCAGATAATATGCTTGTGTACGATTAATACATTATTATGTATGACTAAATCTACACATAAATGTTTACATTACGAGTTTATTATTTCAATCACGAACGTTTTTTTTTTTTTAAGGTAACTTGGGTGGTGCTGTTACCTTTCTCAGCAATATTGTTTTAATAGCAATTCTCTTAAGTGGTCTGTGAAACTTGTAACTCGCAATTCAGGACATTTTCATATCTCCTCTGATCATAAAAAAAACCACTCCGAAAATCAGTTAAACAATACCTGGAAATTATTTCGTATGAAAATATTTCTTATGAAAATGCTACCGATAAGAACACTTACTAAATATAGAAGGGTAAAATCATAACGGTGACGGAAAAAAGAACTCTGTCAGTATGGCTGGTGACCCAATGCCATTAACAAATGAAAAATTCAGCATGGTGCTCCCGTGAGGATTTGACCCATTACCTGAATTACTTGAGATAAAAGTTATAATTACCTCGAAAGGCGAATGAATAACATAACTCCGACAGTGCAATTCAGACGGTTGTAAGTCATGTCATTGTTGCTGTCTGCTTTTTGGAATAGCGCAGCATGCATGGTAAAGAATTTCAGCCATTTTCTATTAGTGCGACTTCGAATTCATGTCTGACTGAAATCCTTGTGTGAACGAGCGGAATTGCGGACATTACGGAATTTTAGGCTTTCAATTTAAAGTCTGCGGATAATAAAATAAACAGGTTAAAAATAACTCATTTGATAGATAGAAATTAATAATTTTTCATTTGCAAAATAATTTGTCTCGTGATTTTTGAGTAGCTTAAAAACAATGCATTGTCATGTGTGGGTCATGTTGAGAGGATTGAAGGTTTTGGTGAAAGCAGACTGTTGTATTTCTTTGAAAAAGTAGAATCAGTCATCTTTTAATCCATATCCTTTGTGAATAAAGTTGATATTTTTGCATTGCTTGACATTCCTAAACAGATAATAGTAGAAAAAGGTCTTTAATTCCAAGTTTATGACAAAAATTTAGGATACGTTGACTAAAACCTGTATTAAAGGGTTAAGAACCTTTTAAATTTTCAAAAAAATCAAAAAAATTCTTATGACCTAATTTTAATGCTCTGTTTCTTAGCAACGTTTTAAAACAAACCTGGTGTAAAATTTCACTCTAGAACGGAAGTTATGGTTAAAAGAGTAAAGCCCTTAATCAAACATAAAGATCCAGCTCTAGAATGTCTAGTAAATTTAGATGATGAAAGTATAGACCTTGGCAATTTACGCATTCTTCACAGCACGAAAGAGGCTCGAAAGAGCAAAAGAAGAAAGCAAAAAGTTGATGCAGAAAATTTTCTTCTGCAAGAAGGAGAAATATATGCTGCTGGAGCATTTTAATAATAAAATAGTTTGTAAACGACGATACCTCAAAACTGTGATTTTACCACTTGCGCACAAGATTTCTCTGGAATGGTTGGTTAGAATAACATGAAATTTTAATTGATTATGTAAACCATATATACGTTTAAAATGACCAATTTTTTTGTCTATCCTGTTGAAAGTTTTTGAAGAAAGGTTAATTTTGTATTGAAAAAAAAATAAAACATTTCAAAAAAAATTTTATTACAAATTTTGTTAAAGAAATTTTAAAAAAAATACAAGAGTTCGTTATTGTAATTATACTATATATTTTTAAGTATATAAAAAAATCAGCTCAGAATAATAATTATTTTGCCCAGAATACTGCGCGCAATGCACCATATAATATTCTAACAACAAAAACAATGCATTTAATTTTGGTCTAATTTACAATATATTTAAGGGGTGGAAATTTTTAAAAAATAGTTTACAAAAGATAAAGGTAGTTAAAATCTGCATACAAAATTTTATTTATGTAAATAATTTATTCATGGAGATATTAAGATTCAAAATGTAGTGATTTTTTTGCATATTTTGACATTTAAAAGGTACCTAACCACATAACTCTAAACAAATCCAGTTTTAAGTAACTTCATTAGAACTAGTGGACGAGTTAATTTTATTTTTTGCGCTATTTATCCAGATGAGAAAATAGATTATTGTAGTCTATTTAAGCTGAAGATTTGAACCCGGTATGCCTCAAGAATAGTACACCAGTTGCAAATGTTCAACTATACGTTATAATTTTTCCCATTCATTATATATTACCAGTTGAAATGTTAATGGTGAAACGTTTTAAGTGGGGGAGAAATTTATTTTATGTCAACTGCTTAGTTTTGAACTTCTGACAAGTGTATATTATTTTAAGTAATGCCTCATATGATATTAATAATATTTTCAGTGTTAGTTTTTATTACAAAGTATAATAAACAAATTGCTTTAAAACGATTTCTTTAAAAGCCACTATGTAGAGACAGAGCAGATAATTACTGCATGTTTTGTAAACCTATCAAAACTGTGCCGATTTTTATTTGGATCGGCATAAAGTATAGGTAATATACTTTTTTGTTTACCGTACGGACTTAATAATTACTTTATTCACGTCACGAGATAAAAAAGATTGAAATAGTTTTTCTAAGCAGAATGTATTCATGTGAAAATGAAGTCTTAGTTGTTAAAAAAAATATTGATAAACACACAAAATTAAGAAAAATCATGTTTTGGAAAATTCAAATTGACATATAGGTGCTCAGATGACAAAAGGTTACTAGTCACTTTTCCCAAAAGATTGAGTAAGTCCCGTTCTGGTGTCTGGTTTGTTAATGTTTAGAAGATGGCAAAATGCCGTAAGTCTTTTTCTTTCAGTTTATGAGAAAACAAAGGTGGAAAAAAATGTAACAAGTCAAAAACCACAGAACCACATGTTGAATCTTAAAATATCTGTCACGAAAAATTAAAAAAAAAAATGATTTGTAACATTTTGCCATCTGAGCACAGATATATTTCCCTATTATTGTAAAAATGTTCTTTTATACTGCGTTCGTTTCAATTTAAATTAATGCACTTCAATTTCACTAATACGTTAATCAAATATTGAATTTCTTCTTTTAATTCTATGAGCGTCATGCGATTTCTGAGTAGCGTAATATTTCTTTCCTGCACAATAGAAATAATAACTAAATAACTGCAGCTATTCGTTGAGACTTTGTAAATACGTTCGAATTATATTGTATAAGAAGGTCAACGTTGATTAAAAGTCATGCTGGTAATATTTGTGGTTGCAAAACGGGTATATACGAGTGAACCCCCACTCGAGAGTTAAATTTTTCATTCACTTTTAATAAATTATGTCTAGTCAGTTAGATTTAGAAGCATCGGAACTGAGATTGAATCATCATTATGATAAAAATATAATACAATACTTAATAATTAAATAATTGTTCTGTCTGTTTACATTTTAAAATATTGAACACTAGAAAATGGTCAGTTTAGATTTACACTGGTGTGCAAAATTAAGGACGAGATAGTTTTTCGAATGTAACATCTGGCAGAAGTGTTCTACATTGACCCAAATCATATCAGGGAAATAGAGACCCAAATAAAAAAAAAGGTTTCTATCAGAAGCTGTCGACTAATAGGTAGTTTTTAACAAGATAAACCACCAGGAGGGTTTAGTTATATCTCCCCTATTTGATCTAACTTTTTCCAAATTATAAAACAAGGCAATGGTGTCTGTTGACCTTCAGAGTTCGAATTTTGGAATTTACATGAATTTCACCACATTTACAACATTTTTAGCATTAAGTCTGCTTTGCACTAAGGATGCGACATCGATGTCGATGTTTTCAAAACATTGAAGTTTTTTTAAAAACATCGATGTATTGAAGTCGATGTTTTTGTAACATCGATGTTATACTTGTCGACGTTTTTACGTTGTCGATGTTTTATTTTTGAATGAAAAAAAATACCGTTTTAAAAATTTAAAAACTAACGAAGTAGCATAATTTTTAAATTCAGCAAATCGAACATACTTTTAGACCAAAGTGGCCAAGTGTGGAGGGTCTGAAAAGTAGGGATGCGACATCGATGCTTTCACAACATTGATGTGTTAGAAAAAAAACATTGATGTATTGGATCCGATGTCCCATCACTAGTTGCTAAACCAGTTTTAAGAAATGGGGAAACTAGTTTAAATACACTGAATTTTAAAAACATCGATGGTTTGTTGACGATATGTATTATCAACATCGATGTTATAATTTTCAACATCGATGTTTTGCTGTCGATGTCGCATCAATAGTTGGAAAACCAGTTTTAAGAAATGGGGAAACAAGTTTAAATACACTGAATTTTAAAAACATCGATGTTTAAAAACCTCGATGTTTTGGGGTCGATGTATTATTAACATCGATGTTTTAATTTTGAACATCGATGTTTTGCTATTTATGTCGCATCCCTACTTTGCACTACTTTCCGATCATAGAAATCATTATAATTTAGCTCGATTAGATCATACGGATTGCTCTGGTTTGTAATAAAAGAAGTTCACTCAGATGAAGACCGCAGTTTTATTTTGAACTTCACGTTCAATAGTAGCACATACCAAGTATGCATGTATCTTTGTCTGTATAAGAAGAAGCAAAGTTACTACTATCTTTCGATGCTAGATATCCTTTTCAAACCTGAGAATACCATAGATATCACCAGCCTATTTGTATTCTTTTCTGGATAAGTCACAGATCAAAGAAAACACTTTCATATTATTGCTCTCATCGGTTTATTTTATATAAAGTCATAAAATGTTACAAATCTCACTTGCCTCTCATCGGAATTCAAATAAATATGCACTAACAAAAAAATGATGCCAAGTATATACACTGACGAGCCAAAACATTATGACCATCCCCACATTTTTCAATGAATTTCGTCTTGATGACGTGGAGGGCACGTGATTAAGTAAGAATGGTATTTAACTGCTGCTGGAGAAGGTAAGTAATCATTCTTGCACTTACTTTTGCGAGTGATCGTAATGGCCCGAAGACTCGGAACGAGTATCACCGAAACTGCACGACTAGTAGGTTGTTCACGATCTGCCGTTGTTAATATTCATGAAAAGTGGATAAATGACGGTGACGCCACCAGTAGCCATGGTGTATCAAAGAAAATGGACGCCGGAGACTGTCCCGCTAGGTAAAGCAAAATCGGCGCGAGACAGTGGCTCAGCTGACAGCCCAATACAATACAGGTTCAAGCGCTAGTATTTCGTAACACACAGTTCAGCGGACACTGTTGGATATGGGACTGTGCAGCAGACGTCCAACTCGTGTGCCTCTGTTGACCAAGCGTCATCGTCAACTACGCCTACAGTGGGCCCGGGAACATCGAGATTGGACCATGGATGAGTGGAAGAGAGTTGCATGGCCAGATGAATCCCGATTTCTCATTTATCACGTCGATGGTTGTGTCAGGGTACGCCCTCTGCCAGGCAAACAGTTGCTCTCCTCTTGTATAGCAGGTCATAGACAAGCTGGTGGTGACGGTATTATGCTTTGGGGGAAGTTCTCATGGGCGACTCTGGGACCCGTAGTTGTGGTAGAACAGACTATGAACGCTGATAACTATCTGAACATCATTGGGGGCCATTACATGGCGTCTGTCTTCCCAACTGGAAATGGAATTTTCCAGCAGTACATCACCCCATGTCACAAGGCTCGAATTGTGTTGGAATGGTTCGAGGAGCATACTGATGAATTCCACTTAATGTCCTGGCCACCCAAATAGCCGGATCTTCATCCGATAGAGCACATTTGGGGTGTCATGGAGCGGCAGCTCAGAGCACAAACACCACCATGTCCGAATATCTCGACTTTGCGTGACCGCTGTTTAGACATTTGGTATAACCTGTCTCCAGTCATGTACCAAGAACTTGTGGCATCTATGCTCAGGCGAGTTGCAGCTGTTTTGCAGGCCAAAGGAGGCGCAACGCGTTATTAAGTAGGTGTCATAATGTTTTGGCTCTTCAGTGTATAATTATGTAGTAACATCAGCTGATCAAATTCAACTCCCAAGAGGCCAAAAAGTAGTGTACCTCATAACAGACTTTGAACCATTTGGCAGCACTAGTTTGAAGTAGGTACAAGAGAAAAAATAGAGAGTTGTGGTACACGTCCTTTTGCTTTAATCTATTTTTAGTTAAACGTTGCTTAGGTCAAAAGTGGTTTTGCTTTTCACAGTTTAAAGGTTGAAGAACATCCGAACACATTTTGAGACGTCCTTCGAACTCGTCTTCGTATTAGGCCCGGTGCACACACCCGGTTTTTAAACGTGCGGCACCGAAGCCCAACTATGCACACATAACCGTGAAATGACGCAAGTACTCATTTCAAGCCACTGTCGATAAATATTTTATCGAAGAAAACGTGTTTATTTCGCTTACTGTGGCACCGTGGGGAACTGCGGTATGAATTGCTCGCAAGTTCGACGTGCGTCACCGCAGCTGCGCCGGAGACATGTGTGCACTACTCCATTGGATCTAATGTTTCTCAGACCACACTTTCGTTGCCGCAGCGGCGCCGCACGTTGAAAAACAAGAAGTATGAGCACTTAGTCAGTCAAGTGTCGCATAGGTATTTATTGGTCAGTGAAACCCCTCTGTGGAGCTAGAATAATCGCCAACACCTTTTTACTAAACTAGGGGGCTCCGCCCCCTGCTCGCTTACGCTCGCCAACCCCCAGGGATTGCTACGCAATCCCATTTGGTTTGCTTCGCAAACCAACACTCCTTTTACATATGCCATTTGGTTTGCTTCGCAAACCAACATTCCTTTCGCACAGTGAAACTATCTGAATAATTTGTATTATCCTAATTTCACTTTCCGGTCCATGACGTCACAGCGAGGGCTTCGCAACCTGATCACCGACCCCCGGGGATTGCTACGCAATCCCGTTTGGTTTGCTTCGCAAACCAATACCTCTTTCGCAAGTGATTTCACTTATTTTTACTTTAACACTTAATGCACCCTAAACTAATAGCCGCATCAGTAAAAAATCTTCTGCATCTTGTTCCCTGTACAATTTTAAGTAAACCATGTTAATCTAAAAACTTTAATGATCTGTACTTTGTACTTTCTCTTTAAACCATCTGAAAACAGAGGGAAAAAAGCGAGCCTTTTTCCTCGCCAAATAAAAAGAAATCGTTTTCATGGCAATTGGTGCTACGATAAATTTGATATCTGGCAAACCCGAAAGTAAAAAATACAACCCTCCGCGAATGCAATGCTCCGCGAATTTGCTCCGCGAAATAAAAATTACGAAATTTGTGTCACCAACTTTTGATTGCATCCAATTTATTTATGAACCAATTTTAAAAAGAATTCTACTGTAAGAAAGAGAACATTCTGAGGTATACTGCGATATTTTAAAAATTAAAAACTAATAGTAATACGATATAGATATGACAGTTTTAGTTTTGTATCGGAAATTACGATCTGAAAGTTCCGAAAATTGTATGATCCACTTTTAATTGCATCGATTTTATTTATTAACCAATTTAAAAAATAATTGTGCCATAAGAAAGAGTGTAATGTAATGTATTCAGTGATGTTCTCAAATTTAAAAAATAATGGTTTTTTCTGTAGATATAACTGTTGTGACAAAAAGTAGCGAAAATATCCAAAGATTCCGAATTTTGTATCACCACCTTTTGATCGCATCCAATTTAATTATTAACCGATTTCAAAAATAATAGTACCGTAAGAAAGAGTACAATTTGAGGTATACTGCGATATTTAAAAATTAAAAACTAATAGTAATAAGATATAGATACGGCAGTTTTAAAAAAAAGTAACAAAAATGTCCCGATTTTTCCCGAATTTCAAAAAAATATTATCAAGAACCAAATTGAAATTTAAAAAAAAACTCGACGAGCTGCAAAAATTTACGTTGAGAGGTACTCTTAAAAAAAAACTCACGACTGAAGACTGAAAATTTGAATGTGTTTTGCTCACTCGCGGAAGAAATTTCACTTCTTCAACTTTAACACTTAATAAAACCTAAACTAAGAGCCGCATCGGAAAAAAATCTTAATAATTATCCAGGGAATACGATGAAGAACAAAGCATGTTAATTTCATTTTTTTCCGATCAGTACTTTCTCGGGAAACCGTCTAAGAATCGAGCTTAACAACACATTTTTCAATCCTGCGGCGGCGGCGGTAACTTTTTTTTAATATAGAGAGAAATCAAATTAAAACCTCTTGTACAGATCTTAGACATATTTTAGTTCATGACCTCCGCATTCATCTCTTCTTTTTTCACGCATTTCGCTGTTTTTTTTTTACCTCATCCGTAATTTATCAACTTTAAAATTACATTTCATCACATTTTAAACAAACTAAGTTGGGGTTATCGCCATCATTTTTTTGTCAGGGTTAAGCGGCATCCAAACCACATTTGGATCAAATATATTTTGCTTTGAATATATACCCAAGTAGTTTATCAACTTTTTAATGTTAGTTTGATTGCTATACTTATATTTTTTTAACCAATTTTTTTATATTTATCACCTTGCATATGGCGCTACTTACCCAACACCCGCCAACATGCACTAATAGATGTCACGTATAGCAGCTTGTCAACGCGAGTAGACGATATTTGGAGCACTTACTCTACTTTTTAGAGGATTAAAATGCAGTAGTTTTTTATTCGAAATGTAACTTCTTCACAAAAAAAAGCAATATATATATATTAATCACTGAAATTAATACATCAATCACTTAAAATAGTTTGTGAATGAATAAAAAATGGTTTTAGAGGAAATTGCCCTCATTCCCGCTAAATTAACTGATCAAAAACTATTAAATATTAAATAATATGAACTAAATATTTTATTCATACTCTAATATAACAAGAAAATTCAGCTGAATAATGTAATAAACATTGACGTTTGCTTCCATAATCGAAACATACTGGATAATCTCACAACTGGAAAATAATAAAGTACCGTGTTCTCAAACCCAACTGTGGAATAATAAATTAGAATAAAATCAGTAACATTCGTAACAACATATCAATTACGATTGAAAAGAAATCACGTTACCAAAGTGACGCCAAGGAAACCCATTAAGTACCAGCAGTGAAACTCATTTCAAGATCGATACGATATGATATGTTTTCATAATGATATTTTTACCTTCGCGTGACCTTGTTTCCCATTTTGCCAGCTTTAAGGGAAGAAATGTGGTCAAAATTTGTCCAGAAACGCGATATCCTAATTCCAAGTGATGCAGAACATTAGAAGAAACGAAAATATACTCAATAAAAAAATCAATCAAAGGATACAAATGCAAACAGAATCGAAAATCGATATCTCTTTTCCAAATAATTACTGTCATCATTTAAATATGCACTAATTCCTTTGTTTTCAATTGGTATTGGATTCGTTTTGCTTAGAAAAGAATGTTTCGTTGCATTATACTTTCACACAGTAGTGTATATACCAAACATCCTGAACTTTTCCAAACTATAAGCTTCTAAAATGCTGATTAAAATTTGTGTGAAAAATACGTTATTTTTACCATGAACAAAAGTCCCAAACTGCTGTCAATGAAAGTTATATTTAAGTAATTTAAGACGTACTCTCTTCAGACTGTGTACTACGCATGTTTTTTTCTGAAAAGAAATGGCTTCTCGCTTTGTCTCAACTATCAACTCGATCAAATAACTGGGGAAATAGGAACGCGGTTTTTGAGACAAGTACGTCTTTATTTCTCATTAGACATTTCAAGATAATATGACGTTCCATCACTGCTTTTTGAAGTAAAAAAAAGTACTTTACTACATTTAACTGATTAGTATTTACGGGTAACACTTTTACAATTAAATTACAGGTAATACGGAAAGCTTAACATGATTATTAAATGAAAATTACTTTTCATAGTTTCGTGGACCCCCCTTGAACCTCAAACCACAGTACTGGCAATTCCTTTGAGGGATCGTGTATAGAACTAACCGAATGGCCACACATTCATGTCTTATTGTTGTCGAAAAGTGAAATTATATATGATACCGCTAAAGTGCAGTAATCAGTTATTCTACAGATTGTCTAGGTAATGTGCAGATTAACCATGGCAATCCGTTAAAGGGCCGAAAATTGTTTAATTTCTCAAATTACCTAAGTAATCTGCAAATTACCTACTAGGCACTCGTTAAAGTGAAAATAAGATCTTTGCTGGATCAAATCTTCAAATTACCTAGATAATCTGCACGTTACTTACTAAGCACTTGTTAAAGTGAAAATAAGATCTTTGCTGGAACAACAGAAAGGTTTCTGTACGCTTAAATTAACATAATGTTATGTATTTATTTTTCGATATCTAAAGAATGAAGTTAATGCAGTGAAATAATCAACAAATTAGTTGATAGAATCAATCATCAATCAATTAAAAAACTATAATAATAAGAATCAAACGGTTTAAAATATTATTACAATTAAGGAAATTAACATAATGTTATTTATTTATTTTTCGATAGGTAAGGAATCAAGTTAATACGATCAAACAATCAACAAATTAGCTGATAGAATCAATCATCAATCAATAAAAAAACTATAATAGAAAGAATCAAACGGTTTAAAATATTATTACAATTAAGGAAATTAACATGTTACTTGTTTATTTTTTCGGTATCTAAAGAATCAAGTTTACACAATCAAACAATCAACAAATTAGTTCATATAGAATAAATAATCAATCAATCAATCAAACTATAATAGAAATAATCAAACGGTTATAATAACAAGCGAAATCAAACTCAAAGTGGAGGGAGAGAGGGAAGGTGCTGGGAAAGGAAATGAGAGAAACAAATTTTTGAACTTTAACGATACGGAAGCCGTTAATGTTTACATTACACAGTTTAAATGTGGAAAACTCTTGATTTCGCACAGTAACGGAGCAAATCAGTTAATCTAAAGATTAGCTATGTAATGTGCACATTAACGGCTTTCAAGCTTTAGCGGTCACATATAGATGTTTAAGTAAAAAAAAGCAAACAATATCACAAAATTTATTATTTGGCATTTCTGTTACGTTGGATGTCCAGATAACGAAGTAACCACCAGATGTGCTCTCGGGCATGTGCTTTACTAGTTATCTAATAAAATTATTAGTTATCAGTTTGTTGGGCAGTCCTGGCAACTTTAGTAAACAGCAAAAGCATGTGTGTATATGGATGTATATGTATTTGCACATTTTATAATTATACTTACGTTTTTCTTTTGACTTCTATGCTCACCTCGAAAATCTGAAAATCTCGAATCTCCAATCAGTTAAATTGACCTGCGGATTTCGATTTAATTTAATTTTTGCTAACTTCAATAATTTTAGTGCATTGTTTACTTATGTATTCTTATTTGGTATCAGGATGTAGACTACATTTGTAATTTGACTGGTCTTTGGATCCTGTTTGCTTTTTAGTAACTTGTTTTATAAGAATCAGCTGTATTTTGTCAGTGCGGGTGATCTAAGGATCCTGAGGACTTTCCGGATCCTGGTAAAGGTTCTCCCGACCACCTCTCGTCTAGCCTTGCAACTTCTCGTGGTCAGAGTCTAAAAAAAATAGGTCTCCTGTAGTAAATCATCACTATGGTATTGCAATACCTTAAATGTATGCCCAGCATATCACTTAGGACCGGCCCTGTCGGTCTCTATTGGTTGGTTGTTTTGGAATTTTACTATGCAAGGGCCATATTTGACCAAGTTATGCCAAACACCAGACAACTTTAAGCAAAAATGTCGCGAAGAAAAAAAGAGGAATTGTGTGGAGAATAGAGAGAGGGGGCCGACCTCCATCGACATTAATGCTTAGTTTTTTCAGAATTAATTTATTTAAAGAAATTGTTTCCCTCTAAAATATCCATAAATTTTCAAATTAACAAGAAAGCTCGATGTGAATGTAAATAACATATGAAATAAAAGTTTAACTTTTCAAAACCAGTTCAATAAGTCATCGCAGAAAACATGCATACTTTTGGTACGATCTTCTCTTACCTGCTTATAGATGTTAGAGATTCGGATACCCATTAATAGATCTTCATCGGGCACATACGCTATTTGAGGTTTTGGTGGTGGATTAGGAACGATTTTACTTCGCATCCTCTATTGTTTCAGATGCGATTTGAACCTGTAAAAGATAAGTTATTCATATAAATGGTTTCTAAGACATTCTTATAGACGAATGGAATAGAGTTTAATAGAGCAAAATGTGTTGAAATCATAGAACAACATAAGACATGAAGTAAATAAGTATGCTACTGCAAAAAGCGTTTTTCTCCTATTGAAATTTTTTGGCATTCTTTGGTTTTCAAAATGTTTTCTACGCTTCTGGTTGTAATTGATTTACTTGAAATTTGTTTTGGATAATACTTGAAACAGTTTGTATGTAAGTATATATATATATATATACAAACTACAACATGAATTTAAAATTTAAAGTTTGACAATACATGAAAAGTTAATCCACATGAGACAGATAGATTTTTGCTAGTTTATCAGAATTTTCGACCACATTTCATAACTAAGCAAAATATGAGAGCAATTTCGAATGATATAATATTTTTTCATAATTTGATATTTTAATATGTGACAAACAGTCTACAAATTTCTTGATAATCGAGTTAGATCTGCAATTTCTTTGGAAAGCTCAATGTCCCCTTAAAAATCACTATGTAGCCCCTTATAATTGTGCATCCTCTCCAATCGTGTTACATAAACGCCTAACAACAATCAAAGCAAAATATGAGAGGATCGTCTTTTTCTATCCATTTAGGAGACTCATTAACAAAAGTTAGTCTGCGAATAAATGGATGTGATGAAGAGTGAGAGAGAGATAAAGTGAGTGTATTAGAATGTGGTTACCTGGAATACTTTCTTGCAACATCAGCCATGAGCAGGAATAACATTTGTTTCAAGTGCTCCGATATAATAGAATTGATTCTTTCAAGTATATCTTTAGTAAATGGGCTGTCTGTCTGTTGTCTACGATAACAGACAAACGTATATTCAGTGTCTGGAGCAATGCTCTTGGTAGGCACGTAGTATATTAATTTGTTTCTCTTAATGCTTAAGCAAATGTGAAGAGCATTCAATCGAAACCACTGTTTCAAAAATTGTAAATATTGCTATCATCTAATGATGAAAGGAATGCTACTTCTCTTAGAAAAGTGTCACATATGAATTTAGTCATGTCCGCTCATCATAAGCGGTAATAAAATAATAGTCTCAATCAAAAAAAGACAAGAAAATAACTGCAAGTCCTGCAGTTTCACAATAAAAGTAGCTTAAAGTTTTGGATATTATTTTTTTATGAGTGGAGAATACAGAGAGACTAATCCTACCTCAAAGTAAAGAAATAACGAATAGTCTGGAAAAGAATTTTCACTCAAAAATACAAAAGTTTCTGCCAGTATTCAACGACTTCAGAGATTCGGTCTAACCATTGAATGCCGTACGTTGAACGTTGCCTTTAAAATGTGCAAAGGCTGCGGATTAGAAATATCCTGTCCAAGTTGAGCGTGACGCATGATGGGTAAGGTCGTAAAAGATTGTCTTTTAACGACAGGAGCTTGGCAACATATGACAGGCTTTAAGATTATGAGCAGAAAAAGAAACTTGATGGGCAGTTCCGAGTTGTCAGGAGGTGATGAAGTCATCAATATTTGACACCGCAGTGACAAAAGATCGATTTTTTGTTTTCCGATGTTCTCAAATTGGAATTACCATTTCGTTTTCATCAAATGATGTGCTTTTGAGCTTTTCTGAGGCGTACAATTCTTATGACCTGTTAGGCGTATTAAAATTTAAGATTCAGATATAAGTTAGTTATTCCATTTGCAGTGGACTCGCGTTTTTACGAACTGCCCGTTTCTACGAACTACTACGTTGATCCCGAGTAGGATTCCATAGAAATAATGTTAATTTCCCCTAGGATTTACGAACCAAAAAATTACACATTCTCCCTTTTTTTAAGAACTCGGTTTTCCTCACTTTCTATTCATTGTTTTCCTTAAGACAGAAAAACTTGGCGGGAAAGGGTAAAATTTCTTTTGACTGGTTAGACATTGAACCTCCCAAGTTTGTAAGGGGGACGAAAAAATTCTTAAGAGCGATTCTGTTCTCAGTGCAGACGAAGCCTTTATCATTATTTTCTGACTGTGGAAGAGAATGTTCAAGCATGCTCAGAGGAGATATTGGACGAACGGGAATGCCAAAGAATAATCAGATGAAGAAGAATGAGTAGAGGTCATCCCAAGACCAACTTTCAAAGAAGCCACTGAATAGTTGTCCAGACTACGTTGGTTCTTAGAAGCAGATACCAATTTTGAGATGATTAACAGCATCAACTCTATGGAATCGTATGTTTACTGAAGTGCTATCATGAAGCTAACAAAGACAGTCGATTTTTTTGGAATCGCTACTCATAAAGATTAGTGCAAGTTGCATTTTTGTTTTTTTAAATCTCATTCCCATTTACGAACTTATTCGGTTCCCACGAGTTCGCAAAAACGCGAGTCCACTGTATTTTGCTTGGCTTGTTTTAGCTAAAATTCGCTTCTTTACTGGTTCGTGTCCACTTAGAGGACACAAAGAAAGTGAAAAGGTAATTTTAGCTGCATAAGATTTGTGAGATTATGTTGTCAAGGGAAAAGTTGCGTGATGTTTAAAAAATACGAGAGGGAATTTTAGTGTTAACAAAACGTAGTTAAACCAGATGGAACGCGAGCTCCCTCTACCCAAATGAACGCACATGATACATACCGGGGTTACTTTAAGATGTTATTCGTCACAGTTTTGGCTATATTTAGCACTACACTAATTAGTATTGACCAATAAACTATTATATATCAATTCGGAATCTTTAATGACAACACGAGGTGCTAAAATAGTTACGCAAAAACAAGCCGTGAGGCTACTTTTGGAAACACTTTTTGATATTATATTGGATTATAGATCAGCAAACCCACGTTAATGACGTCAAATGTCTTTAATAAGAGAAAAATATGCTATGTAGACAGATGTCCATCAACATTTTCTACACCAGCGTCTATTTTCTTATATACACATAAACTGAGATAGAATTCGGATACTGGGAATAAATATCAGCATTGTAACATTATATAAGACATACATACCGTTCTGTATTTTTATTGTGAGAAGTAAAATTAACACAAACTGTTACTTTTGAAACGGCTTACAAGTTTCTCTACGACTGCGCACAATTACAAGAGCAACAGTTAAGTATGAGTTATACTTGGTTTTTTCTAGAACAAGTGAAATTTTCACCTCGCAATAGTTCCATTTGCATATAGGTTGTACTTTAATGTCCTAAAGGTACAGGTACTTTCATTGGGGTTTTCTAAATACGTAATTTAGTGAAAACTGTTGTAGATATTTAGGAACACGCTATAAGAGATCTTATTTGATGACAAGAAAAAATTTCCCTAGTCTTAGCATTTCTATTGTAAATTGTTCTGCAATATCAAAGTACTGATTTAGAAAAAAAATTATTTCTCGGCTTTTCATACGTTTATTCATCCAAGGCCATAATTTATCATTGTGTGTATTGTAATTTTCCAGCAGACTCAAAAATCCGAATACATTATTTAAAAAAATAATAATCCGAAAATCGTTGAAAAGTTAAAATCAACTCGTCTGACTGATGTGGTTATGATCCTCTTCATCATCTGGAACGACACTATCATACAATTTTGTTTGCAATTGATCCCAAACTATTACCAATAACCTGTTGAATTGCTCAAGTGGGACGTAAATTCAACTACCTACCTTGAATGACAAGTAGAATTTGCTTTATATTAAAAAAATCATAAGTTTATTGTTATATAGATTGAAGCTACGACGATACTGCATATGGAGGGGTCTGATTAAAGCAGCTTATGAAACACGTGTTTTTCTGATAAATGGAATTTAGCATAGCTCAATTAATCATGTTATCGTTAACAAGATTTTGTACTAAATATCATAAAATGCTTAGAAAGCACTATTGACATTGGTAAAAGTATGATACAAATTAATTAAACTAAATACTACTCATGTGTATTTTTATTTATGTAAATGAATAAAATAATCTGCGATTAAAAATATTTAATGAAATATTTTGTTAAAGAAGTATCTCTAAAAATAAAATATAATCTTTTAATGGGAAGTTCCTTAAGAACTGAGAACGAACACATATTATTAGCTACATTCAATCTTACATTTAATGATGTGCTAGAAAATTAATTAAATTTGTTATTGAGAGAAAGTAATTGCGCTGAAAGGAATTCCAAGAAAACTTTAAGAACTATTGAGCAAATAATTTCCTGCAGTCCCAATTATCATAACTTCCATAGATAAAAATAGAAATATATATAAATGGAACAAACACATTTCCCAGCATTCACAGGTAAAAAATTAATTGTCCTGAGGATTCGGATTATGAAACCATAAAAAATGCAAAACATTCACAGAAAATTTTCTAAAAATATCCTCTCTTAATAATTGGGATTTCAAATTGAATTTTCACTTTCTTCAGAGGCTTAGAACTCGAGTGGTGCGTTTCTTTCAAAAGTTCGAAGATTCATTTCCCACTTAAACACTTTTTATCGCTTGTTATATATCTTTTTAATCTCGTGTCAGTGGCATAGCTAGATTAAAGTACTTTAAGCCACTAAAATTATTGTTTTTTTACATTTTTTTTTGCAAATTCATTATTAAAATAGTAGAATACTTTCGCAATATTTAAATAAAGCTTGTTGGTTAAGGCTACGTTTATAAACATCTGCAGATCTGTAACTACGGAGTTCTGTCTGACAGTATATCCAAAAATATAAACACTCTTATGAATTTCTCTGCCAATTATTAGTAATATGTAACAGTTCTGGCTACAATTATATAGGTGCTATTCAAACACTAACGAGAGACGTTCGAAGCTGTCGGTCAGTTCTGTAGCATGTTGAACGACCGTTTATTTTTCTGGGTGTCTGAAGTTCACTCCATTTCGTTGTTGGATTTTTGCAAATAAATTGGTTTATTTTTTTGTTCGTTATTTGGGTGATCAAGAGTGAAAATTAAAATGTTCTTATTATGAAAGCTATGAATTCTTTCGAAACTGGGGTGGTACATCACATATACTGACGATCTAAAAAATTACTAAACACCAGTTATAGGATTTGAAGAACAAGGAACATAGAAACGGAGCACTGAATTTAAATATTTTGCAAAAGAAATTAGAGATACTTTGCAGGTTTTTTAGAAGACATAAGCCGAAAATCCCGCAATTGACAAAATTGGTATAGATAAACTATCGAAATTTTAAAAAATCGGGGAGGATACTAATGTAATTTATGTGTGGTCTAAATGTCCATATATATTAAAGTATTAAGCTTTCCAAAAGGTAGTTCAAGAGAACTAACAGAAGGAAACTTTAAATTTGTATTTATATAACAATTTCATTTATATTTAATTCATTTGAAATAACAGTAAATTATTAACAATGCTAAAACATTTCATTCTAACATCATTTCTGAATTTTGTGCCCTCATTTTCATCTCCATGTGTTCTACTTTGCAAATTAGTTTTTCTGAACTTTCAGGTTTCGTGCTTGTAATTTTGGCACAGTGAATTACAACTTCCATTTTAAATTCATTGAACCTTCGGAGCATACTCCTAGAAGTTCCTTTATGTTAATCCATTCTCGTATTCATAAGACACGTTTGTTTCTTCTTTCGAATAAACCCCTGGCCATTCCCTGAAAGGGCTAAAATAAGAACACTAGCTCAAATCTGCTTCCTGAAAGCCATAACTGAATTCGGAAGTCAGATCATAGGTAAATGTATGACAAATATTTCCCGTCAGTACAAACAGGTCATACAATTCTATTCTAAAGTTCTTTCTAGAGATCTGAATTCGAACTATACGAGATCGAACTATAATGTCTAAATATTTTCAAGGGCAAACGTCACAGAAAGTTATGGTCGGCCTGTTGATGAAATTGTAGCTTCTGATACGTACAGGTGTAAACGTACCTTTAGATTAAATAATAGGTTACATAATTAGCAATTTACTGGAGAAAATAAAATCATCAAAATTATTCATTTATTCCATTGATGTATAATAATAATTATACATCAATGAAATCATAATTTATAATTTATTCGTTTATGTACAAAGGACGTTCCATAAAAACTCAGAGTAAAATCATAAAAAATCAAGAAATATATTTACAGAAAAAAATACATCATACTTTTTCAAAATACCTTCCATCGGATGATATGCAACGGTCCCATCGTTCAACCCACTTTTTAAAACAAGTAGAGGAGCCTTTTTCTGGAAGCTGCTTCAAAGAACCCTGCATTGCTGAAATAACTTCAGAATCTGTATTAATTTTTTTAACACGGAGCTTCTCCTTCAACGTCGGAAGCAGACAGAAATCGCATGGTGCGAGACTGGACTGTAAGGGGGATGTGGCATGATTTTAATATTGCATTTACTAAGATATTGCTGAACACAGAAGTAGCGACATGCCAGCGAGCATTATCGTAATGTAATGTCCAATTCCCTAACAGTTCATGTCGCTTTCTCGATATGTGCTGTCGCAAAATTTTCAAAACTGAAATATAATATTCACCATCCACAGTAGTTTTTGGAGGCACAGCATGCTGATAGATTACACCTTTATGATCAAAGAAAATAATCATCATGACCTTTCCAGCAGATTTGGTTTGTCGGATTTTTATCGGAGGCAGAGAATCAGTGTATTTCCATACACTTGTTACGGATTTGGTAAGGGAATCAAAATGATGCACCCAAGTTTTATCACCTGTTATTACAGTCTTTAGAAAATTCGGATAATTTTGAAGCATCGGTTTCCATTCACAACATTGGTGAATTCTTGTTTGCATTTGTTCTTTAGTAAGGTGATGAAGATCTGGAGCAAACATGGCGAAGCTGTAAATTGTTGCGTAGAATGCGAAAGATCGGCGTTTTCGAAATGTTAGTTGATGCCGCTATCTCCTCACATGTCATTCGCCGATTTTCTTGCAAGATTGCCCACACAGTGTTAACATTTCGATCATTCACTACACTTTCTGGTCGGCCAGGCTTAGGAGTCAGTTGTGCAGACAAACGTCCTTTTTGTAATCCTCATGCCATCTAAAAATCGTAGACTCACCCAAATATTTGCCTTTGTAAGCTTCTTTCATTGCTTCATTAACTAAACTGTTTCTGGAGCTGTTTTGCCAAAACGATAGCAAAATTTTATGGCAGAACTCATTTCGTTTTTTAACTTTAAATCACTCACCTCCATTTCTGTAGGACAAAGAAAAACAGTTCTTTGAACAAGCACGAAACTAGGAAAATAAAATCGTCTGCTTCGTTTAGAATCTTTATAATTGTACAATAACAGTTTGAAAAAATCGCCTGCACTTCTATATTTATAGTTTCGCGGTGTTGCCACTACGTAAAAAAATTACTCACAGTTTTTATTGCATGCCCTTTGTCCTATAATCAATTAAATAGTGATAGAAATAATAGGTGGATGTCGTGGATGTTATATCTTTATTTTGCAACAAATTCTGTTTATCGCCTTTGAGCTCTTTCCAAAATGAATCCTTTCTACTCTACTGCCTCAATTTGTAGGTTTTCCCGAGTAAAAATCAGATTAATTATCTTTATGAGAAGCCATATTGCTGATTTCTTTCTAAAGGAATAGTAATTATGCTTCAATGGCACAGTATTCTATTTTAGACACATTGTCTCGTTACTAGTAATCCTTTTAGTCTATGCTATCTTAATTCCAATGTTCTATTTCGATAGCGTTGATTAATCTAATTATCGATTGACTGTGCAAGACAAACGCCAATACTAAGAACTAAAAAGAAATTTCTGTCAAAAAAAGAATGATTTTTGACAATTTCTCTCCCTTTACCCATTATATGTTAAACAATTATCTGTAGAAGGGTCGTCTCATTTATACCAATAATGATTATGCTTCACACGGTCTTAAACTGATATAGTTTCGTATATATTTTCAAGGAAATATATATGTGTTTAATAGAATATATTTACAAATTTTTCGTCAGTGGACTTTATTGTCTGAGATCTTATAAATTCAATGCTCTTGCATTATTTAATTATAAGCTTTGAAATCAATTTTTTATTAGTTCTCAATATTTATCTAAATAATAAGAACTCTACAAAAATATTTATTTTGCTAGCCATTTTTCTCTGAATAAGAGAAGAATAACTAATTTAAAAAGTTCAATCTCCAAAATACGAATCAGGTTTAAAGTTGGTAGTCAAATTTATGTCGCACTGGAGCACTACACATCGCTAATGGTGACTTCCAGGGATCAATATCGAAAGGATGATCCGAGAACAGCACCTGGTAATTTTGAACCACTGTCAAATGACGAGGTAAACATTTGAGCTGGCACCGTATACCTTAGACTTTCATACTACGCCAAAGAGAGGACATTTGAAACCCCACGACAGATTTAACATGCACCAGCTCCACATACAGGACGGACCGTGTTTACAATTAAGAGTAAATAGCAAGAGATTACCTACAAATTTCTGCAAACTTCAATACATTTAACAATAATATGTTTCGGCTTAGTCATCATAATTTTACTTCAACAGAAAACGTTACAGGGTAGTGTGTAAATGTGTATTTCTATAAAGTGGTTACATAATGGTGAAATCACCAATCTACTATATCGCTCGAACCAATCAGATGTTGAATCAATGGATGGATGTCCTCTTTCCCGTTCACCAATCAGAAGATGAATGTTCGTTTCCACTCGGCAAACGAAAGTAGTCTGTGTCACGTTTTTACTAGTTTTGGTCACGTGATCCTTATCAAATTAAAGGTAACCATTGACCACATTGCTGTACTTCCTTTGTGCTTCAACTTTGATTAAGTTGGACATTTACGAAAAATATATCTTTAGCGTAATATTGATAACGGGAAATGATGAGATTCGATCGAAAGCAAACAATCAAACCTTATGCTTAGCTTTTGATAACCTTACAAGTCAACACCAATCGCCTGTTTCTTTTCCTCAGACAAAACAATGTAAATCCCTTTTAGCCTTAAGTTATAAAAAAAAAAGACCCAATTGCATTCAAACTGGAAGCTCTAAGGATGATCCAAACGCTGTCTTAGAGCTTAGTGACAGTTTTTTTACATAGGCTGAAAAATGCGGAGGGAACAATGCACCATACTCAAGGACACACTGTGAACATAATTTGAACTGGATGTAATTAATTTTAAAGCATAATGTAGGGGAGAATATTATGTGCTTAAAGTACCCATTGCACATGGCACAGTTAACCAATCACAGTACGGAATTTTTTGTGGCTGAATGGTTTGGGCATTAGTATTTTCTGGTTGGCTTTTGAGGAGAAAATCGAAGACATAAACATTGAAACTGACGTTTTACTTCTAATTACAGAAAGGAAATCGTCGATTTTGCTTCAAGTTTTATGGATTTTATGCCTTCGAATTTTTCTGAACTTGAATTTCGTTTTTTATCAGGGAATGCCGGGAATTGGGCTTCCATAGACACAACGCTATGGAAAAAATTGTTGTGAAATCTGTTTTAGTGAAATTTTGTTACCTATTTTTTTGTAATTTATGGAACATTATTTATTTTTATTTTTTGATATTGTACTAAAGACAAATTCCAATTTTGTACAGAAAAAGGGAATGAGAAATCTAGCTTGCCAAATAATTCGTCTCAGTCGAATATTGACTTTGTCTAACCGTATGTCTTCAATTAGAAATTAATTTTAATACACACTGATTAGTTTCATATGAACGATAACATATTTATGTCCATTTCTAGGTTGTTGACATCTTACCAAACGTCTCAAATCAATAGTCCTACACTGGCGCGTAAAACGTAAGGGACAGCATGGTCTTCAGTTAATACCTTTGTAGTGATGTGACTTGGATGCGGAAAAATTATACAAAAGGTACATCAGGAGTTACCGAATCGAAAAGTAAAAACAAAACGATAACAAGAAGAGAAACGAACATTAAAAATTTGATGCGAACGTCATTGCACTGAGAGTTAAGAGATAGAAGGGTAACTGTGAAAACCTACAAAAAGATTATAGGTGGTGTTTGTAGGCTGTATGACAGTCTCGAACACTGATTCTGATACACCGACGTTTGCATACAGACAATGAAGTGGCAGACGAGTTCCTGTAGTAACAGAATCCATTCCTATGCCAGATTCTCTGACATTACGATTCCAAAATTTGAAATTGCACCAGTTTTCTACCGAATATCCTCTGCTATGCTAATTGACACAGGCTGCCGCGCTTATTTTTGATATTGTAACCTCTAAAAATACAGTGTTCCTTAAGTTTTGTATGCCAATATAATTATCTCTCAGACGAAATGGTTATCCATTACCTACTCGCGACAATGTTAGCTAGAAGACACAAAAAGGGACTTAGGAATTTATGAACGCTGGTAATAAATCGTTTATTGCGCTCTCGAGATTTACAGTCCACATAAAACCCTACTCTTTTTACGAGATCTCTTTTGTTCATTTTTGAGGTATAGTTTGGTTCTTAGAAAAGGGGAAGGATTAACAATATCTAATAACCGTATCCCACTTTTTCATAACCTGAATCATCTAATACTTTTTACATACTTTGGTTCTACCGATTCATAAACTAAAAATCTATCTGTTGAGTGATACAAAATTAAGGTTCATACAGAACAATTTTTATATTTTGGATCTCTCGTTTATAGCTTGAATTTCTCGCTCATCTTTAGTTAAAACTTTCATATTATACGATAAAGGTTTTTTTCCCTTAAGAATTACAATAATTATTTGCTTATTGCATTCTAACGCACGCTTGTAAGACTGAATTGGGTCTTTTGTTTGTAAGAGAAGAATTTTCAGTTTCAACAAACAAACCAGATGGTCTGAGAATAATTTTAAGTTCTGCTGTCCAAATGATCTAGCATAATACAGATCGGGATTATCTTAAAATGTAGTTAACGACCACATTTTAGGTTACGTTTGCTGTTAATCTAATTGGTTTTGACCAATCAACTATCAATTCGGAAATTTTGCTGTCGAAGTGCTAAAATCGTATTCGAAAAAGATGCAAACTGGCGTCACGTTTAGAATACTTGCAGGAAATGTACGTACTTAAAAGGTTGTAACATTTTTTAAATATGTAGTACAGGTAACGCATCTGAAAGATCATTTCTAAAAGATCACCGCTGCGAGCACCTACTTAGAAACTAAACATAAGACTACTGCCAAACTAAGATTAAGGCTGATAAAAACGTTGCTCACATACTTGTGGATCTTAAATTCTGCACCTTATTGATACCTTAAGCAAATTGCAATAGCGCTTGTGAATATATCATCTCTGTATGTATAGTTTAATTTGGTGTTCGCTACCACCTATAAACATTTGTACAGGAATTTTTCTGATACCTTCTATATAATCTATACGTGCTAAAATGTTATTCAAATTTTATCCGTACAACCGTGGTGATCCAGTTTGTAGTTACAGAGTAGCTACCTGAAGGCTGCGAGTTCAAGACTCGATCCAACCAAAGACCATTGCATATGTGATCGTATCTATATTAGCTTCAAATGTCCTCCCTTTGGCGTGGTGTCGAAGTTTGGGGAGTAGTTTGCCAGCTCACAGACTGGGAACGCGTGTTAAATTTCCGTACAGTCGTGGGTATGCCCACTGCGCTAGCGACTTGCAAATTGAAGGTGGTGCAGGTTCAGTTTCTCGCTCTGACTTCTCGTTTCTGTGTCGAAATTTTTTTGTGTGCATATCTATCACTTGATCTTTGTATTGCGTTTGGCGCAGCATGGTCAAACATGGAACTTGCGATATAAAATATAACCAACCCTTCGAGACAACCTGAACCGTCACCAATAGACCATTGTTGTAGCTTTAATGTGATATAAATTCAACTACCCGCTCACCTAAGTACCATGCAAAGTTAAGTAATCATTAAAAATAAAATTATACATTGATACAAAATTGAAGAGCTCGTAAATCAACAGTTTGAGCTTACTTTCAATGGGTGTAGGTAAGGTAGGTAATTTTAGTTAACGTCACACTAGATCAACACAACGGGCTATTGACGACGGTCCGGGATCAGTCTCTTAAGGGAAAGATCCGAGAACAACACCTCGTAATTTTGAACCACGGTCAGATGACGAAGCAACGCCTGAGCTGGCACCCCAGTAGTAAGCAGAGGTACTGGTGAGACGAAAGTGACGTCATCAAAAGGGGGCGTGGCATCGTGACGTCACAACGTGACGTCATCATAACCGGAAGTGACGTATTGATTGTTGAGTTGAGGAGTATGGGTCCTGCTGCTGAACAAAAACATTAGGGTCGAGTGGAGTTGAGATGTTGGTTTTGGTTTCAGGTTTTTTTATAGTTTATCTATTGTGGAATGGCAACAGGCGGTGCTGTTAGTTTCGGTTTCAGTTTGGGACTTGAGATTTTTCTGAAATTTTGATGTGACGTGTGGACTTGAGTTGAGGTGTAGGAGAACTGCTGCTAAATAAAAACATGAGGGTCGAGTGGAGTTGAGTTGTTTTAATTTATTTTTGAGTTTATCTGCTGTTGATTGGCAACAGGTGGTGTGTTTACGATAGGAACGGTTTGTTTACATTTTTGGACTTGCGATTTTTCTCAGAGATTTCACTGTGACGTCATACAGAGTTAAGTTGGGTTGTCAGATTCCTGCTTCTACAACCTTTAAATAATTTCTATTTCTAGAAATGGAGTTGAGTTGTTTTAATTTCAATTTTATGAATTCCATGGAAGCTTTGATACGGATGAGTGGCAACAACAATTGTGACGTCACTGGGACTTGAGATTTTTTTCTTAGATTTTGATGTGACGTCATGTGGAGTAAAGTTGAGATGTAGGATTCCTACTTCTATTACTTTCAATAATTTCTATTTTCCAGGAATGGAGTTGTGTTTTTTTTGTATGAATATGGAAGTTTCTTTACGGATGAGTGGCAATAGGTTAGTTTTATTTAATTGGGAATGGTCATTCTGTGACGTCAGATTACTTGTTAGAACATGTAGGTACCTAATCACAGCGATTTGTCTACGAACGTAAGCGCGGAGGAATACAAGTCGAGGAGTGACGTTGTGAATGACGTCACAAGAGAATTACACATGACTAAGAATTATGTTTTTGCACGTGTAGGTTAAAGAGAAGGAACGGACGTATACAAGGAGTCATCGATAAAAGTGATTCATAAGAAAATTAAAGATTAGCTTAAACTACTGAAGTACACGTGTTGTGGTATCTGAAAATGTTAGGGACCAAACAAAAGAAAGTGATTATACTATTTGATAACTAAGAGGCTTTTAAAAGCATAATTGAACTTGTTTCTTGGGTCTTTGAATAACTGCTTCTCTGGATTTTTGCCCTTCTACTGTTTTTAGATATATCATGAATTCTAGTGATATTAGACCTGCAAAGAAAATTCGAACAGACAAAGAACAGTGTTTTCAGAAATACTGTAAAGATTCTTTATGCTATGAATATGGTAAATTGTTTGCAGATTGTGTTGGTTGGTCATATTTCCGTCGATTGGAAAACGAATTAACGTATTTAAAGAAAGTGGAAACTACTATAGAAATTTACGGTAAGAAACATACTGTGCCTCGACAACTTGTAGCATACGGGGACGAAGGTATATGCTATACCTTTAGTGGATCTTGTATTGCAGCCAAGCCCTGGTTTCCTTTACTGTTGGAAATAAAGGGTGAAGTGGAATGAATAATTAATTTTGTGTTGATGAACTGTTAGAAAGATGGTAAGGATTGTATTAGGTGCACATAAAGACAACGAGAAGGACTTGGATCATAATGCACCCATAGCGTCTGTTTCATTTGGACAAAAAAGACAGTTTGTGTTTTCTAGAAAGAACTACAACTCTTTAAAAATTGTTCTGGAAAATGTAAGCTTACTTGTAATGATTTAGCCAACAAACAAATTTTGGTTACACAGCTTGCCCCGTGGAAATGCATTATGCCCTAGAATTAACTTAACGTTTCGAAAATGTATTGTATAAATTAGTGATAATCCCCATATGTACCCCCCTGAACTGGAACGCAGTGTAAATAGGAATGTACACTAAACGATATTTGGAAAACGTTACAATTAATATTTATGCCTTTGTGAATATTATTTTTTATACTTACTTCTTATTGTTATTTTAAAGAAACTTTTATGCGTGTCTTACTACATACACTGCATTTTGGATTTTTTTTTTAAACTAAATACTAATTTAAAAAAATGTGTCTTTTACAATGCAAGATCTGAAATGAAATTTTATTTGCTATAAATATTTATGTTTTTTTAATTTAGATGCTTTCACTTAAACACTAATTATAAATTAGATGCTATAGCACATATTTTATTGCAGAATTTATTTTTAAATAACGTACCCTTAAATAAAAGTACAAAAATCTTTTTTTCTTTTATTTGAAAACTTTGCAAGACCCATACTATGAACATGTTTCCTTGTAAATTTTTTTTAATTGAACCAAAGAAAACTCACCCATATACCACAGAAGTACAACACGGGACTTACAGAAGTAAGTTGATTAAACAAAGAAACAGTGGAACAAAGTTAATTAAACTTACAAAGTTGGATGACTTTAACAAATGAGTAGAAACGCAAATGACTCCTTGTTCATTTGAAGAAGGTATAATTGTATTGAAATCAAACCATATATTATTTTTTATTTATTCTTTCCTTGCCATATTATTTTTTTATTTAAATAAATCTGTCTGAAATTTTGTGATTTAATTTTTTAGATTTACAAACTTTTTTTAATGAAATTTTCTTTTATTTATTGTAAAATCTTAAGATGCTTTTACACCAAAATTAGATACTATTACACATATTTTAATAATGATTTTGAAAAAATACGATTGAAACATATAAATTAGCTATTATCCAAATTTTAAATGCAGATTACAAAAAAATTATTTTTGATTTACAATTAAGACATTTAGCAGTTTAATTTCTTGAAGCGTGTTTTTATGTAAGAAAAAAAAATTAAGAAGAAACCTGTAAAAGTAAAATATTTTTTACCTTTAGTTGAAACTTTGCAAAACCCATACTATGAAGATGTTTACTTGTACATTTGAAGTAGTCAAAATGAATATTAATAAACTTTTAGTCCTTGAAGTTCTAAATAAAATGTTCTTTTTTCTAATGCTCTTGCAAACCATACATTTTACTAAACATATGAACTAATTTTTATTTACTTGAAAACCTTGTGTATGTTATGTAGTTTAAATTTGCAGAGCCATATGCCAATTTTGTACAAGTATTTTACAAGATACTTTGTATAGGTGTTTTATAATTTCAGTTATACTACATTGCTACGTTATATGGATAGTAAGTGCGTTTTGTGATATTGAAAATAATGTGTACACTTCTAGGTTGCTAAACAAAATAATTATTGCACTTTCTTGATAGTTAATGCAAATCTAAAGATTTACTCACACCACTGATAGTTTTACACATGAGTAAAATTAAATTACAACTGAAAATTTTAAATACTAATTAATTTTTATATGAACAAATACCATTGAAATAATGTTTAAATATGAATTCTATGTATTTCTTCATACAATCTCTGCTAAAAACAAACTGTTCTAAAACATATTGAAAAATAATTCTAAAACATATTGAAAAATAATTCTAAAACATATTGAAAGAAGTCATACTGAAACAAAGTAAACTATATAACAGTTTTTAATTGAAAAAAAAAACAGGATTCATATATTTTACACAAAGTAATGCATTATAGCAAAAACAAAAGAACGTATTTTTTACATGCTTGCATTTTTTAAGAGACATATATTTCCTATGAGCAAGTTATTAAATGCCGTCACCACAGCTTTTGGGCAATGCAAATTATTTTTGTGATGACCACATGATAGGTTTTTGGATCTTTTTGTTGCTGCTTAGAGCACATAGTGCATCGAATTTGGGACACCCAAAGTGTTCCAAGTTCATGTTCGGAATATTCAATGCATCTAAGCGTTGCTTCTCAACACAACCACCTTTGTAAGCTACTAGGTACTGAGAGGCACTCTTTGTCTGCTTGTACAATTCCAAAAGTTTAGAGTCTAGACTTTCTAAGGAAGACACGTTTTCCCATGCTATGGGACATAAATGAAGTCCACACACATAATTTTCGACATATCGCACAGTTTTACGATCTTTGGCACTAAGTTTATACTTATAAGGCGATAGGTTAAAACGAATACTTGAAGCTACTTGCGATTTTATACTGATGTATCCGTATTCACGTACTAAGAAACCTTCCTTAGTCTGAAATCCATCAAAATCCATAATTGCACAGACATTAAACATGGCTATTGAAAAACGTTATCTGTTCTTGGGGAAAATAATTGTAAACTGAAGACATGAAGAACTGAACTATATAACACCATACACTTACTAATCAGTAAAGTTAATCTTATTTCAGTCCTATCTTTTGTGAGTGACAATGAACTCGTAAGTGAAGAATGTACCCAGAAAACACGTGCTTGTGATAATGCGACGAGTGCAACTTTATGCTAGAATACAGGATTTTAACAAAAGGGGTATGCTTAAATGTGCATGTAATTTGTCCTTTTTTTTTTTTTTTTTGCTCCATCACGTTGATGAGCTCAATACAATTCAATTCGATGACTAAACATGAGCAAGAAAAGAAATATGTAACCAAATATAATTTATATAAGAGAAACTTGTTTACTTTCTTTAAAGTATACTCATTTCTCTTGATTATGTAGTTTTATTTTTCTAAATTTACATCAGCAAAATTGAATTATTTTTTTAGGGGAACAAATCTTTGCCTTTTGTTGAACAGAAATTAGTATCTTTGACTAGTATCAAATTTCTTAAAAATTGACGAAGATATCCTTTATGAGGGGGTTTAACTCAGTAGGTCTTATAATTTTACAATTAAGAGTAACAGATCAGTATAGTGTTTAGGAAAATGAATAACCATTATGTAAATATGAAGCCAAAATTTCCAAGCATGTCTATGCTCAATAAACGCCCATCTACGTTTAGAGATTGGCCACGCACAAACTTTGACTTTTGGGACCTGGCCGAAAACGGATTGTTTTATACGGGTATAAAGGACAGGGTCAGGTGCTATTGGTGTGGCGAAGGGCTTGAAAATTGGCAAAGAGATGATGTAGTGAGACACGAACACATAAAGTTTTATCCAAAATGTTTGGTAGTCCATCAACAACAAATGGTTGCTGACCCTATATCAAAAAGAACACCAACAGATGAAATTGTACAGGTGGATGAAATCAAGAATAATAGCAATGTTTTTATAAAACCCGATGTAAAACATTACCCCTCAAACAACAACAAGGACGAACGACTTTGTAAAATTTGTTTGGAATCGGAAATGGATGCTACTTTACAGCCTTGCGGTCATTTGGTGACATGCATGAGATGTGCAAAAGGTCTCTTAACCTGTCCTATGTGCCGAACCAATATTTTACATAAAATTAAAACGTACATTTGTTACTAAACGTTATCTACCCTTTGTCAATTCAAGTAGTAGATGCAATTCTAGTGACTAACTGAACATGGCGTGAAAGAATTCTATAAGAGTGATATTTTGAGTTTAATGTTATGAAATTAACACATGTGCGGTAGCAAAAAGACTAGTAAGGAAGTTAGAAACTACTAAAAAAATTATAAGACTTTCTGTCAAGGACTTGTAGTAAAATCGTGTAGGAAAGACTTATATTTAATATATTTAGAAGGGGTATAATAACTATTTTACTTATTTGTTGTTTGTTCATTACATGCTAAACCTATTTTGGATAGAGAAATTTTAAAGTGCCTTAAAAAGGAATTACAAATTGCTTCAAGAAAGATATGTGTAAAAGTATTCTGTAATACAAGAAAGCTGGAAATAAATATTATTCATATTTTGAGATTTTTTCCTTTTTATTTTCTATCTGATTTTTTTCTGCATAACTTTTTTTTTATTGTTCTTAATAAACTTTATTTTGCTTTTTTCCTTTAAAAAAAACATCGTAATTTATTTTGTTACTGCTTAGCTTATTTTTTACTGCTAAACTTTTGTTTTTGTTTATTACCTAATTTTTTTTTGCCGCTTAACTTTGTTACTGTTAAACTTTGTTTTGTTGTGTTACCACTTAACTTTTTTTTTTACTGTTTTATTTTTTTAATTGTTTAACTTTTTTTTCTTATTCAAACTTTTTTTTTTTAACATTATCAAAAAAAAAAAAACTGTAATTGTTGTGTAGAATATATTTTTGACAACACTGGATTGAAGATAAAATATTTATTGAAAACATAGGAATCGGTAAAACAGTTAATACAATTGTTATAACATATCTTACAGGTCTTTTACTTACATTTCTTTACATGTACCTAATAGCTCTTAAAATGATGCGCTTTACAAACCAACCCAAAGCGTGTAATAGAATGCGATTCAACCATCAGGCGTTTTCGGAGGAAAGCTTAAATTTGCTTCCAGCCAATATGTTTCACCTTGGCGAATATTTATTCGTGCTAATTAACAACTTCAATGGTTCCACACATGTCCACATACGTAAATTTACTTTAGAGTTTACACAGTGTCTTGCAACCAACGAAGGAATTTATTTCCCTGCATACGAAAACATGGTATATTCTTATGGAGAAGTTGATCAAGTTTTTCGCGTATGCAACTCCCTTCGAAGTTAAAGTTATAGAGAAGGAAGTCTGCCTTTCTAAAGTGTTTGATGCTGAAAAAACGTGTATTTCAGAAAAAAGACCATTGTTTTCATTTTTCGCCCCATTGTGTGTTTATGAATTCTGATCTGCATTTTAAATTGTACGAATTCTACGATAATGTGTCAGGTATATTGAAAACATCGCTTTTGACGTATTTGCTGCCATACTATGTGAAACTGGAAATCAAAAATGGTTTTCCTGATGAAAGTTACAAACTTTACTGCATTGATACTGGTAAATCTGAATGTTGGAGAGAAGTTATAGCTTCTCTCTGCAAGTGCCTAAAGGAAAATTGTGGTAAATAATATTACTATTCTTTTTATTGCTTAGGTTGTACGAATGAAATTGTCAATCAATCTGTACATTAGGGTGGTCCAAAAAAGGCCTTTTTTTAAAAAAGAAAGATTCTTATTGGTCCTACCCTCCTATTTGGTTCCATCTATGTAAAAAATATTTATTGTGAAGTTTGAGCTCATAATTTTAATATTTAAGGGTAGCTCCACACCCTCAAAGTTCTATGTTTTTCTATTTTATACTATGGATGTAGAAGGAAACAAAACTCCATCTAGAAAAAACATATAATTTTAGTTTCTTGAAATTTCTAGCATTTTGTGAGTTAAAAATAATACAAGTGACATTTAAACAGCAATGGGTGTACTATGTGCTTGTGCATTCACATGCTAAACTCTGCTTTTTGCAATCGGGATAAATTCGTCAGTGTTCTTCTATAACCAGCAACAAGAATTGAAGTTGGTCTTCACTTTGTGTTTTTTTTCATATTAAACTCTTTTATGAGGGCTATACCCCTTTCAACAAGATCATTAACAGCTGAAATTCCTTCAATACTTTTTAGTGCTTTGTAATAATCCTCCTGATGCTCCCAGATTTGTTGATGTACGTGAAGGAATGTATCGAGTAAACTCATTCTTTTAAATAACAAAGCTGACTGCTTTGTTACAAAGTCCTGAAATTTCATGTCCATAGCAATTTTAAGCTTAATGTCGGGACGTTTTGCAAGATTATTTTTTCCATTTACTTTTTTCATAGTCTTTATAATTTGCCTTTTAATGCAATGAGGCACTTGATTGTCAAAAAGAGCTAAGGCGACAAGATCATCTGATAAATACCAAAGGTGATTGGCTAGTTTTTCTGATGCAACTTTTCTTATTTCTTCATCAATCTTTTTATAATGTAATAAAGATTTCATTTAATTAAAAGCATTGTATGGTGCATTTTGAGGTAAAGAAGCTGTATTCCAAGCTTTTAAAAACACATGTATAGCATATATACGTATCTTTTGCAATCCTTTTTTCTTCTGTTGGAGTGATGGTATAAACTGGTAACTAAACATCCATATTTTAAGACAGTACAATATTTTTGAAATCCATCAAGCGTGGTGCATAGCCCTATGTGCCATAAATATCATTCCACACGAAGGGGCTTTACCAAGAAATTTTTAAATCAGTTCAAGAAATTCTCAATAATCATCTCTTGAGTGGGAATCATACAGTAATTTTTCAGCAAGTTTAATTCTATCATTCTTTATATCAGTCACTTGGGCCCAAATGTCCTTATTATTGATTCCTGTCCTATACTTATTCTTATTAATGAACTCCCAATAGGCCTGGAATCTTTTAAAGAGAAGTACATCTGATGCAGAAGAGAATCTCATGTATTTATTAAAAACTGCACCAATAATCAATTCCATGATGTGGTGTCGACATGCCAAATATAGTAGGATCTTGTTCATTTTTTGTTTTGTTCCAGTAAGACACTAGTGCCATTTCTTTAGCCAGTATTCACACTCGTTGTGTCAAAGCACATAGCAGACACTCTGTCAGCTAAGCAACAGTCCTGCAAAGCTGCATAAACTTCAACAGCGTGATTTTCTCCGGTTCTTGATGCAAGTTTGGCCACTAAGTAATTGATGGACACTTTTTTCAGATACTATGACAGGAAGTCTATCGACTTTTTCTTTCCCAGTTTAGTTTTGTAACAGTTTACCATCCCAGTGTTAACTGTTAATTTAGCATTCTGTTCCTGTAATTCAGTTTTCAGCTGCTGAAACATATTAGAGCGGTGTTTCTTTCTTTCTCGGAGAATATAACTTCTGCTTAGGGTAATGTCATCCACTTCACAACCCAAACTCCTTGCCGCTTCAGCAACAACAAATACTACCTTGCGATCTGACGTTTATATAAAAATGAAGTTTTTATTATACAATTATTTTTTGTTAATTACAATAGCAATTTTATTTGTGGTTAGTTTTTTTATTTTTGATAAAAACACTATTGAACAATGATACTAACAATTTAATACTATTGAACAATGATGCAAACTTGATCTGCATTGAGCTACCTCATAATATTATTGAAATGTTTTCAAATTTTGTGTGATTTATTTTTTAATGCATTGGAACAAAATAGGAGGGTAGGACCTAAAATATTTTCACCTTCAAAATTTTGGACCACCCTACTGTACATGCATGTATGAAGATGAATGTCGACGAACGCTTTTGCAAAATTTTCACCCTTGATTTATGTGCTGTTAACTGGAAAGAGTTTGCTATTCATTTTGTAAGATAGATAGATAGATAGATAGAGATAGAGAGAGAGAGAGAGAGAGAGCAATAAATTGTTAAACTTTTATGACATTATATTAGAAGGCAACTTTTTTGAAAATTTGAATACAACAAATATTTTCAATATTGTTAAAGAAATGTAAGTAAAAGACCTGTAAGATATGTTATAACAATTGTATTAACTGTTTTACCGATTCCTATGTTTTCAATAAATATTTTATCTTCAATCCAGTGTTGTCAAAAATATATTCTACACAACAATTACAGTTTTTTTTTTGATAATGTTAAAAAAAAAAAGTTAAGTGGTAACACAACAAAACAAAGTTTAACAGTAACAAAGTTAAGCGGCAAAAAAAAATTAGGTAATAAACAAAAACAAAAGTTTAGCAGTAAAAAATAAGCTAAGCAGTAACAAAATAAATTACGATGTTTTTTTTAAAGGAAAAAAGCAAAATAAAGTTTATTAAGAACAATAAAAAAAAAGTTATGCAGAAAAAAATCAGATAGAAAATAAAAAGGAAAAAATCTCAAAATATGAATAATATTTATTTCCAGCTTTCTTGTATTACAGAATACTTTTACACATATCTTTCTTGAAGCAATTTGTAATTCCTTTTTAAGGCACTTTAAAATTTCTCTATCCAAAATAGGTTTAGCATGTAATGAACAAACAACAAATAAGTAAAATAGTTATTATACCCCTTCTAAATATATTAAATATAAGTCTTTCCTACACGATTTTACTACAAGTCCTTGACAGAAAGTCTTATAATTTTTTTAGTAGTTTCTAACTTCCTTACTAGTCTTTTTGCTACCGCACATGTGTTAATTTCATAACATTAAACTCAAAATATCACTCTTATAGAATTCTTTCACGCCATGTTCAGTTAGTCACTAGAATTGCATCTACTACTTGAATTGACAAAGGGTAGATAACGTTTAGTAACAAATGTACGTTTTAATTTTATGTAAAATATTGGTTCGGCACATAGGACAGGTTAAGAGACCTTTTGCACATCTCATGCATGTCACCAAATGACCGCAAGGCTGTAAAGTAGCATCCATTTCCGATTCCAAACAAATTTTACAAAGTCGTTCGTCCTTGTTGTTGTTTGAGGGGTAATGTTTTACATCGGGTTTTATAAAAACATTGCTATTATTCTTGATTTCATCCACCTGTACAATTTCATCTGTTGGTGTTCTTTTTGATATAGGGTCAGCAACCATTTGTTGTTGATGGACTACCAAACATTTTGGATAAAACTTTATGTGTTCGTGTCTCACTACATCATCTCTTTGCCAATTTTCAAGCCCTTCGCCACACCAATAGCACCTGACCCTGTCCTTTATACCCGTATAAAACAATCCGTTTTCGGCCAGGTCCCAAAAGTCAAAGTTTGTGCGTGGCCAATCTCTAAACGTAGATGGGCGTTTATTGAGCATAGACATGCTTGGAAATTTTGGCTTCATATTTACATAATGGTTATTCATTTTCCTAAACACTATACTGATCTGTTACTCTTAATTGTAAAATTATAAGACCTACTGAGTTAAACCCCCTCATAAAGGATATCTTCGTCAATTTTTAAGAAATTTGATACTAGTCAAAGATACTAATTTCTGTTCAACAAAAGGCAAAGATTTGTTCCCCTAAAAAAATAATTCAATTTTGCTGATGTAAATTTAGAAAAATAAAACTACATAATCAAGAGAAATGAGTATACTTTAAAGAAAGTAAACAAGTTTCTCTTATATAAATTATATTTGGTTACATATTTCTTTTCTTGCTCATGTTTAGTCATCGAATTGAATTGTATTGAGCTCATCAACGTGATGGAGCAAAAAAAAAAAAAAAAAGGACAAATTACATGCACATTTAAGCATACCCCTTTTGTTAAAATCCTGTATTCTAGCATAAAGTTGCACTCGTCGCATTATCACAAGCACGTGTTTTCTGGGTACATTCTTCACTTACGAGTTCATTGTCACTCACAAAAGATAGGACTGAAATAAGATTAACTTTACTGATTAGTAAGTGTATGGTGTTATATAGTTCAGTTCTTCATGTCTTCAGTTTACAATTATTTTCCCCAAGAACAGATAACGTTTTTCAATAGCCATGTTTAATGTCTGTGCAATTATGGATTTTGATGGATTTCAGACTAAGGAAGGTTTCTTAGTACGTGAATACGGATACATCAGTATAAAATCGCAAGTAGCTTCAAGTATTCGTTTTAACCTATCGCCTTATAAGTATAAACTTAGTGCCAAAGATCGTAAAACTGTGCGATATGTCGAAAATTATGTGTGTGGACTTCATTTATGTCCCATAGCATGGGAAAACGTGTCTTCCTTAGAAAGTCTAGACTCTAAACTTTTGGAATTGTACAAGCAGACAAAGAGTGCCTCTCAGTACCTAGTAGCTTACAAAGGTGGTTGTGTTGAGAAGCAACGCTTAGATGCATTGAATATTCCGAACATGAACTTGGAACACTTTGGGTGTCCCAAATTCGATGCACTATGTGCTCTAAGCAGCAACAAAAAGATCCAAAAACCTATCATGTGGTCATCACAAAAATAATTTGCATTGCCCAAAAGCTGTGGTGACGGCATTTAATAACTTGCTCATAGGAAATATATGTCTCTTAAAAAATGCAAGCATGTAAAAAATACGTTCTTTTGTTTTTGCTATAATGCATTACTTTGTGTAAAATATATGAATCCTGTTTTTTTTTTCAATTAAAAACTGTTATATAGTTTACTTTGTTTCAGTATGACTTCTTTCAATATGTTTTAGAATTATTTTTCAATATGTTTTAGAATTATTTTTCAATATGTTTTAGAACAGTTTGTTTTTAGCAGAGATTGTATGAAGAAATACATAGAATTCATATTTAAACATTATTTCAATGGTATTTGTTCATATAAAAATTAATTAGTATTTAAAATTTTCAGTTGTAATTTAATTTTACTCATGTGTAAAACTATCAGTGGTGTGAGTAAATCTTTAGATTTGCATTAACTATCAAGAAAGTGCAATAATTATTTTGTTTAGCAACCTAGAAGTGTACACATTATTTTCAATATCACAAAACGCACTTACTATCCATATAACGTAGCAATGTAGTATAACTGAAATTATAAAACACCTATACAAAGTATCTTGTAAAATACTTGTACAAAATTGGCATATGGCTCTGCAAATTTAAACTACATAACATACACAAGGTTTTCAAGTAAATAAAAATTAGTTCATATGTTTAGTAAAATGTATGGTTTGCAAGAGCATTAGAAAAAAGAACATTTTATTTAGAACTTCAAGGACTAAAAGTTTATTAATATTCATTTTGACTACTTCAAATGTACAAGTAAACATCTTCATAGTATGGGTTTTGCAAAGTTTCAACTAAAGGTAAAAAATATTTTACTTTTACAGGTTTCTTCTTAATTTTTTTTTCTTACATAAAAACACGCTTCAAGAAATTAAACTGCTAAATGTCTTAATTGTAAATCAAAAATAATTTTTTTGTAATCTGCATTTAAAATTTGGATAATAGCTAATTTATATGTTTCAATCGTATTTTTTCAAAATCATTATTAAAATATGTGTAATAGTATCTAATTTTGGTGTAAAAGCATCTTAAGATTTTACAATAAATAAAAGAAAATTTCATTAAAAAAAGTTTGTAAATCTAAAAAATTAAATCACTAAATTTCAGACAGATTTATTTAAATAAAAAAATAATATGGCAAGGAAAGAATAAATAAAAAATAATATATGGTTTGATTTCAATACAATTATACCTTCTTCAAATGAACAAGGAGTCATTTGCGTTTCTACTCATTTGTTAAAGTCATCCAACTTTGTAAGTTTAATTAACTTTGTTCCACTGTTTCTTTGTTTAATCAACTTACTTCTGTAAGTCCCGTGTTGTACTTCTGTGGTATATGGGTGAGTTTTCTTTGGTTCAATTAAAAAAAATTTACAAGGAAACATGTTCATAGTATGGGTCTTGCAAAGTTTTCAAATAAAAGAAAAAAAGATTTTTGTACTTTTATTTAAGGGTACGTTATTTAAAAATAAATTCTGCAATAAAATATGTGCTATAGCATCTAATTTATAATTAGTGTTTAAGTGAAAGCATCTAAATTAAAAAAACATAAATATTTATAGCAAATAAAATTTCATTTCAGATCTTGCATTGTAAAAGACACATTTTTTTAAATTAGTATTTAGTTTAAAAAAAAAAATCCAAAATGCAGTGTATGTAGTAAGACACGCATAAAAGTTTCTTTAAAATAACAATAAGAAGTAAGTATAAAAAATAATATTCACAAAGGCATAAATATTAATTGTAACGTTTTCCAAATATCGTTTAGTGTACATTCCTATTTACACTGCGTTCCAGTTCAGGGGGGTACATATGGGGATTATCACTAATTTATACAATACATTTTCGAAACGTTAAGTTAATTCTAGGGCATAATGCATTTCCACGGGGCAAGCTGTGTAACCAAAATTTGTTTGTTGGCTAAATCATTACAAGTAAGCTTACATTTTCCAGAACAATTTTTAAAGAGTTGTAGTTCTTTCTAGAAAACACAAACTGTCTTTTTTGTCCAAATGAAACAGACGCTATGGGTGCATTATGATCCAAGTCCTTCTCGTTGTCTTTATGTGCACCTAATACAATCCTTACCATCTTTCTAACAGTTCATCAACACAAAATTAATTATTCATTCCACTTCACCCTTTATTTCCAACAGTAAAGGAAACCAGGGCTTGGCTGCAATACAAGATCCACTAAAGGTATAGCATATACCTTCGTCCCCGTATGCTACAAGTTGTCGAGGCACAGTATGTTTCTTACCGTAAATTTCTATAGTAGTTTCCACTTTCTTTAAATACGTTAATTCGTTTTCCAATCGACGGAAATATGACCAACCAACACAATCTGCAAACAATTTACCATATTCATAGCATAAAGAATCTTTACAGTATTTCTGAAAACACTGTTCTTTGTCTGTTCGAATTTTCTTTGCAGGTCTAATATCACTAGAATTCATG
Organism: Metellina segmentata; assembly: GCA_947359465.1. NCBI lineage: Eukaryota > Metazoa > Arthropoda > Arachnida > Araneae > Tetragnathidae > Metellina > Metellina segmentata. Next base: position 91,184,942 of record OX375879.1, read on the forward strand.
ATATATCTAAAAACAGTAGAAGGGCAAAAATCCAGAGAAGCAGTTATTCAAAGACCCAAGAAACAAGTTCAATTATGCTTTTAAAAGCCTCTTAGTTATCAAATAGTATAATCACTTTCTTTTGTTTGGTCCCTAACATTTTCAGATACCACAACACGTGTACTTCAGTAGTTTAAGCTAATCTTTAATTTTCTTATGAATCACTTTTATCGATGACTCCTTGTATACGTCCGTTCCTTCTCTTTAACCTACACGTGCAAAAACATAATTCTTAGTCATGTGTAATTCTCTTGTGACGTCATTCACAACGTCACTCCTCGACTTGTATTCCTCCGCGCTTACGTTCGTAGACAAATCGCTGTGATTAGGTACCTACATGTTCTAACAAGTAATCTGACGTCACAGAATGACCATTCCCAATTAAATAAAACTAACCTATTGCCACTCATCCGTAAAGAAACTTCCATATTCATACAAAAAAAACACAACTCCATTCCTGGAAAATAGAAATTATTGAAAGTAATAGAAGTAGGAATCCTACATCTCAACTTTACTCCACATGACGTCACATCAAAATCTAAGAAAAAAATCTCAAGTCCCAGTGACGTCACAATTGTTGTTGCCACTCATCCGTATCAAAGCTTCCATGGAATTCATAAAATTGAAATTAAAACAACTCAACTCCATTTCTAGAAATAGAAATTATTTAAAGGTTGTAGAAGCAGGAATCTGACAACCCAACTTAACTCTGTATGACGTCACAGTGAAATCTCTGAGAAAAATCGCAAGTCCAAAAATGTAAACAAACCGTTCCTATCGTAAACACACCACCTGTTGCCAATCAACAGCAGATAAACTCAAAAATAAATTAAAACAACTCAACTCCACTCGACCCTCATGTTTTTATTTAGCAGCAGTTCTCCTACACCTCAACTCAAGTCCACACGTCACATCAAAATTTCAGAAAAATCTCAAGTCCCAAACTGAAACCGAAACTAACAGCACCGCCTGTTGCCATTCCACAATAGATAAACTATAAAAAAACCTGAAACCAAAACCAACATCTCAACTCCACTCGACCCTAATGTTTTTGTTCAGCAGCAGGACCCATACTCCTCAACTCAACAATCAATACGTCACTTCCGGTTATGATGACGTCACGTTGTGACGTCACGATGCCACGCCCCCTTTTGATGACGTCACTTCCGTCTCACCAGTACCTCTGCTTACTACTCACCCCACTCTCCAAACTTCCACGCCAACCCAACGTGAGGACTTTCGGCCACGACAGATTTAAGGTGCACCAGCCGCCTCTACACCATACGCTTACAAACAACCATGCCCGGACCCGGATTGAAACCAGGAACCTTCCGATCTAGAGGCTAACACCTTAACCACTATACCGGTTGGTCGGCTTAAATGGGTGTACTACACCTTAAAGCCGCCAATGAAATGTCCACGTAGTGAGCTACGACGAATGTAGAAGTATTTGATTCTAGTACGCCAAAAAGTAAACTTCTCGGACATAAAAATTTAGCTATTCATCCAAGGTCGAAATTAAATTTTTTGTCATCGTGCACATATGCAAGTTGTTGCTTTGGCTGCAGTTTTATTTTGGAGGAAATTAAATTAGAATGAGCCTAACTAGTAAATCATAAGCAGTGTTCGAATTATTTGTATTAGACATGTATGGCAGTAGATATTTAAAGCTACTATGACATGATTGATACAACAGTGGGATGAGAAGAAACTGAATTTGCAATGTTTTCGTGATTGGTAATTAGTTAACGTTGCAACTGGAGCAACATAGAGGGCTATTGACGACGTTCCGGGATCAATCCCCCAGTAGAAGATCCGAGAACACCACGGCGTAATTTCGAATCATGGTCATATGACGAGGCAACACCTGAGCCGGCATTCCACTCTCCAAACTTCCACACCAATCCAATGTCAGGACATTCGGGGCCACGAAAGGTTTACAGTGCACTAGTCCCAGTATATACGACAGTCTTTGATTGGACCTCATTTCGAACTCGCAACTCTTCTAACCGAACTACCGCGCCCCTGCAATTCATTACTATGTGGACTAAATAGTCCGTTATAGTCAGCGAAATAAAGAAAAGAAGAATGCGTTTATGGAATGAGGTAGATAATTTATTTATAATCAGGATAAATTGATCATTTTTATTAAATTCTACGTAGAAAGGGACATGACAAATAATTTCCAATTGTTAAGTAAGCCAAGGACATCTTTAAAATGAAATGTGGAATTTAATAGTAGATTCTCAACATAATTTCTCAATATTCATTGTTATTCTGGTGAACCGCAAAGTTTGCATGTTAAAATTAATCCTTTTACAGAATTCACAACCGGATGACTGGGAGTTTGAATCCAACAAAAGACCGTCGTATGCAAAGGGACTAGTAACTGTTAAGTCTGTCGTGTTTTAAAATGCCCTCATGATGGCGTGGTTTAGAAATTTGGGCAGTGGGTGCTAGATGAGGTGTTGCCTCGTCATCTGAACATGGTTCAAAATTACGTGGTGTGTCGTATCGTAATCTTTGGGATTGTTCATGGACAGTACGTTAATAGTACACTGTGTTTGCTCCAGTGCGACATTAATTAAAAATTTCTAACCTAATAAAATACCGAATACTTTTGTAAGGCATTTGAAAGAAGAAAGTTTTGCAAAAATCGAAAGTATGGATTAAATTTTTTGATGGCTCATTGTTTCACTTTTAAAATATTTCTAAAATATTAAATGTGTATTAACATTTAGATCTCTTGAACAAAATAGTGCCGAAAAGTACAGATAGGTAATGAAAGATAGTTAATGGTAATGGTAATTTTTAATTAACGTCATATTAGAGCAGCACTACAGGCTATTGACCGGAATATTGGTAATTATTAGTTAACGTCGTACTAGAGCAACACAACGGGCTATTCACAACGGTCCGGGATCAATTCCTTAAGGGAAAGATCCGAGGACAACACCACGTAAGGTAATTGTAATTGTAACTTTTAATTAACGTCGTACTAGAGCAACACATCATGTTATTGACGACGGTCCAGGGTCAATCTCATAAGAGAAAGATCCGAGGACACAGCTTAATATTCAACCAGGTAAAAGATAGGTAATTGAATTAATGTCACACTGGAGCAACACAATGAACTATTCCGAAAAGTAGAGATTTGATATCAATGCAAGGGGTTTCCTTCAAGTGGTTCAAAATTACATGGCGTTATCCTAGGATCTTTCCCTTAGGGGGTTGATCCCGGATTGTCGCCAATAGCCCATCGTGTTGCTGCAGTAGTGACGTTAAATAACTGCCTAACTACCTCACATTGGAGTAGAGTAGCAGCTTCGGTATTGACCTTGTCATCTGACCAGGGTTCAAAATTACAAGATAATTAGGTTCAAAATTGCGTTCTCGGATCTTTCTATTCGAGTAGGGTAGACATTTTAATTAACGTCGCACTCTAGCAACACAATGGGCTATTCTTTCTTTTCGTGATCGATCTAAAAACTCGCCATTAGCCCGTCGTGGTGCTCCAATGCGATATAAATTAAACTATCGAATCTTACCCTAAATTGCTTTTAAAAACACTGACGAGAAAAATTAAAAGAAAAACCATAAAAACGTGCTTTATAGTAATTCTATTAAGGGAACTTCAATGAAGGGTGATTGGTTGGTAACTCAAGGTCAACGTTATCACGTAGTTCAATGGGATTCACCTTCGCTACAGAAAAATATGCAACTCTATTATACCGTTCTTTTGGCAGGTGTGAAGGGGAGTGCAAGTGGGTGGTTTGAAATCTAATTTCAAGTATTGTACGAGTAGTTGGATAAAATTTTCGCTTGTAGTAGATGGAATATGTCGTCCAGAAGACATTTGACGTATTGTGAGAAATGGAGCACGATAGGGAGAATGGAAACAGAACAGACACTGACAAGGGTCTGTAAAGACTTAAAAATAGCCAAACGAGTCATGTCAAGAATCTGGAAACGGCTTAAAGACAGTGGTAATGTGCACAGACAACCAGATCAAGGTCGAAAACGTGCCACAACAGACTCTCATGACCGTTATTTAGCAAGTATTGCTGAATAAACAGGCAACTGACATCAGTTCAGATTGCAAGGTAGTTTGCTGCAACAACAGGATCTCGACTATCCAGATTTTCTGTGAGTGACAGGCTGCATAAAGAGGGTTGTAATGCAAGGAAACCCATTATTTGTATTGCACTAACTCTGGCAGCGAAATGCGCCCTTATAAAGTGGTGCAGATATCATCCTGATTAGAGTACCACGGAATGGAGTCGAGTTCTCTTTACCGATGAATCCCTACTTTGTTTGGATAGTGATTCCAGACGTGTTACAATATGGAGGAAGAAAAACACACGCAATAAGCTTGCAAACATCCGTGAAAGGCATCCATGCAATGGTGGTGGAATCATGGTAGGGCGGGCATCATTTTGAATAACCGCACTAAACTACACATTTTTACGACTGCAACTACGAATGCAGAAATATACAGAGATGATATTCTAGATCCTCATGTCAAGTTGTTTAGGGGTGCAATCGGTAATAACTTCCTCCTAATGGATGATAATGCGCGTCCTCGTTGTGTGCACTAGTGACTGATTATTTTGAGGGCGAAGGAATTCAGCGAATGGAGTGGTCCGCATATTCACCAGATTAAAATCCGATAGAACATGAGTGGGATGCACTAGGAGGCCGACTTGCATCTCGGCAATCCCCACCTAGAACTCTCTAGAAACTTCGATGCGCTATTCATCTTGAATACACTTTGTTACTGCAAGCACTTCTGGATAATCTAATCCACAGTATGGAAAATCGCTGTAAAGCTTGAATTTTGATCAGAGGTGACCACATACCTTATTAATTTTTCCTTTTTGTGCCTCTAAAAAGTTGTAACAGTAAAATTTCCTTATTCCACTTTTTATCACATTCCTGTTTTAATTAAATTTATTTTTTGGAGAAAAAGGCAAACCTGCATTTTGAATATGTCAGACATGACAAAATAAAGATCTTGTGCAAGTTTCATGTTCTTATCTGCAAAATTATTCAAGTTAGATGAGTTTTTATAGCTGTTCCTTTAATTTTTCTCGCGACAGTGTATATTTCGTTCATATTCAACTCTCCGTTAGTTCTTTTTTTCTTAACAAATGAGATCGCTATTCATCTGCTTCGTTTTGTTTCCTATTTGCACACTCATAAATAATTCAGTTTTTGTGAAATATTAATTGTATTTTAGGTAGGTAAGTATTTTAATTAACGTCATACTTAAGCAACGCAATGGGCTATTGACGACAGTCCGGGATCAAACCCAACCGGAAAGATCCGGACAACGCCATGTAATTTGTACCACGGTCAGAGGACAAGACAACAACTGAGAACACTCTACTAATTATATTTTAGGACATAACAGAAAACAAAAAAATTCAAAAATATGTATTTCAAATTTATAAATAATAAATACATTTTTGTTGTTTTCAGTGCGTAACATTTAAAAAAAAATCAATGTACACCCACCAGCAACAAAGCGTGCGACTGACAGAATGTTAATTGATCCTTTTGTGCGAGAGGAAATATTTTTTCAGACTTTCCGCAAACGCTTCTTACTCTCATCAAATGAAAATTTTTCATGCGTTTTCACACTAATCTAAAAATTTTTACGCGTTTATTAATTTGTTCTATTACATATATTTTTTTTTATAAAGATGGCTTTCGTTATATCAGTACGTTTGATTGTCGGCTCTAGTCCAGTCCTTATACCTTACAACTGAACCAACAGAGAAAAATTTCTATTCAAAGTGCGTTTCCATTGTATTTTTAAATATTCTAAGGACCTCCTATTTAGGCAGTTTAACCCTCTAAGTGGCTTCGACGAGATATCTTGTCCACCAAGATATGTCAAATTTTCAGAATGACGACATATCTCGTCATCAAGATATTGCTTATTTTTTCATGATGATGAGATCAAGTTCTGGACAGTTTTCTTCTAATGATGAGATTTCTCATCTATTAGATTTGTTAATGGTTGTGTTTATGACGAGATATCTCGTCCCTTAAATCTGCTAATATTTGTGCTTATGACGAGATATCTCGTTCAGACAGTCAACAAGAGGGTTAAAAATACGAACTACACCGTATCACATTTCACAGGAATAATTGACAAACAAAACTTTAAACTGAAGACACATGCAGAAAAATGACGTGAAATGCCTATCAACGTCAACAAAATATAAAAAAATAATGATATAAACACAAAATCCTTACCAATAGCGTTGAAAATAGTGGATCCATAGCTATCATTAAGACACGAAACCTTTTCCTCCAAAAATATTTCTCAGCTGAATCTGAACTATCTGGCGGACCCAGGGGTTGATCTCATACCTGTTCCATCAAACGCGACCGAAATGTCTCGTTCCCATGGCTGACCAACGCGCGTGGTTTGAGAAGCTGGAGCGCCGCTCTTAATTTTAGCGCCTCGATCGGCGACACTGAACTTGACGGTCTCGTGGTAGGCTACGCCCCTGAGAGGGGGTGGGAGAGGGTTAATGCACGTCGCAGTCTCGCGTTCGCTGTCATCGGCTCTGGGATGCTATTTCTTATGATTTATCGCTCCTCTAGGCGCTCCACTTTGTGAGGTGAACGGAACCCTCGGCCGTGTTGTTGAAAGGGGAGAGGGGGTATTCTGCGTCATAATTGCTCCATCCGCCACCGTAACTCATGTTTCCGTGGGGAGGGTTTAAAAATACCCGAAACGTGCGAGAGATGCGGTTTACTGATCTTCAGGTCTAGGGAAACTCCAAGAGGTCAAAAGGGCCGCGGAAGGGAATCCGGGTGGATGGACGCTCAGATGACGAGGCTACACATGAGTTGGCACCCGACTCTCCAAACTTCCATAGCACGCCAACGTGAGGACATTTGAGGCCACGACAGGTTTAATGTGCTCCATCCCCCTTGGTACAAAACGTGTCTTACGGTAGATTCGAACTCGCAACCCCCGTTGTTAATCCGTTAGTCTTTCAACCGGTCTGATGGTTACGGCGTTAGCCTCTAGATAGGAAGGTAATGGTAATGGTAATTTTTGTTAACGTCGTACTAGAGCAACACAGCGGGCTATTGACGACCTAGATAGGAAGGTTCTTCGGTCAGTGTATTAAGGTTCTTCGGTCAGTATTCGGGGCAGTGTATAGATGTTTATAAGTTTATGGTGTAAAGGCGGCGGGGGCACCTTTAATCTGTCGTGGCCGAAAGCCCTCTAGTTGGGTTGGTGTGAAGTTTGTAGAGGGGGTGTCAGCTCAGGTGTTGTCTCGTCATCTGACCGTGGTTTAAAATTACGTGGAGTTTTCCTCGATCTTGTACCCTAAAGTACCCTTTGGTAATGGTAATTTTTGTTAATGTCGTACTAGAGCAACACAGCGGGCTATTGACGACCTAGATAGGAAGGTCTTCGGTCAGTGTATTAAGGTTCTTCGGTCAGTATTCGGGGCAGTGTATAGATGTTTATAAGTTTATGGTGTAAAGGCGGCGGGAGCACCTTTAATCTGTCGTGGCCGAAAGCCCTCTAGTTGGGTTGGTGTGAAGTTTGTAGAGGGGGTGTCAGCTCAGGTATTGTCTCGTCATCTGACCGTGGTTTAAAATTACGTGGAGTTTTCCTCGATCTTGTACCCTAAAGTAATGGTAATGGTAATTTTTAGTTAACGTCGTACTAGAGCAACACAACGGGCTATTGACGACGGTCCGGGATCAGTCCCTTAAGGGAAAGTCCGAGAACAATACCTCGTAATTTTGAACCACGGTCAGATGACGAAGCAGCACCTGAGCTGGCACCCCACTCTCCAAACTTCCACGCCAACCCAACGTGAGGACTTTAGGCCACGACAGATTTAAGGTGCACCAGCCGCCTCTACACCATACGTTTACAAACATCCATGCCCGAACCCGGATTCGAACCAGGAACCTTCCGATCTCGAGGCTAACACCTTAACCACTATACCGGTTGGTAGGCCTTGTACCCTTAAGAGATTGATCCCGAACCGTCAATTGCTCATTCTGTAGCCTCAGTACATTATTTCAAATTTACCAAATCACAGACCAGGCTACTGTGGCCTCGTATTTTATATTTAGGTAGTTATTTTAATTTGCGTCGTACTTTAGCAACACGACGGGCTATTGGCGATGGCCCGGGAAAAAACCCAAAGGGACAGACTTCCGAAGTAAAAAGGCTCATGGTTTCACTTGTCAAAGTTTCTATCAAATATTCTGACATGATTAAAATTTAGAAAATAAATCGACTTTTGTGCCAGTTTCCTATCTGAGCTGAGAGCTATCGAGACGGGTTGGATTATATAAAATCTACGAATTAAAATGAATACTCACTGGAATCCATAGCACTATTCAATACTTAAAGTTCTGTGAAGCAAAATTGGAGATGGTATTAGAATTGATATACAAAATAAACTGTGAGACAATTGTCAGGTAATGGTAAATTTTAGTTAACGTCGTACTAGAGCAACACAACGGGCTGTTGACGGCGGTCCGGGATCAATCCCTTAAGTGAAAGATCCGAACACAACAGCTCGTAATTTTGAACCACGGTCAGATGACGAGGCAACACCTGAGCTGGCATCCCACTCTTCAAACTTCCACAACAACCCAACGTGAGGACTTTCGGCCACGACATATTTTAGGTGCACCAGCCGCCTCTACATCATACGCTTACTAACATCCATGCCTGGACTCGGATTCGAACCAGGAACCTTCCGATCTAGAGACTAACACCTTAACCACTATGCCGGTTGGTCGGCCAGTCCCTCAAGGGAAAGACAATTGTCAGGGCCTCAATGAGATACATTTTTAATAGATCACAAATTCTTATGCTGGCGTCAATAGAAATACAATATTTTCGGTAGGTATTTTAATTAAGGTTACACTGGAGTAACATAATCTTCTATTGGTGACGAACCGAGATCAAGGCTGAGTGGAAAGATCCGAGGGCAACACCTCGTACCTACGACCTTGACTACCGCAGCCCTGCGTGATAGGTCAGCGAAATTCCATCTTTAGACTTGCTTATGGCCGTTTGAGATCCATATAATTTGTTCATGGCATTTAGGATTTCCCGAACATTCCGAAAATGTAACAAAGCTCATCCTGGTCATGTTGCTGTCGCGATAACCCGGTTTGTAAAGCAACGGATTAGTAACTGGAAGGTTGCGAGTGTACACGGGGGTTGGAGTACTTTAAATCTGTTGTTGCCTCAAATGTCCTCACGTTGGCCTGGTGAGCAAGTTTGAATTGGGAATCCAGATCAGATGTTGACTTGGTCAACTGACCGTGGTTCAAAATTACGTGGTGTTGTCCTCGAATTTTCTCTTGGTAATTTATCCCAGATCGTTGTCGATAGCTCTTTGTCTTGCTCCAGTGCGTTGTTAATTACCATCTGGTCATCGTGCTTGTCTGTAGCTGTTCAGTGAAGTATATTAATGCTATGCTTGACTTAACCGTTTTGAAGGTGCGTTAACTTATACGGTGTAGCCTGTCAAATTAGGGATAAGAAACAAGTCTTCTGACAACCATAGGCATCTCAACTAAACGACACTAGTTTCATAACTCGAAGTTTGATCAATTCTGTGGACTGAGAGGAACTGACGCCTTTAGTGAATTTTTTTCATTTTACTAAACCATCTCACCTTTTTGTTCTGGTAGTTTTACTTCTTGATGGAGATTACTAACATCGGAATGTCTATCAACCAGACTTTTTTCAGACAGATCAACTTTCGGAATGTCTATCAACCAGATAGACGATAGACATTTTTACCATGTTCAAACTAACTATAACTGCAGTGTTGAATATGCCTATATTAAAAGTTTAAAGCAAACAAATTTATAAACATGATTCATAGTTTGGAAATATTGGAATGACCTTATTTATTAATAAAAACACACTTGATTGCCAATTTTATGACAACTTTATTTTTAAATGTGGTAAATGTGTAAATTTATTTCAATTTATACATAACTAATAAGCAATATAAATAATTTGAACTGCTAACAATTTATTTTAACAAATATCTTATTGGATAAGAAATTCCCTTTAGGTACAATTTTGATATTTCAATATTATTTAACGTAACATGTACGTTTTGCGTTCTGCAATCAATGTTCTTTTAAAATTTAAACTTTATAACTATATTATAAAAAGTATGAACACCTGGTGCACATTTAACTAGATTCATGTATTGGTGATCGATACTATTCGTTCTTAAACGTTTCATGACTGTGCAGGGCATAGATTTTCGTTATGGCTTCCCTTGAACGCAGAGATAAAGCCATCCTCAAGATAAGGTTTATAATCGGCTCAAAAACAAAAAGAAGCTCGAATCAATATCTAACGGCTTTAAAAGATCTGCTTGAAGCCATGCGAAGTGAAGTCTTAGAGATTGGGCTTCTTAAATGACTAGCAAATGTGTGCTCTATTTAAATAGGAGCTATAATGGTAACTTAAAATGTAGTCATATTTTTGTTTAATTTATAAATATCGGTTATGTTGCCATTTTATTATGCTATCAACTATTTAATTTCTATCAACCACTGGAGCATTTTCATTTTTATCAACATTTGATAAAACTCCATCCTCAATTATCTCCGATTTAAAACCGATGATAATTGAGGAGGATAATGATGATAATTACAAAAAATATTTTACTGTAGAACTGACAAGAAATTTTTGAAATAAAATTACAATGTTATGTATTCTGATTGAATTTTAGCCTCTTTCTCAGGAGATACAATTGTAATGGTATCATGTATGTCTTGAACACTTGTTATTGCTTCTTGAGATTCAACAGCCTTCTCCTTATCGCTGTCGTTAGGCTTCGAAACTGACCATGCATCCAGAACAATGATTTCTGGTTTGCAAGTTGCTTTATTATATGCTTTCGGATTTTCGTAAAAAGCCGTTTCTAGATGCTTTCCCGGTACTTGGGATTCGAATTCATTCATACTGCATGCTGGTGCTATCTCTCTGCAAGTGGGACAATAAGGCAGTTTCGGAGAAACAACATAACATCTGTTGCACGTCTGTAAGAACGATAATATTTGAAATTAATATTCAGTTTGTAGTTGCCTGGATATGCTTGTATTATTCAGTATACATAGGACGTTTCATAAAAACTAACAAGTCTTATAAATTCTTTTAACGTGATTACGAACCACAGCAAACGTTAATTTTAGAATTTAAACTAATTCATGTTCAGGAAAAAAATATTTACTTACTCCAGAACTGCTATCAAAACGAGTAGTTCGACTTTAAAAAGCAAAATACGTTACACGATACATTTTTACCATCGATTGGGCAATGAATGCGCCAAATTAATGAGCTAATTTTAAACACTGTTTCGAACAATAAAAAAACGCATGGGCTGTGTCGGGACATGGCCTCTAGGATTACGTCAGTGCGGCCCATTGTAGAATTCAAGCCAAGTGGCACTAAAGTACAGAATAACTCCAATTATCCGAACTCCGACTGTCCGAATCGCTGATTATCCGAATCGCTTTCAGAATTTCAGAAAAAAAATTAAGAAGGAAACGTATTGCGATTAGCAAAATAATGATTCTGGGTTTCAAATTCTAAATGATGATGAACTTATTGAAAGTTTGAGAGAAGAAAGTATTGTTGAAGAAGATGACCTTATTGTCGAAGTTGAAGCAGACACGGGACCATCTGCTAGTGAAGCATTTGCCTGCTTTGAAACTGCGTTGAAGTGGATGGAGCGAAAGCCCGAGTGTGACCACACGTAACTTCTCATTATCAAGCGGATGCGCGACTTGGTTGCCCGAAGACGGATGAAGACAGTCAAACAGCTTACTTTGACCGAGATGCTTAGCAAGCAATGACTTTCATTTACAGTACTATACGCACATACCGTACTTATGTATAGCACTTGTAAGTACACTTAACATGTAAAAATATTGCCTTTTCATTTAATTAATTAAAAGCTCTTTTGTTTAAAAATAGTTTTTTTTTCTCCCATTTTCAACATACATATAGTAATTAATTAAAATACATACTAGACCCTTTTTTTTTTAAACAATCCAATTATCCGAATGGGGTCCGGTCCCAATTGATTCGGATAATTGGAGTTCTACTGTATGTAGAATTTTTAAATTAAATTTATATCTACATTGAATGCTTGATAATCACTTAAATTGCGTGGCAATGATGTTAGCATGGTATGTACATCATCTGGAACATTTATAACCTGTCCTACAATCGTATGTCCTTCATAGTGCAACGCCGCAGTTTCATAAATGGTAGATGGAGGTGACACAAGTTTCTCTGTGATCACATCAAGAGATGGCAAATCTGGCTTGAGCAGATATTAAAAGTCAAGAAGATTTTGACATCAGTGGTATTTTTTTCTTGATAAATTTGTTCTATAATGATAACGCATCATGAAATCGTTCCCATTTGAGTGCAGAAACTCATGGCAGAGTAATGATATCACTCGAGTTTTCCGTGACTGCTTCAAGTTCTTTTCAAACCACGCAATAACAAACATTACTCGAACACCCAAATTCATTATTTATGAATAGAGCACGGAAGTGTCTGTTAGCATTGTCCCAAATTCGCACATATATCACAGTTGGTGCATTTGCTGTTAATCTTGATGGGTGTGTCTCATTACCTACGTCCATGGGTTGAACTCCATCACTCGACAATGAAACGTTTATGTCTTCAGATATGCAATTCGCATCAAACGGAACGGTGAAAGCACTTGGCGCATCCGAATCAGGCATTGGTTCACTTTGACAGTCTGACGACTCAACAAGCCCATTGACGCTCAGCATGGGACATCCGGATCTTCATGGATTCCTCATATTTCGATCTTTATTCCTGTTCACGTTTTCCATGATTCTTCTGATATTCATTATGCATATATTTGGACATTTTGAAATTTTTGCGAAATTTCCATTTTGAAAACCAATTTGCAAGTATTAAATATTTAGGTTTTATTTCTATTGATATTTAGTAGACGCGAAGAGACAAAACAAATAACACCTCAACTGACCTACTCGAACAAAGGAGGCTGGAGCTAGACTGAATTAATGTGAGCGGCAGTGTGCATTTTCGTCACTCAACTTGCATTAGCCGATTACATCAGCGCAAGATCAATGAGTATTTATAACATGCTTTGTATATGTGTATACGGGATGCCCAAATGAAAAGTGGACACGTGCGATTGCGTCAGAATTCCTTGCCTTGGGCAGCTTCGTGCCTGAGAAGCTCATGCCTAGCCCATCCTAACTCCTCTCTCTCAAGAGTGCCCCTTACGGCAATGGTAAGTTGGTGAGTAAATTTACTGTAAGTAGGGAATGAGCGTTGACTATTGTTTTGAGAAACTCGCCGGAGGCTCGTAGAAGACAATAAAATTGTAATTTGTGTCTGCCACTTTGGCAAAAACCTTCAGCCCTAGGATGGAGGCAACCGCTATAGCAGTTGCAGGCTAAAACTTCCCATATAAGAGGGTTAGTTCGTAATTGAAGAATTTTGGCCGTCCAAACCTGGTCACCGGTATTAAGATACCATTCACGCCGCTTAGGCGAAACATCTTCCCCAAGATGTACGCACTGCAGCTCATTTGGCGAGGGCAGATGTGAGTCAGGGTTTAATTCTAACACGACAGATGCAAACTCTGACTGTCCTTCCGGACAAACTGAACACACTGGGCCGACCACATTCACGTCCCGACTTAGCCTTTCAAGGCGGTTAGAGTATTTTTCGAGCGGAGCGTCCTGGGTCTGTTCTACTTGCTTTTCCTGATAGACGAATTAGCATGCCTGAACAATAGCACTCCGATATACCCGACGTTTAAGGTTGAGACGGCGGATTCTCTCCTCCTCACCAGAAAGAAAGAAGAGAGAAGGTGGACACCGCATGCGGCGTTCAACAGTGAAACTGTTTGCGGTAGAGGAAATTGATCAAAAGTAAAGTCATGCTATATATGGATGCGTCCAGATCGGAACAATGCGCGGTCGTACGGTTTCTGATTGCAGAAGGTGAGCGTAACGCGGACATCCATCGGCGAATGGTGGGAATCTATGGCGAGCACTGTTTAGGTCGAACGGCTGTGAAGGATTGGTGTAAAAGATTTCATGAAGGGCAGCAAACGATATCGGATCTTCCAAAACCGGGACAAGCAAACATCGCGATAACCAAAGACTCCATTGCCGCCATTGATGAAATGATCAGAGCTAATCAAAGAGTTCGGACCTGTGACATTAGTGACGAACTCAACCTGAATAAAGAAATTGTTCACACCATCGTCCACCAACATTTGCAGTACAGTAAAGTGTGTGCGGAATGGGTACCAAAACAATTTACACTTGATGATGAGAAACGACGAATTGGCCTCAGTCTCCAGCACTTGATCCGTTACGAGGAGGATCCCGCATTTCTGGAACGCATCGTTGCGGCTCTGGTGTCACCACTACACCACCCGAATCCAAGAAAATGAGTATGCAATGCAGACACACGTCATCTCCTCCACTTAGAAAATCGAAAGCGACGACTGCACGGAAAGTGATGCTTTAATTTTTCTTCGATTAACGTGGACCACTCTTGATTGATTTCCTGCCCCCAAAGGAGCAGTATCAATTCAACACAATACTGCAGTAATCTGACAAAACTACGGAAAGCAATGAAAAGCAAACGACCAGGCCTTTCTCACACATCAAGTGATCCTTCTCCATGACAATGTCCTCCCCCACGTCTCCCGTGAAACCCAGAAGACCTTAAACAAATTCCGTTGGGAAGTGTTGGAACACCCGGCGTACAATCCGGATAGTTCACCCTGTGACTTCCACATCTTTGAGCCACTTAAGAGAGCATTACAGGGGACACGTTTCCACTCAGACGACGAAGTAAAGGAAGCTGTGCGGACTTCCTCAAGAATCAACCACGATCTTTCTAGAGCATAAGCATAGACCTGTTGCCGAAACTATGGGACCTGTGTTACAACGCCCATGGCAATTTCTTTTGATTTTCAATAATATTCTTTTCATTCAACTTGCCCACTTTCATTTGGGTAACCCTCATACATATAATACTCTTTTAAATGCAATCTCGTACCTTTATGTATTATTTATATTTTTCAAATTTAACTTTTCGGGATTCCCTTTTTTTTGTGACATTTAAAAATAAAGCGTGTTAACCCGGTTTCCAAAGTCAAGATGTATTCTACGTCAAAAAGATTTTCAGTTGTATGAATACGACTGTCGATAAAACTAACTCGTTTCGATCGAAGCATCCACTGAAGGTCTGTAGAAGACGTTTAAAGAAGTGCTGCAATGATGTAAATCACACGAGCATGTAGCAACTATGTAGTTGTATGCAATCAACAATATTTAACGCAGGTGGGGTCAAATTTTTACCATTTTTCGCTTATTGTACTGACCCCACGTGCCGTTTCGTTTTTTTTTTGTCTTTGAAAGTGATACTGCATGTAGCGAAATTTCCCTGCAATGTGAAAATGATTTAAGCTGTCAAAGAACCAAACAATGGAACTGATGATTATCGTATTAACTAGATTATACAGTAAAATATGAGAATCATCCTTAATGTCAACTTAACTTAAATGTCCATCGTTGCTCTAGAATATCGTATTTAATCGCAGTCAACCTAAACGAAAACATTTCCCCCTCCTGTATTCGTTCATTTCATCTTCAGGGGTTAGTAATGTAGGGGTGAAACTGCAAACCTCCCCCATTTCGCATCACCAGCGCCCTCTACCTTCTATGGGCTGTGCGAGAAGCTAACATGAACGGACAGAGAAGCATGCAAAACATAAAAGAGTAAAGACGTTCCTCTGATGAATCGAATGAGCAATACGTGCTGACCGTTACAACTATTTTACTGTTTGTGGCTTAGACATGCCAGACAGGCATCGCTACTGTGTACTCGCCATATGAACACCAATCACCTGTAATTACACCATCAGCTTCATTTAATCATTACAAATATTAAGTTTACCGAAATTTTGTGTTTGTGAACCCAATTATTACAGTAATTTGGCTTTCAGATGTTTACTTTCTCAATACAAGAAAAGTAACTTACTAGACAGTGACGTTTGTTGGAAAAACAGCATTGCCCACAGAACGAACAGTGATTCCTAGGGTTGCGCTCTGGATAGCATACTATACCACGGCACCATGAAAATTCCAATTGAACATTGCAATCAACATTGGGGCATAGTACTGTTCCAGGAATGCAATCTTGGACACGGGCAAACGTATTGCAGCAAGTCAGCTTCATCTCTCTTTGCAGAAAGTCTAACAACTTCGGAATCTATAAGAACAAACATTTTCTTAAACGAAATGAAAGCAAGAACATATTTAAGACTTATCAATTCGTTTATTTTTTATGACTTTCATTTGACAGTACTTAAGTAAAAAGTTAACGTTAAAAGTCAATTGACCAATTTTCAGTTACTTCAAATACGAGACATTCATCAAGGAAAAATAAATGTTAAAAACGTTGTCGGGATTAAAAAAAAACACTGTATATACGAATTCTTTCTGAATTTGTCACCGTTTTAAATTTGACTACCAACACTAATAAGGTCGACGTTTGAAGTTCAACATTTTGATGTAGGAAATGTAAAAATTAAAGCAATAAAAATCTTTAAACTTGTTGAGAACAAAATTCCATTGAGTTGCTTTGCGAGTGAAACTACAGAAAGCATTGGAATACGGAATGAGTGGTTAAATGACCATCATTACTATAATCATTTGATAGTAGTATAATTTGGATTAAAATAAGAAGAAAAAAAACGATCAATAAACTCATTAGATTAGTTATCGTACAAAATGAATTTCGGAATAAAATGTCCTATATTTAATTTCCCATTAGTTAAACGTTCTCAAAGGATTTCAAAAAATAGGTTATGACCATTTAATGACATTTTTCTTTTGGTGAGAATCCATTTTCGAATTAAGGAAATAAACTAAAATTTAGAAATTCTAGCCTTATTACCTATGTTACAAATAATATTAAATAATAAATCAACTGCCAAAAAGTTATGGTAGATAAAATATAGCGGAATTGATATTCACATAATTAAGGAATGATTAACACGTACTGGGTATATGTTCTGAAACAAGCAACTGTCACTCAGAGAAAAATCGATATTCAATCCTAGAGACTCCAATATATTTAGGGGATTGTCACAGTTGATACAAAGACACATTGAACTAGTTTTACAGCTTTTTGCTGCTTTGACACATGAGCATCTAATAGAGCGACAGCTTATTCGACAAGAACACATCTGGTTCATAATGACGTCTTCACTACTCGATTTTTGCTCCTCCTCCCCTGGAGAATCCCACTGAGGTAGTCGTCTGATGCTAGACTTCTTACCTGTAAGAAAAAAATATTCAGTCCTTTGAAATGAAATGTCAGACATTTGCATTTCGAGGTAAAAATAGGAATTCCTTTTGCAAAACTTTTAAAACTTTCGATTTGCTTCATGACATTCTGAACTATACTGAACTAACTTTCGACTAATAAATCATCATAATAAAATGAAAACATAGGCATAAGATTTCACTAAACTTATGCTTAGGATAGTTAATTTATCTTAGACATCTGAAATAGTTAATCTTTACCATTTGTCTTCAAGCAAAATTATTGTCTGTAATAACGATGCTACATTTTTAAAATTTTACTGTTATAACATGTTTAGGTGTAAAATTGGTCGAGAAAGACTAACCTGAATGCAAATTTAAATAACAGTTATACTGATTTTCATGTTTTATATTTTTGTAATGAATACAATTATTCAATGTCTACGACGCATTAAAAATTAAGTTTCGTTGACAACTAAACCGTTATTCATTTCCGATGTATTTCAGATTATGTGATTACATTGAAATGAAATGCTTGCCTGATTTTGAGAAATTAAAAAAATTTCCACTATTATTTGATAATTATATTACGTAAAAATAAATGGTATTTCTAACATAATGCAATATTAGTGATCTAAAAATACATATACAGGGTCCTGATTCAACGTTAAATCTACAAATTCTTTCCAAGTCTAAAAATTCTATTTTCCGCCAAGCTTTGCTAATTGCGGCTTCTTAAATACAATGCAACCACAGAAATGAGACCGTTATAAGAGGCTTTTTTTTTCAAAGCGTTAAATTTAAGTGGCGGCCGGGTGGAATATGCTCTCTGTACGTATTCCGAACGTGACGTCACAAGTATTGCATTACAAATATGATTTCAAAGCTTCTCCATTAAAAATTAGAAAAAATGAATCCCGATTTTATGCATGATAGTTGATTGGTCAGCCAATTAGATAAAACGCGACGATAAATTACATTTTAAAGTAGTCCAATATGTATCTTGAGATCATTTGAGTAGCGGAAGTAGCATTCGCTTTCCATCTGCTTTGTTGGGACCTCTTATACACATTTGGTGCTATTAATACAGAAAAAGCTACTGTTTAGCATTACTGGAAATAATATAGCGATATATACTTACTTTTAGATAAACTTTTTTTGAGTGATGTTGGTGAAGATTCACCCTCAAAATTTAATATATCGTGCATAATTGGTGTTCCGTGTTCGTGCGCGTTCATATCTGTAAGAGCTACAAACCTCTCATCAAACTGGCATAAGAAAGACTTCAGTTTGTTGGCCTGACGTTTTCTGAGGATAATCTGTTAAAGAAATTTTAAATGTGAATCTATAAAATTTTAATAAAAACAAAACGGTCTTTAAAGACACTATTCTTATCAAAAGAATTCTTACTTTGTGTATAAATGTACTTCTAATGTCATCACCCCATGGGCAACCATCTTCAATTGGAGTGTCATAAACTGTAGTACTACTAATAATACCAGCACGAGCTTGGAGTCTTCCGAGATAAATTGAAGGGGCATTATTGACAGTTACATGAATCGTTCTGTCCCTCAAGTCCATAGAGATAACAGATTTGAAAGGTACAATAACACGGGCTCTTTTCTCCCAAATTTGTGATGATTTTAAATCCATACGATTGCATCGGGAAACCGGGAAGTCATACAAAAATTGTCTGCACAAAAATTAAAAGAAAGGAAGTTAACATGTACTGAACTAATACCTTTAAATATTTATCAAAGTATAGAATTATAATAGTAATATTACCGTTTACTGAAAATGACTTTGAACTTGCTGCGAAATCTTCCACAGGAATAATCGATGTCATCCTCTACCTGGGAAATAAATTGTATTAACAGGCATTCAAAATATTATAATCAAATTCATAACGTTTCATAGAATCATCAGCTATTTTCTACCGATATGTAGCACGAAAGGCACAAATGTGCCTTCTGGATGATGAGAAGGAATAAGATTTTTTCATTTCAATAGATCAGTTTTGAGTTCACAAATCATTTCAGATAATATCCGTTGTTTTGATATTCATGTGAATAATTTCGAGTATTTTTAACGCTAAATATCAAATAACTTGTTTCAAACAGTTTTTTAAAAGCCATTTTGGAGAAAAAGGGTAAGTATTCATACCAATGAAAATTACACTGCCTGACAGAAAGTGCCATTTTTATAAAGACGTGAATGCAGTGCCATGGAAATTGCAGTGGATGCACACGTGTATGTAATGGTAATGGAAATTTTAATTAACGTCGTACTCTAGAGCGACACAACACTATCGACAAAGGTCCATGATCAATCCCCTAAGGGAAAGATTCCAGGACAACACCACGTAATTTTGAACCACGGTCAGATGACGAGGCAACACCTGAACTGGCATCCCACTCTCCAAACTTTCACAACGACACACGTGTAAGTTATGTAAATGATTGAAATTTATGGTCGATCATACGAACTGCACGTGAGATAAGCACTTAACCAGCACGTGAAGCCGTCCTTCAAGACCCCACCCCTCCCCTAACCCCAAAATTCTAACAACATCCCGGCTAAGCAAACTAACCTCAAATAATGTTTTCTTACGTTAACATAACCTCAAATAAAACCGTTAAAAATGCCAACTACGATCCAAACCCTATCCCAGCTCGTTCTTTCCTAAAAAACTTGAGCCGATCCCACTATTGCTCATTGGAGGGCATTTTAGAAGTCCTTCAGCTATTTAAAGAAATGATAAACATTTTCAACTAAGTCAGTGGCGTCTCCTTTGTCGGGAACAGACTCCGCCAAGCCAATACCCCATAGGAAAAAATCATCCTCATTGAACTATTCGCATTCAATCTATATATATAATTCTCTTACGTGGCACGCAAAAAAGACGTTATTTGTTATCGCGTTTTGGCAACATTGTACGATTGTTTGTTTACCACGAATTGAATTTATAGCGTTATCGGATGAAATTTTATTGAAAAAAAAAAGACTTTTAGTCGAGCTGTTGCAGTTTATAATAGAAAATTAAAGAAAGCGGAGGATCTTTTCAGGGTCATTTAAAAAACGGTCCTTTTCAGGGCCAACAATTATAGTTCAACAAGACGCTTGCACTACAACTTTCGGCAACAAACTCAATGAAAAAGAGTGTGAGTTACTCGAGAGTGCTGGAAATATACACAAACAACATACTGGGTATTCAATTTCCAAAGCAGCGCTCACATTTCGACTCAAAATTTGCTCAAAGTTTTCATTTGAATTCTGATTCCAGGGTACTGTTTATATTTTCTGTAATACAGCAAATTTAGGTTTGAAAAATATTTTTTGGAGTATCATATTTTGAAAACAACCTTTTCTGCTAGGACACATGTCTTCATTGATGCGAGCGAAGCGAGCATAGGTTCGCTCAGCGAACCAATGAGGATTGCAAAGCAATCGTCCGGGGGTTGGCGAGCTTTAGCGAGCAGGGGGCGGGCCCCCTAGTAATGTTTAATCATCATACTCGCAAATTTTTCGTCTTCTGGCAAATATCTACATCAAGAGCCTCCATTTTTTCAGGCTTCAATTTTCAACACCGGAGATAAGGCCCTTTGGGGGCCATGTGATCCATAACCCTTCAAGACCTCGCCACGGCTTCAAGAAGTGTGTTTTGATGTTACTGTGTCTTGCGAACAAAAAAGGTAAGTTAAAGCCTTAAGACGCTGTCGTACGCAATTTCGTCAAAACAGATAAGTTCAAAAAAGGTTTCGTTCCAGATCTTCGTACCACCAGTTGGTACTTGCGCCGTGAAACGCAACGTGATACCACATCTATCGATCGCATTTTGAGACAATGGTCCCAGGAGGGAAATGTGCAATGTTATAGTGGGACAGGAACTCGGAGACGGGTGTCAGAGCGCATTAGAACGCAATACTGTAGCACACCCACCATCCATTGACTGGCGACAGGTAGGTTCGGAGGCTCCAATACCAATATGGACAGTGTTGTACCGAATCGGTGTGGCGGGTTTATTGTCCAGCCGTCCTTTGCGAATTCTACACTCAAAAAATAACTATCGTGGTCATCGCTCAGAATGATGTTGTATCAGAGCTGTGTGGGGTTCAGAATGTAACAGTTATTTCCAAAGGCAAATTCCTTTACTGTCTCACCAATGATCACCGTGCGAGTCTAATGACGACGTGGCCATCGGATGGATTCTTCTGCAGTTTTGGAGTGCCACATAAGTGGTCAACGCGGTTACATTTAGGGTGCTATCAGCATCTACAGCCGTTCACCTCTAGTACGTATTACGGTGCATTAACGGCAAGCCTCTATGTTGATGGATGAGTTGTTGAGGTCCATGACACTACACTATCTGCAGGGCGTCCCAAACGTAATTCTTGAACAGGATAAAAGCCCAACCACACACAGCTCATACAACTTAAATGTTTTGTGAGGATGCTTCCTTTCCAGCCTTATTCTCCTGCCTCTCGTCAATCGCGAATATGGGCGGTCGGTTGAATACACTCCCCCCTCCCCCCATAAATGAAGAATAACTATGGACTAGGATCAACATCATATGGTCCACGATACCCCAGAACATTTTCTGGACACTCGTGGAATCATCATGTTGGGTTCAGGAATGTATTGCCCCAATTGGAAGTCCTGCTTCTTATTAGTCATCATATTTTATCCTAGGCTACTGGAGCCTGATCTGTATAAAAAGTAAATCTCTTATGAACCTGTTTGGCTATCTATGCAAGCAGTTTCGTCTGTTTTTGAGCATTCCAAGGTATGACATTTTCTGTGTGGCAATACTTTTCTGTCAGATCGGTAAACAAAAATATGTTCCATGTGAAAAAGGTTGAATATCGCTGATCTACGAACATACAAAGGTTGGACAAAATATGCAAACACCTAAAAAAACACGTAACCTTGCTTAATATAGTGTAGGAAAACCATTGGCATTCAAAACAGCTGAGTCTTCTCGGAATGGATAAATAGTTTCTGTATGCTTGCTTAGGGAATCTTGAACCATTCTTCCTGCAAAACGGTGGCATGTTCAGATAACGATGACGGCCGTGGATAGCGATCACGCACTTTCTTCTCCAATGTTGACCACAAAGATTCAATAATATTGAGGTCTGGTGACTGTGGTGACCAGAGTAGATGTGACAAATCATCCTCGTGCTCAGAAAACCAGTCCTAGACGACGTGAGCTGCGTGAACAGAAGCTTTGTCGTCTTGGAAAACACCATCATCAGGGGAGCAAAGTTTGTACCATGAGATGGATTAGATCGGCCAAAATGTTCACATAATCCTTGGCCTTAATGTGCCCTTACAGAGTAATCATGGGGCCCACAGAAAACTACAATATGGCTGGACAAACCACCACAGAACATCTACCTTTTTTCACTCTAGTCAGCAAGCAGTCTGTATTATTGGCTTGGGATGGCGTTCGTCAGATGTAAACTCGGCCAGAAGTGGGAAACAGAAAGAAACAAGACTCATCCGACCAAATTACTTCTTCCATTGCTCCTTAGTCCAGGCTTTATGACTTTAGCACCACTTTTTCCTGCAACAGGCATTAGCATCACTAATGAATGGTTTTTGAATTGCAGCTCGTCCAGAAATAACCTGATTATAGAGCTCACTTCTTATTGTTTTGGTACTCAGGGTTTGTGAGCGCGACATTCATTTCAGCAGTAACTTTGTATCTGTGGTCTTCTTATTTTTGTCACAATCCTCCTTAGCATAGTCTGTCACGATCACTCAACACACACTTTCGTCCGAGCTGTGATTTAGCATATGTTTTTTTGCTTTTTAAATATGCGTAATAAATCTTAAATACAGTACCTCTTGAAACTCTAAACACTTCGGCTACCTTGCATATGGAAGCATCCTTCAGACTAACTCCGACAATTTGCCCACGTTCGAAGTCTGTTAGCTCTGGCATGATGCAATTACAACATAGACTTGGACACCGCAGGTGCCCCCCTTTCCCCGTCCATCAGTGCCCCGACAACGACTGACATGCGCAGCGTATTTACGACGTTGCATAGGTGGCATCAGTAGGCGAAAACACCAGCGCCACCAACACATTTCATTAGAATAAACATTTATTTTCAAGTACGTATTTCACGAAGTTTTTTCATATTTGTGTCCAACCCCTGTACTAAGTTAGATTTGAACTTTTAAATTAGAAATATTTGAATCTCAACACCTGTTACCATGTGAGGAATGTTGTAGGAGAGTTCTACAGTACCATGTCCTTATTTCACTATGTAGCTACTATCTCAGAATTGACGTTAATATTACTTATGCCCCTCTCTCTGAACACTAACACCAACTATAGATCAAATATACATGCGAAATACTCACTTTAAAGAGCCCAATTTGTAGCTCCGACATGTCATAATGGCGTGGTCTAAAGTCTCTTTTACCATTCTTCGAAGACCCAGGAGTTTCACATTTATATGAATCTAATGATTAAAGGAAACAAATGCAGCGTAATGCTTTACAAAATTTGAAACAATTTTACACAAAATCAAATATTTTGTTTTGAATTAAAATATAAAAAAGCCCTCTTATCAAGTTTAAATTTATTGAGTGCAGAAAATATTTTTTTCACTTAGCATACAATTTATATATTTTGCAGTTTATTTTTGTACAAATTGCTGTTATTTTATCAAATAAAACATCAATACATTTTTTTGTGAAAATAAAAACACCCCTACCATTTGATTTGATTGCGGTACTTGATGAATGTCCTATGAAATCTAACTGTCGCATTCTTACTAAATTTTTTGTCACATCGTCCTTGATAATATTTTTCTTCATGGGTTTGGAAGCTGATGGCAAAACAAGTATATTTGGTCTTTTATTTGAACTGGCAGTTTCAATATTACTTGAAACTGAAAAAGTTTTACTTCTGTCGTATAGAATATCGGGATGAGAATTATCTGATAATTTCAAAATCCGTCTAAGGACTCGTACTTCCTTTTGCGGTTTTTTGCTAGTTGCTTGATTTAAAATACTCCTGCGCTCTTCGAGCAACTCTCGAACTGTCTTGCGACCAATTTTCTTCATTTTCACTCGTTTGGAATTTGGACGATGCCGCGTTGTAACGGGATTCGACAACACTTTTTGGGTAAAGATGGGGCGTTCACACGAAGTTCCTTTCAAAACAAAGACTTTTGAAATACTTGGTTGATTTACGTTCTGTGTTGGTGGCATGACAGTAACTGGTACCATGGATATAGGGGGTGGAAATAGTTCTTGAAGAGTAGTCATAGAATTATTTTGTGATGGTGCGAGTTTAACTTGAACATATTGATTGGTTTGAGCAGATTTAAGGTTTCTTGCCACAATGTCTTGTTTTTCGTTTATGCTTTCTGGGTTACGCTCATCAGTTGATGAATTTTGTGAATTCGAATGCACAGGTTTTGAAACCGGAACGCTAATATTCAGTGAACATGTGTTATTTTGATTATGAGATAGAGTAAGGTTTGAGTTTATAGTATTTATAAACTGATTCAAACTCTTATTATCACGCGATGAGGTTTTATTTCGAATTTCGATGGCATTTGTGTTTTCCTGGGAGAGGATTTGACATTCTGATATAAGACTTGATTTCTTTCTGGGTATGGTAGCTGAAAATTGAATGTTTTGCGTTCCTTTAAGGGAACTTGCAAAAGGCAAGAGAGGTGGTTTTTTTCTAGGAAACGAGATTAAGGGTGGTGGATTTGTGTTATCATTCAGAAAACTAGTGTCATTTCCTTCTAAGCTGAAAAGCGTCTTATCATCCAGAATGTTTTCGATTTTGAGTGGTATACTTGTTTGTTGAATTGCATTCTTGTCTTTCCCAAGAGATATGTTTTTTATAGGCTTTATATTTCTGAGTGGGTTTGTTTTCAAACTGGAACGCAATTCTAATGGCTGCGCAATGACTGAAGTACTTGGAATAGAATTGCTAGACTTTTTGCAAAGAACAGATGTCACCGGAATACGATTTATATGAACTAAATTACTGTCGATTTTAGAGAGAGGTGGGAAAAAATTTCCATTATCTGATGGATTTACTGAACTGGATGCAGCCTTAAAATTATTTGTACATTGTAAAATAGACGGATTTATTTGGTTAGGAACATTTGGTGTAAGATTAGGTTGGAAATAAATTTGATACCTAGGTTTGTCAATTACATTTGAATTCTCTGAATTTACAACTCTTTCCATTCTTATTCTATCAGTCTGTCTTCCTACAGATCTAAAGTGCTGGTAGGAATTTTCTGGAGGGATCAAAAGTCCAGAATCCTTTGTTATGTTACACACACTTTGAGGAACAGTTACTGGAACATTCTGATTGACCGTGGACGCAACAGTATTTGGTATACAATTTCTGATCAAGGGAAGCTGATATTTACTCTGGGAAATAGATTGTTGAGTGTCTGGGGGATTATTGACAATCAGGAAATAATGTGAATAGTTAGGATTTTGGAAGGATTCCGAATTGGATGGTAATATTAAATAAACTGGAGCAGAATTCGAATTATTTGTTTCAGTGTTTGCTACTGCTACAGCTTTAAGTTGAGTTGGATTAATGAAACCTGTTGCATTTTTGGATAGGGTTTCACTGGAGCATACAGGAATGTTTACTTCCAGATGAGGTTTTTGTTTCTTTAATATTTCATTATTCATAAGATTTAATGAGTTTAAATTTGTACCAGAAAATACATTTGTATCACAGAAATCACCAGATACTTTGAAACTAGAGCATCCTGTTGGACTATGAACTAATGGTCGCTTTTTGTTTCTGTCCTGTTTCTGAAATTCTATCTGAATTAGGTTATCTGTATTCTTTTTCGCTGTGTTGGAGTGATTCATGCCATCTACATTTCTATTTGCCATATCAGCTGCAGATATTTTATCCTTTTCATAGATTTTAGCATTTGCAATTGAAGATTTTAACGATACTGTAGGTGAAATAATTTCATTTCCTTCTGTTCCTGTCGGATTAGGTAACTGCATAGAGAACACTGATGATATATAGCATGGTAGATCAGTCTTTTGCTCAGGAATTTTGTTTTCGAAGGCCACTAGAGATGCACATCCTTTTGAATTGGATGCATTTTTATTGGTATCTTGTTTAAAAGAATTGGTTCTATTAATAGGCAACATATTTCCATTTTGATAATTTTGGTCAGGCATCATGTGTGATTTTTTTAAATTGATTATTTCTTTGCTGTCTTGTATAGGTTTTTTAATGTCTGAAAGTACATTGAAATATGATTTGAAGTTACATGCATCTATTGGAGTGCTAGTGCACTTCCCAGGCTCAAAATTATTCAAGTCTTTTCCGAAAGGTAATTCTTCACTTGGTAAATAGGCACTAACGTCTGTTGCAGGAGTTGTTGTCTTTGAATCCGTAATGCTGTTAAGTACTTCTCGAAATTCTATGATAGGTGAATTGGATTTTAAAAAGTCCCAGAAATCGTCATCAGAGTCTGTTGATTTTTCTTCTAATGGGGAATTACATTTTAAGAAATCCCAAAAAGCATCACTTGAGGTTGATTCTTCTCGTTTCGACTTCGACAGTTGTGTAACCTCTCTGCTGAAATCATCTGGTCTGTGAACCTTGTAATCAAAACCTGAAGGTGTACACGAGTAGTTCATTTCTTCGAAACCTGAATCCTCAGGACTATGCATCCTATGTATATCCTTCATTTCAAGAGATAGTTTAATGTGAGGCACATTTTGCGCTTTAATGGTAGAAGAGGGCCCAATAAAGTCATTTTCCCATTTATCATTCAATTTCCTTTTGACATCACCTGTCTGCTTTAAAAAATCCCAGAATTCGTAGTTTTCATCACGCATGTCAGAGACATCAGGACAATTTGAACTCGATTTTCTTTTGACGTCACCAGTCTGCTTTAAAAAATCCCAGAATTCGTAGTTTTCATCACGCATGTCAGAGACATCAGGACAGTTTGAACTCGATTTTCTTTTGACATCACCCGTCTGCTTTAAAAAATCCCAGAATTCGTAGTTTTCATCACGCATGTCAGAGAGATCAGGACAATATGAGCTCGTTTCACAGTTCGAAGAGTCTTCCCTTTCCATATTATCAATTTCATGAGATTTTTCCTTCAACTTTGTTTTTTCAATTTCCATCTGCAAAATAGTTTGAATTGGTTTTCTATAAGAGCAAACATCTTACATTGCATATATCAGAACTTTATGATTTTACAAACGAAATTTTAAAGCTTTTAGTATTATTCTGAAAAAAAGCACGCATTTTTGTTCTAACTGTTACAATACTGTAACTATACTAAAGATTAGCTGTAACACAATCGACATTTTAGTTTTACACATAATACATAATTAACTTTTTATTTTTGTATTGTAATTCTGGACTCAGATGGCAAAATGTTCTCAGTCACTTTTTTAATTTTTCGTGATAGCAATTTTAAGATTCAAGATTCAATATGTGGTTCTGTGGTTTTTGATTTATTACAATTTTCTCACCTTTGTTTTCTCATAGACTGAAAAAAAAAGACTTGCGACATTTTGTCAGATTCTATATATTAACAAAAAAGACTCCAGGATGGGACATAGCCAATTTTGGGGGAAGAGACATTAATTCTGTACTCAGATGGCAAAATATTATGTCTTTCTAGCGAGATAGACATTTTCTAAACACAGCGAATTTTGAAAATTATATACCTGTTATGACTCGGAATTATATCGCACGATTGGGGAAAATATAGTTACTCTCTCTCTCTCTAGTTAAATGAAGTCTTCATTTTTACTGTGGTTCCACTCCAATTTCTGTGAACTTACCATTAATCACGTCTATTTTTATGAACACAACTACAATATATCTCTGCCAACTAAGGACCATTGCTTATCAAATATTTCAAACCCTAATTTAACTTTGAAATCCGATACCTCAAATGGGTGTTACATTAGGGTAGTCACAAGGTATATGATGAAAAATTTTTTTTCGCTTAATCTTCCATGGCACCCCCCCCCCCACCTAAAATTTGCCAATAGGCTAGAAACTGTGATTGGCAATGTTTTAGCTCAACCTGATAATATTAACCCGTGCCTCATTGAGGTTAAAGTTACGAAAAACAGCGATTTTTAGCAAAATATCGTAGTTTTTACTCCTTAAAATCGAAACCATTCGTCCTAGAAACCTGGTTCTTGTCTAATTTCATAGGAAACTTTATTGACTTGAAAATTGATCTCATCCACTTTTTTTGCTAAAACTAATAGAAGGGTATTCCGCATTTTGCAGGTAAGGTCGTAGTGGATATCCTCAAAAATGAATTTTCATGCAAAGCCCTAAAAACATTACAATATTCATTTACATCTGCTTTCCAGATTTTGCTTTTGTATTTTTCATTTTCTACTTTAAAAAGGCTTTTGTTAGAGGCATTTTCAAAAATAAATCCAACAACATTCAAATTCAAAATGAAGGAATTATGGGTACAGAAGAAGAAGCGCGGAGTAAAAATAACAACAAATAGTGTTCAAATGTATTTACTAATTATACTGTTGAATTATACATTATTATTATTTAAATATACAAATTAGGTGGCAATTACAAATTAAGGTGGTAATGTCTTAGATATTGTAGCTTTTAAAGAGTCTTGAAAAAATGTGCCTACATTCAGATACAATATGTAAAAGGAATTGCCGTTGTTCGTCATCTTTCGTCAAAGAGGAATTAAAGTCTTGAATTAATTTTACTCCTCTCTCAGAAGTGTCATTAACAACCCTTAAACCGTTCACTATTTTTTTAGCTTTTAAATAATGTTGATTTTTACACCATGCATCGAGATCAGTATTTAAAAAATCTTTATTAATTTCAAATCTCTTAAAAAAATTTAGAATTCGAGCAGAAACAAAATAAGTAACTTCTTTGTCCAATAATTGAACAACTTGTGGGAGATTGAGTTTCGGTTTTACATCCCTATCATCACAATCATCTTCATCGTTTTCTACTTCGGACCTTAATTTTTCAACCATGCTTGTTTTGACATTTTTTCCCAAAGTATCATCGAAAAACGAAGATGCAACTTGCTCCGAGTTCAGATACCACAGATGGTTTATTATTTTAAACAGGGCCTTGTCTGCAACCTCTTTATAAATTTTCCTGTATCTAATTTAAGATTTTAATAATTGTAGATCTAGGTTGGAGGCCAAAGTGGGACTATGGGTATTGAACCATGCTTTTACATAAATATTGTTTTTAAATAAACAAATATCTGCAATACCGTTTCTCTCTAAATCAGTTAACGAAAATTCATCTCTGAAAATATACATTTTAAGAGAATAAATGTCATCCATCTGGCGTGATGAATAGCACCAGGTACTCTAAAAGTAATGTTTTTTTGAGGAAGACCCCTAAATGAACTAAGCAAAGTTGGATGAATTCTTTATAATCATCCCTGGGCTGTCGGTTTTTTAATTGTTCAAAAAGAAAACTTGAAATTTGGTCTGGATAACTTATTTTATTTATAATATTTTCATCTTCTATACCTGTTTGTATTTCTTCTTGTCTAGCTTAGACCACCAAGTCTGGATTTTTCGAAAAATATCTGGCTGAAGACCAGTGGATGTGCCCCATTTTGCAATTAAAGCAACTTCTTTGCAAATTTGTAAGCAACTTCTAAAACATGGTGGCGACATGCTAAATTCTGAAGGTTTTTCTCTAATAACTGCTCTAGCAAAACGCAGGTTCCCCTAAGGCGACCACTATTTACTGCCGTGGTATCAAAACACATTGCCTGGATATTGCTAAAACTTTGCCAATCACAATTTCTAGCCCATTGGCAACTTTTAGGGGGGTGCCACGGTAGAAATTCGAAAATTGATTTTTTGTGACTACCCTAGTGTTACATACTCGCATAAATATGCATGCCAGAGAGGGAGGGGGGGGCTATATATAGATAAACTTTATTTAAAACAAACACAAAGAGTATGTCCATACATTTTCTAATAAATCATGGAGATCCTTTGGACGCCACGAGACATTTAAGAAATACACTATTGCTTTTAATGTACAATGCACAGGATTAACTGCATCATCTATTGGTTGAAAGAATCCTAGAAACGGTACTATTGTCCAGTCTAAAAATGGTTATAACTTTAAGCAGGAAAAGGTCTTATTCATCATAATGCTATCATAAACTTAAAATTTAAGAGATTAAGGAGAGTGTACTACAAAACAAACTTTTGAAGTTATTCAATTCTAATGAAATTCGCACTGTTTATTTCCTAAAAAAAGCCAGTGAAAGTTAGGTCCAAAATGCGTCGAGTCGAGCGGAAGTTATATAAAGTGCGGTCAAAACTTTTGATAAATTAGAAAAATTAATAGGTCTTTCTGCATAAATTTTCAATTTATTGCCAAAATTATAATTTACATAATATTTTGTATACATTTAAATCAAATTAACTTCATTTAGTAAGTGTATCGCTCGATTGTAAACCAAAAAAAAAGTTCGTAATAAAGCATCTTACATAAGCATATACGACAAAACCACAACTTGGAAACATGAATATCTCATTCGCACTGACATATACATATTTCAAGGATTATTCCAAATAGTATCACGTCATCTGACCGTGGTTAAAAACTACCTGGTGTTGTCCTCGGATTTTTCCCTTAGGAAATTGATCCCGGACCGTCGTCAAAACGTTGTGTTGTTCTAGTACGACGTTAATTAAAAATTACCAATCAAAATAGTATCAAGAAAATCCAATAAAACCAGATTCGTATATAGTATTTAAAAAACAGATAATCAAAATCTCAATCGGTAGGTAGGTAGTTAATTAATGTCAAACAACACAACGGGCTATTGGTGACGGTCCTGGATCAATACCCAAGGGAAGGTAAGATGACGAGGCAACACCTAAGCTGGCACACCACTCTCCAAAATTCCACACCATCCCAACATGAGGACATTTGAGGCCACGACCGATTTAAGATGCATCAGCCTCCTTTAAAAACGACGGTCTTTAGTTGGATTCGAAATCGCAACCCTCCGGTTGCTTATTCGCTACTCTTCCAACCGGGCTACAGCGGTCTCATTAAACGGAGAAAAATTATCTTGGCACTTACTATACTTATCAACTGATATTTTATGTTGTGCATATAATACTGTCAAGAATTATCCTAATTTTGAACCATTATTTTTTGTTATCCACCAAATGTGATCATTTTAACCCTAAAATTTATTTAAAAAAAATTGAGTTTGCGATCAATTTTGGAGATTTTGAAAGTCCTGTCCCCTTAAAGTACCCATGAAATGTCCCCACATTCAAATCGAACTGAATTTTCCGACCCTCCGATTTTTGAACCCTCAGAAGACCATAAGGGGCATTCGTTAAAGATACATGTAGATTTTACAGAACATACATAGCAAATCCATCGACCCTGCTTATGAAATATAGAGCATGTGGTCGGAGTTACTGCCGTCATATATCAGAAGGGTACGTCACATGCTGTTACAAATCGACGTGGGCAGATTGGCTATAAAACTGAAAAAAAAAACTAATGTTTTATAATCACTCTGTAGATAATCACTTAAATCAAGTAATAATTTTGTCGCGCCTTAGAATTTGTGTTTTTTTCTACAATCATTTGACAAATCTTCAACCGAGCGACCGGAAAGCTTGAAGTTGGGCGCTAAAACTTCGTCTATTTCATTAGAAGGTTCGTGGGTAAATCATTGCTATCATTAGGTAGCTCAATGGATCACCACATTGGATTTGAGAGTATTCAAAGCTCATGTATCACGTATACAAAATGTATAGGGTCAGACGGGCACAAGTAACAAGGGTAACAAGGGGTAATTGTAATCAAGCAATACAAGCGCCCACGTAAAATTCTGAGAAACTAAAAAGTTGTGAAATATGAAAGCTGACAACCCCGATGATGTAATATGGTGATCCCGTATTTCTTTGAACCACAGCTAATAGCAATCTGTTTAGTTGAAAAAAACTGTGGTTGAAATGTTTGGTAATGGTAATTATTAGTTCACGTCGTACTAGAGCAACACAACGGGCTATTGACGATTGTCCTGGATCAATCCCGTAAGGGAAAGATCCGAGGACAACACCTCGTAATTTTGAACCATGGTCAGATGACGAACCACCTGAGCTGGCACCCTACTCTTCAAACTTCCACACCAACCCAACGGGAGGACTTTCGACCACGACAGATTTAAGGTGCACCAGCCGCCTCTACACCATGCACTTAAGAACATCCATGCTCGGCCCCAGATTCAAACTAGGAACCTTCCGATCTAGATGCTAACACCTTAACCACTATACCGGTTGGTCGGCGTTGAAATGTTTGGGTTTTAGAGATGTGTTTTGCATTTTTTGCTGCCCTCCATAATATATTGAAAATTATGTTGTTCCAATTCTTTACTACGGTCAGTTGTTTCTATCGAACAGAAAATCATTGACTTTTCCTTCTGAGAACTTTAATACACCTACAGGTGAATGTTTACAATTACCCCATATTTTTCAAGGATCGGGGTAATTGTAAATATAACTTTGCCAATAGTTTCGTTCAATTTGGATAAAAAACCAAAGTCTTTTACCGTGTAATAATGTATTTAAAAGTATATAGTACGTTTAAATTGCGTTTTTCGTGTTCTTGGGAAGCGGGTAGACAGATTTACTAAACCGTCACACATATGGTGAAGTTCTTACAACTGACCAAGTACTGTCACGCTTGAAGGAGGCAGAAGAGAAAAAAGAACAAAAGGAAGCAGAGTGAGAAGAAAGTGAAAGAGTCAGTAGTAAGCAAGAAACAAAGAAAGAAGCAAATAGAAAGTAAATCATAACTCGAGGACAGCGAAGGATGTGTAACTATTGAAAGAATTGACGGTGAAGAGTTAGAAGTTGTTCAAACTTTCAAGCAAAATACAGAAGACTAGCTTGTAAGGGAAGTTAAATATTTTGGAGCCATTCATGGAAGACATTGAAACGACTACGTTTGTGCTTGTAAGTGTTGAGAGGGAAAGAGAAAGAAAACCTATTTTTCGTATGTATGAAGGATGCATGTCGTTTCAGAAGAGGAGTTTGAGATCACCGTACTCAAATGCATCGACTAAATTCGCTGTGGTTGAAAAAGACAAATTCTGTGTTACCAAAGACCATATCAAAGCAATTTTACCTACTCCAACCTGTAGCTAAGACCGTAAAGAAATTTTATAATTTGAGTGCACTGTTAATGTGTAAGAAATGTAATGTTTGTTTGTTTTTTATACACAAGTTTGTATTTTTCAATTTTTATTATTATTATTTTTTAATTTTTTGTTTTTTACACAAATATAGTTTTTGTTTAGTAAATATTTGAATTATTTATTCTAGTGTATTCCTGTAAGTTCACCTCATGATCAATTTAACTTTCAAGTGTCACTATATTTTGCTGAGTTAAAAGTGGGAGTATTTGGTAAATGAAAAGATCAAAACGGGTGTTGTAAGCATGGTATTAGAAGGGTAAAAATACCATTGGAGTTCCTTCTACTGCCATGACTACTGCTCATGCTGTCACTTATTCAATATTATGAGGAAAATCATTGTTTACAATTACCCCTATTTTCAAGGGCAATTGTAAACACTTGGGGTAATTGTAAACAGCCGAGTACGGTGTTAAATTTCTTATCTAAAATCTTCGTACTAATTAAATATCAAAGTAGAATAGTGACAAGTTAGTTTAGTAGGGTGAACAATGTTTTAATTACTTTATCAAGAGTTTGAAAATAGGGATTGAATGTGAACATACAAGTTCTGTTTACAATTACCCCGCCTTACCGTAAAACTAAAAATTGTCTTCGTGATATTTTTGGTAAGCCCAAATTATTCACACCCTATGATAGTTCAAATGTTTCATATTTCAAACTTTTATTTGTAAACCTTGATACATTGAAATTGGTAATGGTAATTTTAGATAACGTCGTACTAGAGCTAATTTTAGATACCTACTAATTTTAGATAACACAACGGGCTATTCACGACGGTCCGGGATCAGTCCCTTAAGGGAAAGATACGAGGACAACGCCTGGTAATTTTGAACCACGGTCAGATGACGAAGCAAAACCTCTCTCCAAACTTCCACACCAACCCAACGTGAGGACTTTTAGCCACGACAGATTTAAGGTGCACCAGCCGCCTCTACACCATACGTTTACAAACATCCATGCCTGGATCCGGATTCGAACCAGGAACCTTCCGATCTAGAGGCTAGCACCTTAACCACTATACCGGTTGGTCGGCTACATTGAAATTGAATGTTTCATGAAATCTCAGGACTCGCATAAAGTTTTCAGCAAAGGCAACTTTCGTTTAATCTGGTTAATTTAGTGTAGAAGAATCTTCTGAAAGTGAAATCAAGTAAACAAATTCGCAAGTTTGCAGAGTTGATTGAATTCCAGAAAGATATTTACACTGATCTAAAATTATATTAACGATTGCGTTAAGTTATATGGTGCAAGTTTCACTAACATATTACACGATAAGAAGCAATTTATGTTGTGCTAGACATTACAATTTAAACACAAGTTTAATTCACACTATACAGTATATTTTTATTACAATTTTAAGATTCCAAAAATAGTGGTTTTTGGTTTGTCGCTTTATTATTATTTATAGCTACGAGATCAAAAGAGGGTCGAGTTTTTAATGAAATAAACGTTTAATCATGAAAAAAATTTTTAAATTGGTATACGAATGCTAATTTATCGAACTCAAAATTTTTTTAGCAATGCTAAAAAATGTAAAAAAACTGACAAAATCGTCCATTTGAAAAATGGTGCCCGATATAGAAGTCCAAATGAATTTATCAGGCATGAAATAAATTCCACTTATTTTATATCGAAATATATCTTAAAGACCAAAATAAACGTTTTGGCTAAGTAAATTTATATAAAAGATAAAAGTTAACTATTCAATAACATAAAATCCTCATAAAAAAATTCGAAGTTACAAAAGCAGCCTTAACGTTTGAAGGGAATGCCGGTCTCGTAGTAAAAGATTAAAAAATAGTGAAACATTTTTAATTATCTTCAATATTTTTAAAACTAGAACTTCAACTTTATGCACTTTGGTAAATAGCAGTGTTTCTTAAAAATATTAATATTCGATTGATTAAACAAACGTAGATTTTTATTCAAACAAAAGTTTACATTTTTAAAATTAACTAATTCATTTGGCTCATTAGTCACAGTGAGTAAACATTTGAAGCAAGGGTCGATATTTCAAAAAGTTGAAGTAATCTTATATGAATTATGTTCAATTCAATTAATTTCTAATAATTACAATTTCTATTAATTTCTAACGCCAGATCATTACATTTTCGTAAGGAAAACCATTTTGAAAAGAAAATTATCGTTTGCATAACTCAACAAATTTATTTCCATAGCATTTTACTGTTTTACATCGTAGATCACATTTATCATTTGATTCAAGTTTAGAACAGAAAAAAATTATTAATGAAAACTTCTTAATTCGAAAGAGCCATGAGAGATTACAAGAAAGTACCCAAAGTGACAAAAAGTAAAACGATTCGAAAGTATACTAATCAATGAAAATAGCCTTTGGATAACTAAACAAATTAAAAAGTTTTTTTTTGTTAGCGATAAAAAAAAAGAAAAATAAATGTTACTAAATTAACAATGGGATAAGAATATTGCTCAGTATGAGATAAAGTACCTTTGTTCAATTTCAACATTGAGTATTCACAATTAAGGTTGACATTTTACGTGGTTATAAAATTTACATGTTCTCATAACACAATACTCGCATCAGATAAATTCCAGCTCAAGATTCATAACTCAATACATTTCGAACTTATTATTATTTATTGGTACCAAAAACATTTTCTTCCCATTATTTTATTCTAAGTACATTAAATGGAAATTTCATGCAAAACTAACGAGATTAAAATTATACTAAGTGTAATTGCTTCATGAAATATATTGATACCTATTTTATTACGGTTTCGCTAAACATAGAATGAACTGTTAAACTGATTGATCATTTCATACGAATACAACGTTTAAGGGCTAAAAACTTGAAAATACATCGAGTCATTTTTATCATGAGTCGTACTTCGAAATGCATAGAGAACGGCACGTCAATAAATACAATTCTACATTTGCATACATAAATTAGAACTTACCTTTCTTCGAATTCTTCCTTCAATGAAATTGAATAATGAAGGCACAAATTTCGGAAAACTGCTGTTTGTAGAATTCGTAGTTCCCTCTTTTCGAATTCCTTTGCGGCACGCGCGCCGATTGGATAAGTTTCACGAATACAAAACAGCTAATTAATTGGAACGAATTTTGATAATTTTTTATGGAATTACAGTTCATCTAAAAAGAAAGTTATAAAAAAATACTCTCAAATGTTGTAGAGCAGGGATGCTTTAAACTTAAAAATCTAAATTTCAAGACACATATTTTAATACATAATGCGTTTTCGTGAATATTTATGACAATCGTGACGTAACAAGGCTTCATTTAGTGAGATTTGGGATGCGTTCATAAACAAAAACAAAATATTTGACTAATTTTCAGTAGTAGGTAGTTAAAAAAAGTCGCACTGGAACAACGCAATGGGCTATTAGCAACAGTCCGATATCAATCATATAGATCAATCCCAAAATCAAAAGGTTCGTGGTAGCCCGAAGAGTAACGAATTAGCAACCGTAGAGTCCGAGTTTAAATCCAAAGACCATTGTGTACAAAGGGGCTAGTGTATGTCAAATCTGTCGTAGCCTCACGTTGGTGTGGAAACTCAGGTGTTGCTTCGTCATCTGACCGTGGTTCAAAACTACGAGGTGTTGTTCTCGATCTTTCCCTTAAGTGAATGATCCCGGACCGTCGACAATAGCCCGTTGTGTTGCTCTAGTACGACGTTAACTAAAATTACCAATTACCATTACCCTCGATTCTCAGGCAGATAGATAGAGTAGATATAACAGAGCTTACCACCCTAGTTGAAATGAATGATTTCGCCCTAAGCATTGACTCGGAGTTCTTTTTAGAATCAATTTCCATGGCGGTAATGGCAATTTTTAATTAGCGTCGTACCAGAGCAACGCAACGGGCTATTGACGACGGTCCGGGATCAATCCCTTAAAGGAAAGATCCGAGGACAACAAATCGTAATTTTGAACCACGGTCAGATGACGAAGCAACACCTGAGCTGGCACCCCACTCTCCAAACTTGCACACCAACCTAACGTGAGGACTTTCGGCCACGACAGATTTAAGGTGCACCAGCCGCCTCTACACCATACGGATACAAACATCCATGCCCGGACCCGGAATCAAACCAGGAACCTCCCTATCTAGAGGCTAACACCTTAAGCACTTTACCGGTTGGTCGGCTTCCATGACGCAGCCCCTTAGGCCTAGAGTGCCTATATAATAAAAGTGGCGACAAGGGACCAAATTTGGCCCAATGCGCATGTGCGGCAGCCATTTTTCTACCAGAATCGTCTCAAAGGTTGCTGGACGAATTAATATATCATTTCAGGGAGAACAAAAAGCATATGATTGTTATAATATGGATACATTTGGTATAAATGAATCATATAAACGCTCAATTACATGCGTAATTGATGAGATGGATTGCACAACGCGCTAACTTAGATTGCGGGAAACATGTTGTTCAAAAAAAGCTATTTACTTAAAAAGTCTTCAAATTTATACTGGCAAAACACTAAAATAATAATAAACATTCTAGAACACAAAAAAGCTATATTTCCTTTAAAATTTATTACACACACGTTTTTCTGGAACACACAAAAAGTTCCCATGTTAAGTCTACGGGAGCTAGGAAAAGACCGCCTCGGGCGGTAGAAAATGTTTCCCGTATGTCGCCACTCTTATTATATAGGCACTCTACTTAGGCCTACCCTATGTTTTACAAGTTAATGGTGTTTAGCAGTGCTACAGGAGGGAGAAAGAGGGGA
Organism: Metellina segmentata; assembly: GCA_947359465.1. Lineage (NCBI taxonomy): Eukaryota > Metazoa > Arthropoda > Arachnida > Araneae > Tetragnathidae > Metellina > Metellina segmentata. The sequence goes on from OX375879.1 coordinate 91,223,376, forward strand.
TCGGTTATAAAGAGATATTTAAACAATTGAGGAATATCAATTCCAGTGTAATTATATTTGAAAAACTTTGAAACTTACCCTACCTCAATTTTTTCTCAACTACACGCGATATTGTCAAAACTTGCCCCCCCCCCCAACTCCATACATAAAAGTTCTTCCAAAATTCAATAAATTCTAGTTTTTTTATTTTGACTCTGCTTTTTGTTTCATTTAATTTTCCTGAAGCTGTGCTTCTGAGAAAGCACAGGTTGGGAACCAATGATGCCGGCAACTAAGCCACCTTGGTAAGGTAAGTAGCTAATTTAACGTCGCACTGGATTAACACACACTGGACTATTGGTGACAGTGCGGGATCACCGAAGTGAAAGATTCAAGGACAACGCCTCGTAATTTCAAACCACGGTCAGATGACGAGACACATGAACTGGCCACCTTTGTAAAGTCAAGAAAAATGTCGTGAATCGCAAGTCAATGTGGTATATCTGGCAATGAACAAGCTAACCAATTGGCTAAGTCTGGAACAGTGTCCCAACCTAAATCCCCTTTGCCACTACGTAAAATCAAGAGGTTTATATGTTCGTCAAATAGGAATAATAGATATTAATTCTGCAAAGAGTTATCTGCAGAAAAGAAATGGAACATTTTTTTAGGGAAAATAAAGCTAGGATTTCTTGCTCAGAGCTGTTGAAGTAGGTTGTTACTCGTACACTGTACTTTTGAAAGGGATAAGTAAGTTATGTCCTTTTAGTGAATTGGACAAAATAACTGGAGACTACCTCAAGGACTGGGCTAAAATTATTGAGAATATACTTGCAAATATTGCAGTTTTTAAAACATATTTATCACTTCATTTCTTTATTGTGTTGCTTCATCAACTGATGATCTAGATAAGAGGACAGAAGATTTAAACAAAAACAAAAAACATTATACTGTAGAAAAATAATTACAAATTTGGAGGGGCATTAGCATAGGCTATTCAATACTAAAATTTAACAGAGTAGATTTTATACCTATCAATTCAAGAATGAACTTTAGCATTATTGGCACAACTAAAAATGATAACTCTCAATTATAGAAGATTGAAACTTTATTCAAGCTATAAATATTTAATTGTTTTAAATCACAGAAAACTTTCATTTTTTGCGAAAAAAAATGAGAAAACTTTCCATTACATTCTAAATTATTATATAAGACTAGAAAATAATTAAAGAGTTTTAAAAATTACATAAATAAAAAATTGAGCCTTTTAAGTTTATATAAGCACAAAATATACATTCAAAATGGCAAAATTAGTTTTTCAAAATATTAGCTGATTCATAATAGTCTGCATAGTTAATTTATATTCCAAACGTAACTTTTTGATATTCAATCTACTAGAATAAGAATAAAGAGAAATAGCAGCTTTATGTACACATAATTAGATTAAATGTGCACCTATTTTCTCTTTTTACAGACAATTCCAATATTCTAATACAATTTAGAGTTAAGAGTTCAAGACGCTTTATTAAATTTAGCACAAAATCAACTGACAAGATTATTCTATTCAAGTACAGCAATAAACGAAAACTGTTAAGTTTGATAGTACAAGGACTGGTTATTATAGCTGTACATATTTTCAAAATATATATTTTACAGCAAAATGATAAGCTGAACATTCACACTAGTCATGAATTAGTAATAAAAAGATGATAAATATTTCACAAATATGTCATTTTTTACTCTCTTTCTCATATATTCACACAAGAGTATTATTACAATTAGAAATATGTTAATAAAAACAACACAATAAATACAAAAATGCAACACTGCACATTAATTGACATTTAAACGATGAAATTCATACCAGTAAAACACTGATTGATTAGAAATGACTAATTATTGTAAAAATGTATACACAGATAGCGATAAAGAAACACTAAATTGCACACAGAAACATGAAAGAAAAGGCAAACAATTTCAACAGCATAATTATATTAAATTATTTTGTTTTCAACAAGCACTGAAAACTCAGTACCCTTGTGATGGCTAAACATAACTTAAAATTGTTCAACAAATATACATTTTTGAGCATACAACCATTTTTTATTTTCATACTTGCTTTTTCTTAAATTAGGTGTGCCTTCCACAAAAATTTTGTACTTATCCATTAAAAGAATTCTATATGCAAGATAATAAATATTGAGATAAATCCTGCTGCCATCACATAATTGAAGTTAATACACTCACAAAGACATATGAATGCAATAGCTAGATACCATAATTTCACACTACTATTGACCAAAAGCATTCCATTCTCTAGATTTTTCACTATAGCATCTAAAATAAAGCTTTACAATTTTTTTTTCAGATAGGAAGATCAGAAATTATTATTAAACACTTCTGTTTCTCTATATATGTAGTTTATATTAAATTTTTTCTCACAAAACTTTAAATCAAAATTGTGTTATGAAGTGATTATTATAGTTCATCGAATATCTCCTTTCATAAATCGATAAAAGACCATAGTTGAGGGAATATTTCACGAAAAGCAACTCATGCTGACAGTTTACAAGTAAAAAAACATATTATACTAAGTGCATTCAAATGCCATTACAATAATATATATGCTATCATTTAATACTCAAAATGATTCATTAGATGTTACTCATATTTAAAATATCAGTTTTTGGTGCATGATGATGTTGTGACCATAGTTGTGTGAAATTATGGTACATGATTCATCAGTATTAAAGCTAGCAGATTCAACAGATTATGGCACTTATAAAATATAAGATAAATATAACTAAGCACAGAATTAATAAATATACTTAATTCTATAAAATTTGTGAAAGCAGATTTACACGACTAAATTATCACATAGTGTCACCTAATTTTATTGCACAGTTGAAGTCATTATAGACAACATTGAAATGTTAATTATCACTTATTTCTTTGGTATTTAGTATACTAATAAACGATACATTAGTTAATGGTAACATTACACAGTACAAAAGGCAATACATAGCACTAACCATACAAATAGATCACATCAACTTTAGGCTGTCAAACATTTGTATTTTTATATGTTTTGAGAATTGTCAAAATTTAAATGTCTACGCACTTTTTAACTGGATAATAAAACTTTGATACAGAATAGTCACACATAACAAACAAAATGCAATACATGAAAATAATGACCAAGAATTTTTTTTGCCTAACTTCAAGAAATTATTCAGTAAAAGCTCAAAAGCAGTATAATTTCTTCTGCTTGAGCTTACGCAGAACAGAAATAAGACAATCACAGAAAGGCATAAGTACATATAATTGTCTAATTTCACTCGTAATGAAAACTGATATTTGGCACAACAAAGCTAATATATTATGTAAAACAACACAATATTTTGACACTAAACATAACTAATAAAATCAGATTTTAAATACCACTGTCAGTTTTTAAATATCTTATAAAACATAATAATTTAAATGGAGTAACGTTGTCTTTCTATGAAGGGAACTGGATTTTGTCATACCTCTTATCAAGATACCAGTTAGGTTTAAAATGGATAGCTCTCTACTTTATTTTCTTCAGGGCATAAAGTTCTGCACTTACATATTATTGATAACATACAGATAGTTTAACTCTCATTTGATTATTAAATGACAAGTCACTGAAATCCCCAAGGGAACGCATCCTAAGCATATTTAATGGTTCATTGTTGAAGACACATAAAATAAATTTGTTCATTAAACAAAAACAGCCCTTTAAGCGATTGTTTTTGACCGAATGTTATTGTCCCTGGAAATAAGTTTAAATTTGTATAGGAATAGAAAGGATGGGGGAATCAGAGGAAGATATCCTGAGATACTACTTATGTGCTGGGCAAATAAATAAATCCATTTTAACATTCAGTTCCTCAATAATTTTTAACATTTCCTTCAATGATTTTTTTCAATGTTCTACCCATTTAATAGTACAAATTTGATTGAATCATCCTTTCAAAATCCTCTTTTTTTTTTACAACAAATCAAACTTAAAAGAATCTCAGGGTTAATAAGGTATGAATAAGTACTAGTTATTAGGAACATTGCTCATAGAAGAGTATTTTAAAAATCCAGAATGGATACTTTGAATGAAAACTATACGTTCTAAAACATTGAAAATAAAATGTAAGTAAAGTTATTAAAAAAGGTATAGCAACACGATACATGAGATTCGGAGCATTAACACACACATGAAAAATTGCATAACATCACTGAAAAAGACAAAGTATACTTTCAAAAGAGTAAAATCTGACAAGTATTTAATATTAAATACAGTAAGTTTTTGAATAAAACTAATTAGAAGATGATTTAATGAGAAAATGATAAATATGTCAAATAGGATAACCATATCTGCCAACATTTATTACAGCAGTGTCAATCGAATCATTTTATGACAACTTCCTGACAATTTTATTTTATTCAGAATTAATTTTTTATTTTTATAACTTAAATACTTTATTCTTTACATAATTAAAATTTTCAGTTTGCATTGTTAATTGAGGAAATTCAAAATAGTAATACAACCTTTTAAATGTAATATTGGAATCAATTCAGAAGATATCCAAGAAGCCAATGCAACTTACACAATTAACACACTTTCAAAAGCTTAGAAACGAACATTCTTTGTACTAGTTGGCAGATATAATTCAGCAATATGGCACCAAAACATTAAAATCATTAATGCATTTGATATTTTTTAAGTGTTAAGTAGAATAACTGAACCAATTAAGAACATATATCAATGTCATATGATGTGTTTTTTATGTGTAAAGCTTCAAAAATAAAATTTCCTATATTATGTAAGGAATTATACATTCCATCCTCTAATGTTTACAGATTTATAAATGGGACACACAATATTTGAAAAAAGATAATACCGAAATCATTACCACATTTATAAATTTCTGGTATTATCCCACATAGTTGACTGTAATAATTACTTTCCATGGAATAAAGTATTTTCAAAAACAATTTTCTGACATAAATACAAAATAAACACATTCATGATGAAAAGGATTTTCAAAATGAATATTTGAAATACCTAGTCTTTGCAAATAATTCATAAGTTTAGAGAGTATTATTTTCCCAAAACTATTAAAGAAAACATTTCAAAATTGTATAAATTTGTAAGTGACATACACACAAAAAACCTGTACAAATTTTATCGTAAATAAAAGTTCAAAGTGTTATATGAATTTTCTGAAAACACAATCATAGAAAATATGGATACTTAGCACCTTTGAAGACTACAACAAAAGTAACAGACTAGGAAGTAGAAAGATGTTAAAGTAGATAAAACAATAAATATTTTTATATGATCAAGAACACTACTTACATAAAAAGGATAGTTCAGATCAAGATTTTGTGTCACTATTCAGAATAATAAGCTGTCAAAATAATTGTTTAGAAAAGCAATCTCTCAAAAGTAAATTGATTTGTTACAGATTTTCTATAAAATTGGGCCATTTCAAGAAGTTAGATATGCCTACAATTTTTAGTTTTATGGTATTTTTTTCTCTATAAAGCTTCACTAGGTTGACTTGTAGATATATTAACCAACTTGATAGTTTCATAGCTAAAACTAATGATGTTATAGGCATTTAACAGGCTTAAGCCTTCAGTGGAAGAAATTTCTTTTGGGAAAAAAATGACTAATCAAACAAAATAGTATGTGTACTTTGATAAGTATTTAAGTCAAATCTCATGTTGAAACAAAAAAACAAGACCTATAAAATCGTACATTTTATTTAAAAAAAAATGCAAGACTTAATAACAATTAACAGTTTTTTTAAAAATTCCTGAACTTTGTCTATATATATTTTGTATTTGGTGTAGTAAAAAAAAGGTAATACTTTTGTACTTTGGAAATTGTTCTAAAAAAGAAAAGAAAAAAACTTTTTGAAGAACATTTTCTATGCAAAATTCTTTTTTAACAACTAGGGGGCTCCGCCCCTGCTTGCCAACCCAGTTTCCGAGGCAATTCAAGACCAAAATAAGCCAATTGTAAAGACAGCAAATTTAACAATTCCGAATTTTTTTAAGCATCATATATTTCAAAAAAGTAAAAACACAAAATTACACACCTACATACTGAACTATCCTATATATTAGTAACATTTTCGAGAGGAGTCTGGATATTTCTCTTTGAGTTCCACTTTGAACTGTCGGAATAGAACTCTGTTTCTATCTTGATCTATTTCTTTGTCTTTGTGAAAGGAACTGACTGTCTTGAGACCACGATGGATGATAAAAGCATTATTTAAAACAGAAAACTTGTATCCTGCAACATGTAGTTCACAAACCTGAAATAATGAAATTTGAGAATAAGAGTGATTTAACAAATTAACATGGACTAATTAGAAATTTAAAAATACTTAAAACATTTTTATATAGATCACATTTTGCTTGTACAGTAAAACATTTCTTTTAAATTCATATTACAACAAAATTTTGGACATATATATAAAATGTTTCACTAACAATTTCTTTGGAATGGATGCATACTCTTTTCAATCATACAAGTTTTTTTTTACATATGACCATATATACTAGAATTCAATCCATATATTGCGCAATGGTCGGAAGCAATGGCCATTTGTGAAGGAGCACCCAATTTGCGGCCGTCATAACATAGGACAGCACAATTTATATCTATGCCCTGGCCCCAGAATCGAACCGGGAACCTTCCGATCCAGAGGCTAACACCTTAACCACTACACCGGTTGGTCAAGCTACTTATTGCTTTCACAGAGTTGCTTCTCTTGTTCAATACTCCCTTTCTGAATAGAATATAGGCATTACTAACTAAATGGAAAATAGTTATGAATGTTAAGAAAATGTGAATATTTATCTAGGGCTACAAAATATTTCTTTTGATCTGTTTGCTTGAGAATAAATACTATGATTAGCCATGCCATGGGATGTGACTCAATTTACCACAACGTTTTCTTCAATTATTGTTATTATGACTTCATTCCTTAAAAAACATACACATTACATCAAAATGGATAATTTTTAATTTCTGCTTTAATTGTGCAAAAACTGAGCAAGTGTGATTTAAAAAAATCATACAAATCAGATTTATTTTATTTAAATCCGATTTTTATATTAATTAATCCCTAACCCATATAAGTTTAAACTTGTTGGATATGAGGCAGAAGATTAGTGTCATTTTTAGATGGTCTTGATTTTAGTTAAACATAAATATTTATGACGAATAACATAAATGTATTAGAAAATATAGCGGGGTAAATTTTTGAAAGATTAAAACTGAATATAGGAATTAGCAAAGTTAATCACGAAAGGGTAAATAGAACAAAACAATAAATGACATGCAAAAGCAATGTTTTCTTATGATTCTCGAGCAGTTTAGATTAGTTTTATTTTCACCCATTACTGGTGGCATGAAACTTTTTGAACCACAGTTACCAACATCCCACTAACACCATATTACAAATTCTTGTATAAAAATAATTGAAAATCAGACAAATTTCAGAATTTCTTTGCATTATACTTGTATATTGATCATAAATTAATAAAATGTATAGAATTTCTTTAGTTATTTTTATAAAAAGTAATTAATTTGTTTGACTAGTTTTTTTTTTTAAATTATGCGACCAATCTATATAGATAAAAAAGGATGTGTACCTATATTCTATACATCATTTGACTAATTCACACCAAATTTGGCACACATATACTTCAGAACACTGTGGAAAACATAAGCTATTACTTTCCTGTGTGTCTTAAGACCAATCTATAGCACTTACAACCATAATAATTGGCACATAGGTAGTCCTAAAAGTGCCCCTCAAAGCCTCTATTTTAAAATTTTAAGTTTGTTTTCTTGCAATAAATGAACTTTGCTTTATGCTATTAGCCTCTGAAGAGACAGCACAGCAGATTTTGCCTTCCCAAATGAACAATGGAGTGAACTACATAACAGTTACTGATATTTGCTATTCAAATTGAATTGAAGTTTACAAGGTAGAATTATACACTCATACTTCGATTTGTAATTTGGATATGAATGTAACTGCATAAGAAATCCTAACTCACACATGTAGTAGGGAAAATATCCAAAACATTTTAATACATTTCTCTGACAAAGTACAGTAATACTCCGACTTATACGGACTCAGAGTCACTCAGTTCTTGAATTTATCGCTTGGAAACACTGCTTGCTGCTAGCTTCAGTTTTTTCTTGCCGTTATACATATTAGACGCGTTTCTCGCAAGATCTATGCGTACGTTTGTGATTCTACGATTAATGGAAGTTGTACCCTGACTTACTCAAATTCGACTTTAGCATGTTTCGTTGGTCCCACCTATCACATAGCTTAAAGGTATTACAATATATGATTTGTTTATTGAATAACAATCAGATGTGACAGAGATCAATTCAAATTTGAAATATCAAGCCATTATTGTATTTCAATAGAAAGAATTATCAAACTTCAAACATATACAAATACAGCAATTTACAAACAAGATATATAAATGAAAAATACAACTCAAGTGTTAACAAAGGATACAAGTTCTAAATATTAAAGCAAACATTTTCACATACCTGACTAATTCTATTAAAACCATACTGTCGAAATCTTTCATCATACAAAGGAACATTGTTTCGTCCAATATAAAATGGCTCCCAGGGATCTCTCCAAAGGACTTCAAAAAGGACATCCAGCTTCTTTGAAGGAGGCTCTTTCTGCCAAGCTTCATAATCTGTGTGTTTTTGGCATTTCCAGCAAAGTTCAAAATAAAATGGCCTTGCTTCCATGGCCTCAGCCTGTTGTAGCAAAGTAGCTTTCGTCCTGGGTACTGTTCCATCCTCTTTGATTTCAAATGCCGGCACTACATAAACAGTTTTGTCATCTTTATTTGAATCGGTGAAAAGCTTCTTCTCCCGTGCAAACTGCAGAAAGTCATTGTGCAAATTCTCACTTGGCACCATGTCAATATCAATCATGAAAACAAAATCCGTAAGTGCACTTCTTCTGGCGACATTCCGTAGCAGGTTGTTTGGATAGGCTACTCCCAAAGCATAATTTTTTCCTAAACTAATCTTTTGGAGATTATTGGTTAAAAAGTCACAGGAATTTACATTGGGATAGGATGAAGGCAAAGCATTGTTAGTGGGTCCATTCAAAGGATAAACTAGATGAAAACTTGTATTATACCGAATATTTTGATAGCACCGTCTCAAATGTAGAATAGTTTCAACTGCCAGTGGAACATCTTCAGTCAAGCTGAAGACTGCAACCGAAATGGGACCTTGCCAGGACGACGAGAGCATGTCCAAATTATGCAGGCCATTGATGGTTGTCTGAGTGGCTAATGTGAGATCTTGTTTTGGATGATTGTGATTTTTCATCAGCTCACCTGAGATAAGGTAGTTTATAATGTGAAACTCTCCAGAAGAATCCAAAACGCTACTTTGACGAATAGAGCGCATCATGTTGGTTCTATCCTTTTGAATTTCAGTTTCATGGTACACACGAGCACTTGATTCCCAGCCTTGAGAAGTGGCTTCTCTTTGATGGCGTTGATTTTTACGAGCTTCTAATCTACTCAGAAGTGTCATGTGTATTACCTAAAAGAGATAGTAGCAAAATTTATTCTGTGTTCAACACTACAATTGATAACTGTCTGCCAAAAAATTGTTGATTTTTATGAGCTTCTAATCTATTGAGAAGTGTCATGTGTATTACCTTAAAGAGATAATAGCAAATTTTATTTTGTGTTGAACACTACAATTGATAACTGTCTGACAAAAAATTGTTTAAATCAATTGACTTTTATGCTCTTTCCACTTTCCTCTTACCTTGATACTGAATATCAACCCAACCAACTTTATCAAGCTTAAAAGGATGAATGCAGAAATAGTTTAAATAGTAAGGTGGTAGTTTCCTAGTACATTTAGGCTTGCTCTGAAAGCAGTGTTTTAAGAGAGCTAAGTATCCACAAATGATTCTGCAAACATTTTTAAAACTTTCCTCCTTAATATGAATTTTAAACAAAGTGAGTTTAAAACATTCGTGATTAATACATCAAAATAATTTTAACATACTTATAATGTTCTCATAGTGTCAATAAAATAAAAATATTCTAATTTTTGTCTACTACGTTATATGGATTAAGATATATACATTTACAATGCTCACTTTTAGACTGCTGATTTTAGCCATAGATGTTATTCACATTGAAAGAAAAATATGGACAAGGTGTAGCAGGGAAAGCTTACTAAAAGCCTCTCCTTAAAGACTTTCATACTTGACTATGTTATGATGGAGAATCAATAACATAAACACTAAATAATGAGGTCTACAAATTTACTGACAGGGTCAGTCCGGATTGTAAACTATATCTACGTTAAAGGGAAACAAAAATGAAGATAATGAACTATCAGTCAATAAAATGAGGGAGATATGTGGAAGTCACCCTCAAAGACAAAGATTCTATTTTTACTCACAGTTAGTGCTAGAAAATTGACTTCATATATGACTGCATAACCAAATGACATTTTATTTGAGTTACCTCAATTGAAAAAACTCATAATATTCATATGTGTTAAAGTGATAGAGCGGATATAGAGAACAAGTTTGTAAAAAATGATCTATTTGAGATTAAATTTTTAAACTTGAAACAAATAATGTTTAACAGCAGTATTTAAAAGTACACTTAGAAATTCCTTTAAGAAAATATTTCTTTAATACAAGACACAAGTAGACAAAGGTGTGACAAGTTATACGCTTTTGTTAAAATAGTTCATTTTTTAAAATAAATTTTTAAAAATTGAACAATGTAAATTCTTAATGCTTGTGTGCTTTGATGATAAACTTTTTGCACAAAAATTGATGTTGCCATTTTCTAGGGCATTACAAAGTTTTTATGTTAACATGTCGATTTATTTAAAAAAAAAAATTCCAGCCAGCAAATAGTCTTTTCATCAGTGGATTGTAACAAAGAGCTAAAGGAATAATTTTACATGAAAACTCTTGAATACTTCTTTTTGAAGTTAATTCAAGTTAATGTAATCACTTCTGATATTTATCAAGGTTCTTCTTTTTAGGAATGAACTTTATTAATTAAAGCACTATAATTTGTCTTATTCCCTTAATTGAAGTAAACAAAAGTATTAATAATTTGGGAAGCCTAAAAAATTACTTGACAAATGAAAAATCAGTGGATAACACTCTAAGTACAGTAGTACCTCGACTTATGCGAACTCAACGTTACGATATTCTTGGCAGTTCATTCTTGTAAATTTTTCATTTGGCAACACTTCTGCCTGCTATCTTCAGGTTTCTCTTGTTGTGATATGCATTAGATGCGTTTCGCACGAATTCAACATGCACAATTACAATTCTATGCTTGATTAAGATTGTTTTGTTATATGTTTTCTAAATACTTAAAAAAACTGTCATCCAAACAAAGTATATCTGATTATACTGCACCTAATAAAAAAATTAAAACAATAGCTATGGAATGTAAACTTTACATTATAAAGGATTTTGAGTTACCAGAATCGACAGTAAGAACAGCTTCTGTATTTGAGGACTGATTTGATCACTACTTCATACCCAAAGTCAAACGCTATTGCAAACCTAAATACATTCCATTTCGTGTCATGCTTCTTATTGACAATGCACCCAGTCAACCTAATTGATTTTGACCCACATGTGAAAGTGTTTGTGCTTTCGAACACAACCAGCTTGCTGCAACTGATGAACCAGGGAGTCATCAAATCATTCAAGGCTTACTACACGAGGCACTCGTTTGCATATCTGAATGAAGCTATGAGCCTAAACAGTGATATCTCTGTTAAAGACTTTTGGAAACAATTCAATGTTTTAGATGCTGTAATAATCATTGTAAAATCTTCAGATGAAATATCCAAAAAACATTAAACAATGTCTAAAAGAAACTTTGTCCATTTTTTTTTTCTGTAACGAGGTGTAAACAATGCCAGAAACTGATCATGTTGCTCATGTGATACAAGAAGTTGTTGATCTTGCCTGGCAATTTGATTTGGAAGTCAATGGTGATGATGTCAACGAATGATGAGCTCATAGAGATACATGAGCAAAACCCCGTCACTGAATTATCCGATACTTCAGACCCAGTTCCATCATAAAAGCACATGACTATCGCAAGCTTGACAGAAAGTTTCAGCTCGATTGAAAAGGGCTTACAAATTTTAGAAACATAGACTCCGACGAAGAACGCGTTATAGCTACTAAGCAAGGAATAAAAAAAATTATTATTAGCTTGCTATGAAGAAATGCTAGTGAAAAAAAAATGCAGTGTGTCGTCAGACGGATTTGTTATATTTTATGAAGTCATCGACATTGAAATAACTTTATGTAACTCATCTATTCATTTAATATTTTGTATTAATATGTAAAAATAACGTCAATTTTATTCAATATTTTTCTTCTAAACAAGTGTTTTTCTTAGTTCTTGGTCCCAATTAAACAAAATTTATATGTATTTATATGCAAAGTTTTACCCTGACAAGTGATTTTTGTCGACTCATCTATTGCGTAACTTTGGGGTATTAGTGTACTCACAATAAGTCCATGAGCAATATTAAGAGTAAATTACATACCTGAAGAATGGCAATGGTTATGACTAGGAATATAACTGCTTTTTTCCACAAAGCCTGCATCATGATGATGACTAAAGTTTACAAACTGACTTAATCATACTAAAGTACTTCAATCTTAGAGGCACACATGAAGAAACAAACTCTGTAAAAAGAAATAAAAGTGTTATTATGAGCCTGAAATGTACATCACTTTGCACGGGGAAAATTAAACAGATACTGGACATTCTTTGAACTTCTCTTAAACAGATTCCCTCAGAAACATATACTATATATACCTTGATATTATGTTCAATGTGTTTTCCAAAAAATATATGTTACCAAGAACCAATTAAGTACATTAATTAAAAAGATTCTAAAATAAAAATTATCAAACTGGTTTGTCCTTTATAAGATGAGAGAACATTTTAATGATTAGACAAATAAGCAACTTACTTATTCTAATAGTCAGTTAAAACAACATAAGAAAAATGCAAACTGTAAATGATCAGACACACTAACATAGAGGGGCGATTAACTTAATATAGTAGTTTTCAGTTAGATATAGAGTCACTTCTCTTTCCTTATAAATTTTAAATTACCATAATACTAGTAGACCTGTAGAGAGCTGTTCAACATCTGTGATAAAGGTGCATCGCTAGACTTATTGATGTGACAGTTGTCTTGCACATTTCATCACTCTTATATAACTCAGCTTTGGATATAGTTAGAAGACCAATGGAAAGAACATCATGGCTGCACATATTGTTATAATTTTACTTTCATCAAGTTAGTAAAACATTAAATTAATAATATTTCAAAATCATGAGTCCTTTTTGTAATTTGGAGATGAAATATTGACATTAAAATGGTTAAACACAATTTGATTCCTAATTGTAATTCTTATGAAAAATAACAAACCATGCACTAAGCCAAAGTAGTATGTAAAAATCAGCATCAAAAGAAAACAAATGTAAATCTATATCATATAGACAGTTCATTACAACCCATATTTCTATGATCTAACCATTTATAATGGACTCAAGCATGTTTTTTTACTAGATCTTTCATATTTCCTTACAAAAACAGCATTTCATGCACTTTTCTTCACATTAAAATTTTGTTATTTTATGAAGTATGACAGAATGTACACAACTCAGTCATATTTTTACATTTCCCCTAATGAAACTTAACTTAAATCACTTTACAGTCATTTGTTTGAAAATAAGTCATTGTGTTTCAATGCCTTGAAATTCAGCAAAATTTTGTGCTCTCTTAAATCTTCCATACTCTGCCATTTTCTACCATTACCATTTAAAAAACTTCATTGTTGCCCTTTTACCTCCTTAAGATTGCTAAAATATTCTATTAGAAAGCGTTATCTGGGTTTTAAATATTTAACCGATCCACAACTTGAACAAAGTCGCATTTGAAAAAGTGGCAAAACTAACAATGAATCCTATAGCATTTGATATCACTGTCAATAATATTAAATCAATATATCTCTACTATTATAAAAGGAAGTGCTTGTTTATCTGTCTGTTTGGGGCCACAAAATCCTGACGATTCTATGGAACTTACAGCAATGAGATTTGGCACACAACACACATAGTCAAAATTATTTGCAATTTTTGGGTCGTGGCGAAATTTTAAAATTCAATCTAGAAGATTTTTAAATGAATTTAATAGTTTTATTCTCCATTGGTCCTTTAACGCCTTTCTTCCGCGAAAGAAGGAATATCCCAATCTTGACTTTTTCTACCCACGTGACCTTGCCGGAGAACGCTCAGAAAATTATTTTTTCGTTTCCGCTTTGATTTTGCGCAGAGGAATGATTTTCAAGCCAGACGATAAATCTTTTAACTGGAGTCACAGTTCTTTTTTTCTATCTCCTACACCGTTAAAGATAGAGTAAAAATTTCAACGGATTTTAAATCTTCAGGAAATTTCACTTTAGATTGATACATACCTAAACATATGAATTTCTTTAAATAAATAATTTTTGAAATGAATATATATTTTGCAAGAGAATGTGTCACATGAAACAGATTGCATTTTCTACCCTTCGAGTTAAAAAAAAAAGTAACAGATTACATTTCCTGTCCTATTCCATTTCAGGGAATGAGAGCAAAAAATAAAAAACATTTTGACTGGGATTGTTAATTCTTTTTCGTAAAATTGGAATCGCTAAGGATTAAAAATTTCAACGGATTTGAAATCTGCGGAATATTTTACACTAGATTACTAACTTACATCATGGCGTTGCCCCTGTGTTGGTTTAAGTAGCAAACAGTCACGGGCTAGCCATGCAGTGGCTAGTTATCAATAAAATACACTCATTGCTATAAATTTTGCGCACCAAGAAATAATTGTGGGATCGTAACGAAACTTGGCATGAAGGTACATGTCGGCCAGATATGCAAATGATTAGAAATGCAGCATGATTACGCATTGCATAATGCCACTAGAGGGTGATGAACTTTGTTCTCCTTGGAGTATAAAACAGGTAAGCAGACCTTGTTTGAGTGTACTTAATCTTTTGCAAAGGAAATGCTGAGACATGCTGTTACGCCACCATCGAAGACAATATGAGCAGAATCATATCAGATTCCGTCAGAGTTCGAGAGGGGAAGAATCATCGGGATGATGGAAGCTGGGTGGTCAGCTCGGCGAACAGCTTGTCACTAAGCTGTTCTGATTTTACTGTGAGGAGGTGTTGGGACCAGTGGACAGAAGATACGTCATTTACATGGCGACCAGGCTCAGAATGCCCTCGACAGACCAGTCGTCTGGAAGATCATCACATCATACGAAACGCACGCATAGAGCCAACTGCCTCATAGGCCACTATCCGGACAAAGGCAGCACCTTCACTAGGGCCCCTGTGTCTTCCCGAACCATCGCAAGGTGCCTAGCTGAAGGACATCTGGTATCGTGGCGCCCATTACGTGTGCTGCCACTGACACCCACCCACCAACGGCTCTGTTTGGAGTGGTGTCGCGCACGACGTGATTGGACTGCAATGGAATGGAACCAGGTCGTCTTCAGCAACAAATCTAGATTCAATTTGAGCAGTGATGACAATCGTGTTCATGTGTGGAGGCCCTGTGGTGAACGCCTCAGTCCTGCCTTCGTTTTACAGCGACACACTGCTCCCACAGCTGGTGTGATGGTATGGGGTGCCATTGCTTACGAAACATAGTCACTCCTAATATTGATCGATAACACAATGATGCCCAGCAGTACGTCCATGACATCCTTCAGTCACATGTGATGCCACTCATGGCAGGGCTCCCAGGAGCCATTTTTCAACAAGACAATGCTCGGCCACACACAGCAAGAATGTCACAAGACTGCCTCCGCTACATTACCACCCTTCCCTGGCCTGCTCGATCCCCAGATTTGTCACCAATCGAGCATATCTGGGATCTTTGAGATGTCTCAGGACATCATATGGAACTTGTATGCCTCAATGCCTGCTCATATCGCATCATGCATTCGCGCTAGAGGGGGTCCAACAGACTACTAAAACTTCCATTCATTTGTACTTTTTTCTGCAATAAATGATCCTTTTTCTTTGATTTTCTAATCACTTACTTATATCAAAGTAGTACTTACATGTGTAAAATTTCGTTTCATTTTGACGACTTTTTCTTGGTGTGCAAATTTTTATGGCAATGAGTGTAATTCTATTTCAAAAGTGGTGGATGGTAACAAACATGGGAAAATTTACAATGTTTGTTGCCATGCACCAATGAACATATAATACTGATATCTGTGTCCCTTATGTTAGTTAAATACAGGGTGTACTTGAACTCCACCAAGAAACTTGGAGGGGTGATATTATGCATCAAGACGAACAAAAAATGCACTGGAACATGGGGTCACAAATGACATTGAGTAGGTGAAAATCGCGAAAATGTTTCTGCAAAGTGTGATGGGGAACAAACAACAAATATGTACAGAAAACAGAACAAACATAATTGTTACAATAGTTGTTCAAAGTGGCGCCTGTGTATAGGGCACAACGACATAGAAATGACTGGCGTGCACACTCGAAGGATCTGGGTGTTTGTATCCTGGATTTTTCTGCTGCAGCGGTCACAATCCATGCTATCAGATTCTCCAGTGTCGCAGAAACGAGTGATATCAGGTGACCCCAGAGGTCCAAGGGGTTTGGTCCGGTGAGCGTGGAGGCCAAGCAATGGCGCCTTTGTGTGTGATCCACCTTGCGAGATATGTTGCATCGAGGTGGGTACGCACATGGAAGCAGAAAAGATAATGGAAGTGCCTTTACTTTATACTGTTGAAGCCAAAACCATAACCGCGCCGCCATTTTGGTGCTTTAAAAACATTGTGTTCGTGCATGTTAATCAACGTGGTTATACCGTTTGTTTTTGAATTTCCATGGTTTTTTATTGACGATTTTAAGCAAATAATTAGCACCATTTTTTTAGTTTTGATTTGAATATGACGTCTTGTGTCGCCTACAGGAGTACAAACCGAAATACAAAGAAGATCCCTGGAATATCGTTTCATAGGTAAGTTTAATTTGATTTATCTTTAGGCTGATATCTCTTTGACCTGTAACTTCTAAGTGTCCAAGCAGCATTATATTCAAAATTAGACGTATTTATAAACATTTAAAGAATTATTTTGAAAAGTTGACTGATTTATCAAAAGAGATTATTAATTTTATTTATTAATTAATAGAATTAGAACGATTATTATTTTGTAACCTACCAGTTGTAATAAGAGTTAGAACTGCTTTTTAGGAAAGTTTAACTTTTATTTAATGAAAAAGTATTACAGTCAAATAAACAGTAGCGGTATTTTTAGTACATGGGTGAAAATATTACCTCATGTTACATGATTTAGAATGAAACAGCTTTAGCTAACAGTTATAAAATTTGAATTATAAACATTACTTTTGATTTTCTAAAACGCATTTTTTTGTTAGTTAAGTTCTTTTGCGTTGAGCAACTATGTAACTGCTTGAATGCTATTGAAACCTTGGACTGTGAGCAACTTGTTAATGAGTGTTTTAGAAGACAAGCAAATACTTAAAACATTGTAACTGTATGAAGTTTTTCAAAACAAGCATCTCTTGAGCCAATGGTTAACATTATGAGCTCATACAATTTATGCTTTCAGTCCAAGGTTTCACTGTATTTGCATGTATTACAATTTTAGAAAGAATTTATAATAAAAAAAGACCCTTTCTATGGGTAGATTTGTTTGGACAGACATAATATATTCAATAATCAGTCTTCATTTTATCAAGCATGTTTAATTTTATTATCGAAGTAAGTAATTGTAAAGAAGTTTGATTTAGTGGTTTTTTAAATTAAATTAGTTTATGTTAATAAATTTTTGTTTTAACTGTCTAAGATAAACAGTAAAACCTGTAATACAGTTGGGACTTGGGAAAAAAATATGGTTAGACAGATTTATCATTAGACAGGATCAATATACATAGGTTTCTATGTACCTATCAATTCATTGTATCTAACTAAAATAATTTTCATTTCAGGTTTCCCAAAGACCCAGAACGTAGAGATGCATGGATAAGCAGTGCATAATCATAAAGCGGTGCATAATGAGAAGTAAAATACCACAAGAAAATAAATATTTAATGCGTCAAAAGTGTGTGTATTTCAATGTATGCAGGAAATCAATAAAATGAATTTCAATGTTTAATTGTGGAAACCAATTTGGATACAATTTATAAAAACAAGAATAAGGGATACAGAGTTGTCTGTTCCTTAAGCAAACGGGAAGATTTAAAAGCAAACGGGAAAAGGGTAGTTAATTCTTTTTATATATCATACTTAAATTATCATTTAAAAAACAAAATATTGCCAAAATTAGAATTTTTTTATTTATTTAGCATTGCTCAGTTGCAAAATGAATGAACACATCTTAATATGAAAAAAAATGCACCTTCTAGGAAGTTTTTAACTGCGCATGCGCAGCCACCATCTTGGTGCCTTAAAACCATGGAAATATCGTCTTCAGTTAAACCAGTAGCGAAACATTGTTGGGGCACTTCCTTGTCTTTCCTACTTCCATGGGTACGCATGGCATGAAAAAAATGTGTGTATGGGGGTATCATTGTGCATGAACCACATTCCCCGCTACACGTAGATATGGGAACAATGCCGGGACAACACAGATGGTCTTCGACAGGCGTCTTGCTGTTTTTGGGTGCAGGTGTTAACTTATTCCTTTAAAAATCTGGACACAGGGACATTATTCTTTGTAAAATAAATGCAAATTCATTGTAAATTAGGCTGTTTCGTTGTGTTGACAGGCACGCTAATCAGCTCCCTACGTTACAAGTGTGTGGCAACCAGGGCCCGATTAAGAAAATTTGGTATAGTAGGCACAACACGCAGGAAGGAGCCCCCCATGTTATTTGTTCATCACAAAAACTAATTTTATAACAATAATTGGTACTTACGTATTTGACTGTTGACCGTTTCACAGATGTCCCCAAAAAGTTTGAGAAAATCGTGACACTACTTATAACTCTTGGCAAAATAAAATAAAGCAGATGAAAATTAAAAACATAATAGTTAGACGATTAATGAAATAACAAGAATGTGATAGTGGGGGAAACGGTCAACGGACATTTACGTAAATACCCAATAATTTATGTAACTACTTAAAAACTTTTTAAAATTTTTAGATACTTTTGAAATTTAGGGGCCCTCTAAATTATGGGGGCCCTAGGCCCGTGCCTCACAGGCCTAATGGTAAATCAGGGTCTGGTGGCAACCAATGACTGATGTATGCAATCCATGTATAGCCTCCTACTAACGATGTCACACTTTGCAGACTCATTTTCGCGAATTCCACTCAATGTCATTTTTGACACTTTGTTCCATTGCATTTCTTGTTTGTCTTAATGCATTCTATCACCCCTCCAAATTTGTTGGGAGTTCAAATACACACTGTAGAAACTAGTTTGCAGTTATTAAGTGGTACAAGGGTTTGTTGCACACATTTTGTCTTATGTTCGGTATCTTATGTTAAGAAAAAACCACAAATATGTACACAATTTTTTTCTAGTTATTTACAGTTACTTCTGCATCATATTTTCCCATGGTAGTCTATACGCATAAGTCACAAAGGATATATAGTTGTGAACATGCAAATATGAGATATAACCAACTATGTGCTGCCTTATGTGGATTTTGTTTGGCTTTTATGAAAATTTTACTATTTATCTCAAAATAATCAAGTGTAAATTCAGGGGTCAAGGGAATGTTCAATACTAATGAAGGAAAGAGTAAATGGAAATCAATGTTTATACTTTCTACAATTATACACACTAAAAAACATCTTTCTTTAAGTTCTTATCTAAATACAAACATTAAAGTACTGTTGATGGAATCATTTAAATAATTAAGTATCGAAATACTGGTATTGTCACAAAAAATCATAACCAATAATGTAAACTGTTTTCCATACCATGTTACATATGAATGAGATCCAACCAACAGCCATTCATTTTCCTTGTAACAACCATTTTGCGATATGAGGGACAATGCTAGAAGGAAAATAAGTAAAATGCTTATATTCATAAAAAAATTATTAAAACACAAAATACAGACAACTTTTTTATGCAATAAAACAAAAAAGAGAAACATGAATTTAAATAAAAACAACCAAAATTGTTTTCAAATTTCTTACTGTCCATATTTTGTACTAAAAATTTGCTTTTTAGGTGTGTGCGTGAGACTGAACTTCTTTTCATTTCATTTAAACTCTAAGCTCTTAAGTATTGGGTATTAGTGTTTGCTTACATTCTAAGACTTAAGTTTCAAAACTGCAATTTATACTTTAAAATTTCGTTGACAGTAAACAATAAGTTTGAATAATTGGTATTATACAATATTCTAAAAATAATTATCTTTAGGTGTTCTACAGAATGTCCTAAAAGTTCCCGTACTAACAATTCAAGAATTTACTATACCAAAATAACAAATTTTAAAACAATTATTTTTATGCTAATGATGAAAAGCATTTTTAACGTAACATAAGAAAAAAATTTTGAACTTAAACTTAAAATACATGTTTAATATATCCACTATTTTCTTAGAGGCAAAAGCTGAAGCTGTTTGCGTGTATATTTGCAAATGTATTTTAAGATGATGGGAGTGACTTCTTGTATCCTTTGAGTAATGGCAATTTTCAGATCATCTATTGTTTGGGGATTTTTATAAATTTTGTTCGTTAAATATCCTTACAGAAAAATGTCAGGGATGCTCAGATCAGGGGAATGAGGTGGACAAAAACATCTTGAGATGAGTCAATCACCAAGAAAATCATGACACATGCCCATGGTTTTATAACATGTATGGCAGGTTACACTGTCTTGTTGGAACCAAGAATCTTGTTCATTCATTTTTGACCAACAATCCTTCTGTGTGATACAGTACACCAAATGCTAATATTCTGAGAACGTAAAGGTTTTTGCATTAATGAATGGGGATTCGCTGTAGCATAAATGCGAGAGTTTTGCGTGTTCACATAATCGTTTAAATGAAATCATGCCTTATCAAAGAAATATATTTTGTCCAAAATGTTGATGTGTTTGCGAATACATCTCAGAAACCATCGGCAATAATACAGCAGCTTCTCATTTTCCGATAGTTGAAGCTCCTGTAACATTTCGACATGGCAAGCAAGAAAATGCAAAGCTCTTAAGCCTTATGTGTCTATCCACGTGATGTACCCATTTGCTGCGATAAATGTTTCAGATTGATGAGGAGATTACACTATCCTTCATTTAGGTTTTTGCGGAAAGTCTGGCATAACATTTGGTCTTTCACTACTGTGTTTGTCTTGCACGGAACCTGTCACACAAAATCGTCGAACGAGTTGATATAGTGTAACTTTACTTGTGGTACTGCATCATCTGGATATTTATGTCGGCAACATTCTTTACATCTTCCACATGATTTACATTTAAAATAAGCCTAAAGCAGCGCAATTCTCTGAATGTGTGATAAACACATTTTGCACTAAAGAACAATCTATGACAAGGAACTTTATTACTGTACAAGTTGAGCACAAAGAAAACTCAACGATAAAAATTAAAGAATTGGTAAAATTATATAAGCAGACGATAAAATTCAATAATTGTTTTTAAAAAAAGGCACAATTTTTTTTAAGCTGTACAGTTATTATTTTTAGGACACTATGTATATTAATTCAAGAACAAAATTTTGATGTATATGAATCTAAATATGCAACCTAATACTGCAGAACATCATGGTAATTAGAAAAACTCGTAACTTCATGGTTAACATATAGCAGTTATGTGTTATGCTAATTAGTATGATGATAAAAATAATGTTAAACTAAATTAGTCACTAAAATTAATAAAATGCCTCCTTGAGTGCATTAAAAGGTAACTACAGAATTAGTTAATTTTTTTTTCAGTTAAATTGAAGTTGAAAATTTATGCTTAGTATAAATGAAAAGTTTAGTTACTATTTTCTACATTCGAAGTCAGAATAGTCCCTTTTGGATACATATTCCTTACATGTTTTAATGTTAAAGTTCCTCATATGCAAGCACTCATTACAAATATTCAGCTTTTCTTAAAGTAGGAAAAACAGGGCAATACACAATGAGGAAAACGGAATTATTTTGAAATAGCATTTCTTCAAGTAAAATTGAGGGACCTCAGAAATATTACTTGGTTTTATAATTCACGCTTAACCCACTTTGGCATACTGACTATCATCAGATTTTTTTTTACATTACGCCTGCTATAGTCTTTTCAGACATGAGGCGTCTTGCAGTCCAATATAGCAGAGAGGTGGCCTCAGGAAGGTCAAGAGCTCCAAAGTCATCAGATTATAATATTCAAAAATTGGCTCAATTACTTTCAAACTCCTGTACAAAGATATCAGTTCTGTCGTAAAAAATTATACAAGTCGTATATTTCCTCCTCCCATAGTGGGAAGATGATAAGTAGTTCTTGAAATGAATTCTCAAATAATTATAATGCACAATAATTTTATTAAAATTTCTCGAAAACACTTAATTCTTGATTACGGCTTATATTCTCTTTGAGGGTCTAGAAGTTTATTAGATTTCTATACATTTTTTTCTGATATTAAAAAAAATTTCTTAAAGTCAATCGGGTTGTATTGCACCATGAATATTTTACTGTTTTTTTTTATATATTGATTTAAACTTGTGACTACTATTTTGAGTTAGTATGAAAAATGAATCCCAAATGTATTGTTGCCATATAGTTGGTGTACCACTGACTTAAACGAACATACTGGGTTAATCTAATTAACCAATAAAGGGAACAAGTAGGAACATTCTACACACTTGTACTACACAGACTTTGAGATGATGAGAACAAGTTCTTCAACTATTTTCGTATGGCAATATTGATGAATTGCATGAATGACTTAAAAGTGAAATTCAACATACTAATATGAGATATAATACTCCATCAGAAAAAAGGCTTGCTGTTACATTAAGGTGGTAAATGCAAAAATTATTTAATTGTTGCATATACTCTTGATTGCTTACTTTAGCTTAACTTTATTGTTATAGTTATATTCTAGTATGTTGCAAAAATGGTGTTTGCCATGGATAAATAAATATTATTTTCAAAAGCATATTAAAAAAAATTGGTTTCAAGAATAAACAAAACTAAGAAAATGTCAGACATATGTAAAATTATTTATTTTAGTATGCAAAATTAAAATTACACTGTAACAATTTCAGAATGGTACCTAAAATAAACAGTACAAAATCCGGAATCCTCCGGACCTCGGCCATTTCAGATTATTTGCATTTTTTGTCAAAAAAAACCCTCTTAATCTAACCCACGAATTTTGCGTTTGCAATAGTAAAATTGCAGAGTTATAAATAGGAAAATCTTTAAAGTAGGAAAGAAAACTTTTTGATACAGTCCAAAAAATTTTATTTGCAAATCTTCTAATTTTTCTGTGTGGTATTTACTCTGAACATGTTTTTAATTTTATCAATTAGGTCCAGGATTAACTCCTTCTTCTTTAAAAATTGTTGGAAAGATGTCAAAAAATGAGAAAAACAAAAATAAAATGCCAGCAAGCAAAACGTCCGGATATTGGACAATTCCAGATTTGGGACTTTGTACTATATACAGATATATAACAAGTTATATTCAATTTAAAGAACTTAAATCGAACTATTTATCTGAAGATTCAGATCGAGCTGGAGAAGAACTGTCCGTTGAATAGATATCTGGAGAGGTAGCTGCTGATGACAGGCCAATTTTTTTATAATACTCGGCAGTTGATTGAGTAGGCTGAGACACAGATGGCTTTTTACACAAAGAGTAATGCTTCTTGTTGCTTGGATTGGGAAAAGGATTATTATGGGAATTAAATAAGTGAAGTTGAGAAATGGAGGTCTGATAAGTGGGAGGTGGGTTAAAATGGCTGGAGCATGAAGGCTGTGGATAGGGACATGAAGCAGGCTGAGGAGTGGAAAAGTGTCGAGGATGGTACAAAAATGTAGGTGGTTCATTTTTTTGTTTTTTCTCATTGATCTTTGAAATCACTTGAAGAACGCCCATTTGAAATTCCAGAACTTCGCTGTCATCAAATTTACTTAAATGAGGCATTACGCCTTGAAAGAATGACATAAGGGAATTTGGAAATTCTGGTTCCAGTGTCTCCAACATTTTAAATTCAATTTCATCTGGCTTGCGGCGTTTTCTCTTGCCAAATCTCTCAGTGTTTTTCTCTGGACTTTTGACTTGGTTGTGATGAGCTACACCATCCTCACAAAACACATCACCACAAACCTGCTCGTTATCAGCAAGCCCATCTTCGC
The DNA here is from genome assembly GCA_947359465.1 of Metellina segmentata. NCBI lineage: Eukaryota > Metazoa > Arthropoda > Arachnida > Araneae > Tetragnathidae > Metellina > Metellina segmentata. The sequence goes on from OX375879.1 coordinate 91,247,845, forward strand.
TGTTATGTGTATTTTCCAAGCTGTCTGCAGTTTCTCTTGAATCATACAATTTATTCAAAAATTTCATTTGATCATTGTACACATATTTTTTTACATTTGATACAACTACACCACTTTTCCTGCAAACTTGCTGCTTCTTTTTGGATCTAGAAAATGCATCACGAAGATTGGTCCACCTTCTTATGACTGCCCTCACTGAAACAATAAAAGATACAGTAATTTAAATTTGACAAAGTTATCACATGTAGTTTATGCTGTTTATCTAGTTTAAACCAGGGTGTAAAGATTTAAATCAACTGTTAAAATCATAATTTCAATCAAATGATTAAAAAAAATCATTGATTTAAATCACAACCAATCTTGCTTTTTTATAACTAAGTAAATACACCCAAAGAAAATCAGAGACCGCCTCAAATGCTTTAAACTTTCTGCACTCATGTCAATTTCAGCAGTAATAACTACACCCAGTAACTACTGATCTGCTTTTGAAAAAATGTTTGGCACTGGACACTTGCAAATAACCTAAGGTGTCTATAGACTAAGTAATCTGTTGAGTCAGGGATTCTGCCAAACAGTAAAGTAAAAAACAAGTTGACATCTATTTGAAAGTTTTGACAATGTTCATGCTCAATTTTATAATGTGTTATGAACAATAAAGCATTCATTCATTAAATGTGGGAAGCAGGGGAAAATATTGTACATTAAGTAATATTATACTTAAAAAAGTCTTCAGTTATTTATACAGGGTGATTCTTAAGTAAGTATACAATTTCAACTCACTATATAACAGTGACAATGTAAGATATTTCAGGCTACATGTAACACATGGTTCCCACTCCTTTATCCAAAAAAAATTCAAGGACTTTTCAAAACCAAACAAATATTTTTCAAGGACCTAAAATTTGTCAATTAAAAAAAAATGTCAAAAATTAAAAAAAAAAATATATATATATATATATTTTTTTTTTAAACTAACGATAGTCAAAAACAGAGAGGTTATCATCAATTTTGGTTATAATTTAGATTTACTTTTCTCACAGATTGTTGTTTGAGAAACAAAACAAATAAAAAGTTTTGATTGGTGTTAGAAACTTAGACTAGAGAATAAAAAAAGCTCTATCTTTGCAATCGTTAAAGATAGAGTAAAAATTTCAAAGGATTTGAAATCTGCAGAAACATTTACAACAAAAGAATATCTCAAATGTGATTTTCTTTTAAAATTTTTTTTTTTTTTCAACTGTAACTTTTATATTTTTGCAATAACCATTTGGCTTTATTTCTTTGGATGCATGCTAGGTTTATAATGATGTCCTGACTGCTAAAGCTATGGTTTCCTAAGAAAGCGGTGCTGTTATCTAGCGGTCGTGATACGCCATGATGTGGTGGGCATAACAAAGCAGCCGTCTTAACGGAGACCAGAGGTGTCAACTTAGACGGACAGTATACTGTTGAAAATCGACGATCCAGACGTAGCATTATTAGTATATCACGTAGTGTCAAAGCGCAATACACTGGCTTCATTCAGAATGACACTCAAATGGCACACCTGCTGTGGAGGAAACTAGTCTGGACAAGTTCCAATGCAAGACAAAATTACACAAATATCTAATAATTAAAAAAATCAAGTACTTTCAAGAACTTTTCACCAAATTCCGTAATTTTCAAGGGCTCCTAGTAAGGAAAAAAATATTTGAGGACTTTTAAGGACTGTGGGAACCCTGCAACAGAAGTGTAGGTGAATGTTTCAAGTTTTTTTAGAGACAGTCACAGATGTGTGCACAATTAGTCACACTACACACATCGAACCTGTAACCCATTTCTGTACCAGACACGTGTCAGGGTATCTGAAGCAAGAGCAGTGATAGTGGTTGTGACACGCTGTTTCAACTAAGCTAGATCAACAGGAAGAGGAGGGTTAAATATGTTATCCTTTACGTAGTCCCAAAGAAAAAAGTTACATGGTGTTAAATCAGTGCATCTAGGGTAGCCATTTATAGTGGCATGCTGTAGTCGGCGCTTTGTCCAATCCATCGGTGAAGATGTTAATAGACGTAATTTCGCATGTCACCCAACCAGTGTGGTGGTGCACTATCCAATCGGAGATTAAAGTTTTTCCGAATTTAAAATCCAATTGGATAAATAAAGTTTTGACGACAACTTTCGATACACTCGGTCGTCTTGGCTTTGAAACTTTGCACAGACAGCCTGTAGTTTCAAGTTTTTTAAACCAATCGTTAATGAATTTCCTGGTTGGAGGTTCTTTTCCAAATCATGATCGAAAATGCTGTTGCTCAACGGTGACAGATTCTGTTTAGCTCAATTCAAGAACACAAAACGCTTTCTCCACTGCAAACACAGCCATTTCCACTGACTAGTCATGTGACACGCTCGCTATCGCCTACATCACTTCGCTCGAGAAGGGGACACAAACTTTATGAGTATACCTTGCTAACAGTTCGCTTTTGGGGACCATGCCTTAAACTGTTTCGGTTTTACAGCATATGGAAACTCTATACATACTTATGAATCACCCTGTTTGTCCATGACCCAGTAGGTCAACTTCTAAATGTCTAGACAGCCAAAGAAAAACCCCACTAGTAGGCCTAAACTACTTGTTACCCCTTTAATTGACTGTGGCCAATGGCTTAGTTATAGTGATTTTCAACTACTTTTTAAAATTGAGACATAAATACAAAATAACACAATTAATGTGATTAACGATTTATTAAATAAAAAATACATCTGGGCTTTCTATTTGAAAGGATAAAAGTTTAAACACACAATATGAACATCTTTCATTTTGCAAAATTAACCATTTTGCGAAGTGAACTATAACAAATATTTATCTAATCAGACTACAATTTAGATCTGTCACTTACCCTTATTGATAAATTTGTTAATATGATGATACAATTTACTCAAGAAAAACTATGTAGGACGTCAACTTGTGTTTTAAAGTTAAACAAATGTACCTACTGTCTGTACCTTTTGCTTTGATTTTGAAAATTCCTTTATTAAATGTATTACTATGTAACACATACTATGTGATAATTAGTAAAATTAACATTGATTTACACTGTCACATGTCCTGTCCAAAACTCAATTTTTTATTTAACAAATTTATAAATAATTATTTTAAAACAGTGTATAGGAAAATTAAAATATATTAGATTTAAATATTAAAAAAAAAATCATTAAAATTAAAATTTTAGATTCAAAATTTTACAAATCAGATTATTTGATTTTAAAAAACAATTTTTTTGCACCCTGGTTCAAACATAAACACATAATACTTCAGTGTAATAGTATTTTAACAACTAATTCTTTTCAGGTATTTAGCAACTGGATGCTCTTTTACCAAACAACATTATTCATTCAGAATTGGCACCTCTACAGTAAGGAAGATAGTTAAAGAAGTATACAGAGCTATCTTATCCATAATAAGAGAGGAATGTATACCTGTATTTTCAAAGGAAAGATCTGAATCTCTTGCTTATGATTTTGATAAAAAAAACCCTGTTTTTCCCACACTGTCAGGAAACATATTTGCATAATTTGTGGTTTTAATGTCAGTAGCAGACTTAAAATACCACTTAGTATGTGTTAACATTGGGAGCTTTGGCAAAGATCACGATTCTTCCATTTTAAGTAATCCACTCTTTGGAGCTAAGAAATAAACAAACCACAACTACCAGATGAGAAATGTCTTCCACGCACACAAAATCCAAAAGTTCCATACTTCTTTGTTGGAGATGAAGCATTTGGGCTAACTAAACACTTGTCGAGGACATACGAGGCAACACAACTAACGTTAGAGAAGAGGATATTCAATTATCAACTGTGCAGGGCTTGTCATTACAAGGAGTGTGCTTTTGGGATTCTAAGCAACAAATGGCAAACCTTCCATTGATCAATTAACGTAGATCCTGATTTTGCAGTTGATAACTAGTGTAGGAGCCGTTCCCTGGCAAATGACTAAAATATGAGTATGAAGTAGCCCATTCACTCTCACAAAATACAGTAGTATGCATTTAAACATTAACAGACTAAACTTTAGGGTGAAATAATTGTAGACATATGCACTGATATTGAAGGTTAATAATTAAAGTGATGGCTTTTACTAGCAATTCAGATAAAAAAGATTGTTTGAATATTTTATTTACACTTCTACATTTTATTTAAAGCCAAAAATCTTCACTTCTAATAATTGACAAGCAAAGTAAGTATTTTCATCCTTGAAAAATATGTTTTATATAATAAAAAATGTAAAAACTCACCAAACTCATTTTTGTCCCTGTCCTCCATGTCTTCAAAATCCTTTCTTACTTCACAGCAGACCTCTTTCCATGCATTTATTGTAGCATTTTTATCTTTGTACACTTGTAATGTTTTATCCCATAGCACAGGTCTTATTTGTACTAATGAAATAAAAATTTCATTATCAATATTTTCTGCCATTCTTGACAAATAAAATTTAGGCCACTTGGTACGTGGATGGGATGATGAATGTAAAGTTAATGTTGAAGGTACTTCAGGATTGGTGGAATGTTGGAGCACATATACTCGTACGCGATTATTTATTTTATTTTGGTGGACTCGTTTTTTTATGTTTATAGTTGTGTTCAGCGAATGACCTAGAATAAAACAAATATCCTATTTTTAATGGCTATTCATATAAGGCAGTAAATTAATTCAATTAAGTACTCCAATTTATAAAACGAGATAAATAGTTTTGTTTTTGCTTGTTTGTAATATAATATATATCTTCTACAAAAAATATAAAAGTTGCGACTGACAAATTATTTGTTTAAAGAAATTACATTCAAGGTATGGATCTGATGTAACGTATTAAACTGCAGAAATCAAATACGTTGAAATTTTCACTATCTTTAACGATTGCGAAGATAGAAATTTGGAGAGAAGAAAGCCCTAAGCGAATAAAATAAACCACGAAAACCGTCTGTAGTAGTGGCAGAGGACGACAGCAAAACGGAGATGGTGTCGTGAGTAGATCAAACTGTGTGTAAGCTCCCACTTTTCGTACCACCAAAATAATTTATCGTACGACCGAAATCGATGTGTGTGCAAGTAGCCTTACGTTCCAGGAAAACTTACGAAAAATAAATACTTACTGAATCAAAAATTGTTCATGCTCCTTCAAAAGAGGATTTGCTTAAGTGTCAAAATTTTAAGGAATTCGCCCATCGGAATCAAATGAACTAGGTTTAATCAAAAAGGTGCATGATTGAAACTTTTCTGGAAGGAAATATAACTTTTAGAGAAACAAAATGACAAAAAAAATATAATTTCAATTTTTGGAAGTTTTGCGTTATTTATTTACAATCGGGCAAAATTTTAGCAATTTAAAAACAGAAACATTCGGGTGGTTGCTGATCGGCTAAATCGCTGCCATTCATGTCACAGAAATGTTTTTCGGAAAAATAAAAACAAATATTTTTTTTAACGTTAACACATAGTTTATTAAATACAAGTTTTAGTCATTTTCTCTTTGGATTTTTTTGTTGCGTTTTAAATGTCACATTACAATGACACATGAAAGCTCTTAAAATATATAGTATTTTTATTTCTGCTTTATATTTACATTTCCCCTGTAACCTTGACTGATGACATTTGTTTTGGTTGATAACTAATTTATATTTTGGGATGTCGTCACTTTAGATAACCTAGAATCAAAACTAAATATAAAGATGTGGAGATGGGTGGATAATTTATTTTCATTTTGTTTTCTAAAAAATTGCATTTGTTTGTTTCTCTAATTTTTTACCATAAAGCTTTCCACTCCACCATGTATAACGACGGTAAGTGCAAGCGTACATTTGAATATTTTGTTGATCATGCTGTCTGAAAATCAACACTTGAGCCATGTTAACGTCTCGATTGTTTTCCAATGCATTTGTGAAATATTTTCATTATTTTTGTAGCAAAATTCTCTCTTTATTAGAAGCCTGTCTTTTTTTTGTGCACCTGATTGAAGTAATATAAACTTGCTTACTTTTTGAACATATTTCAAAAATTTACAACTTAGCAAAATACACATACAGTATGAAAACTAAGATTCAAAAAGTCACAATCTCTTCGGGTATGGGACATTTCTATTAGTAAACAAACGTGTTTGGGGTTGAAGTATATCTGCAAGTTTTATTTCTGTTGCATGCAATAAATGAAACCTGCTACCTGCTGCTGAGCATGGCTAATAAATTATTTTACTTGTGATATTCCTGGTGACAGTAAAATTATAAGCATGATCTCAAACCTTACGATGTTCAATGCTTTATTTGCATTTGGAAATTATGTACTATTATATTACCCATTTCATGGGGAAAGACAAAGGTTGTGGTATTATTACTGTTCATGGTGATAAAAGTTATGGGAAGACTTTGGACATGTTAGCATCAACATTGATTGATATGTTTTCCCTATTTTACATTCATGAGAGAAATGTAAATGAGTAAAATTTATGAGATTGAAAAACATTTAAACCATATACCAAATTGAAAGAAAGCAAAATTTTGTGCCGAATTAAATGGATGGATATTATTTTGAGGATTGTACCTAACATTGCATTTTATTATCTAAAATTAATATTTGTTACTATTGATTACTCTGCAATTAACTAAATATGCCCTTTTGCTTCATTTCATGATATTGTAGAACAAATAGTCATGACTCCTACTAAAAGGAGCAAAGACCATACAACAGTTACCATGGAAAGAATAAAAGTTTCCGAAATGGATGAGAAAAATATCATTCACGTAGCTGGTGGTGATCACAAAGGCATTGTGATTTTTAAAGAACCAAGATCAGGTAATTTGTTTTGATCTTTTGGGACAGTTTTTAATTGACTCTTAATTTAAACTAACTCGTGATTCCTTACATTCCATTTATATTTTTATTGCTTTCTAGAATTTTTCATATTGCTTTTATTTTATTAGTATCTGATTTACACATAAAATTACATGTTTTAATTTACTTTTTTTATATGGACTGAAATCATTTAAAGTGCTAATTTTACATGAGGCAGCATTTTTTAAATTAAGCTTTGAATTCTAATCAAGGCCATACTGAAAATTTTAAATTCCAGAACCTTGTTTACTTAAATTGTGAAATAGAATCAATTCCTTAGCTGTTCTTCCCACAGAGGTGGAAGTAATCACCATCACAGCAGAGTCCAAAATATTTGTCTCTTTATCTATCCACCTGAAATATTTTGCTGTCATGAGTTAATGTTAGCCAGATTTTTTAATTATATGTGCAACAAAATTAAGTAAAAGTTATGTGCCTAACAAATAGTAACAATACCATATTTATACAGTTAGACTGCACAACAAAGTATTTTGAAAGTGAGATTATATATATATATATACTGGAAAGTTAGTGTTGGAAATTGTTACAAATTTTTTCAGTTGTGTGACGTTACATTACTGCATGGAACCCAAGCAAGAACATTTCAGTGTCAGTTTCGTACAGAGGTAGCTTTTTAATTTCACCTTTTGCAAGTGGGATTAAACACCTTATGCATCTGACTTAATCTACCCAAGTAACCATCAAAACTATTTTTAAATGTCTACATTTATGAAAAAAATCAGTAAATCAAAACAAAGTAGTGAACAGTATAAGTAATCGTAAATCATATGTTCAAGAAACACTCAACTTAGTAGTTGAAAACAATGAGAAATATATTAAAGGTATTTTAAGTGAAGGCAATTCATTTGTAGTAATCTAAGGTTATCTAATTTGGTTTCAAAACAATTGGGGTCTATTTTTAATAGATTATCCATAACAGCTACATGCATGCCCCAAGGATGATACACGCAACGACACTATGAAACTTCTGATCTAGTTTGATTCCCATCCATTACAAGCATCAATTTTGTGTGTTCTAAACTACTTAATGCTGCTAATATAGAACTATTTTAATTTATGTGTTTTTCAAGTTTACTTAACTTTTTTCAATTGTGTTATTTGCTGTATATGCTTATTTATTGTATGAAGGTATTTATGGATATATCATTGCTAATAAGAGTGACATTTTGTGATATTTACATATATTTTTCCATTGCTTAATTTTCATATTTCTTATTATAACTACTTTTTAGGAAAAAGTACACCTAAGCCTCCGGAACTAGTTTTGGGTTTTAAAGTTATGTTGAAAAGTTCATCAAGTAACAAACGTGAACAGGTACAGCTCATTTATTATTCTCTGAGTGTAAATATATTTATAGTTTGTGTTTCTTACTTTTCATGTTTTGTTTAGGAGAATTGGCAGCTGAAGTTTTGGTTCAAACAAGTTCAAGATCAAGAAAAAATTGAGAGTGCTGAATCTTTTCTAACTGAATTAATTTCTTCTGGTGAACACCCAAGAGGTAATATTTTAATTCTTACATAAGTTTTGCATAGTTATTTTAGTATTGAACACATTTATGTGTTATAATAGGTTTTTCAAGACATTGTTAGGATGGGTGCTTCCATACATCCTATGAGGGAAGTTGGAAATACCATATTAGACACATGTGTCAACAAGCATCATCCTCATATTTCCTTGACGGTGCTATCTGGCAGCTAACCAGTGTGGACCATCATAATTTTAAATAATAAAGGTTCAAACTTTTACATGTATCATTGAATAGTGAGAAAGCTGACATGCTTCTAACATTCAGAAGTTAGAAGAAACAAGCAGGCCACTATGGGATTGTATCATGAACAGTACCCCATCAAATGAGCCAAATCACAATTTGTATGAAATAATTATATTATGAAATGTCAAAAACTACTGTCAAACTGTATAATTAGGGCTAATAAATTTATTTACATTCTTGCTTTCATTTCAACACCTTATTTTGGAGCTGTCTTGGCTCAGTGGGTATTGTGAAGACTGTCACATCACCTTCTCACACCTTCTCTCGGAATATTGAATACATTCTGACTGGTTGTAATTTTGATTGATTTTGTAAGAAATCATGAAGTTTTAATGTGAAGAGCAAAGACTAGAAAAGTTTATTAAATATACATTGTGGGAAAAAAGTCCAGGAAACATTGCAAAATTTAATACAAAATCAACCAATTGTCATATGATAATGTGGTTTTTACAAAATTGCTTTACATGGTATCAAGTTTTTTTTTATTTTGGAATAAAATATTTTTTTTTAATTAATATAATTTAACGCATAAATGACACTACCTAAAACAACATAAAAACTGTACACAAATTAGTACAATGCAAATTAGAATTTATTAGAGCATTTTTGGCACTACATACTACCATATTTCAATGTGGGCACTTTTCGTTGCTCAAGCCACATCTAACCGATACTCAATTTCAATCCACATATTTTTTAACATGGATTGTGGAATAGTGTTGATTATTTCAGGAATTGAAGTTGTCCTTTATTTCCTTTGTATTTTTCAAAACCTTTAACAATATCATATATTTCAGTAATTGCCCTATATTTTTTCTAGATGCAGCTATTTTTTCCTCTGTATCTTATTTCAATCATTCTGCTCATTGCCTTAGACACAGCCAAACTCTGATAACCTCTTTTGTTCGGATTGTAGGAAAGAAAGGATCTTTTCTCCCTTTTGCACTGACTCTGCTATTGCATTGCAGTGAATAGGGGTGTATCTAAATGGGCATGCTTAACAGCTAAACGACGTCACATTGTGCACTCAATTTACGGTCCTTCATTGGTTCAATTATTGTATCTTTCTTGATCTTATTTTCGTTTGTCAAAATGGCAACAATGCACTTGTAAGCATTGGTGGTAGGAACAATCACTTTTGAGAAACGCATTTTGCTTGTTCTTGTGATTCATATTACAGAGTATTGAGCATTGTATCTGAATTATATTTCATTTTTGGTGTATTTGTATTCAAATTACTACATTTTGCTAATTGCTATAGATATAAAAAGAACATTTAGAATTTTAAAACTTTTTAATTTTAAATAAAATCAAAATTTTATATTTAAGCACTTGATTTAAATGTCCCTTTTCAATTCTAAAGAACAGTGCAATAATCATCTATTAAACTTTAAATACAGCAAATATTTTCCAAACATTCTTTTTCCTTGTGATTTCAAAAATCCTTTTTTTTTAAATTTCTTGACATGATTGCTATGAACAGAAATTAAATAATAAACTTCTGTTTTTAAACCAAAGACTGCAATAACTGCTTTAAAAATAGGTAAAGTTTTTTTTAAACTTGTCTTCAACTAACTAAATTAGTTTTTAACTTTAGATTTAAAAAAAAATAAGTATCTAGACTTCATTTATAGAAGATTTGAGTAATATTACCAATGTAATATATTAAGTTTGCAACTTTGTGAAATATAACTTTTTAAACTGATGAATAATATTTAGGAGCAAGAAAAATAATTATTTTTACTCCATTTTATGTTATGTATATTTCAGAGTTTGTGTAAATTATGGTAAAGTAATTTACTTCAGAGTTTGAAGATTGGCTGCAGTGATGGTGTGCTTTTATGAATTTAATCTTCTTACTTAGCATAAAAAATAAGCTGGCAATAGGAATAAAGACATTTTTAACAAATGTTAAATGATTAATTGTAATTCCAGTACATTTTGGCAAGAGATCTATCACCATTTAAATGAAATCATGGATGTATTATTTCTCATGATGGAGTATATCAAGGTGAAAGTAAGGTTCAGGTGCGCATTGAATGAAATAGAGCTTAAAAGTAGGGCTCGAAATACCCGGGTGCACTGTGCACGTGAAAATAAAATTGTGCACCTAATTTTTTCCCGCTAGGCGCACCTGTGCACCTAATTTAAAAACTTAGGTGCACCTTGTGCACCTGTATTAAAAAATATATTTCGAGGCCTGGCTTAAAGAAATGAGTTGTCATTAATATCTTAGTTATAAGTTACCTATTGTCTAATATTTTTTGTAAAAAAATTCTATATTTTATCATATGGTCACTTCTAACCCTGTTACTTGCGTGATTCAGTGTCTTAAATTCTTCTAACAATTGCACTATATTTTTATGCCAAAAGAAATGACTTGATGCCATGTAAAGGTATTTAGTGAAAACCATTCAATAATTTGACGATTGGTTGTATTATAAAACATTACATTGTTTGAGACTCAATGTACTTACCTCACAAGTATACTCAATTTTTCTCCTAGGCATATTTTTTTAATTTTTTTTTGTGTGTGTCTATTATATGTTTTTGAAGTTAAGCTGTCTCTTATTTGATTCAGTACATAATCAAACAACAATCAATACTGATGTTAAGCTAAAGTATTGACTGAATTTTTCATCATTGCAGTGCAGATGACGACTAAAATTTAAAATGACGAATCCAGCACGATTTTAAACACCTCACTCTCCAAACGATAGTTTTTGTCTTCTGAGGACTCCTCGTCTTTCATAATACTCTAGATCATCCATTCTCCACCGTAGTCTGTCTAAGTTGAGATCTCTAGATACTGTTAAAATAGACGTCTTGATATGCCTGATGTATCCCGACCACTAGGTTACAGCACAGTTTTCTTGGGAAACTGTAGCTTAAGAGACTATCATCAACTTCAGTCCACATTGAAACTTCTCAGTGTGTTCTACATTAGTGCGATATTATGTAGAGATGATACTATTATGCCACAATTATAAAAAAAGTTTCTTAGACTGAGGCAATTTTTTTTTTAATTGGCTTGGCCTGCTTGTGTTTTATCAAAATGATGTGTAAAAAGAGAGTGAAATATTTATTTCGATTCAAGTTAAATCAAATTCGTGCAAAAACAAAATTAAGTGAATGCTTATTTTGGTCTGAAAATTCAAAATGCTTTCCTTCATTGTGCTTGCCTCATGTGCAGTGAAGCATTTGCCTGGAAAATAGAAAAGCCTGCTCACTGTATGAAACAATTAAAGATGAATGTTATCTTTCTTTTTCTGGTACCTTATTAAAAACTCAAATAATATGCAATGGAAATAAAACGTTTTTTTACAAGGTTTGTAACTATCCATTTTATATTAGAAGTCAGTTATTGCTTTTTTGCCCTAAATATGAGTTACATATTTATTTTTGATGAAATGTCAAATCAACTTCTAACTGAATTTATGCTAAAATAGAAATTACTAGTTATGTAGACAAAATTTCCCTTTTGTGTCAAGAATCACATTTTAAGTAACTGAACTTTTAAATTTAGCAATCAGTTTCTTATTTTTAAATTGCAATGTCATCCATCTTTAAAATTGCAATGTCATATTTGATAATCACAATAACAAATTTTTACCAGTGTTTTTATTTGTGATATCATATTAAGACTAGTTTATAAGGAAGGTATCCTTGTTGTGAGTTATGTAATCTGTTAATTTTTATGTATAACGGGTAATTTAGTAATATCTTGATTTTTCTTGTCAGATTATGTTGGTTTCATAAAGAAAACTATGAAGTTGATGCAATTAAGTTATCCTTGTGTGCAAAAGGTTGAAGTTGAAATTAGGAAACTAGATGAGATAAAGGTGACTCCACCATCTCCTGGTAGGTTGAGTTTTCATAACCTACTGTTATGTAATTGAAGCAATCTAAACTGCAAAATTTACATGTAATTGCTTTTACCCTGGATTGTATCTCGTTGACTGCAATTGCTTTGTTTTTGATACATGGAATGTTTCATTAACATTTTTCAACGTGCTTTAGTTTTTAATATACATGTCTGGGACACAATGTTCATATTTCAGTAAATGAAGAGATTAATTAAAATTAAGAAAATGAATTTAATGTGGGCTAAATCAAGTGGTTTTTTTTTCGTTGGCTTTTGATGAGTCGGCAGACATTACTGATACTGTCCTATTACTGCTCTTTATTCAAGGGGTCAATACTGAGTTTGAGGTGACTGAAGAATTAGTTTTAATGAATAATCAGCATGGAACAACTACAGGCAAACATATCTTTGAGGAAGTAGAGAAAACGCTGGCAGTACTATTTGCAATGAAATCAGTTAAAATGTGTCACAGCAGGTGTTGGTAAAAATATATGTGGAACAGGGAAAGGATTAGTTAGACCAATTTTTAAGGTTTGTTAAGAAGCTAAATGTTCAAAACTACTGGTAATTCATCATATTACTTACCAGGAGGTTCTTTGGGAAACACCTCAATCTGTTATGTGTTATTGAACCATTTGTGTCAGCGATTAAATTTATTTGGTCTTGTGGACTTAACCATCATCAGTTTTGTTATTTTTTTTATTAGAAATCAGAGCTTAATATCCTGATTTCCTCTAGCATAAAGCAGTTTGATGGCTCAGCAATTGAAAAGTTTTATTGAAATATTTAATATTAAATAATAGAAAATTTTCTAAATAAGAAAACTACCCACAACCACTAATCTTAAACAATGAATGGCTATGGAAATTAGCATTTGCTACAGATATCATGAGATATCTTAGTGAATTTAACGTAAAATTACAGGGAAAAACAGTGCTCATATGTGAAACGTATTCTATTGCAATGTCATATCACCAATAGTTTGCTTTGTTTGAAACACAAATCACACAAAACAAGTTTGACCATTTTCCATGCTGTTAAAAATTTCAAATATTAGCAAAATCCCCAGACCCAAAAAAAATTTCCGTATCTTGATGCAAGTGCAAAATAGGTTTCCATATTTCAAAATCCATTGGACCATACAATTAAGAAGCTTCCATCATACCTTTAAATTGGAAGTGATTGATCTGCAAAATGATATTTGTTAAATATGATGTTTTAAAGAAATGGGTCAAATACAATTCTATAAATATCTTTTGGAGGATAAATACTGTCAATAATATAAATCGCTGTGCAACAGAGTGTATGCATGGGGATTTATATCTGTATTTGGTGTACTTACCAATGTGAAAAGACATTTTCGTAAATGAGGTATGTAAAATCGCAATACAGATAATTATAATAGATAACCATTTGCAAATAACTTTAATGATAGGAAGTACTAACTATGAACTAGTATGATGAAATTTTTTGTTGCAGAAAAAACTATTACATTCATCTCACTAGTACAAATTTTTATCTGTTCTATAATATGTTTATTAATGAATAGAAATATTTTATTCGTTTTTGTAAATGTGAGCAAAATGTGTATAAATATGTGAAAAATATCACTTCCTAATAAAAAAGTTTTAACCCTGTTTTTTTGTTGCTCTATGAGTAAAATTACCTTTGTAAACATCTTTGAAATTGCTACCTGGCCCGCCAAGCCTGACATTTTTACGATCTAGCCCTTTCCAAAAAAGTTTGCTGACCCCAGCTCTAAAACACTATTAATATATATATATATATATATGAAATTATTCTTCTATATATTCTGTGTACAATATAATCAAGTCAGTTTTGTTGATTTTGAACTGTTACCAGGTATATTACAGCAGTCAAGAGCAGGATTACTTTATATGATTTGAATTGCTTTCTTAAACACCAATTTTGCTAAAATTTTAAAACATAATATTTTTTGACATTTTTCTTATCTGAGAACAGCATCTTAATTTTTATGCAATAAAAATCTTCCACTTTTTTTCCTTGAGGTTGGCAAGTATGATATGAAACATAATGATAGTGGTTTATTTATTAGTTTGTCAGAATCATTAGTGTAAAAATGATTTTTACTTTGAAGTAATTAATGACAAGTGCACTCTATTTTACATAGTCTATCAATAGTATCTGTTTTTATCCAGCAAGAAGTGAGTTGTGAATTAAAAAGAAGGGTTTTGTCTCACAGAATTAGTTTTCAAAATGTTATGTTTACTTGATTCTTTGGTATTGATTTAATTTAACTGTAATACTTTCAGCAACCTCTGTTGAAGCCAAAATTATTAATTCTAAGCTAACTGCTGATCAAGAACGACTGCTTGAAGTTATTGAAGCTGTGTATCCTAATTCCCTCCCAGTATCAACTATTGCAAAGTGAGTTGGAGCTGTCACTAGATTTCTCTTTATTTTTAACCTTCTGAGGGTAATACACAGTCTACTCTGCAACATGCAGTTTTCTCTGCATAGCATCTAACCTCAGAATTAATTTAAGTGCTGAAAAGTTTCTGGATATTCTGTGAAATTATACTTATAACTCTTTAGTCATTTAATCTATTGTCGAGCAAAAGAAATAGTACAGTCTGCAGAAATCTCTAGACAATAGGAGTTAATTCTTGGTTTTTGTCCTTGTTTTTTCAATTCATGAATTAGTTGCTGTTCTTTGAAATGAAATGTTCAAGCTTAAGCACATAAAATGTTTTCTTATAAAAATTATAGGTCTTCCAATATTTCTGATGATGATGCACAAGAGCATCTTATTTCATTACAAGCAAGAGGTCTGGTTAAATGCTTGAGCAATGGATATTACATGAGGACTACCAAAAATGATACTGGTAAGAGAAGTTCATCTACAAATTTGCAGGAATAATTTTTTAAATTGTGTTTCTTTCTATAGATTTTGTAATTGTAGTAGCTGTGTAGCATTTATTTAAAGTTATTGTGCATACGAGACATCTAACCAAAACTTCTATGTTCCAGGAAATTGCACTTGCTTTAAATGATGTTTTCTTTTCCTACAAATTCTGAACAATTAAAGACCACAATTAAAGCAATATTTATATTTTTTTTGTACAGTGGGGTAAACAATTTGTTATTTTTATCATTACCTTTTGTCAGGTATTTAATGTTCACATTACAAAAATGGTTTTAGTCATAAGTTTTTTCAGTTCTTAAGATTATCATTTGACATCTTTGTAAAAAGTACAAATGACTTGTAGTTTTGTAAGTTAAAAAAGAGGAATTTGAATGTTGGGAGGTGGTTTTAGAGTGAGTTTGTTTGCTGCTCTTGTTTTTCCTGTAAAACTTAGAGTGGTTATCAACTGTGAAGAATAGGAGTGGTTTTGTCTTAATTGTATACCACTTATTTAATAAATGTCTCCATCTAACAAAATTTTCAAGTATTACTGATTTTTTTATTATAGTAAGGAAATTTATTGTTTTTGATTAAGATTACTTAGAGTTGAAGCTGTAAAGAAAAAATTATCTTTGGGAAGGTTGTACTAATTTGAGAAATGAGTTGGAAGTAATGCATCTCTTTTTGCATTTTCACGTTCTTAATTTATATGGCACAAGCAATATTTTCACTGATATGAAAACTTAGAACTGAAGATATCTTGGAATTATCAGATGCTGGTTATTCTCTAGGAGATGAGTTTCCTGCTCTTCTGAGAAATATTCGAGAACAGCTGAAAGACATATCTAATACTGAGAGAGAACAAGGTAAAAAAAGTATAATTTTGGGATGCGCAGCCTGTTGTAAAGCACCGCTTGTATTGTGATCTCGTATCTGTTCTAACAATCTGAAAAGCATTCACTGTGTGGTGTGTTAATGCATTTGTACCTAACTGCATTTCTTAGTTTTGGTGTGCTGAAATAATCTTTATGTAACCAATTTTCTTTATTGAACAGTTCTTTCTTCATAGCACTGCATTCTACCATTTGTTTCATGAACCAATAAAAAATTTTGAGAAAGGTAACTTTGAATAAATTTGGGAAAACTCATAGAAAATAGAATTTTCTTTGTCAAACCTGGAACATAAGAATCTAGAAATATAACTTCCAAACCGTGATTCCATAAGAAAATAATATTTATAAAAGTCAGATGTGTTTTTGTCATATGTTCACAAAAGCTAATAGTTGTTTTAAGCTGTAATACTCCCCCATAATTTTATTTTATGAATTCGAATTTTATTATTATTTTTTAAATGCTTTGTAGAGGGAAATTTCTGAATGTTGGTTTAAGAAGCTTATTGTTTTTAGATCCCAGTAAATCATTTAACCTGAGTAACAAGAACCATGTCATGACAAAAAAAAAGTAATGCCAATTTTTTCAAAGGTTAAGGCTGTGCATTTAAGTTTGCAAATCTGCTGTATTATTACTTTTCCATATTCCACCGACCAACCGGTCTGGTGGTTAAGGTGTTAGCCTCTAGATCAGAAGGTTCCTGGTTCAAATCCTGGTCAGTGCATGGATGTTTGTAAGCGTATGGTGTAGAGGCGGCTGGCACACCTTAAATCTGTTATGGCTGAAAGTCCTCACGTTGGGTTGGTGTGTAAGTGTGGAGAGTGGGGTGTCAGCTTCTCAGCTGTCATCTGACTGTCGTTCAAAATTATGTGGTGTCCTCAGGTCTTTCCCTTTAGAGGATTGATCCCGGACCGTCGTCAACAGCACGTTGTGTTGCTCTGGTACAACATTAATTAAAAATTACCATTTCCGTATTCCCTTTTCACTACGTTATTAGTAAAAGTTTCAATAAATCATAAGCTTCGATTGCAAATGCCATCCCTCGGTTAGCTTTACTGTATACCTTTCCTACAAGCCACTTTTAGTATTGAAAGTGCGCTCACAGTCACACCAATTTAAGTATGTGATAGTACATTATTTTTCTTGAGCCATATAATATGCAACCTTAATCGTAAGGGATCTGCAGTGGCACAGTAGGTTTTCCCTCCATTTGAGCAACCTGTTAGTTACAGGCAGTGCAGATTTGATTTCTGCAACTACCCTGCATATATTTCTCTCTTCTGAGTCAGTAAAATTGTCCTTGTTTCTATGTTCATTTACTTGAGACATAAACTATTGCCTGCTGCTGCATGGCCTATATTTGGCCCTTGAACCATAAAAACCCTACTAATCATGAACATAATGAGTTAAATGTAGATGTTACATATGAAAATGCACTTTTTCTATCCTTTTGTGAAACAGGTGTTTTTTAACCTCTAACATGCATAGAAGGAACTTTCAACTGCATGTACTTTTTACACTTGTAGATCTGAATATGTTTCTCTCAGTTGCAAAGAATTTCTTTGTTTAAAAAATTCCCTGCATTTATCGATGCAGTTTAATATGGAAATGCTGTTTTAGTGGTAAATGTAATATATCAAACACTCATGTCATAAAGAAAAAAGTTCTGTTGAAGTTGAACAAATAATGTTAAGTTTAAAAACTATTACTTTTGAACAAAAGATTAATATTGCATGATCCCTTTTTAGTCAACTTTCATTTGTGCATCTGCCTATTTTATTCAGATTGATAGTCTAGAAATAGTTGTCTTTATAATTTTCTAATGATTATGAATATCTAATAATTCCACCGATAGACAAAATGTTGCTACATTTTCAGTTTAATGCCTTAATAGATTTATGCTGTTACACTTATAATTTTTCTTTTCCAAGCTTAGTATGTAACTTAACTGTATTTATTGTTCACTTATTAATAATAATGTGCTTTTAGTATGTATAAAAGGTTTTTATTTAACCGCTTGAGTTTTGAATAGTTTTATACATTCATGTGGGTGTAGTTATATTAATATTGGATGTTGCATTGGGATTTTGTGTGTGTTAGTCTTCCTGTTTTGTTATTGCCATTATTAAGTAATGGGAAATTTGTATACCTAAATGTGTTTTTATTAATTTTTCAGATGTGAAAATGGTAAAGCAGATGCCCATGGTTGCCCAATCAAAGCAACCTGTAATAGCTATTATAACAGCCCAATATTGTGAGAAACTAGCAGTGGACACCATGATTGAAAATAAGGAAACTTTTGTTAAATTTAAAACTGAAGGTAAATGCTGTTACAATCAATCTAGCTAGATTAATTGAAACAATCTTTGAAATATTTTGGAATTAATACCTCCTTTTATTTTAGGTGAGTCAAATGTGTATACACTGGGCACTATTGGTCCTTATAGAGTGGTGTCAACAAAGCTTCCTGCTACGGGTATGGCAAGAGGAGCGATGATTGCTGCAGGAAGTACCACTACACGTCTTTTGGGTATGTGCCACTGCAAATCAGTGAATTTTGTTTTCTATGTTAAAATATATTCAGATAGACATAAAAACAAAAGCAGATGAATGGCCAGTCATAGCTGAAAGATCGTGTGAATATTTGTTAACATTCCTTCTGGCATTGAAAGAAATACACATTTCTATAATACCTAAATAAAAAAAGAATTGCTGAAAGCTGTAAATTGGGGAGTTATCGAGTGATATTGTTTTCTATTACTAGTACCTGGAATGAAATTTTTAACATTTGTGCTTAGGTGTCAAAATGGCTGAGCAAAAGTACTTTTTCTGTTGGAAGTCTTATCAGACTGCAGCAGTACGTGTTTGAATGGGTGAGTGGAAGATGGGGTTATGTGACACTTTTGTAGTTTCGAGATATTTGGCTTCAAAGTCTTTAGTACTTATACTAGATAAGTTGGAAGGAGTTTGGGATTGGTGTTGATGTAAGTATCAACATCTGGGTTCTTGCTCTAGTTGATAGTACAAGTCATATACCTCACCACGAGGCAACTTTAAAACTGCAATAATCCCCACATGTAAACATGTCTCATAACCCATTCTTCACTCACCCCTTCAATTGTTTCTGCTGTTCCTGTTATTAAATGTATTGAGTATGATTTTCTTTTATCTGAAAATGTATTCTGTATTATGTACTAGCTGTATATACACTACCCTACAATAATGGACTGGATGCCAGCAGATTTGCATAAAATCTGACTACTTGTTTGGGGGTGTTTTTCGTGGTATGGACTGGGACCTTTGCATGTTGTTCCTTGTAAAGTGAACACCTACATGAACATTTTGGACAATCGGGATCTTCCTACGCTGTGGCAAATTTATGGAATGGACGAATGTTACTTTCAGGACGACAACGCTCCATGTCATGTTACAGCCTCTGTCAAGCAATGGTATCAAGATATGGTTGTAAAACGTTTTCCCTGGCCTGCTCAGAGTTCCGACCTAAACCCCATAGGACATTTGTGGGACGAGTTAGAGCAACGCTTACGGACTAGGGAACCATGTCCGAAAAAACTACAGCTGAGCTGGCGACATTCTTGCAGCAGGAATGGACACAAATACCAATAGATGTGTATCAAAACCTTGTTGAAAATATGCCCAAAAGGGTTGCTGATGTAATTGCAGTACATGGGGGCCATCCCACTATTAAAGCATGTATTCTTTCCCTTATACCATCACATCTTGCTGACTGGTCCATTATTGTAGAGTAGTGTATAAATGAATTAGAAACTACCAGAAAGTTGCTTTCAGTGTTGTTCATCCAAAGGGCTGTGTTTTTTTGTTATTGGTTTGGGTTTTCTTGTCTGATTTTTGGTGATGGCGTATCTATACTTCTAGTGTATATTTACCCCCTTACCCCATTAAATTCTATTCACACTGCAACCTGCACTTTTTAACTTTCTTCCTAGCCATTATTTGATTTTTGATCTAATTTAGTTTTGTAGGATTATTTCAACCACTAGCCATACATATTTTATCACTCTAAATATATAGTAAACTAAAAACACTTATCTTGCATACTTAATAATAATACTTAAGGGGAATATGATTTTTATATTCCAATTCTAAATTTGAGACATCTTAGTCAGATCTGGTCAATGTGACATAAAAACCAGCCAAACTTCTGAATAATTTTAGTTAATCCAAAATGTAATTTTTAAATGGTTAGGTTGTCTAAATTATAAATTTAAACTCAAGTCTTATTAATAAGTGATAATGTAAGATAGAAATCTGATAGATGTACAGTTGTGGAAAAAGTATTGAACCACCCTTTTATAAGTAGCGTATTATGTTACCCAGTCATTATACCTGGAAATGTACAGCTCATGATGTTTAATGTTGGTGAGCTGTCATTGTAATTTTTTGAAGTAGTATTGTGAAGCTAATTGGCACACAAAATGACCAAATAAAATTTTAATGTGGTATGTCACTTTATTCATTGGTATGCATTAATACATTACAATAATAAGTCAATAATATTATTCTAAATAGCACTAAAATTTGAAAAATTGATTAGGATTTCATAAAATCTCCTTCCTTGATAATTGCTGTATATTTGCCAATATAGCAAAGAAAGTCCTTGAGGAAAAGTATCCCTGATGTCAATGTCCTGTAAATTAGAGCACTCCACAAGGTGTTGAAATTTATATGGCAGAGGCATAATCAAATTCAAAATGTATGTTTCATTCAGAAGATGTTGCGAAACACGTTTAACTGCATGCTAATTAAACATGTTAATTCAGTAATTCTGCAATCAGAGTTAAGTTAAATCCACTGCAATCAGAGTGAGATTAAATTTTGGTTTATTGTGGAAAATACACCACCTTAGTTATCAATGGTTTTTTGTACTTTTGCTTCCTTCAGGGGAGCTGACTTCATCATTCTCAACAATATCATCTGTTTGGTACCAACGTACTTCGTGGATGCCAAACTGCAATTTGTAATTTAAATTAATTTTACCAAGCCAGCTTCAGGTCAACAGACGTGGTAACTAATTCTTCGTGAAAGTGTCTTTGAAATGCGATATAAAATAGTGTTGGCATCCTTTTCGGACCTGTGCCTTTCATTGACACAGTACAATCATCAATAATTCACACATTAACCCTAATGGTGGCATCACACCAACGGCAACAGTGACAAAAACAGCTGTCTCTTCGCTTTACGCATGCGTATTACAAACAAATTTTGTTTCTCCCGATTCGTCTGTTGCTGTCGCTGCGCTTTCAAGTCTTGGAGGAAGTTCAACTTTTGTCTCTGTCACCGTGCTGACAGCCAATCAGAATAAAGCCTAATCCGGTTTCGGTTGATGTTTTTCACCCAGCAAGCTAAAAATTAATATCGAAATCCCATGGGCTCGGGAAGCTAAATACCTAGGTATTATCCTAGACAGAAGACTCACATGGAATCAGAACACAAAAAACGTTATCCATAAATTCCGAGACGTAAAACGTTAACTTTTCAACCTAATTGCTCGGAATTTGCAAATGACTATTGAAAACAAAATACTCATGTACCTAAGCTATCTCAAACCAGTAATCACATACGCATGCCAAATTTGGGGATCTACTAATAACAAAAATATAAATTCACTTGAAATCCTTCAAACTTATACACACCGAACCATTTCCAAAGCAAGATGGTTCCAATGAAAAGCAGAAATTATGACATGTTACCTCCCTTAAAACCCATATTGCTAAACTTTTGAAAAATATAAACCATGATATTTAATGCAGATAGCTGATTAAAATCTAACCCCTCTTTGAAGAGACATTATAAAGTCGCTCTCAGCACTATTTTTTCCTTGCTAAAAAAGAACTACTTTTTAACTATTCAATTTGTATCAGCAATTAGCTTGAACAGTCAACACAGCAACGTCCCAAATATGGGTCATTATTTTTAAGCACCTCCGGTCGCGGTCAGTACTTGGGAGGGTGACCACGCAAGCTCCAGCGACCGACAATCTGTTTACTGATGCAATACTACTTTTTAAACTTTTATTACTACTTCATAGCTACTCATTTAATTCCAAACAAAAATTTATTTTATTTCTACTATTTTTTAAATTTTGGGCATTCCATTTTACAATTAAGTAACTCCACCAAAATTGTTCTACCGGAGATAAAGGCCGCTAGCACGTCTAACAAGAATAAAAGGAGTTTTATTAAAGGCAGAGAGACGTGATCTGTCTGCCATCTTGCAGAATCAGAAATAAATGTTTTGCTTTCGAAAAAGAAAGTTATGCGCATGCGCAAAGAAATTGCTGTCGCTGCTGGTGTGAAGGCTCTTTTAGCAGCAACAGAGACAAGCGACAAAATGTTGCCTGTCTCTGTTGCTGTCGCCGTTGGTGCGGAGCCACCATTAGACTACGACAGGTACAGCAATTGTGCCATGATCACTGCATACTCATAAGTACAAAGAGTTTGTCACAGTGTAGCTACTGGGCCTAATATGCAATAGTTTAGGGTTTTAATTCAGTAATTCATGCATTAATCTTTAGACTACAGCAGTTGCAGCTTTTATCTATAGCTGTAATTCAAAGGTTAAAACCCTCAGTGACACATCTCCTTTAGATGTGTGTGTGTTTCACGGACCCAAAGTACCCTAGTGATCTTGTCTTTAACAATGTGGTTTACTGTCTTTGAACATGGCTCCTAGAATGCTGAAGTCACACTATTTTATTCTCCATCTCTCTCTTTTTTAATTCTCTTTCATGACCCTTTTTACTTGCCCTTGTCATGTGTTTGGTGCAGCTTGATCAAATATGCACCTTAAACAATCTCAATCACAAATTTCAACAAATGTTAAGGATAGTGTGATAATTTGTTTTCCACTTCTGTACTGTGCAGTACCATACTAATAAACATTAAACATTTTAGGTTCATTCCCAAGAGTGGATTATGTTTTCCTTGTTGGTGTTGGAGGTGGTGTTCCACATTGTTATGATTATAGTAAACACGTGAGACTTGGTGATGTTGTTGTTTCGACTCCCCCTGGCAACCAACACTCGTATGTCTACCTCTACTGTGAAGCCATTAAGACCGCATTTGATGGTACGGAGAATGATTTTCTGTCACCTGACCAGATTTCTATTAAAACATGGTGCCCACCTAGTTTGAAATTGCAGAACATTGCTTGTGATTTGTGGCGAAGAGGATTACGAAATATGGATGACCGACCTTGGGAGCACTACATAGAGGAAAACTTACGGCAGCTGAATGATAAGGAGTCATCCTTTCATCGTCCACCTCCTGAGACGGATAAGATTTACTGCATGTCTATCGAAGGGGGTGACCTAGTTGATGTCGGCCATCCTCAGCCCATGGAAGGAGCGTTCGATCCCCGTAAACCAGAAATGCCTGTTCTCCATTTTGGGTCTGTTGGTTCAGGCAGAGTTCTCATGCAGGATGACACAAAGCGCTTAGCCTTTGCTGATGACCATGGCATAATGTCGTTCGACACAGGCTTCGGCTCTGTCGTCGAGTCCATATTTGGAAATAGGAAAGATGATTATGTGTTCATCCGGGGTATCTCGGATTACAAAGACGGGACCAAGAAAAAGGAGTGGCAACCCTATGCTGCCTTAGCTGCAGCTGCTGTTATGAAAGCTATCATTTGCAACCTAGACATGTGATGATGAGATTTCCAATTTTCTTTTTGCACTTTGTACTGATAGTGTCCAGTATGAAACATGCTCATGTATAAGAATGTGCAATTTTTGAAGAACTGTATGGTTTGATATTGTGAAAATATTAATGTGGAAACTACAGCTTTTAAAAAATGCTTTTATTTACTTGGTATTTGTGTGCTATGTTTTTTTATTGATGTGAAATTGCCTTGAGAGTGTATTGGACTAAATGTCGAGATGCTTTAATTTGAATATACCTACAGCAAGTGTGCTAAATAAATCTTGTGAAATATTTCAAATAATTAAAACATTTATGTAGTTCAATTGCTCTTACTTTTTGAACTATGTGCCTATTTCAAAGAAATTTTGAATTTCAGAGTGCTAATCAAAATTCTTACGAATTTTCTTTGTTCCTATGCTTCTTATAACCTATGATCTCATTGCATTCTAGTCATTAGAATTTATTTACTGCAGAGTAATTTCGCTCAGATTTTGTTTTAAGGGAATCAAATTTCAAATTGTATGATAATCAAAATTTTAGTGAATTTTCTGCTCTTGTTATTTCACAATATCAAATCATTGCAATAAATTATAATCTAAATGAACACTTGAGCTGTTTTGTGAGATGTATTTAAAATCTCTGGGGGATAAAAGAGGTTAATGAATCTTAAAATGGAGATTGTTCTATTTGAAATTGATAAATTTTTAATGATCTGTGATATTGTTATTCTCCTCAAAATGTGATTCTTTGATACTTAATTCATTGTATTGGTGCCATACCAAAAAATTGGTATTTGTGTTTCAAAAGAGAATCAATTTGGTAGCTATAGAATGAAAAAATAAAGTAATTTAAGGGAGATAAACATTTTCCATTCAAAGTTATAAGATATTGTGGATTGCAACTTGTTACTTTATATACTTTGTTTTGGGATTCTCTTTTAAAGTACACAGATACCAAATAATATATATCTTTTTTAAAAATTTGCAATGCCAAATGTATGTGTTCAAATTTTAATTTTGAATTTTCCGTGTCAACTTCAGCTCATCATTTTTATATGGAATTATCCATATGCGTCATTGCCACATTTGTGCCACAACCTGATCAAACTAAATTAAGTTTCTTTACTACTATGAAACAAAGCAGTCACTTTATAGGAGTAAATTATTTAAAATTCTTTAAAAACTGCATCCCACAAAAATTCAGTTCCTCTACTAAAATACTGTAATAAATAGGTCTTTATGTATGTATGTATGTGTTGTGCATGTTTTCCTGAAACGGATTTTGCAATAGATTGCCTGCATAACTATGGTATATTTTTAATTGTAAAGAGTTATTGAAACAAAATTAATGAAGCTATAGTCATTTAAGTTAAATCAAAAAAGAATGTATAAAAACTAACAGCTTTTGCTGTTATGCATTTGGTTCTAAATTAATAATTTGTTAATTTTGAAATTTCTGGGTATTAAATTCTGAATATGTAATAGTTTAATTTTGATTCTGTGTGTTAGAAACTTGCTGTGAAACTCAAGTTTGTACCTTAAGATTTACTTGAAATACCATGTTATTTGTAATTGAAATTAAATTTTTGTTGTTGGTTTTTTCAAATATTTTAAAAGTTAACACTTTATAAAAGTTGAATACTGCATATTAATTTTAAGAACTTGAGAAAACTTCTGCTCTCTTAACTGCAGTGTTTCAATTTGTATTACTGAATTAGGTTGTATTTCATCCCATCACTTGGGGAATATCAGCTATAATTTGTGTTGAAAGATAGATATTATTTATGTTAGAGTTATGAATAAGTTTGTTCTATGTATCAGAAAGGCCCCCCCCCCCTTTCCAAATTTATTTGTGTTAAGAAATATTTTAATTCTAAAATCATCTATAGAACTTATGTACCAATCCTTGGTAGCTGTTAAATATATTTCTAGTTTTTCAACTAAAGTTTTGGTATAAATTAATAATTTATCCAAGTTTGTAATTTTGCTGTTATTTCTTAGAGTGAATTTGTATATTTGGTCTCATTGTTATATTTTTCTTGTTTAAATATTGTTTCATTATGGTGTTATGGTTCTGCATTTGAAACATTTAACTCTAAAACTTTTATCAATATTTTCACTCATGACTTGGAAGTGTGATTTTTGTGTGTAATTGTAGAATAAAAGGCAACAGATGGGATTTTAAAGGTTGCATTTTTATGAGATTACTCAATTGGTTGCCCTATTAAGAATTGTTGACGTGCTTTGCCAAATGTAAGGTGTTTATTTTTTTTGTTAACTTTACTTATGTTCTTTTTCTGTTAATTGCTTATCCATTACATTTTTGTCCTCATGTGTTAAACTTAGATTGTGTAGGGTAATATTTTTAGTTAAAGAATTAATTATTTATTTACAAAAATTAACATGCTAATGTTGCTGCTTGAAATGTCAATTTTTTGAAAAGTATTATTCCTATTTTCTTAAGTTTTTGAAATTCAGTTTACTTTTACCAATAATGATAGTTCCTAACTGAATTTACAAATTTTGTGGAGTTTTGAATGTATATTTTTTATTTATAGAGACTATATTTATTTTTTAACTTAGTGTAATATGCATAGTTCTATTAAATTGCAATGTTCTTTTCATATCTGATTAGCAATAAAATTAATAAATGTATCAAAGTAATTTTTTTTAATAATGAAAAAATATGGTTACACAAGTGTACATTGAAATTTGAATACTATTAAATTCAAACTTTAGATATTTACTTGTTAAAAATTTTGTTATTTATTTATTAGAACTATTTAAAAAAAATTGTTTCTGAAGTAATCAATACCAAATATAGATATATTTATAGAATAAGCTATAATTCTTTATGAAGCCTAAAACATTGGAGAATTTATTTACAATGATATACGATTCCTTTTGATTCGGCTATGTGCAAAAGTCCAGCTCATTTGTGAAGACGACAGATTTTAGGTACATAGATATAAAATTTCAATGTAATTGTGGTATTACTAGGTTTGCATTTTAAATTAATAGGTACCTACTTTTTTTTATGATATTTGTATTGTGAAGTTAAATTTAAACTGAATATACATATAGGTGCATATATGAGGAATGTTTGCAATTTGTGAAATGCAGTTTTGTGTTTTGCACATAAATTTTTAAAAACTGTTTGCATTTTTAAAGCTTAAAATTTGTTATTTCTATTTAATAATTCTTGTTTAATATATATCTATATATATATATATATATATATATGCTGTTGAAACTCAAATAAGAAACTTCAAACCATGTGCTTGCAGATATTGTGTGTTTTTAAAATTTTTGATCAAGAATTGCGTAACTCCTGTCTTAATATAACTATTCTAGATTACATCAATGGTAATTTAACTACACAAAGTTTGTAATTAAATATAAAATCCTGTTTTTAAAGCAGTTTGCTTTGGTTCGAATTACTAATAAATGTAGCCAATTATTTTACATAACTGCTTGGTATCTTGTCTCTCAGTTACGTAAAACATGCTAATACTTCAGTTCTGTGTTTGAAATGTTTTCAAAGCTATTGAACACTAATTTTAAAATTTAGTAAGATATAATTTTGAGAAATTAAGTTTAAAAAATTTTCTTGTGAGAAAGTTAATTGCAATGCATAGGTTCGTTTTTATCCTACATGTATATATGGGAATAGATTTAATCCTATTCTATTGTCATTGTCAGTTGAAGATAAATTTACTCCCTGTTTACAATGTGTATAGCTATCAAGTCTAGAAAATATTGTTAGTTACGTTTGATCACTACAATGTGTACAATGTAAGAAGAATATAGGCTTTCTAGATTTGTGGTAAGATATTTATTTGCACTCGTATTAGAGTTTATTGTATTATCAAATATGCGTATATAGGTATAAGAGTTTATTGTGTAAATATATTACTTCAATTTGTCTTGGCATTTAAATTTTCAAAACAAATCATATTTTCAAATCGATATCATTAGCAATTTCTTGTAGTTTCTGTATATAATATGAGCAGTTTATTTCATTGTATGTAATTTATGAGAAATAGAACATAGTAATTTCAAATTTCATGAAATTTTCTACGGATTATGATGTTTATTAGTGTATGTAAATAATACTCCTTAAGGAGTATTTTGATACTGTTTGCTGTTAACAATGTGTAATATATATTCTCAATACAATCAAACTAAAATATAAAATGTCATATATTCTTGTTAAAGTTTCTTTAATCGATTAAATACTTGTACAAAAGATATTACGTTTGTTCATGACTTGAACCATGTGAAAATTGTAAAATGTTATGTTTAAGTTTATAAAATCTCAATTTCATATGATTCAAAAGTAATCCACTTTAAATTACTGGTGCATTTATCCCTGTGACTATTTACATTGCTTTAAAAGGTATATATCTACAAATTCTGAAATTGTTTTTAGAAGTTATTACCAAAAAGTACTGCATATTTCAGTATGTATTAGCCTTTATTGAAATCATTTGTGCGAATATAATCTAGATTAGTTTTTATTTTCTTCCATTTATTTAATAAACATTAAGCTCAATTTTTATTTTGTGTGTTTTGAGCAGCTTCGTGGATTTTTTTTGTCTTAAATCTCAATTTTTATTTTTGGATAATTATTGGATTCTAATGTAAATTACAACTCCTATAACAATAACTAAAGTTATGGACAATCATTTAACAGTACTTGACCCCAGGTAATTGTATTTATGAACTGTTTTCTGAGCTTTAAAGTGCAAAAAACTTTTATTTTAGGAGGAAGTTTAATAATATTAAATTTTCTTCCTGTTGATATGCAAAATATATTATTCCATACCTGCCATACAATTGCAGAATCTTTATTGTGTTGAATTGCGATTTTATGTGGAAATGTTTTGTAAATTAGGTTCTTAGTGGAAGTCTGCCTTGAAACTACACTATTTGTTTATTCTTTCACATGTTATTTTACACCTTTTCATTCAGTCATATATAACCTGATGAAATGATAAAATCAAAATTGAAAAATTCTTGTCATATAGCTAATTATACTTGTTATTTGGTAAGCGGAATGTTATATTTGGTCTGGAAAAGTGAAGGGTCCATGGTTAAATGCATTATACGCTAGAAAGGTTATATGTCCAGTCCTTGAATGTTATGCAAGTGGTTGGTTGTTTTGACGTTTGATGGTTCAAGGAATCACACTATGCAAATGGACCTTTAGAATGTATGTTTTTTTTTCTACAGACTTAAAAAGGTCTAATTTTTATTTTAGTATCTAAATGTCCTTAAAAAGTCTTATTTACTGCAAGTTTTTCAGTTTGATCTGTTTTTGGCCCTTGGACCATTTAAATCCAACCATCTTAAGTTTTGCTAGAACACTGCATGTCATTTCACCTACATCCAAAATCTACGATCAATTATTGCCCATGGTAAAGTGTCTTAATTATTTTTCATTTACTTCATTTATTTTTTAACTGGGCTTTGGGGGGGGGGATCCAAACATCCAGCATTGATGGAAGTTTCTTCTCGTGTGCACCCATGATTTAATCCATTTCGAGCTATGTAAAATGTAGCCTAAAAATGACAAAACGTCTTTGAAAAGACTCTCAGTTTTCTTATGTTTGTAGAGTGGAAATTCTGATGTGTATGGTCTACAAGTCCTTGCTCAGCATTTAGTGTAATATAAATTGTATGAGATTGTCGGTACAATATTTTGATACTTGGGAATCCTTGCATTTATTCATGATTTTAATTGCTGTAAATGTTAAGTGGAGCAGGTTCAGTTCCTCTCTGGATGTATTTTTCTCTTCGTCATCTCACCATGGTTAAAAATTATGTGATGTTGTCCTCGGATATTTCCTTTCCGGATTGATACTGGACCATCAACAATACCTCGTTGTGATGCTCCAGGGCAACGTTAATTCACCTACCTATCTCCCCTGTGTCAGTTAAAATTTCTCTGTATGTGTGTCTTTGACTTGTAGTTGTTGCAGCTTTACCAAATATTGCCCTTGAGCCATAAAAATCAAACTTACCAACCATGGTTCTCATTGTGATGCAATTTGAATTTGAGATCCACGTACCCAAACATTTTCTTTCTGTGCTGTGGAAGTTATGACTCTCAAAAGCTAACAGCAAAACGTTCATGTGTTACCAAATCTTAAATTTATGTTATAAAAAAGGTTTATCTGTTAATATGGATGTATAACAGCATGGTACAATTTCACTGATATTATTACCACTGGAATGGCAGGTATGTGCTACTTTTTAATACCTTATGTGTATTTTCCAAAAGTACAAAATTTTGTATGATAATTATATGCAATAAACGTAACGATGTGTCCTGTTTACTAAATTATGTGTTTTGTGGTGAAAATTGTTCAAGAGGAATCTTAATGAGATATCACTCGGTTTTGTGGAGAATTTTAATATCATTCATATGCGCACATCTCATCTATGTTGAAAAGGGTATCTTCGAGCAATGTATTTTCATGCTGATTGCTGAAAGATTTATAAGTAGCGTTGCATTGTTTCCACTTGCATTAGCATCTGTTATAGAGAAAATGTATCTGAACTTTATGACTATAGATCTATCATCCTGTTCTTACATGCAATATGGGATATGCTTTTTAAATCCTTAACTGTTTCCACCTTCGGATTTGCTTGTAGTCATTTGTATTAGCATGTCGAAACGCTTTCATGTTAACGTACATCTGAGAACTCATACAAGTTAACATGCTTCTTTTTGAAATTTGAATTTTTAATCATAACTTTATGAGAAAACTGTTGCTGTTTGTATCATTTGTCATAAAAGATTTTATTGTACAATTTGTTTCAACCTGGTACTAAAGGAAAAAATTTAACATCAATAAAACATGTGTTATTCTAATTTCGAGTTGAAAAGTACTTCCATGTCCACAAGCATTCCAAATTTAAACTTTGGGAATTTTAGTATAGTGCATAATATCCACTTGGGGGGGGGGGGAACAATGATCTTTCTAAAGCATGATTGATTTTTAGAAAAGCAAACAAAAACCAAACGGAAAGTGTGATTTCACTTCTGATAACCAAATGCTCTATTATATTTATCGGGGTTATCTTAAAATATAGTTTTTGTGGCGATAACCCATCAATTTTAAGTTCGGAATTCGTTAGATTTTGTATTAGCGGAGTACACTGAAATTGTATTCACAAACCGAGTGACGTCACGGAATACGTACAGGAACCATGTTCTGCCACAGGATTACTACTGCCATCTATATTTAGTTCGACAAAAAAAGCCCAGAACTGCAATTCGAAGAGTCTTTACAAATTTTTCATTTTATTTTGGGTTTCTGATTTATTGTAACTGCACAACGTGTTGAACATTATTATCCATTCTTATAAGCTCATCTGTAGGATTAATTCAATAGTTAAACAGTTATTGAAAGTATTCGAGTATCTTAGGCATACCATTTTAATATATGTATCTTATACCTACCAACTTGTTTGCTTTTTTAAAAAAAGGTCATCAAAGCATGTCTTGCAAAATGCTACGAGTCTTAGTATGAGTACAAAACCACTCATTAGAAAAACAAAGTGACAAAAGGCAAGGACTACAGAAAAGTTGAATAATCAATACGTGTAGAACATTTTATATCATGAACAAATTTAATCCTCGTAAGTCCTGATAGGTTATCAAGAAGAATGAATTACTAGCAAACACTAGAAATTCATAAAAGGGATATTCTCAAAATGTGGCAACACTAAATGTTAACTATGAATAATTTTTTTTAATCGAATTTAACATCAATACTTTTTTGCTGTTTTATAGGCCTAGAATACAATATACAATCATTCAAAGACAGGAACTATTCTGAAAAATTACTATTTAAAACATTTAAGTACAAGAACTGTAGGTTAATGATTTTTGACATTGATTTTCTGTAGGTTACAGATTTTGGACATTTGTGGCCTGTACGTAACACAACTTTGGCATTTCCCAAATCTAATGACGAAAATAAATTAGATATAAATTGTCAATGCTTTAAAATTAGTGTAGATTTGAATATTTTAAAATTGGAATTTTGGGTTTGGTTGATTTTTGTGATCTTTTAAATAATATATATATTTACACATACAAAAAGGAAAACATGATCGTTCAATAAAAAATAACTTTATCATTGAAAACTCCTGAAAAAGTTATAATTCCTTTTGAATAAATCAGGAAAAAAAAAATTATAAAAATCCAAGTTTCATCTTAAAAAATTCATTCAAAGGATCATTACAGCCATAAAGCAGAAAATAAAAAAAGAAAGATAAATATTATTTAAAAAAAAAAAAATTCTTTACAATCTTATTGAGATTGTTGCTACATCACGTCCAAAATTACGTAACGATCCACGCCATTTGACATTAATCTTACACGTTTGCAGAACCAACCATTTTTTGGCTTCTTTTGGTTTGTTGCTAAGTAAAACTATAAAGAGAAAACCCCATATATATAAAACTCCAACCTGGAAAATTGTTTCAATAAAATTTAAATTTTCTTTTTTGGTGGAAAATATCGGTTTATTTTTATTGTATAAACAACATCAGCATTTATATCCAAATCCAGATGAATGTTGATGTGATGGTTTTGTTCCGAGACCTAGCAGCAAAAAATAAGATGAATGTTTGCATCAAAAGCAATACTTTTGTAAACATTTCATATTATCTTTATATAAAGCAGTTACAATTTACTCTCTACTTTATTGATGATTCAATTTGGCACCGGTACTTCTAAGCCTTTTATGAGGGATTAATAAGCTGTAAAAACAACGCAATATCAAGAGGATCTATAGTCCTGGATCCGTATACATAGTTTCAACGTCCGTTATCACCTCTTGGGATACCACAATAACTGAAGGTTCATCGGCATCTGCCAAAGAATAAATAGGAAAAGACATTATTTGGGTTTTTTTTAACGCATTTTTCGAAATGCTTTGTCATCTTAGTAGCATTTGGTACCAGATACTTCTTGTGGCAATACCTGCATTTAGCAGTCCTTTTATTGCCATGACCAAACTCTGATGTGTAATGACTCCACACTGTTGAAGTTGGTCTTACCATTATCTGGAACACAAATCATCCCATTAGTATGAAATAGAACACTAAATTAAAATTTAAATGCTTGAGTTCCCAATTAAAAGTTGTCAAAGGTACAAAACATAGCAGGTTAAAATTCACTAAGATGCTCTTAGCATTGATTGCATTATAAGTATTACTTATACAGATTGATCTGAACTCATGAAATTCAATGTTTCTAGTTCATGCATGAAACTGTTGAGTAAAAACACCAAAATCAAAATTTAAAAACAAAATGCTCAGAATTCCAATAAATATCAAATTAGATTTTTAAATTTCCAACTAAACTTATACATAGTAAAAACCTGATTTTATGTTGGGAAGATAGCTTTATCAATTGCTAATTGAAGTTTTAAAATTAGAATATAATCACATTCAAAGAGCTAGTCAAAGAAACATATTAATTCACTGGGATATCAATTTGCATAAAACGATGACAGTATAAATAGGAAACAGCCAACCCAGAGAATTATTCAAAGGTTCAGAATATATAGTCAGAACTTTGCAAAAGTTTGAATGCACACAAGGTTCACTTAAAAAGTTTGTTCTTATGGCTCATTGACAAAAAAGATTTAGCTCAAAAATATTGTCACCGCATGCGCCTATTAGTACTAGTAATATCCATAAAATCCCATTAATATTTACCTTTCAATTTTTGTAAATTGCAAGATGGCAAAATGTAGGCATAAATGATATTCTATTTCTTTAAGACGAAAATTTTCTAAAATTGAAATGGTCAATGCAAACAGATGTTAGATCCCGCCAAAAGAGTACACGTTTGAAGTTGCTGTTATGAACTATTAAGGAGTTTCTAAAAAAAATATTGTTTTGAAATTTTCCAGACAAAACATTAAAAATTTTCAAAATTCCCGAAATTTCAAAATTATGGGAAGTTTTCAAAATTCCCTTCCCAAAAAACCGGGTTTATTCCCGGGAATAAACCGGGTTTTTTCCACCCTTTGCAACACTACTCCCAGATGAAACTATTTCGTAGCAAAGAAACAAGCTCAGGGTTCTGATTGATTAAGCGTTCTATTGAGTTAAAATGTTAAGTCTCTTTATATTCATTTCTTGGTGCAATTGTATTTTATTTTGAAGGCATGTTTAAATACCAATTGAAGCAAAACAATCTAAAATATAAACAATCAAAGTCCCCCCCCTCTCCTCAGCGGGCCGTGGTTAAATTATCAAACGTTGATCCGGTCCGCGGTGATAAAAAGGTTGGGGTGCACTGCCTTAAGGGACTGATCCCGGACCGTCGTCAATAGCCCGTTGTGTTGCTCTAGTACGACGTTAACTAAAAAATTATCAATTACCAACCAATTTAGAATATCTGAGGGCGAAACAATCGAAAGCTGTCTTAACTTTGAAAGTCATCCTCGGATTTGGGCATAAGCGTAAAATTACAGTAATAACAGAGTCTTAAATTTTGTTTTCAAGAGCTGCTATGCGTGTTTACTCGATTTCAACTACTTCATCTTCTGCAGTTATTACTGGAAAACATTAGCCGACAAACCGGTTTAGTGATTATAGCCTCTAGATCGGAAGGTTCCTGGTTCAAATCCGGGTCCGAGCATAGATGTTTGTAAACGTATGATATAGAGGCGGCTGGTGCACCTTAAATCTGCCGTGGCCGAAAGTCCTTATGTTGTTGGGTTGGTGTGGAAGTTTGGAGAGTGGGTTGCCATCTCAGGTGTTGCCTCGTCATTTGAAAGTGGTTCAAAATTAAGTAGCGGTGTCCTCGGTTGTTTCCCTTAGGGGATTGATCTCGTATCTTCGTCAATAGCCCGTTGTGTTGCTCTAGTATGACGTTAATTGAAATTACCAAACCCGGAAAGCATTCTGTGCTTGAACTGGGGAAAAAGCAAATTCTATTACAATAAATACGTTTTCTTTCTCAAGGTAAGATTTACGCCCAAATGTTTTTTCGCAATCGCGGAATTTTCTTCCTTCATCCAAATAGGTTGTTATTTTCAGACAGATTATCAAATATTCAAGATATCAGAAAAAGACCTTGGCTCAGTGGGTATGTCTACTGCGCTATAACCTTCGAGTTGTGTCATGTGCATTCCTCCCTGTATATTTCTTCTTTGTCAGTAAAACTTACACTCTGTGTGTATGTCTATTACTTGATGTTGTATGCCTTGTGTTTGGCGCATCATAGCCAAATATGGCCACTGCGCCATAAAACATCTAAAATCAACCCACAAAAGGCAGTTGATGTGACAATATCAAGACCCGTTCCCCTAAAAATTAGCTGAAAAATCACTTTAAAAAGAGCTAAGTCAGTCATAAATGTGTTAAAATATTGTAGAAGTGCTTAATATTGGGATTCTTTAACCCTCTGAGATTCACATTTGTGAAATTCCTAAAATTTCCTCTCTTATAATTCACACATATAAACCTGAAATCTTTCTAACCAGTTCTGATTTTCTTGACTGATAGAATGCTTCCAAAGGTTTCTATACTGAGGAAAATATTAATATAATTGGTAATCTCCACATCATTTTATTCCAATGTAACGGGAAAAAAGTAATCAAAAGATTCTATTCGGATGAAAGATCTATAGAATTTTCTCAAAGAATTATATTCCAAGAATAACCAATAGAATATTTCCAAAGATTCTATTCTTAGGTTTGACCAATAGAAAATTTCCAAATAGTTCTATTCTAAGAAAAGGACCAAAAAATGTTTTGAAGAAAGGGAAAGAAGGTGTTGAAAGAATGTATTGATTTTTTCAACCAATAAATGGCTATTTAGTTGTGGCGGAAAAGCAACGCTTCCTGGAAATCTCATGACGCTTAGAGAGTATATGTATGTCATACATTTCGTGGGTCTATGCATGTTATGAGCACTTAAAAATTGTAAGATTTCAAAAATGGAATAGGTAACTTTTTATGCACTAAAACTCAATTATGTATTCATTCATTAAAACTGACAAAGAAACTAAAAATACCAATGAATATTCACTATTCCAATTGATCGATTTGAAATCTGCAAATTCACGCCCTATAGGATACAGGTGAATAAAAAGCCCTTAATCTGATATATTTATAAGAGATCAAATTTAATTAAACGTTTTCGCTAAGAGTATTAGTTTCGGAAACGATTTTTTAACATTTCAAGCCGATTTAGGTAATGAAGTCGTAGTGTTTTTAATAAAATTAAGAATAATGTTTCGAGCTTTTTTGCTCTCTCTTTTGAGATACTCATCGAAGTCAAACGATTAAATTTCATTCATTCCGGATTTTTTATTCTTTAATTAAAATTATTTTTATAATTTTTTCTACCTTTTCGCATTTAAAATAGCTTTTAAACACTTTAATCCAATGATATGATGATGTGCTAAGGAAGGAGCTAGTGCAAGGAATTTGAAATAAAAATATTAATTTCCTTTCGGGGGGGGGGGAACACGGTTTTTAAAAATCGTAACAATCTTTAACATAAAATAAACCCTCTCAACTGACTAGCATCCTATTAGTGGAGAGATTTCCATCTCCTATTTGCAATCCTAGATTAAATTGTTAGTGTGGTTTCTTTTTTAAACAGCTTTTCTTTACTTTTTAAAAAGTTCGCTGTGTTTTCTTGTCGGATTTTGCCTCGGTAATGAAGATTTGGTAAGTACTCGTATTAATTTCATACCCCTTCCGTAGATAAATTTTTTTACTCTACAAGCTCTTTTAATGAATTTATTTTTTTAATGGAAGCTCAAAGGGGAGAGTAGCTTAAAAATGGTCAAGTTAGTCTAGAGGATAAAGTTTCTTACATGCGTTTACGAATTGAATAAATGTTTCTTTTATTTTTACTGTCCGAACATTGACCTCTTCGACCTTTGGCACTAAAAAAGCCGAACGAACTGCTAGTATTTGTAAAGGAGCCCCAAGTCGTTAAGCCTAACAGGAACAATGTGGTGACAACATCTCTGCACTTACATACCGGGATTCGGAACTTCGACCAACAAGACCGTAGACAAACGTGATCATAGGACCTTTTATAACAGTTCGGCGGCGCAATTAATAAATATTTGTCAATAAAACCAGAAATCGTACTGGAAACCATTTTGACAACGTTGCGTAGTTAATTAAACGTCGCTATTTTTCGCGAATGTTGACTCCGGAAAGTGGTAGACGACCAACCGGTCTGGTGGTTAAGGTGTGAGCCTCTAGATAGGAAGGTTCCTGATTCGAATCCGCGTCAGTGCAGGGATGTTTGTAAGCGTATGATGTAGAGGCGGCTGTTGAACCTTAAATCTGTCGTGGCCGAAAGTCCTTATGTTGGATTGGTGTGGAAGTTTGGAGCGTGTGTTGCCATCTCAGGTGTTGCCTCGTCATCTGATCGTGGTTCAAAATTTAAGTAGTGGTGTCCTCGGTTGTTTCCCTTAGGGGATCGATCCCGTATCGTCGTCAATGCCCGTTGTGTGTGAGCTCTAGTACGACGTTAATTAAAATTACCATTCCCGTAAAGATGTAGTTTACAAGTATTAATCTGTTCGTCGACAAATAAAAATGTTAGAAGTATTTCCAATTTGCCTGTTGCGGTAATGTAACAAGCTTGAAAACATATAATTAAGCCTCCCCTGTGGAAAATAGGGTAATGTCTATTTCTAGGGCAACAGACAAGCAGATCTTGTGTATGGGGCAGTTATCGTACAGATAGACTATTAGCAAACTACTTGGTCGTCATAGCGCAAGCCTGTCCCCCACCAGTAAGTCGAGGGTTCGTATCTCAGTTTGTAAGCAAATGTGGATGGTAGTGACTGTCCTTGTTAGGAGTAGCGTTGGCTCATTCATTGGGTGCTCCTTGTCAAGTAGCCGTTATTTCGACAGTTGTAGTGGTCAGTGATTGGGCTTAAAGCATATTAGTAAACTAATCTCTTTCCGCCGCCAGCATTTTCCAATAACAATCAAAATATCCAGGATCCACCAGTCATTACTACTCAAAATGCGCGAAACCCGTTCCTATAGCGACCAGACAGTGCGGGCACAAAAAAATAAACCTCACGTAGATTAAATGACTTGAAATTTTTTTATGTGGTCTAAATAGCTGAAATATTTTACAAACAATAAATATTTAAAAGAAGCAAATATTTCAGTGGAACATCAGTAAAATTGAATAATACAGCCTCTACGTGCAAAAGGCTGTTAAAATTTTGAACTGTTCATGTTTTTTTACATTCGCTTGAACTCGGGAACCTATAAACATTTCTTGGGATTATGTTTTGTTCAGGTTGTACCATCAGGTTCGGAGATTTTTCTTTTCTGTAAGAGGATTTCCCATTAAATATTAAATGTTTCCACGTAACAGATCTTTCACTGGATGCAATCTCCTTATTTTAAAAGCAGGTCTCAAATCCAGGAAGCTATTTATATTTCATGGTCTGAATAGGTAACGAATACACAAGGGTGCTGAAAACCCGTCTAAACATTTGAATTCTTCATAGGGGAAGTAAGAACAAAAACAAAGGAGATGACTCATTATATTTGGTTTTTGAGGATAGAAATTGGGTAGTAGATTATGAAATCAAAAAGGGTCATTAAAAAAAATTAAAATTTGATTGTATGCTCCATGCAGTGAGATTTTCAGTGTGAACAATCAGACGAAAAAATATATTTTACTTGCTACCTAAATGCTCTAACATGATACAATCCGGTGTTTTTTTTTTTGAAGGGGGGTACCTTAAAATGCAGTTTATCACTCTTTTGACAACTATTCGCCCTCAATCTAATTGGCATCAACTAATAAATTATCAAACATCAATTTGGAATTTTTACTGGCTATGTGCTGAAAACGTATTAAAAAAACAAGCCTTAATGTCCCATCCACAATACGTATAAACACGCTCTATTACATAAACACTCCATTAACATTTAGCTTGATAGAAAAGGCTCTTTGATAGAGAATTTTTTAGAATGTTTCGGTATTAACA
Organism: Metellina segmentata; assembly: GCA_947359465.1. Classification (NCBI taxonomy): domain Eukaryota; kingdom Metazoa; phylum Arthropoda; class Arachnida; order Araneae; family Tetragnathidae; genus Metellina; species Metellina segmentata. Next base: position 91,286,851 of record OX375879.1, read on the forward strand.
CCATTTTTGTACACAAGGTTAAATAAAATAGCTTGCCTATCATTTACTCGTCTGTTTTGTGATGACCCGTTAAGGAGTTTGTTTGATATCTAGGAAGCAAATACATAATGGCTTGAAAATAGTATATAGACTAATTATACTTATGGTTCGGCAAACGGGACACAAGCAAAACTTCCTTAGTTTACAAATTCTGTTCACAAATATTAAAAAAAAAGGGAATAATAATGTCAAAGGGAATAATAATGGCGAGAATTATTTTACAGGGACATAAAGGTATAGTGAATATAGAATTATTCTGATGCTTGAAAAGTTGTGAAAAGCTGCTAGGGATTCTGAACACAACGAAAGCTTTTATAAATTTGTATCCCATCTAGTTTAGTTTGCTGTCTCGTCGTGATGGGGTGTCACTATGGGAAGACTGGGTGAAGGAACTCCGGGAGATTTTCCTCCTTGTAGGTTTACCCTACTATCTGTCTCACAAGATTTGGTACAAACAGAAAGTCTGTCTCTATCTGCTGCCGTAGAAACGAGACTTGCCCATTTTCTATTGGGGATTCGTGAAGCCTTCTAGTTTGTCACACTGACTAACTTAGCGACAATTGTCTCAAATCTCCCATTGTCTCGTTACCGAACCACCACTGCCAAAACAGTACTTTATGTTTGGAACCGTCCTGGTAGTCAGACAATAGGCGTGAAGATCAATCCATATTCTCAGCTAAATACTAACAGGCAACTCCACAGGCTAAGTCAGACTACATCCTTTCTGATAGTTTACTAACATGAAGTTGCATTTTGCTTTCTATGCTATGAAGCTAGTTAACTAAACTAGTTTTCTTCCCTTACTGCATCGAGTAGGATGAATTCAAATAATTCATTGCAGTTACCCTACTCTAGGTATAAAAAGTCTAGAGCTCTATATTTCACTTTCAAACTTGCTCATGTTCCTCACATCCAACAACTCCGTCCCTTATTTACCAATGTCTATGAGATAGCTCCTGGTCGATCTGTGATTGTGGTATCAATTTTCATAGAAGACTACAGACTTCTGGTGATCAACATCAGTCCCTTCGTCAATGGTAAGGCAGCGGCACCCAGGTTGGAAGAGTAGAGAATTAGCAACCTGAGGGTTGCGAACACGATACAACGAAAGACCTCGTGTACTTAAGAGCTGGTGCACTTTAAAAATGTCGTGGCTTCAAATATCCTCACTTTGACGTGGTGTGGAAGTTTGGAAAGTGAGAGGGCTGCTAGCTCAGGTGTTGACTTCGTCAAATGTCCGCTGTTCAAAATTACGAGGCTATCTCCAATAGCCCGTAGTGTTGCTCCAGTACGTCATTAAGTCAACTATCTACCCTACGTTGATGGTGTCAGGATAATAGTTATATGGTCTTTACCTGAAAAATCCGTCAAACTTGATCAAGAGCTTGAAGTTTCCGTCGGTTGAGGAACAATTGGAACTCCTTATTGAATGTCTCGCTCAAACTATGGTTGTATGGCCAAAGGGTGGGTAAAGGATATGGACCGAGCTGTCGTTAGGGCATTGCTCTCCATCTTCCTACGACTCAGTGCAGTCCTCTTTCACTCATTGTCGCTCTTCGTCTGCCTACGTTAAGCAAAGGAGAAGGTCCCCATTTTATCCTCTACTTGGCCAATTCAGCGGAAATACCTCAGTTCTGCTTACACATAGTAGCGAATCCTCGACATTTCACAAAGCAAAGAACCACCGCCGATCATAACATAGAAGTTATGTGACTTGTAATACGTGATCATTTCGATTTTGTCTTGATTATATTCCTTAATCAGGGGGATTGGTAAAAACATAAATTTACACATACGTTTTACATGTTTTCATCTCTTTTAAAGCTGACATGTTTCGGTTGTTTTTCTAGTTTGTCTCCAAGGATATTGATATCGGAAATATGTTTTCTGCACTTGTGCTGATCATTTCCTTTTGGAATTATATACGTTGATTGAAAGATACAATATTATATTATTTGACAGACAAATCACAGTTTTAATGATGGAATACGCGATTCTACATTTTATTCTATACTCATATTTTCTTTTGGTATACTCGCACTGTTTCACATCACCAAGACAAAATAATATCGCGTTAGGTAATATAAAATAATTTTTAATTCAATTCTACTTAAGGTATTTAATTTCAATACCATAAATAGAAAACCAGAACCTCACTTTTGTTCTTATAGAATTTTGTACACATGTTGTTATAGTTATCTCTCTATATATAAAAAGTACAGTGTTCTAAAGTACACTTATACTTTAGATCGCTGCAGAAAACATAGGCTCTTTCTTTCCTGTCTTCAGTCCATGTAGCCATGACAATTGTCCCACTCGCAATCCTAAAAGTGGCCCTCAAAGCTCCAATTTTAAAATCTAAAGTTTGTTTTCTGCAATAAAGGGACATGGACAAGGAAATACGTTCTACAGGGCTTGTGTATGAGTTAACACAGGGAAATGTCGCGTTCATATTTTTAGCTGTCGCGGTAGGAAACATGTTCTTCAGCGTTTGTGTATTTGAGTTAACACAGGGTGAAATGTCGCGTTCATATTTGAAACCCGAGCAACGCCGGGTTATTCAGCTAGTTAATGATAAATCAATTCGAATTCCACTCTTATATTTTGAGTAATTTTGTGTTAAATAAAGGATTACAAACCATTATTTAATTAACTTAGCTGAGATACTTAAACAACAAGCACATCGTAATTGATATCTTCAAAGCTTCGCTTTAGCTACATTTTAATGAATGCGTGCAGCTCTGACATCAAACGTTCGACCTAAATTAAGGTTTGGATTTTTTCGGAGGACGCGATGAACTTCAACTTAATCCTTGCGCAGATTAGTGTTTGGGAGCTACGAAAAGAGGCACAAACTTTTATAAAAATACAAGCAATCTTCGTGAAAAGCGCTGGGTTGGGAGTCGCTTTTTGGCAGTTATTTGACAACCACTCGGGGCCAAGTTAAATTGCATTTGACTAAATTAGAAGTTCTCTTTCAGCCAGACTTACACTCGTGCATTTTGTGTTGTGAAGGAATAAATTCTCAGACATCTTTTGACATCTGTGTCGTTGCATTTGAGACATGGTTCTTTTCCCCTTTCTAAACATGTGTTTCGAATTAGCTCATTTAGCTTTTCTTGAGGAGTATTTAAATGGGAATTATTTAGTTTAAATAGAGTTATAGAAATCGAAAACAGGAGGAAGTGTGTTTCAAATATCTGGGCATTATTATATAAAACATTTCAGTTGTATTTATACAGCATGTGAATGCATATTTTAAAGATTTCTTGGGATTAGTTTTGCGTAAAAAAAGATTGTAGAGTCGAGTTAAATGAAAGATTCTTTTTCAATTATCTGTAGTACTATGCAAACCTTTCTTTTATATTTGTTCAGGACATTATTGTGTATTTTTATTTTTGAGTAAATAAGAATTAAAGAGTAGAAGTAAATGTAGGAGAGATGACCATTTTTTTCAGAATATCGGTTCCTGCAAGTATAATGCGTAAATATCAGAAAATTTTAATTGTAATAATAAAATACAGCATTTTGTTCTGAAAATACGCAAGTGGCGTTTTCTAAAAGTATTATAACAAGAAATTTTTTTTTATAAAAGCTTGTCGAATGATTTATATTTTACAAGGTTGAGGGCAAGATGTGTTGTATGTTGGTACATTTTTTAAAAGCATATAAAGTAAGTACCAGAAGTTTCTATAAAATTCAATTGTAAACTATGTTTAACTTTCTTTGTGTCGTTTTCTGTGCACTATTATTAGAAATAGATTCCCATAGGGTAAAATTTCCATGCAAGTATAAATTTATAATCTAGACACACGACCTAACACTTTTTAGAACTAATTTAAAAATTCTACACATCATATCGAGTCAACTACGTTAGAGTTTTCAGGATTCAACACCATCAAAAATTTTATATTTCTTCATGTAAGTGATAATGAGCATTTTTTTAAAGAGTGTTTTAGGAATTTTGCTCCTTTTGGTTTCTTTTTCATTCTAAAACCTTTTTCATGTTTCTTCTGACTCTTGCTTTGTCATTCCGACAGTGTTCTTTATCCTCTAATGATGTAGTCGAATCCCATGCATCAGCTTGAATGGTGTCGAAAGCTAATAACGATACTTTGCAAAGCAAAATGAACGTATAATAATGGCAACTTATTAAACTTATTATCCGTCGGTAACTCAGTGTAAGTTGCATCAACTCGGATTTAAAACGTCTACAATATTATGTTATTTGAGTACCTCTTAAGGTATCCGATCACGTTAAAAATGTCATTTTTGACCTAAAAGTCCAAAAAAGTTTTTTAACTGATTTATAGAGTATTTATTTGCCTTTCTAATATATATATTATTTTTTTCTAAGTTAACTAGTTGCAGCGATATTAAGATTTTAATCACGGTGGGAAAAACCGGTAGGTATGGAAAACACTGGAAATGGCCGTTAAAAGACCAAAAACCGGTCAAAATTTAAATTTAAAAGCTTTTTTTTGCAAAAATTATTTTAGAAAGGTTACTTAAATGTTTAATGGTCTTTTCGAAGTATTCTGAAAATTTTTAAAGAAAAAAATTGTTTTCACAAACAGTAAAAGCGTGAGAGAGCAAACGATACACTTTTATTCTAAATTAATTTTTATGCATTGTTTCCTCACTTTAAATACTATAACACCAAAAGTTAATGTTGGATTGTCGTAAAACTTTGAGAACTTATTCTTTAAATGTTGTCTAGGGAATGAACTAGAATAGATATGTTGAGTTGAAAAGTTTTTAAATTATGGCTATTTATTTAAGAACTAGGACTAAAACTAAAAAATCTTTTATTCATTTTTCGATCGCTTGTAAATTTTTTGTTTATTTAATATATCTTTTTGACTCTAGTTCATTCAGAATAATGCATGTAGTTTATATTTTGGTAGCATCATTTTTCAAATTGGTCGAAGAGATTTTCATGTAACCCATTGAGGTTTTTCATAAAATTGTTTAAACTTTCATACATAATTACCATTTCTACAAAATTATTAATGTATATTTTAAATATTTATAACCAAATGCTATTGTTTAATAACACAAAACATAGAAATGTTATTAAAATGCTTCTATGCCACATTAAAAAAAAAAGATCTTGAATGTTTCCGGATACCTTAAATCTATAAGAAGTATTTCTGAAACATTTATATATTGACGAAGAAAACTGAAAAGAAATTGAAAGATGTACAAGTAACTGGAACTAAAACTACTGAAAGATAGTCAAACGAAAAATATTCCATTTACGTTTTTAAAATGTCGGAAAGAACAATCTGCACAAATATTCTTTTTAACCTCGTGAGAAGAATAGAAATGCGATCATAAACTGATAAATTTAAATAATATCTCCATGTTCTTTTTGAATCTACTGCTGTAACATCTGTCTGTAACACTCAAGTCTCTTCGCCATGGATTATTCAATTTCTTGTTTCAGCATTTCAGTTTGTATTTACTTCCGACGACGTGATGAAATCTAAAAACATTTACAATCTAGAAACAATCATGAATGAAATATATTAAAATAACTTAAACTGAAATTAAATTAATTGAAAGTTTAATTATGGAAAAAACGACTATTTTTTTTCTTTCATTTCAAAAAGTAAAATTGATTTTTCATAGAAAAAAAGAACAAAAGTAAGATAATTTGAAATTTTTTTTAATCGATTTTTTTTTTGCCGTTTACATGAAATGATCATTTGCGAATGCAATAGTAATTTTATTTTAGAATTCAGTAGTATCCTGGCTGTATTTGCATTAGAATATACACTACCCTATAATAATCGACAGGACAGCACGATTGGATGATATAAGGGAAAGAATACATGCTTTAATAGGGGGATGGTCCCTCACGTGCTGCAATTAAACTAGCAACCCTTTTGGGCATAACTTCAATAAGGTTTTGACACACAGCTATGGGTATTTGTGTCCATTCCTGCAGCAAGAATATCACCATCTCAGCTGTAGATTTCGAACGTGGTTCCCTGGTCTGTAAGCGTCGCTCTAACTCGTCCCACAAATGTTGTATGAGGCTTAGGTCGGGACTCTGAGCAGGCCAGGGAAGAAGTTTTACATCCATATTTTGATACTACTGCTTGACAGAGGCTGCAACATGACATGGAGCGTTGTCGTTCTGGAAGTAATATTCGTCCATTCCAAGAAATTGCCAGAGAGTAGGAAGAACCTGATTGTCTGAAATGTTCATGTGGGCGTCGGCGTTCAATTTACCAAGAACAACATGCAAAGGTACCTTTCTGTACCATGAAAAACACCCCAAATAGCCTATAAATGCCTTTTACTTCCTGTAACGTTGCTTATTGTATCAAAATAAAAATGCTTTTGTAAGAAATATCAATGATAATAAAATATTAGCCAGTAAAAGTAACTTATAAAATTTTCTAAAAATGCTTATCAGACTTTAAAAATTAACAAAATACTCTTGGTATATCATATTTATTTTGTTCAGTTAAAATGTACTTCTAAATTAGATCATATAAGTTAGTTAAACCCGTAATAAATGTCTTTCGTTCCAGTTGAAATTTGATCATCTAAACCAAAAGAACTTAATGTTATTTTAAAAGCTTTATTTTTAAGAATTGATTAAAAATTTAATTTTCTTCACTTAAAGTTTACTTGCAATGACTTCTAGAAATTAGCCTCTTAAAATGAGCGTAGTTGCTTAATGTATTAAAAAATTTTAAATAACCATTGAGCTATAAACAAAAATAAACTATTTTTATATTATTCCTATAAGTGTTATCATAGAAAGAGCAATTTGTTTCTTATGTTGAGCTGTTGAAAATAAAGAACTATTTTTTATTATTGTATTACAATGCAGAACTGTAAAGTGAGTAATGATGAAAAGTTGAAAATATATTTGTTAAATAATAAAAGTATCAATTGGTTATATATTATTGACTCTCCCATTAAAATTTATTTATATGGAGAATCCATATGCAGCAATTTGCAGCGAGAATGTGGTGAAGCGAAAAAGTTTTATTTCAAACATTACGTTATGTCCAAAAATATGCAGCAGTAATGCAATTTATGATACAAATTTAAACACAAATGCGATTATTTAAAAATTAACTATAATCACAAAGAAATTAATACTTGAGTTTGAATCTGTGTTTGTGGCTTGGGACGTTCTTTTCATACTATCGTAAACAACTTTTTGCCTAGTTCGATGTAATTGTTGTCAGCGAAGAAAAAGCCAAAAGAAAAGCAGAAAAAGTCGCAGAGGGATCGAATGAGACGATTCCAGCGAAATTAAACTTTCTTTTGCTCTTATCACACATCCTGTCCCCAAGACATTCGCCCAACTTATATTGTTCTTTGAGGAAGCTAACTCGAAAAGGAAAGAAGGTACTTTTTACTTCCTCAAATTTGATTTATCAAACTTGAGTGGTCTGAAATAAGTGATCGGAAATTAAAGAGAAAAATCTTTTATCTCTCTTCATTTAATTAGTTGTTATACCAGTTTTGTTACGTTTTACCAAATTTGCTTTTTTAGCTTTAATTAAAGCGTACCCTTCGAATGTTCAAGTGTTCAATTTACTGACATTTGTGCACTTTTATGTTTTCATTAATGTCAAAAATGTAAGAATAGTTTTTAAGATACATGTAATTAAAACATTAAAACTAAACGACTCTTATTATTCAATCACAAACCAAGCTAATCTATGCACTATATGTCATACCAACTAAAAAATTCAAGTATATTTCAGTTCAAGGAACTTTGCCTTGTACTGACATTCAATTTTACTGAAAATTTTATTTTTGATCAATTCTTGAAGAGATAAAATGACTAGCAGTTTTTTATTTCGAAGAAATACAAAATTACACAATAAGCACCTGAGCACTTACTGTATCACAAAAAAGGCTCCAAGACGTAGAAGATATGAACAAGTACAAACTTATCTATTAAAAGAATGTTTTTATTACTGATAGTATAAGACAGGTCTTGGAATTAGTATGATAAATTATATCTTTCTAATATCTCATTGTTTATATTGAACGCTGGAGTTAATTGTTGCTAAAATAGAGTTTGATATCAAAACCAGCACCTTAATCATCAAGCGAAGGAAGACCTCTCGACTATACAACTTTCTCGTAACTCACATGACGATCTTTACATGTATAATTGGCAAAGGCAAATTAGTGTTATTTGTTGCTAAAATTGATTAAAATAGAGTCACGTTGCTTAAAAATACTATGTGATAAGTGGTTAAGCTCATCCTTAAAAATATTAAGTGATAAATGGCTAAGCTAGCCATCAAAATTGAGTCCAGTTCCTTTACATAGGATTAGTCTCAAAATTTTAAAAGAACCAAAAGCTTTAGCCAAATGGGACGAATTTTGGAATTTCGCTGGTGTAATTCCAAACTTGTATATATAGGCATTTTTTTCTTTTTTGATAGGAACCGAATGACAATATATTTTATCTTATGAATGAATTCCGATTGTTCTTTATATGTTTTTGAGTCTCCAGATAATTAGGCACATATGCTACCAAAGTCAGAATAGGCATTATTGTAAGTCAGGAATATTTGCTACAACCTTCTTGATTCAATAAGTATCTTCTTTTCCTAAAGAGAGACATTGAAGCATCTTTTTTTTTTGTATTGGAAAAAACTCTTTTGGGAAACTGATTGAGTTATGTGATTGACTATCTATTGTTTTTATTTAATTTTACCCCTTTTATGTAAATTAAGTTTCATGTTTATAGAAGGCATCGTGATGTCGATGGCTATGTACCGAACTCATGTATCAAGATGTAATGTAAAATGCTAGCGCCAATAACAGATGATTATTTAGGAAATGCTGATTGGAAGTTCGAGTGCGAATCATTGTACAGGGAGATTTATAATAAAATATACATTATCAACGCACTGTATAACTGTGGCAATGTAAGATCTATATATATAATTCTCTTACGTGGCACGAAAAAAAGACGTTATTTGTTATCACGTTTTGGCAACATTGTACGATTGATTGTTTACCATAAAACCTCGCGCCTCAATTGAATTTATAGCGTTATCGGATGAAATTTTATTGAAAAAAAAAAGAATTTTAATCGAGCTGTTGCAGTTAATAGAAATCAAAGGAAGCGGAGTATCTTTTCAGGGCCATTTAAAAAACGGTCCTTTTCAGGGCCAACAATTATAGATCAACAAGACGCTTGCACTACAATTTTCGACAGCAAACTCATTGAAAAAGTGTGAGTGGCTCGAGTGCTTGGGTAAATGTACGCACAAACAACATGCTGGGTATTCGATTTCCAATCAGCGCTATCATTTCGAGTCAAAATTTGCTCAAAGTTTTTATTTGAATTCTGATTCCAGAGGTACTATATTTTTATTTTCTGTAATACAACAAATTTATATTTGAAATTTATTTTTGGAATATCACACATATTTTGTCCTCAACAATTCCTTCTGCTAGGACACATGTCTTCATTGATGCGAGCAAAGCGAGCCAATGAGGTTTGTGAAGCAATTCTCCGGGGGTTGGCGAGCGTTAGCGAGCAGGGGGCGGGCCCCCTAGTATTTTATGTTACCTGTAACAGAAGTGTAGGTGCGTTACAAGTTTTTTAAGAGACAATCACAGATATATCTGAAGCAAGTGCAGTGATAGTGGTTTCGATACGCTGTTTCAACTCTGCTAGATCAACAGGAATAAGAGGGTTAAATACGTTATCCCTTATGTAGCCCCAAAGAAAAAAGTCATATGGTGTTAAATCGGCATCTGGGTGGCCATTGGGTTAGTGGCATGCTGTATTCGGCGCTTCATCCAATCCAGCGGAGAAGAAGATGTTAATAGAGGTAATTTCGCATGTCAACTGACCGGTGTGGTGGTGCACCATCCAATTGAAGAATAAAGTTTTTCGACTTCATTGTCCAACTGGATGAATAAGGTTTTTGACTACATCTTTCGATACACTCGGTCGTACTGCCTATGGAACTGTGCACACAAAAAGCACGTAGTTTAAAATTTTTTAAACCAATTGTAAATTAATTTTCTGGTTGGAAGGTCTTTTCCAAATCATGATCAAAAATGCTATTGCACAACAGTGACAGTTTCCGTTTTGCTCAATTCAACAACACAAAACGTCTTCTTCACTGCAGACGCATCCATTTCCACTGAATAGTCACGTGGCACTCTCACATTCGCCTACGTCGCTTCCCTCCGGAGAGGAACACAAACTTTATGAGTATACCTAGTTAACAGTTCGCATTTGGGGACTTTGTCTTAAACTGTTCCTGTTTTACAGCATCTGGAACCTATACTTACTTATGAATTGCCCTGTATAACTGTCGTCCATATCTTACTGGTTCCGTAAACTCAACTATGCCTGCAACGTTCATTCTCGTTGGTAGGAGTACTGACCTTGCTGTACTTCCTGCCGACTTTTCAAAGCATTTCCGACTCGACTTGCCTGATCTTGAGGGGTTGCGTAACTTTCTTAGGATCTTCTAAGACACCATCAACCAACCACAAGGACTACTGTACCTTGTGTATTTTATTTTATACTTATTTATAAGTTATTAAGTCAACTATATGAGAGGGATTTTCAGTTTCAGTTAGCTTAAAATTTCATCACCATTTGGGGGTTGTTAGGCATTTAACCTAACTAGATGTGACCAATTAACTATCATATATCAATTCGGAATTTATTCCTTAGAATTTCTAAAGAATACGTGATGAACTCGTATTTGACAAATAAGCCATCCACGACCTAATACGTAGAGAAAGCACGTTCTACCACAAAAAGGCTCTATACACCTACATTTAGATTGTCAGGAAAATTCAGTCTCAAGTTTAGACAAAACCTATACTTCTGGCAAGCATTAAGTTTATTCCAAGATGGACCACACCAACACTTTATATTAAATGGTTTCATATTTATGTTACTGAGGTGCCACGACCAGAAATTTAAGATCCCATGGTAATTGGGCAAAATGGCAGAACGTATTTAATATGGTTATGTATGTTTCAGAACAAAATGCTCTAGTTTACAACTTATATGAAGACATTATAAATACTTTAACTAGCAGGGCCTAATTTATTTAACTTACACCATTAAGGTGATTCAATTTTTATTTCTGACTTCTAAAATATAAAACACCAATGCACGTCGTAGTTGCAACAGTCCTTCTACACCTGTTTCTAATTAGAGTACGCTGAAACCCATGTTAGAATATACTTCCGAACAATGAATTTTATGACGCCTCATAAAACTTTTCCATTCATCATCATAACAATCGTGTGAAGCATAAAATATTTAAGCCCTGTGCCACGGTTCAAGAGAAAGGCTAAAGACCTCGGAAAGCCATATGTCATCCCAAATTAATAGGACACGTGTTACACGTTACACACCCACATTTGCTGCTGTCCGGAACATAAAAATCGACGATAGATGAATCCACATTGATCTAGGAGTGCTCAAAAGCATTACAAAGCTTTTGAAACGTATTACTTCTGGTTTCTACAGCATTTGTTATTCTCATCAAATACTATTGCAAACATATTATTGAGACAGTTTTTCAGTGTTAACATGAACCAAACACGGGAAGTCTGCTGGTTAAGATTTAATTTAATTTATCGCCCATTTGGTAACATTTGGAATTTATTTTTAATGTAAGTGCGACTTGCAAAAAATGCATTTGAGTAACATCAGTTAATGTGACAAGTTTCGTTGAACATTATTAAAGCACTATAGCTCTCTGTATTTATGTACTGAAAATCCTATATTTGTCAAATAATCAAATGAATTACACCACACCACCAGAATTGCATTCTATATGCATAGGTAATCAAAACAAGTATGGAACTATTTTGATGACCTATATCTGACCTCTTCGGCACTGTAAGCATTGATTTGGTGGTTATTTTTGAGTTAGCACCCAATGGGTTAGCCATCGTTGCTCCTAACAGGGTAAATAGTTGAATCGGCTTAAGTCGTAGGTAGCGCTGAAACAACGAAACGGGCTATTGACGAATACCCAGGATCAATACTGAAGAGAAAGATCCTTAATTTCGAACTACTGTCGTATGAAGAGTTCCAAAGAGACTATCACCACTATCCATATGTTTACAAATCGGGATTCTTATCCAGGACCTATTGGGACAAACGCTACGGCCTGTATATTATACTACATTATACTAAGTGACCACAGCCTAGAGCATTACTTAACCAATGTAAGCAAAGTAAAACCTCCAAGACAGTTATTTTCAAACTCACTTCGACATGTTACATCACATTAAAACTAAAACTTCTAAAAACAACAACCTTCAAACCAAATTTTATTAGACAAAACGGTATTATTAAATTGGTAGAAATAACGTCTCAGAAGTCCTCAGAAGGATTTACCACCGACTCTATGATAGCGGCTTATAGTTGATTGGTCATCGCTTTGACTACTTTTGGTTCAAGTTTAAATCTTCAAGAGTTAAAATTTTAAAAAATTACTGTTGCAATGCTAGTCAGAAGTGCATTGCAACGTTCTGAATGTGTGTTGTATTACTCTCAACGCAATAAATAAAAAACCATAAAAATACGTTAATTTTTTTTGAAAATGGAAATTTTTGAGGTTCGTTTTTTTTTTTTTTTACTATCAGTGGTGTTCAACTAGTTAACACCATCCCAGCCTAAGCCATTCGGTGTATCACCCCGTTATTTTGAAACACGGTCAAATGACGATGTACATCTGAACTGGCACCCCACTCTCCAAACTTCCACACCAACCCAACGTGAGGACTTTGGACCACGAAAGATTTAAGGTGCACCAGCCACTTCTACATCACCAGGAACCTACCTATCCAGAGGCTAACACCTTAACCACTATACCGGTTGGTCGGCACTATCAGTGGTCTTTTTTTTTTCAAGTTAATCCACCGCCCCACCCGAAGGTATTCAGTGTATTATCAATGGTATGTATGAGATGAAGGTGTCATGGTTATTGGGAGGAGTAAATGATAGTTAATTTATGTGGTTCAGAGATGTTGGCTGAGTTTCAAGCCGCAAGGGCTATATTTGGCTATGCCACGCTAAACACAAGACATACAACGTGAATTAGTGGACATACAAAAATAACGTTTTATTGACACAGATGACAGAAACACACCCAGGGAGGAATCGTTGACCACCTGCAGAGCCTACAACTCGCAGGTGCTTGAGCAGTGGATTCGATCTAAGAAACATGCAATAGAAAATGTAATCATATATACAATTACTTACCATTTACACAGTAATGAAAAAGCTAAGTAAAGTCGCAATTTTTATAAATATACTATGATATAATACAGGGGTGGCCAGTTACACTACCTTTGGCAGCCACATTTCAGGAACAGATGTTTAAAAGAGCCATTTTTTAAAATTTATCTTTGATAAGAAGACAAACAATGAGAAACTGAAAATTAATTAAATTTTTTTAAAGGTTATCCATAGAACCATTTACCCATAGAGTTGGTGCTTCAAGATGAATTGAAACAGGTAAAGCCAATGATTGTCCAACTATTGAGTTTTCGAAATAAGTTCGGAAACAAAAATATACTAAACCATAGAGTCCGCTGAGACTAATCTCAATTTACGCTACTTCGTATTGCTGTGAGTCTGTATTAAACTCTTAAATTTATTTAAAATCAACATAGGTCTGTTTTAACTTATCAGCATTTAACTGAACTTGCGTGAATTGCCCAAGCTACTTATCAAACAAACTTTCGGCAGCTATCTGCTAAGATGGACAACATTCGTAAATAATCCACAAGCAAATTTAATTTTTAAAGATTTTCTTTACCAAATTTTTTGATAGAATTAACAATACTTTTTTTGAATAGCATATTTATTTTTGTGTTTTTGAATAACTTTGTATCTTATGTGTTTTTGAACAACTCTGTAACAAGAAATGAAATAAAACAATTTCGTTTGGACATCGATAAGTTTTAGTTTACAAATAACTTTGTAACAAGAAATAAAATAAAATAATTGTTTTTGGACATTAATTAGTTTTAGTACATATAGTATATACATAGATTTATATACATAGGTTTATATACATATAGTATATACGTAGATTTATATACATATAGTATATACATAGATTGATATACATATACTATATGCATACATTTATATACATATAGTATATACATAGGTTTATATACATATAGTATATACGTAGATTTATATACATATAGTATATACATAGATTGATATACATATACTATATGCATACATTTATATACATATAGTATATACATAGATTTATATACACATACTATATACATACATTTATATACATAGATTTATATACATATACTATATACATACATTTATATACATATAGTATATACATACATCTATATACATATAGTATATACATACATTTATATACATATAGTATATACATACATTTTTTTGCGTAAGAGCCACACTACTCGCCTGAGGTATCTGCGCTAGCACATTACATAATCATGATAATTTATATTCATATGAATCCACCTTTTACAATACTTACTGTGTATTTCTGTGTTATTTAAATTGTTTTGAGAAAAAACAATTAGTCAATTCATATTAAACTAACCAAAGAGAGAGAGAGAGAGCAAGTAAATTAATGCAATAAAACACACGTGTTATATAAAATTTATTGGATACTGTTCATAAGGCACTCATGGATGGATAAGATGTTCTGTGTTATACGATACATTTTTCCTGTCAGAGGGGTTAGTTGAATTGTAATTTTGAAAATCTCTTTACCTAGTTACTTGAGCCCTTTTACTATTTTAGTTTCAAAAACTTCTAAAAATTGTCAATTTAGAAAAAAAGAAATTAAAATCTTTTGTCAAAAGTGAATTTTCTCCCATTCTATTGAAAAATGGGATTTTATACTAATGATTAATTCCTATATATAATACGGCATAATTACATACATGGCATCTATATCTCCCAAATGATCATGCAAATCAAATCTCACTTGACAGCTGAAAAGTTATCACGGTTTAAAATAACTCATGATTCAAAACACTAAAATTCCGAAACGTGAAATGAATTTAAAAATCTAAGGTTAAGAGACTAATGAAAATGAACAAGAGTGAGGAGAGATTTGTACAAAACTTGAGTTGATTTGTATAAGTTTATGCTTGAAACAAATTATAAAGGATTGTTTAATTCTAACTAGGATTGCCCTTTTCAATCATTTATAACTACTACAAAATGCAGTATAACTTAGTTTAGATATTTCTTAATACAGTTCCTTAAATCAATTTTAACGTACCTAAATAGGGAAATCGTTATTAAATCAATAAAACCACTCCTTTGAGCTTTGAATGATGAGTGGAATTAATTTTTTTTCACAAACTACTGGTGTGAGGAAACAAGAATAAACATCCATCGCCAATTTCGAAAGTTTTAGGATTCAGTGTCCACAATAGAAATCTTTACCTCTATTAACTGGAAATCTCAGAAAAAAGACCATTACTCGAGTTTACGATGCTAAAAATGGCCTCGTTGCTCATTTTTCGTACGAGTGAGCGCTCCTAACGAGGTCTTATACTTTTTACTGCCGAAATTCTACTCCGCACATGACAAAAATATAAATCCTGTTTTCCCTTTTTCTCTTACAATTTTTGGGCTGCAAGCCAACGATAGTTCGGAGGAAATATTTCACACACTGGACTAATATCATAACCAAATTAATTCAATTGTACTGCTGAAATGGCGTTTTAAATCTCTTTTTATTCTGCCCATTTAATTTTTTGTAACAGAAATTAAGTATGTCAATGTGCTTAGGATAATTTTATTTCGATTCTGAAAACTTTAATTTTAATATAATAGACTAGGGAGCTCCGACCCCTGCTCGCTTACGCTCGCCAACCCCCGGGGATTGCTACGCAATCCCATTTGGTTTGCTTCGCAAACCGACATTCTTTTCGCACAGTGAAACTATCTGAATAATTTGTATTATCCTAATTTCACTTTCCGGTCCATGACGTCACAGCGAGGGCTTCGCAACCTGCTCGCCGACCCCCGGGGATTGCTACGCAATCCCGTTTCGTTTGCTTCGCAAACCAATACCTCTTCCGCAAGTGATTTCACTTATTTTTACTTTAACACTTAATGCACCTTAAACTAATAGCCGCATCAGTAAAAAATCTTCTGCATCTTGTTCCCTGTACAATTTTAAGTAAACCGTGTTAATCTAAAAACTTTACGATCTGTACTTTGTACTTTCTCGGTAAACCGTCTGAAAACAGAGGGAAAAAAGCGAGCCTTTTTCCTCGCCAAATAAAAAGAAATCATTTTCATGGCAATTGGTGCTAAGATAAATTTGATATCTGGCAAACCCGATAGTAAAAAATACAACCCTCCGCGAATGCAATGCTCCGCGAATTTGCTATGCGAAATAAAAATTACGAAATTTGTGTCACTAACTTTTGATTGCATCCAATTTATTTATCAACCAATTTTAAAAATAATTGTACTGTAAGAAAGAGAACATTCTGAGGTATACTGCGATATTTTAAAAATTAAAAACTAATAGTAATACGATATAGATATGACAGTTTTAGTTTTGTATCGGAAATTACGATCTGAAAGTTCCGAAAATTGTATGACCCACTTTTAATTGCATCGATTTTATTTATAAACCAATTTAAAAATTATTGTACCATAAGAAGGAGTGTAATGTAATGTATTCAGTGATGTTCTCAAATTTAAAAAATAATGTTTTTTTCTGTAGATATAACTTGTGACAAAAAGTAGCGAAAATATCCAAAGATTCCGAATTTTGTATCACCAACTTTTGATCGCATCCAATTTAATTATGAACCGATTTAAAAAATAATAGTACCGTAAGAAAGAGTACATTCTGAGGTATACTACGATATTTAAAAAATTAAAAACTAATAGTAATAAGATATAGATACGGCAGTTTAAAAAAAATAACAAAAATGTCCCGATTTTTCCCGAATTTCAAAAAAATATTATCAAGAACCAAATTGAAATTAAAAAAAAAAACTCGACGAGCTGCAAAAATTTACGTTGAGAGGTACTCTTAAAAAAAACTCACGACTAAAGACTGAAAATTTGAATGTGTTTTGCTCACTCGTGGAAGAAATTTCACTTCTTCAACTTTAACACTTAATAAAACCTAAACTAATAGCCGCATCGGAAAAAAATTTTAATAGTTATCCAGGGAATACGATGAAGAACAAAGCATGTTAATTTCATTTTTTTCCGATGAGTACTTTCTCGGGAAACCGTCTAAGAATCGAGCTTAACAACACATTTTTCAATCCTGCGGCGGCGTCGTCGTCGTCGGCGGTAACTTTTTTTTAACATAGAGAGATAAAAGATACAATGCGCTTACTTGTGAACAACATTGTTAATATGAATTAGGATATCATGATTTGTGATATTGGACACGTCTAGAATCAATATAAGGTAGCATGAAAGAGGGATCCTCAATTATATAGGTACAGTCACGGAATAAGAATTTTGAACCACCTCTCTTCATTCTAGTAATTTTAAAGGAGAGAAAATTCAGAGGTAGTGTTTGACTAGAACTAACGTCTTGTATAAATTCAACTGCATACGGTTAGCATAATGAGTCATTGTTATATTAAATTGAGCCCCAACTTCATAGTTTCCGATGGGAACCCACTATTAATACGCACAATTTTGAATCTATATCATAATTTCACTTCAGGAACTTAATTTCATGTCATTAGGTCTTACCGTTTCGAAGTTATGAGTTCAGAAAGATTAGAGCTCCTAATGTCAAATCAGTTTCTTAGACTTTTATGGATATCAACCGAAATAATATTTGTATAACGATGATATTTTGTATCACGCTACACTTAAAAAACCCAAACAAAATTGATTTAATAATTTATTTAAAAAATAGTTTAAGTATGCAATAACAATGATTATTTATCTAGGGATATATAGATAGTAAAGTCATGAAATTTCATATTTAGTCTAATTTAACGATTCAGAATCTGATTATGGCATCATGGTTTCTATTAGAACTTTCGTTGTTTGTGCAAAATTTTATATAAAAGCGTTGCCTTATGCGTTTTTTTTTTGGATTTGTAAAGGTCATTATTCTCTATTGAATGATACCTTTGAATTTGTTCTAGTATAAATAGTGCTTGAAATAAAGGAGGCTGTTCGTTTTTTTTTCCGTGATCGCACATTGGACTTAGAAAATGGATTTATGGTTAAGGGCAATATTTTGGTCAAGCTGCGCCAAACTGAGACATAGTATCATGTAATAGACACTCTCATATAAGGAAAGTTTTATTGTCACGAAAGAGAGAAATGCACGCATGACAGGATAAGTTACATCAACTGAACCTACACCTCAAAGAATGTATTGCAAAATTATGACATTACTTCAACACTACCCTACAATAATGGTCCGGACAGAAAGATATGATGTATAAGGGATGGAATACATGCTTTAATAGGGGGATGGTCCCCCACGTGGAGCAATTGCACTAGTAACTCTTCTGGGCATACTTTCAACAAGGTTTTGATACAAAGCTTTGGGTATTTGTGTCTATTCTTGCTTCAAGAATGTCGCCAGCTCAGATGTAGATTTCGGACGTGGTTCTCTGATCTGTAAGCGTCTCTCTTTAACAAGTCCCACAAATGTTCTATGGGGTTTAGGTCGGGACTCTGAACAGGCCAGGGAAGAAGTTTTAGATCCATATCTTGATACCACTGCTTGACAGAGGCTGGTACACGACATGTAGCGTTGTCGTCCTGGAAGTAACATTCGTCCATTCCATAAAATTGCCAGAATGTAGGAATCACCTGATTGCCCAAAATGTTAATATAGGCGTCGGCGTTCAATTTAGTAGGAACAACATGCAAAGGTCCGAGCCGATACCACGAAAAACACCCCTTAACAAGTAGTTGGATTTAATGCAAATCCGGTCCAGTATGTTGGGAACTGTATGTGATGGTTTGGAGTCATGTGTTTCACGCTCTTGCGCTATAATTATTGCAGGTAGTAGTAAGTGGGGATCTTTGAATGTATTAGGTGACGTCGTAGCTTCCTGCAGACCATTCCAAGAAGGAAATTTTTGTCCCTATGTTTCTCAACATTTCTTACGTAGGGGCTATATGCATCAAAACCTTCACTACATTTACATTGAATTTCATTGTAAAATTTACAGATGCAGAATCAATACGTGATACTTATCGCTATGGGGTTGACATAGTGATATAGAGGTATTGAAAATTTTAAAGTAGTCCTGATTTAACTACCGATAAACAAGAACTCAAAAGTAAGTCTTCGTTTGGTGTTAAAAACCATATAAAGTTCAGAATAGAGAAGGGAATGCAATCAACTATACCTTTAAAATATCGTTGGAAACATTTTTTTTAAATGTCACTGAGCAAAGAATACTTAGCTCTCTCAAGATTTAGGTCATAGGAACTAAATTTGTTTTCCACTGTCCTAGAAATATTCTATCAATAGTGTCAACAATGATAAGCAATATTGACTATTTCATTCTGTCCCCAAAAAGCTGAGTTTTTTGGAATCGAAAAAAATGTAATACCCAACAGTATACTAGACATCTGACCTAGATCGTGAGAGATTCACTTATTTTTTAAAAAGGAAATGAATACCAAAGCGCGAAATATAGTTATCTGGAATTTTATAGAAAATATGATTCGTTTCTAGCTGGACTAAGAAAATATTGTTCTTCATGAATTGTTTTATTTCTTCCTTGAGAATGGACAACATTTCGTCTTCATACATATCCTTACAGTGAAAATATTGCTTTGGTGGATGATTTTTTATTTAATTTTCAAACAAGAAACTGTAATTCCTTTATTAAAAATCCTTCATTTTTAAGAGTGGTCCGGGACACATTGAAATTTTTTTTTTATTAATTAATTTAGAATTTTGATTTTTTTTATACTGATTATCCATTTAACTAATAAGCAAAATCACAACACAAAATTTTAAATTAAAATTTTTTGAAAAAAAGTGAGGTTGTTTTAAATTGCTAAAACTCAAAATATTCTTGATCAATTTTCAAAATTCTTGCAGTAAATTATTCACAAATTTATAAACTTTAATTTTGATTCAGCAATTTAAAAAATATTAATTTAATAAAAAATATTTGAATGAAAAATTTTGAAAATTTTAGGGTACTTTTCTTTAAAAAAGTCATAGTTTTAAAAGTAAATATTTGTTTCAAATTTGCTGAATCAAAATTAAAGTATAATGTTTGAAAAATAAATATTCCAAATTTCAACCCTTAAGCTTTATCGGTTTTTGACTTACAGCAATTTGAATAAAGGAAATCTTGAAAAAAAGTATCATGGAGAAAAACGCATTTAAAGTTTTAAAGACAGATGTTGTTGCCATTACAACAACTAGTCGAGAGTATTAGATATTCAAAACAACGCACCACAAAAATTATTACATCTCTAGTTCTAATTAAGATAGAAACATGATTTAGACGTCATTTTAAGCAGTAAAATACAGGGAATTTCTTAAAATAATAAAAAATTTCGAAAATTTGACGATTTTTGTGTCCTGGACCCCCTTAATTAAGTATAATATTTCAGTTGAAATTCAACAAAAACAAATAAAAACCTTTTTCAATCTGTTCAACTATCATATAACATACTCGTGCATTAAAAACTTGATGTTCATATTTTACTCGTATTTTCAACAATAGGATTATAAGAGGGATAATTTTCAGTATGCACGAGTAAACACACAAAATAGATAGAATACTGCGATTTTCCATATTGTTAACCACATGTTCTTGAATGATACGTATCAGGGTTGCCTTAACCTCTCAATAATTTAATTTTTTTCACGAATTCAAACCAAAAAATATCACATTTTGCAATTGCATATTTTTGTCCATTTTCATTTGTAAGCAGGAAACTATTGTCAAAATTATACATTTCTAATATTTTTAAGCATTTAGAACGATTTTTTTACGGCAAATAAAATAATATTTTTCCTTTAAGTTGTCTTTTCTTCCTACATCAGCGTCTGCAGAGAAGTTACATTTACCGTTGTGCATGTAAAAAAATCCAATCACTTTACAATTGATTTTCGATTACAATTACATTTACTTACCCTTTTTATTCTTTTTACAAAATGTCCTGCTTGACTTAAGCTATGGGTACTACTATCACAGTCACTGGTAACGAAATCATCTAAAAAACTTTTACTACACCCAGACTCATTTACAGATATTTCAAATTCTGATACCGAATCCCAGCCCGAAGTAATTAGCTGCATACATTCTGAATCAGCCATTACTTTATGGTAAAAATTGTTTGCACTAATTGTACATCAATAAAGCTGTCAAATGATCAGTAGAAGTAAAATGCATGCAAAGAGTTAAGCACTAAACGATAAAAATTCGCCTATTCATGCAATACATGTGACAAAAGCTCGCGCTTTTACTATACGTCTTTATTTTACCAATCAGAATAGAACAAAATAGACTTTGCAAACTTCCATTTAGTGGAAAACTATCGCCTCTGTACGACTAATATGGTAATTAAAACAGAAAAAATACGAGCAAAAACAGTAAAAGTGACGGAGAATTGATATTACCCGTAAACCGTACGGGCAATCAGTAAAGGCGCGAAAACAGCGTCCGTATGGCACTCGGGCAAAACTGACCAGAGGTTAAAATAGAGTTTATTGAGGTTTTGGTGTCGTTTGATGTAGAGTGTAATTAGAGTTGACAAATTAAAACTACCATACATCAATTCGACATTTATTCTTTAGAAATTTTATGAATGAAGTTTTAAAATCGTACTCGATAAACAAGCCTAGTGTGATGTCACATTCAGAATACGACGAGAAAAGAATGCCAAATACCAGAGAAACACTACCGCTATCTATACTTAGCTTCATAAATATAGCCTCTCATACCGACAATGAATTCTATATAAATTAAAGCTGAAGGTAAATTATTTGAATATATGAGTATTTAAAAATAACTTTATTACATAATAATATGTACCACATAACAGTTATTACATAATCCTGTTGCACTGAATGGTTTACTTTCTTAGCAATCTACCCACTAATATTTCTTGTCTTAATTTGTATGGTGAATCTCATTTTCAGATCAAAACTTTAATCATTTACAGTAGTGTAAGCAATTTATAAATATGGTAGACTTTTAAGACAGCGCTATTCCACAAAATGATCTCTACTTCATTCGTCTATGAATTTTACCCCATAAAATTGCCTCAAAATATTACTTAATTAAATCCCGTTCTAATTTCCAGACACATTAATTATGCAAATCATTCTCAGTATGAACGTATATTGTAGTGCTAGATTATAAAATATAACAATCCAGTAATGTGTCACTTTTACTCACTAATAGCGAATCTTTTTAACTTAGCAATCTATTTCGATGTGTAGAGATGTTTTTCTTTGAAGAACATCTTTTTTTTTTTTTTTTGAATACTTTGGGACACCTCGTTTATGTGGAATATTTTAAATGTTTAGAAGGGATTAAGGAAGAAATGTTTAGAGTATACAATAAGAAACTACATTATATAAATAGAGATGAATATCGTTTCACGTAATTGTTGCCTTTGGTTTAGATTTATAGTGAAATAAAGTCGACTTAGAAGTGAAACAGTTGAATTATTTCGTGAACATTGCAGGGGTTACATTTATAATTTCTAATACCCTTGAGAAAACCTTCCAGAAAAACATTTTCTTGGGGAGGGAGTATCAGTACTTACTATATCTTACTCTAATCCCATATATATATATATGTTAGGGTTTATTTTTTCGACTTTTCATTATATTTTTTTTATTAGCTTCAAGGAATAAATTATTATTAAAGGAATAATATATAGAACGGTAGACAAAATAGCAATAAAGGCATTTACCGGCGATCTCCAGACACATGCTCTGGGTTGAAATATAGTAAATACAAATTTTTTAGAAAGTTGACGTTGTATTGTGTCTATTCTCAGTGTTCCAGGCACCATTGTCGCCGCTTTAAAGCATTAAGGGATGTCATCAATGGTTTAGACAAGTGTTTCTCTACCTTCTTTGGCTGACGACCCGCTAAAAATATCTGGAATAATTTGCGCCACACCTGATTATAAAAAATGTAAAAGTTGTATGATACAATAAAAACAATATTTATTTACAAAATTTATTTAATAAGAGGGCTGCACCTGTTTTCTAGAACAAATTAAATCAAAACGAGGTTCAAAGTCGCCAGACTAGTTCGCATTTCATCGTCTCAACTATTAAAAGTCTTTCTCGCTTTTTGGACTTGATTTCTGTCAATGCTGAAAATCCAAATTCCCAGAACCATGAAGATGCTAAAGGCAAAATAATTTTAATAGCTTTCAAGCTGATTGCAGGGGGGTAAAAATTTCTGACAGAAAGCCAAAACTCATCCAAAATTTTCTTGAAGAATGTTGAACTGTAAAACTTATCGTTTCTCAAATCAATGAGCTCTTCTTTTTCTGTTGTCAAATTTGGTGTCTTGCAAATTACAAATGGGTTGATGAACCGTTCATATTCGTCAACTGAAAGCGAGGGAAAATAGCTTTTAAGTGAGGTTTGAAATTCGTCAATGGTGCTTCCAATTTCGTCTGAAATTTTTTTTTCTACTAAGGTTGACTATTGATGAAATTGACCACTTGGATTTCTTGGTTCATTACAATCAATATATCTGGAGTCAAAGATTTTGAAACTAGAGATTCTCTATGAATCATGCAGTGGACGCTTATAATACTTGGGATTTTCTTGGAGCACAGGTGTGATAAAAAATCATTTTTAATTTTCCTAACAATGATGGACATCCGTCTTTGCAAACACCGACGCAGTTTATCCACATAAAAACAAGGCTTGAAATATTTTCTTTTACAAGCTCAAATATGTCTTTTTCTGTCGTCGTGCTCTTCAAATATTTGCAGAAAAGATACTCACTCCTGAATTTGTCATCTTTAACAAATCGAATGAAAGCAAAGAGCTGTGCTTTTCCACTGATATCTGTCGATTCATCGATCTGAAGTATCCAGAGTTCACTGTCGTGGTATTCGAAATGCTTGAATTATTTTTTTTGTGTGAAGACAAATCTTTGATTCTGTGTGATATAGTGTCATTAGGTAATGGTACTTTCTTGACCTTCTCTGTCTATTCCTTTCCCTGCATTGTTTCAACAATGATAGGTAATGCTGGTGCAATGATAGACTCGGCATCGGTGTGTACTTTTTTTGCATTGTGCTATTAATTGCGCAATCTTGAAGTTGGCAATCAACTCTTTTTATGGTATCTTCATACAGTTTTAAGAAGTTTTTTGCTGTTTTATTTTGTTGCGCTGCAAGGTTTAACAAAACATTCTCTCGGTTTGTTTTTGACCTTTAGGTGTGAAAAGTTTCCAAATGTCTTTTCAGTTCACTAGGAACGAGAGTTTCATTTGCAAGTTTCTTTTTGAAGACTACACAGAATGGTATTTGAAGGTCTTCCGTTTCAATTGCGATGAATACGAATTAGATGTAATCATCTTTATATTTCCATTTATTTTTTGTTTATCTTCTGTTTATGAAGCATCAGATTTTATTAAATATTTGTTCATTATGGCTAAATGAATAAAACATTTGTTAATTACACTTGTGTCCAAAATTATCTTTACATCCATAGAATCACAGATTTCTCAGAAACTATGAACTATAATTTTATGAATTTATCTGGAATGAAACATAACATTATAACACATAAATACAAAGGTAAAAATTTAAGAACATTGCATATGGTATAAAAAAACAAGCATGAAAAAATAAAATTGGATGGAACCAACTTTCGACGATTGGACGGAACCAACTTTCGGCGACTGGACGAAACCAAATTTTGGTAATATGTTGGAACCAACTTTCGGTAATAGCTCGGAACCAACTTTCGGTAATAGGTCGGAACCAACTTTCCAGGATTGGATGAAAATGTTCGGCTGTAAACGATTGTACAAAACCAACCATTAGCAATACATCGGAACCAGGTTTTGACAATTGGTCGAAACCAGCTTTTGACAATAGGTCGGAACCAGCTTTTGGCAATAGATCGGAACCTACTTTCGACAATGGGACGGAACTAACTTTACGCAATTGGAATGTATATTGCATACGTTCTTTACCTTATTCCACTCTGCAAGCGGTTAATATCTCTTTCTCTGACCCATACCAAATCGATCAAGAATTTGAAGACATCAGACAGAAGGGCTAACCGTTAAAAACCTACATCAGACATAACCGGGAGCTGAAAGAAATGGAACAAGTTAAATGGATACCAGAATAATTTACCACTATTATTGAACAATGCTCGAACACTTTAAACGAATCGGAAAATTGAGAGAATGGGTGAAAATTGACAATCTAAGCTTCACTTGAGGAATCCACAGCATCAATTTCGTAATCCAGAGCCAGAGCTCTGCCACTTACGACTGCTGCTTTACTATATAGTTCACAGCAATGCAGTCACATTACATAAATTTAATGACTTACTTATTTCACAAATCTTTTGATTTCATGAAGAGCCAAATAGAATCAACGTCAATAACAATTGGGAAAAAAATAATATCAAATAAAAACGCGGGAAAACAAAATTGAAAAAGATCTATGCCATGAAAGTTGCACCAATACAGAAAAAAAAATTGTAATAACAGTGGGAAAGAATACAAGAAAAAACCATTAAAGGGCAAAATATCTACTCTTAATTTATCATTTCTCTAAATGTATATATTTTAGTCTTGGTATGCCCTTTTCAAAGTGCGGCATCTTACATCCAACCTTAGCGTAGAGATAGCGTAATGACTGTCTCTTCCAGAACTTTATTGAATTCTTATTCTAATTTTTAACAAATATAATTTACATATTAATCAGCAATGAAGTAATGTACTTTTAAATTAAAAATGTTTCGACACTTTGTTTCTAAATTCCCACGACACGATTTTCTCGAAAGTCTCTCTAATTTATATATACATACCATGTATTATTTACAGACTTTAAGAAAATACTAAGCCGTCTTGAAAAGATAAAATATCTTTAATTCGTAATCCTTAGTTTTCTTTGAAGTTAATACATAATACTATTTTTTATTGGTTACAAGAGTCTTATCCCTTAAGGTCTCCTTCATAATACTCACTGAGCGCATGTACCGCGTTTATCTTTTGATAGTGAAGTTTAATCAGTGAAGCAATTCAAGTAACACATAATCAATTTTTCTCCTTTCTAAAGAAAATGTATAGAGTTCCCCAAATGAATTTTGGGAGCGCTACCATTTTGAATAATGTAATCACTTCACGTTGAAGATGCAATGCATCAAAATGTAGTTCCCACAATGAATTAGGTATTGTCTTGAAATTGAAGAAATATTTTGAGATTCTTCATTCAGAATTAATTTATTTTTCAGTGCCTTAACTCTGTCACATTAGAGCTCACTGTCGAATTTTCTTTACTTTAGAAAAATTATCTATATGCACATTAGCAATAAGGTATACTTGCGAATTATTTTATGGTAGCTGTTGTGAACTCTTGCAGACAAAAATCCAACAAAAAGTACATCTGAGCATCGACCTTCTATTGAAATAGATGGAGTACTTGAGGTCAGCTTCATGGTATTTCTTTTCGATTTGAAGATATGTCCTGTGGTTGTTGGGAAAAGCATGAATCCAACTGTGGGATAAATTATTGATTGATTAAAGATATTTTGCAGCACGATAAAAAAACATAAGTCTGTGATTCGATAGCTAAATAGACCAAAGTGATTCATAAGCCCAAGTGACTCACCATTCTGAGATTTTGCTACAGCAATTCCGCCCACATGCTCTATCTACTTCATTAAAAGATCGATGTATCCCACCGCATGTCTTGAAATCGTCTAAAGGTATTGAATATTTAAACTATTTGATAGGCAGCACTTCAGATTTCAGATCATATGAATCAAGCATCAAGTGAGATTGCATCGTAACATACAGTTCATTCCTTCCGATTAAAATGTATGGAGATAGAAAACAGAAGGCATGTAAGTTAACCATTTCTTCCCTAGAGAACACAAAATGCTTACACTCATTAACACAAAAAATACACAGATTAAATGAAAAAGGGTAGTTTTGTAAGACGAATCCCACTTTCAATTACGTCATATACGTGATTTCATGAGCTTTGAGTACTATTCTTAAAAGGCCACGATTCTCCAAGTCAAAAAAGAAAGTTAGTCAGTTTTATGCTTTTAGTGATTTTGCCTTTTGATTCATTTGATAAAAAAAGTTTGACCACCCAAATGATTTAAACATTTTCACCAATTGAAATTTATTAAGTCTGACCCATGGAAGTAGGAAAGATATATTTACTACTTCCATGGTCTGACCATGTTTATTCACATTTGTTGACAATTATTCTAATAGAGATCAATATTTCCTGCAGAATAATTCTGCACATGGGCTTGGAATAATAGGACAGTTTCGTCTTGAAGTGTATCTAGTCATTAGCAAAATTGGTCAGAACATGATGGATGAGATATCACGTTGAAACTACTTGTAATGCTAAGGGCGAAAGGTGGATCCTCATCGTACTAACAAGTCTTGACACTTATTTCAACCAGCGTAAACTACTGAATATACTGTGACCGGATTGTCCACGGAAGTCCCATCACGAAAAGAAACACACTTTTATTCGATTTAATCGATAAGCAATTGATCTCGGCCCATCGATCCCGTCACTCCGATCCCCCGACAACTCGCGGCAGAAAGAAAAGAACTCACAAGGAACACGAATTTCCTCCCCTCAGATATCAAAAAACAACCTCCCGAAGGCGTCCAGGCTCGAACCGAAAAAGAACGCCTCTTGTCACCAACTCGCGGATCGATAGAGTCCACGTCAATGCCTGAATAATTGGAAGCAGCCTGTCCCCTTCCCTTCACAGAAATCACCGTTTCGTCTTACACCTCCATAAAATATTAATAAACATTTTTTCCCCCGTTGCCATATTATGATTATAGTCCCATTCGACCCCTGGGCAGTCGCATTCAATATGAATAATAATTGCTTGGCTCGCAGCGGCTCTGTATTTTAACGTATTCAAGCTGACGCTGCTTAGCGGGTGCGTGCTTTGAGATTTTGCGCGTTCAACCTGGATTGCTATGGACCTGCAATTAATGACATTCCCTCGCATAAAGGACACGGATTTTTTTTAATGCGTTTCGGAAGTTGTTTGGTGACTTGTTTTTGCTGATGCCTTGGAAGTTTTTCGTTCGATTGTTGAATATGAATGAGACGTTCAAGAAGAGAATGGGTTAGGGGCTGCCTTATTGGTTTTAGCGGCTAGACAAAAGTTGCAATGTAAGAATTCGATCTAACTCTGATTCTACGCATTTCATTTGCTTAAATAGATGCGCTTATTATAAGAACAAAACTCCACCTTCCAGAATTGTACAATGTCTGCAAAATGTTATACATTTATTTTTTAACTGCCCTTGTTCCTCTATATGCTATCCCCGAATAACACGTATTTAAAAGATACGTGTAATTCAGGAGAATTGAATAAATCGAAGATTAAATCCATGTGTCATCCATGAATCCAGAGAATAGGTTAGGGCCTGCTTTATTGTTTTTTTTTGTGGCTAGACAAAAGTTGCAATGTAAGAATTCAATCTAAGTCTGATTCTACGCATTTAATTTGCTTAAATAGATGCGTTTATTATAAGAACAAAACTCCACCTTTCAGGATTGTACAATATCTTCAAAATGGTATATATTTATTTTTTAACTGCCCTTGTCGCTCTATATGCTATCCCCGAATTACACTACCTAAAAGATACGTGTAATTCAGGAGAATTGAATAAATTGAGGATTAAATCCATGTCTCATCCATGTAGTTTTTGGAAAAACTGATTTAAGAAAATATTTTTTATTATAGTATGCAGTCTACAACTGCACTTTTTAAAATTTGATTTTATTCATCTTGGTTGCAGATATAGAAGGATACATTTAAAAAATACCACTCCACCATTTAGAATTGTAGCAAAAATATCCTAAAAATTGCTCATTTCTTTAAACGACTCTAAAATTCCTATTTACCGTTGCAAAGTCTAGAAGGTTGGTATGTATTGAGAGAATAATACACTTATGTGCCAGATAAACAGGTAGATGAGATTAATACTTGGGAGATCTCCCACGAGACAGTAGAATTACAAGAAAATACGGCGGGTATAGACTAAACGACTTTGCGGAAGTATTCTGTAGGAATAGAGCACCATACATCTAACAGATCGGTCCACAATTTTGCTGTATTCGGTAGGTGTGTATGGTAGGTATTTTAATTAAGGTCGCACTGAAGAAACTCAACGGGCTAGTAGCGACGGTCTGGATCAAACTCGAAGGTAAAACGAGAACATCACCACGTAATTTTGAACCACGTTCAGATGATGAGAGATCACACCTGAACTGGCACCCCACTCTACAAAGTTCCACACCACGCCAACATAAGGACATTTGAGGCTACGACAGATTTAAAATGCACCAGTTATACGATGGTCTTTAGTTGGATTTGAACTCGCAACCCTCCGGTTGCTAATCCGTTGCTCTTCCCACCGGATTTCCGCGATCCCGGTTGTATTCGGAGAAAAGAATATGTGAATTCCACATACGGATGGGTGGCACTGAGATGAGTTCGATCCGTTGAGATCTGGTGACTTAGATGGAAGTGATAAGACCCCAAATGCTGAAAAGTTTTCTTTTAACCATAATTTGGCACGTCTAGATTTGTGTGATGGCGGATTGTCGTGCAGGACGAGACCAAACCTATCAAAATGAATATAGGACATGGACAGGTGTAACTCGTCAGAAGGGATGCGCACATAACGATCACCTGTCAGGACGTCAGTAACTTCAGTTTTTGAGGTGGCGGGACCCTTTATGTCTCTCACCCCTACTTTAAACATCTGAATATAAAATGAGAGAATTTTTTTCGTGGAGTTTCACTGCATCAAATCTATATATATAATTCTCTTACGTGGCACGCAAAAAAGACGTTATTTGTAATCGCGTTTTGGCTACATTGTATGATTGTTTGTTTATCGCGAAACCTCGCGCTTCCATTGAATTTATAGCGTTATCGGATGAAATTTTATTGAAAAAAAATTAATTTTAGTCGAGCTGTTGCAGTTAATAATAGAAATAAAAAAAAAACGTAGGATCTTCTCAGGGCCATTAAAAAAAAAAAAAAAGGTCCTTTTCAGTGCCCATAGTTCAACAAGACGCTTGCACTACAATTTTCGACAACAAACTCAATAAAAAGGCGTGGGTGGCTCGAGTGTAGGGGTAAATTTACACAAACAACATGCTGGGTATTCAATTTCCAAATCAGCGCTCACATTTCGAGCCAAATTTGCTCAAAGTATTCATTTGAATTCTGATTCCATAGGTACTGTATATATATTTTCTGAAAAACAGCAAAAAAATTTAGATTTGAAAAATATTTTTTTGGAATATCATATTTTGTAAACATTCTCTTATGCTAGGACACATGTCTTCATTGATGCGAGTGAAGCGAGCATAGGTTCGCTCAGCGAATGGCGAGCGTTAGCGAGCAGGGGGCGGGCCCCTAGTATTTATATATTAACTTTACCTACTATATTTACACTGTCCTACAACAATGGACGGGAAAGGAAGATGTGATGGCATAAGGGAAATAATATATGATTTAATATGGTAATGGTCCCCCACGTGCTGTTATTACACTAGCAACCCTTCTAGGCATACTTTCAACAAGGTTTAGATACACAGCTATGGATATTTGTGTCCATTCCTGCTGCAAGAATGTCACCAGCTCAACTGTAGATTTTGGACATGGTTCTCTGGTCCGTAAGCGTCGCTTTAACTTGTCCCACAAAGTTTCTATGGGGTTTAGGCTGGGCATCAGAGCAGGCCAGGGAAGAAGTTTTACATACATATCTTGATACCACTGCTTTATAGGGGCTGTAACATGACATGGAGCGCTATCGTCCTGGAAGTAACATTCGATCATTTCATAAATTTGCCAGAGCGTAGGAATAACCTGATTGTCCAAAATGTTCATGTAGGCATCGGCGTTCAATTTACTAGGAGCAACATGGAAAGGTCCCAGGCCATACCACGAAAAACACCCTAAGACACCTTATGCAAATCCGCTGGCGTCCGGTTCATTATTGTAGGGTAGTGCATATATATTAACTATATCTACAATATTTATATATTTTAACAATCATAAACTATTTTAATGATATGGGATGCTGCCATATGTCCTACAGTAAATGTAGAACTGAATATGCTACTTCTGTATCATTTCAAATCGTTGTGTAATACATTCAGTAGTAAGATAGAACCTACTTAGTTATCCTACCGGAACTATAATGGACGCATTTCACTTTATCTCTACAGAATTCGTCTTTACTCAGGATCCCAAGTATAAAATGTGGGTTCTCAGTATTAGACCAGATAATCGATTTTCAACTTTTTTCATTAAATTGCACACATATATTAATTACTAAAATTCTGTGGCATACCAAAAATAAAAAATACTTTTTGCCCATTTGACCAAGAATAGGCATAATTTTGATTGATGTGCAGTAATTATAATAGTAACTACCAAACATTTAGGCCCCAAAGTTTTTTTTTCAAAACCTTTTTGAAACAATTTATCAATGTTATTGTTTTTACGGGTTTTATGTCACAAAGGTCATATTTGGCCAAGCTAAGCCAAGCACAAGACATTCAAACAATGGACATACACACAGGAAAAAGTTTTACTGATTCAGAAGAGAGAAATACGCCCAAGGAGGAATTAAATCTGATACGAATCGAACATGCACTACCTATAACTTGCAGGTTCTCCAGGATGGTTAATATAAAACTATTATATAGGGATTAGGAAGACACAGCCAGACATTTCATAAGAAACTTTTACAGTTCAATGAGTTAACCAAAAATACCAGGATGGATAGCTACATGTATATACAGTAGAACTCCAACTATACTGATAAAGTGGGACCAGACCCCATCCGGTTAATTGGGTAATCCACGAAAAAAAAATATTATTTCTTGGTAAAAAAAAAATATTTTTGCTTTAATATGTAATTTAATGACTAGAAAAACAATTTTGTTGACATTTTGTACTTACATAATGTGTTAAAATGTATCATTGCTTGAACATATCGGTCAAAGTCAGTTGTTTCGCTATTCGTTTCCTTGCATCCAAGTCTCGCATGCTCTTGATAATGAGTAGTTATAGACGGTGTCGCACTCAAGCTGCCACTTTACCCATTTTAGGGCTGTGGTCAAGGCATTCATTCAAATGCCTTACTAGCTGACAGTCCGCGTCTAGTTGAGTAACAATGTCGTCGTCACATTCCGGGTCATCAAGTAGTTCCTCACCCTTTGATTGAGTTCATCGTCAATGAGAACTTGAAGAATCCAGGGTTTGAAGAATCACACACCAGCCACTCTCCTACGCCCTCTGCACTGCACTCTGAACAACCAGGAATTTTCATTATTATGATACTTATGTCCTCAATTGACACTTCGTCCATTTCGTTTTTATCATTCACCGATAAGAAAATTTTAAAATGCATAATTTATAAAAGTCACTTCGTCGTCTATTCAGTATCTCTTAGCTCATATGTACGAGATCTCGTCAATCTCCATGGAACGTCGTCGTCGCTCTGTGTGCGCATAGCGTAACTCCGTCAGGACGTCATGAAGGATATTGCGCATGCTCTGTTCGTTCAGCCATTTGTCAAGTGTGTACATTTCCACAAATATAAAGTAAAAAAAGGTGTAATAGATTTTAAAATATTCTAATTGGCAATTAATTTCATCAATAGGTATAGAACTTAGTGTTCTGTCAAAAGCATTTCCTCTCACACTTAATATAAGTGAATGTAGAATTTCTGCCGCGATACGTGTTTCTATTCTCATAACCCTCCTAATAGTTGTTTAAACGAGGTATCTCATCATTAAGGTTTGAGACACCATTAAGAGATATTTTGTTATCAGAAGAAAACTGACCAAATTTTAATCTCATCAGCTTAAACAAACAGGAAATATCTTGCCAGTTATCCATCAACCAGTTAACGACAGATAATTCATTGCATATGGAACTTTAAGTTCAATCATAGGACTTTTCTCTCACTCTAAATATAGGTGGCTGTAGAATTTCTGCCGCGATACGTGCTTCTATTCTCATAACCCTCCTGATAGTTGTTTGAAAAAGGTATCTCATCACTAAGGTTTGAGACACCATTAAGAGATATCTTGTTATAAGAAGAAAACGACCACATTTTAATCTCATCAGCATAAACAAACAGGCAATATCTTGCTAGTTATCAATCAACCAGTTAACGACAGATAATTCATTACATATAGAACTTAAAGTTCAATCACAGGCATTTTCTCTCACCCTAAATATAGGTGGCTGTAGAATTTCTGAAGCGATACGTGCTTCTATTCTCATAACCCTCCTGATAGTTGTTTGAAAAGGTATCTCATCATTAAGGTTTAAGACACCATTAAGAGATATCTTGTTATAAGAATAAAACGACCACATTTTAATCTCATCAGCATAAACAAACAGGCAATATCTTGCTAGTTATCAATCAACCAGTTAACGACAGATAATTCATTACATATAGAACTTAAAGTTCAATCACAGGCATTTTCTCTCACCCTAAATATAGGTGGCTGTAGAATTTCTGAAGCGATACGTGCTTCTATTCTCATAACCCTCCTGATAGTTGTTTGAAAAGGTATCACATCATTAAGGTTTAAGACACCATTAAGATATATCTTGTTATAAGAATAAAACGACCACATTTTAATCTCATCAGCATAAACAAACAGGCAATATCTTGCTAGTTATCAATCAACCAGTTAACGACAGATAATTCATTACATATAGAACTTAAAGTTCAATCACAGGCATTTTCTCTCCCCCTAAATATAGGTGGCTGTAGAATTTCTGAAGCGATACGTGCTTCTATTCTCATAACCCTCCTGATAGTTGTTTGAAAAGGTATCACATCATTAAGGTTTAAGACACCATTAAGATATATCTTGTTATAAGAATAAAACGACCACATTTTAATCTCATCAGCATAAACAAACAGGCAATATCTTGCTAGTTATCAATCAACCAGTTAACGACGTATAATTCATTGCATATAGAACTTAAAGTTCAATCACAGGCATTTTTCTCAAACTAAATATAGGTGGCTGTAGGATTTCTGCAGCGATACGCGTTTCCTCAACATACTTTTCAAGTGACGTCAGTTGAACGTTTTTCCGAATACTGCTACTAAAAAATTGCCATTAAAAATTCAAAAGAATAAATTCTGAATCTATGTATAAATTAGTTTCCAACATTTATTAATTAAATGTTAAAAGTT
The DNA here is from genome assembly GCA_947359465.1 of Metellina segmentata. Taxonomy (NCBI): domain Eukaryota; kingdom Metazoa; phylum Arthropoda; class Arachnida; order Araneae; family Tetragnathidae; genus Metellina; species Metellina segmentata. Next base: position 91,321,351 of record OX375879.1, read on the forward strand.
TGAAAAGAGTGATAAACTACATTTCAAACCCAATATGTGTCATACAAGTATTTGGACAACAGAAGTAAAATGTTCGCAGACAGGGGTTTGTTTACTTATCTTGAATATCCTTCTTATATAATTGAGAGTATAAATGGAATAAATAATTTACAAGTAGAATATTTAGGAAATTTAGCGAAAGGATGTCGATGTGTGCGAGTTCATACTATGCAATTACTATTTTACACTTCAGGGGGGTGTACTAAAAGTTTTTCTATTTTTAGAGTAATTGGATTTTGTCACTCGCAAAATTGTCATGCACAGCATTAAAAATAAAAACGAGAATAAAACTGATGCGATAATTATATCGCAATAACATTTTTCCATGCATCATCAAAAAAGTGGTAAACACTTTACTGTAATTATGTCAGAAATTGGTTGTTCTTATTAGCTCTTATTCCATAACAAGTTCATAATTCTTCTTAGCTCATTTTTTTTACGTTAAGTAATTTGAACACGATTGTTAAAGAGATGAGACACTATTGACTTTAAGAAGTACGTTTTTGATAATTGCACTTTTATAATATAATCTAATGAGAAAATATCTTGCCTTGAAAATGTAAGTGTTTGAAAAAGGATGTGCACTTTATTTAGGTGCCTAGTAGTATCAGAAAGACAAAAAATAAAATGTCATAATTCTGGAAAATAAATTTAAATCTCCTTTTTACTAAACAAATAAGCCATAGGAAATGTAAACCAGTATAGCACGTTCTCGTTGCTTTACTTTGTTTTACGTTGTTTTACTTAGTATAGCCGAACCTTGCGCCATAAAGCCCCCAAACCAACCTATAATATTAGCTATGAGCGTTATAATAAAAGGTTTCGCGCAGTCTTTATAATTTCTTTGTTGTCTGTAAAACAGAATAAATTTTCAATTACAGAGGGGTTAAAACGAGGGTTTTGTGAGGAAAGTTGATTGAAATATAGAGATGCCGTCACGATATTAACACGCCCTTAGAAGACCGGACAAGAGTAATTACTACCTCAGCTCTAGTAGAGGTAATTTAATTATACCAAACTTTAAATTATTTATTATCGTTATGCATCTGTTCCAAATATTCTGTAATTATTTATAGTTCATGAAGGTAGATATTTGAATTTACGTCGCACCCTGCAGCAATACAGCTGACTATTGGCGATGGTGCAGGATTAATTCCGAAGGAACAGATCGAGGACAAATCGTAATTTTGAACCATAGTCAGATGACGAGTTTACAACCAGAGTGTTGTTTGTGTTGTTGTTGTTTCTTATGCCTACACTGGCAGACCAGAGGAGTGCCAGGCCCGTCAAAGACGGCAAGAGGCGAGGGGGGTGCGCCTTCCATGTTATTGAGCCCCATTGGGAGGAAGTCCGACTTAGCTCGACATACACGACACATCCGTTTTACAGGAAGGTCCCTTTCATACATCCATTCACTCACACACATATCGTAATTTAGATGCCAATCAGAGGCCGATAACCCCCTGATCAGGTACCCCCAGAGGTATTGATTTGGTATGGGAACATGGGGGACTTTGTGACCACGACCTATTTAACGTGCCCCAGTCACCATTTGTGAACACGACGGTCTTTAGCCAGGTAGAAACGCCGATCTCGCAATCGACAGAATTGCAGGCTCCGCCGAGGACAGAACCCACAACCCTTCTCATGCGAGCCCGACGCTCTTCTGAATGAGCTACCGCGGCTCACAACCAGAGTTGATACCTCAATCATCTAACTTCTACACCATGACAACGTGAGGACATTTGAGCCAAATGCAGATTTAATATAGCACCTGTCCCACTCACGCGATGGTCGTTGGTAGGATCATCCGGTTACTATTTCTCTTCCGACCGCCCAGTAATTTGAGAAAATAGGTTCAACACATTAAGTACTATAATTGAAATTATATGTTTAAAAAATTAGGGGTACAGTTGTTTTTCCAGCACCGAAATCTTAACGATCAGTTGGCCACGATCAATTTATGTATCAGCGTTTTTCAACATTACCAGTTAATCAAAATCTAAAATTCGAATAATTGGGGTAAGGGAAACAAAGTCATACCTGCCAGAGTTCGGCAATAGGTGGCATCACTCCTCATCACAACTGACTAAAGCTCAATTTAGCTATTAAAGTAAAACATATAAGTCAGAAACCAGCTGCGCAGTTGCTCCTAGAGCAGAAGCGCACAGCCAAGGGTTTGCCTAAAGCTGCCACATTCTGTTACGGTGGGCTCAAACCGCTCTTTCCGCAGTGTGTCCATCACAAACCACTTTTACCGGTCCTATTGGACGGGAGGTAAGTGGGACACCTGCGGTGTCCAAGTCCAAGTCATAATCTACAAGGCACTCAACAATCTTGAAACATTTCCAGTTTAATGTTTGATTCACGTATGGTAAAGAGTTTGTGTATTCAGCAAATGTAGAGTAAAACTGAAACACAAAAATGTAGAGAGAATATAAGTAATTTATTCACTAATTCTTAATGTATTTAATGGAATTCATGAAATTTTTATGAAAATTTATTGTATTGTACCTATGGGATACTTTTGCAAGCATACAAACATATAGACTAAATTCAGAAAAACTAAGTTACTGCAAATACTCAAGAAAACATATCCAATTTTTTCACTTCGAGTAAAACCGGTTATACATGACACGCAAGAAATACGGATTGGCCACGTTATTGTAAATTTGGGGCATTATCGCAGATTTGGGCAATTATTGTGTTGGTAAGTAGCCATTGGACGTAAATATTCCATTGGGCACGTAAGATTGAAGACAGAACAGCAGGGTGTATGATCTGATGGACGTATCGCTGAGCTACGAACCTACCACTCAAGGAGCAGAATTATATTCAGTGTTCTACTACGCAACTCTAAGCAATTGCAATTGTTCTGCAGGCATTTTGTCCTAATTTTGAAAACTACAGTAAAATCAAAAACTGACGTAAAACACAATTATCGGCAACATATGTATTACATATTTATAATAAAACACATCAAAATTAATTAACTTGCTTTATTTAAAACCAAGACATACTTTCAGAATTTGCGACTGTGTCGACAACTTTTGAAGTTAAATATTTTGTCATTGACATAGAAGATGTGTTATTTATAAAGTGTTTGTGATATTTTGTGATCGGTGTAGGTAGGTTTTTCCGTAGCAATAAAAAAAAGGCGTTGCAAGGAGCGCTCTTTACACTGCAGAACATCGTATCTTTTGATTAAAAACAAAATCGGCCAAAATTTCGATAAAACTAAAGAACAATTGTTCTACAAAGACTTTGTTCTGCGACGTAAGTTTTAAGCAATTTCTGCTCCCGGGCCTATTACTAGAGGTTTGTGTTGAATCAAGTATGATTTAGCATAATCCTTTTTAAACTACCTAAGTCACTTTCCAATTCTTATTTTCCCATTTTTTATGCACACGATTAACCTTTCACTGTTCCTAATGAACAGAATAAAGTAAATGGACATATACACAGAGAGAAATCTTAACTGACACAGAGACTCACAGGGACGAATGGAAACTGACTGAAATCAAACCTGTTCCGCCTACAATGTAGAGGTTGCAAGCGCTTAATTCAAATAAACTAAGCCACGGCAAGCCCAAAAAGTTGCAGAATTTAAACATATTTAAAAATTAATTAAAAAATATTTGCTCTTAGCAATTTTTTAGACGTCAATTAAGTCAAGAATACACTTGTATTGAAAAGGAAATGAAAATATACATAGGAATTTGAAATAAATTCGTTCAGGCTTGAATTCAAGTGAAATTTGTTTGGCAACAAATTTGTATCATTGGACAAACTTACACGCCATCGTGAGTAGAAATTATGAATTTAGGTTGAACATATTCTATCCTAGATGTAACTTTGATAGTGATTGGTTGCTTTTTTTAGGAGAGGGCCATGATTACAGTTATTCCATTAAAAAAGATTTTCACAATTTAGAACTATGTCAAGGTATACTAGATGCAATTTCTGTAATGAACAGAGAGAGAGAGTGAGATCACACACACTGCTAAAGATATTAACTTATTCCAGTAATATTTTACGAAGTAAGTTTTATGATTGCATGTTTAAGGAGTGTTTGCTATAAAAAGTCACATAAAGATAAATATTTAATTACCTCTTTAACGATAGGACATATTTAGATATTATTTCCATGGTATTTGGTATATGGTACTTTTAAATTAACTTCACGCTATTATTACCATGATATGAGAACAATGAATGAAGCAAAAATATAAACCAAAAAATCCTTGCACTTTTTTAAGGGAATATTTGTACGTTTAAAATTTTCCTTTCAGGCGTACACAAAACTTAATTATATTTGTTAGACATTCCATAGGAACAATTCAATGTTTACTTTTGAAATCTTAATACAAATACAAATACAAATATTGACGACCAGCTACAGGCTCGAGCCCAACAAGGCTGGTCCTTTGTTTATGAATTCCCCAATTCCCACTGACTATCCAATTGTATCTTAAATTCGTACACTCCCTTTGAATTAACTATATTTTCTGGCAACGCGTTCCAACTGTCAATTACCCTATTAAAGTAGTAGTTTTTCCTTAAATCCCGATTAAAATGTGTCTTATTCAATTTATAACCATGGCCCCTTGTTCTGTTATCCCTATTGAAATTTAAGCCCTCTGTGTCCCCTTGTTTTACAAACTTGAAAAGCTGAATCAAATCCTCCCTCCTTCTTCTTCTTTATATTAAGTACCTTTCATGAATTTTCATGAAAATCATGAATATTAAGTACCTTTAATAAAGCTAAAATGATTTTATTTTGAGAAACGAAGTATTTTAGTGCCTTATTTTACTCTTTTCCAACCTCAAAACGCATTACAATCAGTTTAAGTTTACCAATTCAGTTTGTTGGTGTATATTCGTAAATAATAGGTATTTTATCATAGAATCAACCCATTATAGTTGTTTAATATCATATTAAGAATTTTTTGAATTGGTATGAGAAGGGATTTTTCAGGCGAACAAAGAAGTCAGACAGAAAGACAAGATATTACATCTGCTATCGATAAATATGCTCACATATGATGCGTATCGGGGGTACTTTAAAATATAGTTTATCGCCGTTTGGGGGACGTCTGAATTTTAATCTAACGTTTGCTAATCTCTCTCTCTCTCTCTCTCTCTCTCTCTATATATATATATATATATATATATATATATATATATATATATATATATATATATATATATATATATATATATATATATATATATATATAAGTCTCTTACGTGGCACACAAAATATTTTTATTAAGTTGAGCTGTTACAGTTTACAAACAACCTGATGGGTATTAGATTTCCAAAGGAGGGTTCACATTTCGAGTCAAAATTTGCTCATTTTTCATTTGAATTCCAAATTGTTCGAGTTCATATTCCGAACGTACTGTATAACTTTTCTGTAGCACAACAAATTTATATTTGAAATTATATTTTTTTGGAACATCATATTATGTAAAAAATCCTTTCCGCTAGGACACATGTTCTTATTGATTCGAGCGAAGCGAGTAAGATTCGCGCAGCGAACCAATGAGGATAGCAAAGCAATAATCCCGGGGTTGGCGAGCGTTAGCGAGCAGCGGGCGGCACCCCAAGTCAATTATAATACATTAATTCGGAATTATTCTTTAAAATTTTAACTAGCATAGTACTCGAATCGTATTCAAAAAGCAAGCCAAGTGAAGTTGTCTGAATATGTACAGGAAGCACTTTCTGTCACGAAAGCACTAGCGCCACCTACATTTAGACTGACAGAAAAAGCTTCTCGTACTGATACTATGAGATAGATTTTCAGTGTAAACAAAAAAAATAACAGATTGCATTACTGTATCCCAAATTATCCTTCATGGTACTTACCCGCATTTTCTTAAAATATAGTTTTTTTTTGCTTTTTTACGTGTCATATGATCTTTTTGATCAAAAACTATCATACATCAATTCGGTATTCAATTTATGAAATTTCTGTTGCTTTAATCATCGTACGTGCTAAATCATTTTTGAAGTCACGTCTGGAATACTTACAGGAAGCACGTTCCGCGTCAAAAAAAAAAAAAAAAAAAAAAAAAAACTACCACCACCTATGTTAAAATTGACAGAAAAAACATCTTATAGTTACTAAATGTATTTAGATTTCTTGCTGTATACGTATTTTAATGAACATTTAGAATAGATTTATTTCCATTTATTCAGAAGGCTTTAATATTGAAACACGTGCAATTAAAAGGAAGTGGTACACAAAAATGAAAATTAAATGTACTAAACGTAATAACGTAATAAAGCCACATCGATCAAAACATTCAATGTTTTGAGCTTCTGATCATGGATTTATTAATATTTGTACATTTGATGAAACTTAAGATCTGAATGCTACAATTCTTCTCCTACAAAAAATTTAACTGTTACAGATTGTACAGTTATAGAAGATTTAACATTTAACAACAGTGTTACAGATCATAAAGTTTTATTATTTTGACACCAATAAGTACTAGATTTAATGTTGTAGTTGGACATTGAAAGACTAAACCAAGTATATGATAAATGATATTGTGAAACGTTTGTCAGTCTGATATTTCAACGCAGCTCTTTAAAGAAACAAAGGTACAGCTACAGTCTACGTTTGCGAGCGGTGGCAACGGCCTTGGCGACTTTTTAGGCGCACTCCTAAAGTTGCCAAGGAAATAATTATTTCAAAAATATATATATATATTTTTTTACAACAGAAAATGAAAGCTTGAAAACAAATTTGAGAACGTTTTAAAAAGTATATTTTTTGAAAACTTTCACAAAATGTAAAAGTTTAAACACATTTCAAATCACAATTGTGAACCAGCAGAAACACTAAACTGCAAATGTTGGGAGAGAAAACCCTGAAACATCAATTACACTAAATACAGAAGTTGAAAAAAACGACATTTTTAAAAGAAAAAAAGCAAGAGATAATACAACCTGATACATCAGAACTGCTCCGAGAAAATAAATTATTGAACAAGAATTTTCCACAAATGACAAAAATGCAATACATGTCAGAACTCTGCCGTGAAAAAAATTATAGTAAAATAAAAATTCTACAACTGTAAAAATACAAATAAATAAACCAATGGTATGAAAGAATATTTACAGTCAAAATAACCAATGGAAGCAAGAAAAAATTTCAAACAAACCAATGAAATCAAACGATTTTTTCGGGTTTTGGAAGAACTTTCTAGAATATTAAAAATGAAAATTGAAAGTTACCGTTCGCCGAGGTTGCCATGAATACCAAAATAACCGAAAAGACAGATGGGTGCCTTAATCTACCGTAACTCACTACTAGAAGTTCGCAAAAAAAAGTCACCAAGGCCGTTGCCATCACTCATGAACGTAGAGTGTAGCTGTACCGAAACAGAACTAGTTATGTTTCTCAATTAATTATGGTTGAAGATTTGTTGTAACTACTAAACAAAACACATCTAAAATACTTATTTTGTACCCTTGCAGTATTTTTGTTCTAGGAATCATCTTAAGCACTTTCCAATTCACAGAAACGTATTCCTTTCTCAATCTAACGAAAACGTATTATTAAAAGGAAGCTGAAATTTTGCAGGGTGATTCTTCTTATACCGGAGGAGTGCACTAAGAATGGACTTTAAAAAGGCATCTTAGGAGAGAAAAATTCGACTCCTAATGATTAAAATTGACCTAAGGCCTAACCCAGAAGCAATTCGAAATCGCCTTAGAAATAATATTGAGAATGAAACGATTGCTGTATGCAGCTCAGATGGCTTTACCAGTGTTGATCGGAAAACAATTTTTTTTTTAAATAAAATAATTGTAATATTCCTGTTTGAATTGACTTTTTATTCTTCGCATGATGAAAATAATATTTATACATTTTTTATTGATGAAGAAAGAATATTTAAAGCATTTAATTTTACATAACTTACATTTTGTAATGGAACATGTAAGACCAAATTAAAAACTCATTGATCATGAAAGCGAAATTTTGTTTTTCGGTATCTGGCAACATCAGAATTACTGTTTAATTTTTTCATTTGATTTTGAATTCTTTGTTTGAATTGTTCTATTTCAGAATAAATTCAGAAAGTCGAAATTTTACACGTTAAAATAGATTTTTTTTCAGAATTTTGCAATTTTTTCAAGGATTGGAATTTTGTTTCTGTTTGCTTATGTGTTCCAGTATATTACCTATTGCTGAACTGTTAGCAGCCAGGAGTTAGATTTTAATGATTTATTTATTTCCTGCAAAATATAAGTAGACATGGATAATTCCTTGGTGGTACAGTATATGTATATTTCGACGAACTTTCTTTAAATCTCTAGTTTAATATGTAATAGTGTGTAGATTGCTGTATCATAAAATAAGTAAAATATACACATCAAAATATTTTTAAAGCTTGTAATTTCTTATTTTAAAATAACAAGTAAATTTTAAAAAAGTAACTTTTAAATAAGATGAGTTACGTTAAATTGGAACGGGTAGTCAGTCATACGTTGTATAACTACCCGTTGTAGTTCAAATGTATTTCAAAATTTTGGTATAGCTTTTCCTTGAAAGACGATTAAAATCAATTAAATTAAATTTGTTTTATGTGTTTCATGGGTCTTATTGAAAGCTGTACTTCATAGTCATGTAACTACATCTATCATTCTAAATAGGTACGTGCTTTCCATTTAGAAATCGAATTTCTGAATTTAAAAAAGTATCATAAGGGTTAAATTTAAAACTGTATGTCTGTTAGAGAAAAGGAAATTTTAAACAAGACTTTGTTGATAGTGAAATAATGTCATAGTTAGTAATTTTGAAATATTGAAATTTTTTGTCTTATGTCACAGAAAGTTACTCTACATATTGAAGCTGTTCTTACCCAACTTAGATACTTGTGAATCTTTCGTTGAATACAATGCTTTTCTTTTTGTAAAAGCGCTGTAAAATCAACCTTCTGTTTATTAAAAAAATTGTTATCGATTGAGTTTAATTTGTCTACACTGATAACATTTATTTCTATCACAAACTCCGTTATTGCACATGCCGCTGAATGGAATTTTCAGGAAAAAGTGCGTTTGCTTCAAACTAAATTAGTCACGAATGCAGTAAATATTTAGCCCCTTGGACAAATAGAACGCTGGTTTATATGTAGCCTATAATACCCACTGGGTTTTAAAATATAAGTTTACCAAATGTGGAGTGTATTGGATAAAAGGTGGATTTATAAAGAGAATGATACAAATGTCTCTCAACTCTGCTTAACATATCTAACAGAAGTTACGTAATTCCGAATTTTCAAGAAAAATTGCTTTACCATCTTCTCATATTGATGATGAATTCAAAACTATCGCACACTAGGTGCAAAAATTGCATAAGTAGAACATTTTCTTAGAAAAACTAAGTGACAGACTATCCGCCAAAAATTTGCTATTTTTACTGAAAATGAATGCAGGGGAATATTCGTAGTCACTTGAAAACTCAAAATCAACTTTTGTAGTACTCACATTAGAAAAAAAACTTTCAGCAGAAGTGCAATGAATATGAAATGAATTATATGGATGGTTGTATATATGTATGTCTTCGTCCAAAGTAAATTGTAGAAGCGATGGAGAAATTAAAAATGAATATTGAAATTTTTTCCGTACACTTAAATGATGCAAACATTTGTTTATGAAAAAAAATTGTGATGATGACTTTTCAATCAACATATTATCAATATAACCCGAGAAAAGCCGGGTACTTCTGCTAGTATTGTATAATTCGGGATTATTTTAGGTAGTTATTAGTTTAGCCTAAAAACATTCTGATTTTTTAAATTTGATCTTCATTTTCAGTTCTCACGATTTGTCGATGTGTCGAAAAACTTGAATGTTTAGAGAAAAATAGGCGATTATAATCTTAACTGGCATTTATTTTTGTTTTTGATTTTCTAATGAAATTACAATATATACATCTCATAAAAAGTGTCAAAGTATCTTAGAGTAAATACTTGTAATGGAGAATTTAAAACATTTTCCTCCTCTTCAAGAAATATTTTTATCTAGCTGATATATTTTCAAATTAGATTTTGCTAATTTGAATAGAATAATCAAAGTAACTTGATATATTTGTTTTCTCAAGCGTAATGAGGTAATTTCGTAGAATCATTTTAGAAATTACCATTTTATGCCATTCTCAAACAGGAATGGAAGAAATCAGTAAAATAAATTGGAACGAGATTTGAATACATCGAGGAGAGGAAACATCGGCTAAAAAAAGAGTGAAAGGCAAACTTTATGTGAATTCATGGAACTAAATATAATTTAACTAAATAAATTAAACGCGTGGAAGTGATGTAACCCCCAAAAATATGCAGGGTGTTTCCAAACTCTTTGTACAAAATTCAAGTGGAGGTAGGATCCTTTAAATGAACATAAGAGTGAATAACATTTTTTGCTCTAATTTATAGTTGTCAGTAGATGAACACTTACAGCTTCGCAGTAGGTGCTTAACGTTGTGCACACCAACAGTAATATACACCCTACAACTTTCACGCAACTAGCAAATCCAGGTGGCGCTTGAAAGCATACATCCTTATGTTTTAAGTTCCTGACATCCCCTTAATATTTGTAAAATAAATATGGACACACTATCAATTATCGAGGTTCATCACTGTTTTTAATACATTTTCGTTCACAGAAATTTTGAAGTGTTTTTTTCATAGTGGAGCAGTGAGACTTTTCTGCTGTGATGATGAAACAAAAGCTGCTTGCTAGGTACGTAGGTAGTTGAACTTACGTCGCAAATGGAAGTAAAACGATCTATTGGTGACAGTCTGCCGTCAAACCCGAAGGAAAATATCAGAGGACTACAGGTTGTAATTTTGAACCACCAGAAACTGCAGGGAAGAAGAAAAAGTTGAACACAATTGCTCACCCAATTGAATAAAAAAGATTCTATTGGTATAAATATCAGATTGAAACTGATCTCAAAGTTGTCCATATCGCTGAGGATGATCCCTAGACGCAAGGAAAGTAATTCGTGAAACGGAAAGGTTTATAGTAATCTAGGGCAATCACTGTAGTAGTCATGGAAACTTCTGCGTGGCGACGAATTTATGTAGCTGATTCATTTTCTTTCGAAAAGTTTTGTTTTCTTGTACCTTAAACTATGAAATAAATGTTCAGGTTAAATTTCGTAAAATTTAACGTTTAACCTCCTGAAAGATTCACAAGCAATTTTCGTCCTGAGGTAAGATAAGGTAATTTTAATTAACGTCATACTAGAGCAACACAACGGGCTATTGACGACGATCCAGGATCAATCCCCTAACGGAAAGATCCGAGTACAACACCACGTAATTTTGAACCACGGTCGGATGACGAGGCAACACCTGGGTTGGCACCCACTCTCCAAACTTCTACACCAACCCAACGAGAGGACTTACGGCCACAATACATTTGAAGTACATCAACCGCCTCTACACCATACGCTTACAAACATCCACGCTCTGACCCGGATTGGAACCAGGAACCGTCCTTAAAACTACATGAAGTCTTCAAAGTTTACTACTACTACATGAATTCGGACACCAATTTTGTCCTTCTTCACCAACATAATCTCTCCAGGATTTTTTCAACCTATAGATGTGATTATAAAGTCACTATGTGTTCTATGAAGGGAAAAGAAATATTTCACTACTTGGAAATCAGGTGACGCTCAAAGCGTTAACTTTTGAGAACTTTTGTATTCGCACGACTATTATTTTAAAGTGTTTTCACACTGATAAAGTAGGGATATCAAAGAAGAAAAAATCAGTCTATAATATGTAAACACGAGATACAGAAAGCAATAAAAATAAAATTATTTAGCGTGGTTACTGAACAAGATCTGAAATTTAGTAATTAATGATGAAACTGACGCTATCGAAGCTAATATTAAGGTACGTATACATTTCTGAGACGAACCGTTCGCGAGTCGATCGTAAATCGTTCGTTGAAATTATTTACGCAACGAACTTCCGACGATCCATGGGAAAGGAAGGAACCAATCGCGAACCAACAGGCAGTCATTTGTCAGCAACCGGTGATAAGGATGGAGCTTGGAGGTTCGCGAGCAGAAAGACGAACTACTTACCACGACGCCCCAATCTGAACTAAGAACGCCTTTGTGTTAGTTGAAAAACCGACAGGAAGCGTATCGCCACGAGCGGTTCACGAACCGTTCATTTGGCGCCCGAAACCCCATCCCAGTCATGAGAACTAGAGGCTCGCAAATGTATACACGCCTTTACAAAATAAATTAAATATGAAAAATTAAAATTAGTCAATTTTATTTTAAATGAAACATTTAATTTAAAAAATGATGAATAACAGCTACGCATTGGATCATGTAAAACAACAATCATGTCAAATCGGTTGGCGAGTGTAATCAAACAGGTGGCGGGCCACCTAGTTTTGTTTAAAGCATTACTATTGTAAATCGGCAATCATTTCTATGAATTCTTTGTACTTATACAGATTTATAACAGTTGTTATGAAAAATTGAAAAATCATGGTAAGAAATATGTTTCAGAATGTTTCCAGAAATGTTTTTAAAATTATGTATAACAATCTGAAATGTTCTTACAATAATCTTTTTTTTTTGTGTGAGTGTCCTTTTTAGATATACTTTATTTCACTTTACATTAGATGTTAAAGTAGTCATTTGGGTTTAATAGACTATAATTGCTTTGAATTCTCCATACTTAGAAACTGATGAAAATATTTATTATGAACAATAAAAATGTCATTGGTGACCAAATGTTTTTGAATGTTTTTAATACTAGTTTATTAAAACTATATAAAAGCCGAAATCTTCTTAAAAGCATTAAACTTATTCAGGAATACTTCATTTCTGTACACTTGAACAAAAATATCACACGACACACGTGTAACTCAGCATATAAGTTAAAAGTCGTCATACCGAGTTATACGTGTCATACTGTCTTTGAATTATCTATACAAAAACTTATCAGAAGGGTATTATGAAAAATGGCATACTCAAAGTAACCCAATGTTTTGAGAAGTTTTTTAATGAGGATTTTTTTAAAAGTAAATATAAAATACTGAAAATTTCTTAAATATATTAAACTCATTCCCTTCAGATATACTTACTTATACTTTACTTTTAAACAACATCCATAACACGAGAAACATAAAACAGAATATAATTTAAATTGTCGTTTGAGAGAATTTTACCTTAACTTCTTTGAGCTATCCTATCCTATCCCAGTCATTAGCTTATAAGAGGGAATATTATGAACTATATAAAAAAATGAATAACCAAATATTTCATAATTTTTTGATTGATCAATTTTCTGAAAGTACATGTAGAAATCCGGAATGCTTTTAAAGGCATCAAACTTATTCCAGTCACGTAAACCTTATACCACGTTATACTTAAACATGTGACAATAAATAATGAGTAAACACATATAACTTGATTTAGTTAAAGTTGGGATTTACTCCTTAACATCCTAATATAATTCCCTAACATAAATCCACAGAATTTCTGAAAGTACATATGAAAACCTGAAATTCTCTTAAAGGCATCATATTCCTGTCTCGTATAATTTATTCTTGAACATATAACAGTAAATAATATACAAAAACATGCGACTTCATTTAGTTAAAGTAGTGATTTATTCTTTAACACCCTAATATAATTCCCAAACATAAATCCAAAGCATCTCCCACATTGGAATGATACATTAACACAGACCTCATTCAAAGTCCTCTTATTCGTTTTGTTACGTTAATCTTTTATTCGGTAGCTATTACTACCACTACAAATCAGATTCGCGTAGGACCTGTCGATTCGGCCGTAGTTGAAAACTCCTGACGCCCACCAGCGCCCTCACGAATAAGAGTTTATTAAAGTCCCTCGATGAGGGGAAAGTCGTTCACTTTTCCCAAACGGTCCGTCTCTCTCCTTCAGCTCCCAGTTCTTCCAAGAGCGCAACGGGAAAAAATTCTCTTCAACCTCTCGAAGCTTATCGGAATGGGTTGTCAAGTTTTGCCAGTGCTCATAGTCCTCGCGATCATTGAGTTGACTTTTTCCTCGCCAGTTTTGCAGGTAATATTTTCATTTATCATTATCATGCACAGATTAGAGACGTTTAATGTTTATTAGGAATGCTTTCGGAGAGTTTCAGTCTTCGTGAATCGAGCTTGTAGTTTTTTTTTTATCTTACATACTCTTTATTTTACTCTCCTCGTGATTTCGACAACATATCTCGTTCATTACGATCTGATCAATTTAGCTAATGACGAGATATCTCGTCACCAAGAATACCGAATGAAGATATTACATTTTATGAGATCAAGGTCTCATCAGTTTTTCTATTGAAGAGATATGTCGTCCTTTTCAAGTACTGGTCAGTTTTTTCTAATGACGAGAAATTTCGTCCCTTAATATCTGGTTAGTTTATTTAAGATAAGATATTTCGTTAAGAAATCCACCAGGAAGATAAAAGGATAAGAACTAAATGGATTCTAAATTATTATTTGTGTAATTGCAATCGCATCCTTATTATGGTTTAGTATTCATAATTACGTACGCATTTGCTTTGAAAGAGATTGCAATATTTTATTTTGCAAAGTATTTGTTTCATTTTACACATTATTTCTCTTGGCTATTTATTGTATCCTTTGTGTAATATATTTTTGAATATTCAATTGGAATATATGTTATGTATTAGATTAAATCGGGGGGGGGGGGGTTGTAATCGTATAATATTTAAATTAAGTTGCATGTTTTGAAATACTTTAACCGAGCAATATGTCAATCTAGATATTTTGTTCTTGTAATTTGTTAGAAATATTTTGCAGAAATTCTTATGTGTTTACTATGCAATTACGAACTTTTAGGGAGAAAAATCAAGTTTGGTTACGTTAATTTTTGTTTTTTCACGCACACATGCTCTTAACAACTACTCAACAGTTTTAAAATTATTAAGTATGTGTTCAAAGAAAGCTAAAAGTAGCAAATTTTCATCACTAACCATTTTTGAAATTTTTAAATAAATTAATTTATAACTTTTTGTTAAAATAGAATACAGTTTTTTAATATAGCATAAAATTTAAACTTAAATATTGGTGTTCTAGAAATATATTTTACGTACCAGGAACAGAAGCATTTATAACTGAAAGTTTCGATGTCCAGATAAAATGTTTTTGTGTTTAAAATATGTTGTTAAAGAGATGCTTTCAGAAACTGAAGACAATATGAATAAATAAATTTTAATTACCAAGATGCCAAAGTATGAATACATGAACCATTCCAAATTTGAAGTCTAGTCATTGCCTTTCTATCAGAAAGGAAATTAATTAATTTTTTAAGTAAGCTAAGAAATTCGGTATTTGTTCAAACGTTTGCTTAAAATAATGGAAATGTTTTCACAGAAGAGGATTTAAATTAATTTAGGGGAATAAAATTGGCTTCTTTCAAAGTTTATGACTTAAGTAATGCCCATAACGTAATTTCGTTAAGTATATTATAATTGTTAAATGTTTAACATCTGGTAATCTCATATGTTTCTTGCTTTCTTCTTTACAAAGTTCCTTTACAAATTCGTCATACTAATTATAACTCGTAACTCCTATACTTTAACAAATGAGTTACGAGTTTTGCTAATTCGCATGGCGATATGCTTGTAGGAATCATCCTCTATTCCAAAGAACTATTAAGGCGTTACTGTCCTTTAAAATGTAATAAACAGGACAAGAGATTTTCAAAGCCATATTTATTGTACTAGAAACATAAGATGCAAGTGTGAAAGGATTAAAAGTTCAGTTCCGTTCAATTTGAGAAAAGCAAAGAAATAATTTTTTTTGTGTAGCTATTATAGCGGTAATAACTGCAGTTACACATCTCAGCATAGAAAGAAAGGGGCTTTGGATGTGAGTTTTTTAATAAGTCGGTTCATGCTGATTCCAAACGTTGCCGAAGTTCATCCAGTGTAGCTACAAAGAGTCTGTAGTATGCCAGTCGCTGACTGGCAGTTGACCAGACATATCGATGAGCGACAGATCTTGTGAACAGGAGAGCCACGAAATAAATGAAATCTGATGGATATTGAGGAATTGTTGTAGGTTGTATGTCATGTGCGGTCCTGTTTAAAACTAGCCACGGGTTCTAGCAGGAGTTATACATCCCTGAAGAAAAAGGAGGACATCAGGTCAAAAATTCAGAGATGTAGCGGTGGCTGTTGAGTGAACCGGCATTGCCTAGTAGGTGGTTGCTGGAATGAAATGCAATGCCACACACAATTCCATAACGCCAGGTGATAAACCGGTTATGTAGATCCATAATGAAGGAGTTATGCACTCTATAAACCGCGTTGATGTCATTTGGATGCTACTTTCGTGGTGTTGTAGAAAGAATCGAGGTTCATCTGAATTCATATTCATCAGATTCATATTGAGACCTAGTCATGCCATGTGCTACGTTCTACGCATCATTGCAGTCGCAGATGCATTTGGTGCAGTTGAATGCAGTCACATATAGGCAGGTAGTTAATTAACGTCGCCGCAACGTAAATTTATTGAGGGGTCCAAATAGCAAAATGTTTAATAACTTCAAAACCAATTATGTATTTAGAGAAAATTTTGTTATTATTATTTTATTAGTAAATATTATTCATTTAAATTAACCATAGATAAATTCACTGTTGCGCATTCGAACAGTTAAGAAGCCAGCTTACTGTTAAAAAGAAACTAAATGTAAAACGGAGCATGAAGATAAGTTTAGACATGGAAAACAGTAGTGTTTCATTAAGGGTATTTTCTTATGGGTTGTCTGTTTCCTCTCCTGGTGGTTGTCTCGATGAGGTATCTTGTCATTAGCATAATTGTCTAGATCTTTATGGACCAGATATATCGTCGTCAAAAGAAAACTGAACTGTGATGTCGTGCAAAAATTGGTATATTTCTTGCTGACAAGATATTTTGTCATTCGCAAAGCATTTTATATTATATCTAATAGACGCATCACAAGAGATGAAACTGAAGCGAGAGAACAATAAAATGAGCTGAGAAAATGGTAGGAAGGATGTAGGTAAAGAATTGCGAATTCTCGAAGCGTGTTCTAATTGATTGCCGTGTTTTCGGGACCAGTAACAAAGACAATTATTGAAGTTCGTGCTGTCCTACTTAGGCTAAACAAAATCCATGAGTTCATTTACGTATAAACAGTCCACGACGATAATGAGATTAACTATTCTGTTGGTTTATCTTCGCATCGAAAACTGCTTTCTTGTGGCCAACCTGATGCAAAACTTTTCCCAATTTGGATCTCTATTACCATTGCAGATTTGGGAAAGTTTGTATCAACAATGATTCTCATCATTAACAAACAAGACCAGATCTTGATGAACGAGATTACTCGTTGTTGACAAATTTGACCTGATCTTGATAGACGATGTATGTTATTGAAATCACTATAGGGGTTAAAACAAATCCTCTCTATACAGCCTCATACTAGCAAGGAAGCGATTAGGAGAAGCCTGCATAATATTGTATTTCATACTGGTCAATAAAAACTTTTTACCATAAGAAAATCAAATTGATCTCAAAAGTCCACTGGACAGTCTAGAGATGGCAATCTGCCGACCTCTATCATGATCGAAATTGAGAATACCCTGTGTATGTATTCTCTGGTAAACATCTGTGGGAAGGATTTTCTTTTGAATGGAAAGTAAATTTCCGTGATTCGTTACCTTTTACCCTGCTATTTATGAAGCTAGGTGTAATATTTTAAAATTATTTGATTATTTGTAACCTATCTCTCATGTAACGTGAAAAACTAATAGATCGCATTTTTATATTCAGTGATTGTTAAAAAGATCTTACTTTTTTGGTTTTGATCAAGTGTTTCCTTGGGCTTATAAAGTTTTGAATTTGGCCCATTACATAATTCCTAAGAGCAATATTATTTCTTCATAGTAACGTATTTCTTATCATCATGGGTAAGAAACTTGGGAATTGAGGTTCTCTGAAATTACAGTTTCTTCTCACCTCTACTGCTCGCAATTGAAATGATACTTAGAGATAGTGGAATACAGTTGAATAGATAATAGAACCTCACAACCAAAATAGATAAACGGCTGCTACCATTTGATTCTGAGGAGCTAGCAAAGTCTCGAATATGTCCTACATGCTCGTTATCGACTTACCGCGTATATTTTTAACTGTCAGCATGTTCAAATCTCATGTCATAGCATTGATGCCAGAATTTCAGATTATATAGCTGTGTATACTTTTAATTAGACACCTATTACGCTGGTGAGAAAACCTAAATCTATACCGAGGGTAAGAAGACCGATTATCGATTTAAAACTTTCAAAGATGTCCAAGAAACACGATGCAGAGTATTAATGCAGCAGCTAACGAGCTGCACTTAGGGAGAAAGTCGAGGTCTCTGGGATTCTAAGGATACCAGGCATGATACAGTGTAACTGGAAGCGTGATCAGCATGCCCCGGAGAAATTATTTCAGTGGAAATCTGCACAATTGACTAAAGAGACTTCAGACCGCAACCATCTATTTCTCGCTAATCCAACATCCTCCTGTAATACAAGCCAGGGGTAGCAGAAACAACCAACTTGATTGAGAGAAGTAGGTCAGGACAATAGAACTCCGAGTATCGAGTATATTAGAAGCTTACTACAAGAGCTCTGGCGACACATTATGCTAGACTCACCCCGAATTCTCACCATCGAGCACCTGGTGTGACAGAAAACCAATACTTACAAGATAATCTGGCAAAAAATCAACTTGTCCGTCGATGTCGGCACCATGACGAGGCAGCTGCATAGTCATTTCTCATATTATCGCCATATGCTAGTGGTATATGATTACATTCAATATGTAGAGTGATGTGGGTTGTCGGTGCATACATAATGACCATAAACAACCTAAATTTCATTCTTCGCACCGCTTACATGTAGTTTTACGTAAGCATATGTACGTAATAAACTTATGCACCTGTTCGTGTTTTTGAATAGGGTTGATGATTTTCTTTTTAAAACTGTAGTGTTTTAAACCTCTTGTGTATGTGTGTCTATGTGTGGTGAATACCTGAATTAAAAGCTATTAATGCTAATCTAATGAACCTCTGAAAATGCTTAATAAAATATCAATAGTTCTTCATTTTCTGAAATCCTTTTGCAAGAAATAAAAATTGCTTCCAATAATATTTACTAATAGTTTCCAATGTAACTCAACAGCTCTTACGCTAAGGATATAACTACAAGATTGACTTTTGAATTTATTTTTTTGGAAGTATGGATAGTATAAATGACTATAATCTGTAAGGCAAATGAAATATGAAGGGTATAGAAAAATTCAAATTTATATTGAAAACGTGGAAAAAAAATTGCTCCCAAGTTCATGCATCCTAAAATAAGAGATTAAGGTAAATGAATACTCATCTTCAATGCATTGATATAAATTATATTGAAGTGAGGATCTGGAAAATCTAGAGGGTGCGGTGGAGTTTGGTTTAATGGAGATACATTTGGAATAATGGAAACAGTGGAAATTTCTAGTATTGTGATAATGTGTAAGGTATAGAGCTTTATCCTTAATCCTCTAGGTTATACAACAGCGATATCTTGTCCATCCAGATTCAACTAATTGTGCAGACGACTAGATATCTCTTGGTCAAAATGTTGCCAATTTTTGTCGATCAAGAGATCGTATTACTTTTTGACTATGGCGAGATCAAGGATCAGTTTCCTTCTAATGACGATATATTTTATCCATCAAGATCTGGTCAGTTTCCCTACAGACGCGATACCACGACACGAATTAAACTACAATCACAGTCTTCGTACGCCTTATAAATTACAAACAAATTTAATATGAACAATATTAATATGCAAAATCAAAAAGTAGTGTTTCTACAATATTTTAAAATGCATAGAAATAATCGAAAGCTAATGATCTTAAAACAACAGGGATAGAAATGTGCAATGCTTTTCATCCTTACAGTTTTCAAATGGCAGATGTGATCACTTCCAGCTGAATCTGTAGAACCATCATTGCAAACTTCTAAGAACTCTTCTTAGTACTATTATATGTGACTTAGTAGGTATTTGGACAGAATACTCATACTCTTAACAATAGAAGGGCTCTCGGTGATTTGATCGAGTGCATAACGCAGAAAGGATACATGCGGACTTGCTCACGATATGAATTATTCCATCTAGAATTTAATCATCCGAATTACAACTATGTCAACTGTAATGGCGCTGTCTGGGTTTTCATATTACAGAAAATTGGAAGAATTTTGAAACCTCTAATCGGTTATAATGAAATATGCAATTGAAGCATATTTCACTGAATAATCCATTATGGATAGTTAAATTTTGCTGTTAGAGTATATTTTGTTGAATGCTCTGTTATTTGTAAGATGATTGTGTCTGATATTATAGTCCTTAAATCCCATCAATTTTCATCCTATACGATATGAAATGCTGTACTTACGACTGACGAATTTTCTGCAAATATATCACGTATGCAAAGTGTTTTAATTTATACTTGATTTACGGAATTGTTTTATAAGAATTATGAAGACAGTAAGTCATTCGAAATTACTCGTAGCTTTTTTCAATGAAAATATTATCTGAAGCTATTGTTATATACTATTATAACTATTTAGTTTCAGTTCATGTCGCGTTGCTCCTCTACGTGTATATGTTTAGGATTCACACTTGTTGCGTAGGTATGAGAAGGATTCTAACCACAAGCAAACAATACAGACGGTATGAGAATATTTTACTTTCGCTGTCCAAATGCTCTAGCATGATGTATATCGGGGTTACTTTTAAATATAATTTATCACCCTTTTGGAAACATTTGGTGTTTAATGTAATTGGCACTGGCTAATCAACTACCATACATCAATTCGCAGTTCTTTCTTTGGAATTTCTATTGGCGAAGTTCGAAAAACAAACCAATTTACGTCATGTTGAGAATACGTAGAGGAAACACTACCACTACCAACGTCCTGATTATCTCAGACAACTGGCCTTCGAGGTGGTAAATAACATCGCTAGTGACGCAAAACAGATCCTCACCGACGGGTGAATGAGCAAGGAAATATGACATAGGTATTTTCAGAAAATATATTAATAACATCGTTAAAATCAAGAGAATTAAGGTCAATCATTGCTTTGTGCTGCGTTCTGAACTCCTGATTTGATAAAACTCTAAATCATGCGTTACCTTGTATTAGATACAATAGCATTTGAATCCCAACCGGTAGAAGAAAATTAAATAATCAGCTGGGTAATTAGTTGAGTGCTATTGATAAAAATTAATACATATATCCTGAAAACATCCCCTAAGCGTCCCATAACCATGAAATACCCCTAAGTAGATACAATCCTACTTTAATTAAAAAGAAAATTAATTGGACTGGATAAAAACATGAATAGAGACTAGTCCTTAAACCACTTCCATCGACTTGTTGGCTTACTTTTAAGAAGATTTACTCAAAGGCAAAGGTTCCAAACATCACAGTTTGCAGGAGGTATCTTGTGACGATCGCCAAACCCAATCCGTAACTCTATGGGGGAGTAACTGCACATTATAACAGCGCGTGAAATGATCCATCAGTCTTTAATGTACTTTTTTGAAGGGCTGTTTGTCATTGAAACTCGCAATCCGAAACGTATAACAAGTATATACGGACGTATTAAGGAAATTTCGAAGCGTTCCTCAATAAGTTTTTTGCACAGCTTCTTAAAATCTAGTACCAGAAACTCCAGCTGACAATGTTAAAAATGGCACAAAGTGAACACTAGAAGATAGACAGAATCGATGTCTTAAAGCCCCTTCCATAAACACTGACAGCACCCAACTGCTCGTAAATACACTCTATAACAAAAAAATCGACGCACCAAGAAGGAATCATCCGATTTCTTTGAAATTTCGTATGCAAAAATGTTTTGACCAAATATGCAAGTTATTGAAATTTGGTGTCCAATGAATGAATAGTGCGATATCCAGCGCATCGGAACTGCGCATCCAGCAGATGTATATAAGGAGTTGTTATTGAACTGTTGTTAAAAATTTCTGCTGCATTGCGATTTAGGATACCTTTCAACGACTGAAAAAATGCCTCGCCGCAGGATTCGAGCTGCTCATTACGAGCAACTTTCAGAGTTTGAAAGAGGTCGTATCATTGGATTGAAAGAGGCAGGTTGGGCGAATCGGAGAATCGCTCGTCATGTGAGTCGAAGCGATGCGGCGATTAGAAGATGCTGGCAAGAATGGGTGGACAGTGGCAGATTTCAGCGTCGTGATGGTAGCCGTCGACGTAGGGCCACAACAGATCATGAGGACAGAGTGATTGTCAGATCAGCTGTCACAGCGCCTGATTCATCGCTATCAACCATCAGTCGTGCGAACCACACACGAGTGTCCACCATGGCCATTCACAGACGGCTGAGAGAGCGAAATCTACGCTCGTTCCGACCGTTACGCCACCTGCCACTCACGCCTGCACACTGTCGAAACAGATTACAGTGGTGCTTGGCTCGATCAGGCTGGAATGATGCTGACTGGGGACGTATAGTCTTTAGCGACGAATCCCGCTTCCAACTGTGTCCTGACGATCATCGAAGACGTGTCTGGAGACGCCCAGGGCAGCGTGCTGAACCTGCTTTCACTATGCTATTTACCTGCGCCACATGGGCCCTCAACAAGGAGTTATGGTCTGGGGTGCCATTTCCCTTGATAGTCGGACCCCTTTGGTCGTCGTTAGAGGTACATTTACTGCACAGCGGTACGTTGACGACATTCTGAGACCTGTTTTGCTACCGTTCTTTTCGCAGTACCTTGGGCTTATTTTTCAGCAAGACAATGACAGACCACATACGGCACGTATTGTTATGAACTGTTTTCAAGCTTGTCAAACACTTCCTTGGCCAGCCAGATCACCAGATCTCTCTCCCATCGAGCATGTCTGGGATATGATGGGAAGGCGACTGAATCCAGTAGGGAATGTTGATAACGTAGTCCTACAATTGGAGCAAATTTGGTAAGAAGTATCGCAGGAGACCATCCGGGAGCTTTATCGGTCTATGCCACTCCGTGTGGCAGCTTGCTTCCAGGTTAGAGGCGGTTCAACACCTCATTGAGCTCGTTACTGTAACTCTGAAATAAATCATTAAATTGTTCTGAAATTTTAATCATTTTAGATTCTATACATAATTTTCCTATTCACCAATTTTTGTCTCCATCGGATAACTCCTTCTTGGTGCGTCGATTTTTTTATAGAGTGTATTCTCGCCTACCTTTCGGTTGTTATGAGCATTATATAGTTTTCTTTGATTTAATCCTCCTGATGGTTGTTTCGACTAGGCACCTTGTTATTAGCCAAACTGATCACATCCTGGTGGATATCTAGTTATAGAAAAAACTGTCGAGATCGTGATCACGTCATTATCATGAAAAGAAATCGGTACCATCTTGATGTCGGGATCTCTTGTCATTGGTAAAATTTGTCAGTTATCGATGAACGAGATATATCGTCGAAATCACTTAGAGAGTTATGGATCGAAGGTTCTGTGTGACGTCTGAAATACATCGTTCGGGTGCAGCCCTCGAGTACTCTGGGGAGAGGATCATACCGCCTTTACAGGATTCATGAAATTCGAGTGTCGAAAATGATTCGATCGGAAAATGATTCGAAATCGATTCATCAAATTCGAGTTCGAAGTCCCATGAAGTTTGTATGAGGAGGGTAAAGAATTATGAACTTTGCACCAAATGCACGATCGCACTGGCTTCTACAGAGCACCTTCCTTTCGCAGTACCCTGCAGAGGAGAAATTCTCCATAGCGATTCCTATACATAAAAGTATAGGAATCGCTATGGAGAATTTCTTGAAAGGTTCGGAACTGTCGATCAGGAACACAGTGCTAAAGATCTTTTGAACTTGGTTTTATCTCAGACTAGACCAAGTGAGAAACGTATGAAGAAAACTTCAATCACTTAAACCAATTTTCACCTTGTCAATATACACACTTCCTGCAGTATTGAAACCTGTAAATAAATAAAATTGCATTTTATACAAATTAATGCTAGCGTTTACTGTTTTAAATGTATGTGAGATAGTTTAATATTTTCTTAATTACAAAAGAAGTATGGTGCATTTAAAAGTACTTTTTCCAGAAAATATTTATTTTCATAGTTTTATTGATTAGCATATTTCTATCTGAACCAAATTATATTTAAGAAACTTTCATGACAGAATGTGAGAGATTGCCTTTATGCATTCGAAATGAATACTCCTTATATTTGAGGTTCTATTGTTCATAGACAAGTTATACATGAATGCATACACATTTCCATTAAATGTGCAAAAGTTGCATCTATACTAGCATTTTTTAGACATGGAAGAACATATCAAAACAATTTGTGCATTAATTTCAAGCAAAACAAGAACTGTAGCTCTTAAACCACACAGAATCAGGAATCTTCAACTTGGAAAAATGTTTTGCTTTGAATTTAGAGAACAAAGTGTTAAAACTATATATCGCTGTTTTTTTTGTTGTCATTTATGTGTTTTTTATTTAGTGATTTTATTTTGTTCACCGAGAACCATTTATCACAGTACAAAGATTTGGACAAACATCTTTTTCTGAGGAAAATGTTTTTATGTTTCTAAGTAATTCACAAATCTTCGTTTTACAGAAAAAAGCAACTTTCATGATAGATATAGGCATGTGGACACCGGAAGGTTAAAATAGTTTTAGGTATTGACAAAAATATCTTAGTTGAAAAAATATGTATGGTTTTTTTAATTAAATTATCTAAAGTTGGTTTCTCTTCAATGCTTATATGACTCGCTGTATACTTATTTTTGAATCTGTAATATGTTTTTCTGAAGGTAAACACTTTTATTTACTTTGTAAAGAGTACGAAATACTCAAATTTAATGTCAACACTTTTATTCCGACGAATCGAATATACCGTTATAACCGTTGGCTATAAATATTTAATGCCCAACTTTCGCTATTTCTGAAAGCAAGTTTTGCTAGCATTTCGCATCTTAGATGCATTATAGATAGAAACATCAGCCACAAGCAAATAGATGGCGCGAAAAGAAATCATTGTACGCTTCATATTTCATGTAAATATGTAATGAATCCAAAATGTGGTGGATTTCGAGGCACTTTTGACAGTAAACGCGTTTCCTTTTCGTTGTAACATGACGGTAGTAATAGTCTAAGCCTCTTCTACTATCCGAGTCTTTCAAAAAGTGAAATTTTAATACAAAAACCGATACTTCATCTTTCATGGTATAAGCTTTTTACTATGTGGAAAGAGTAGAATTTATACACGCATAAAATATTCTGTATCCAATATCTTTATCATGCTTATGATTATTTATTAAATATAAGTGTGTTTTGTTGAGAGTATAAACCACATTTCATCACCGAAAAGATACCATCCTGACGTGTTACACTGATACTACTTTCCAGTAAGTACTCTACAGAGTACACATACTCTCTTTTACGTCTTTAACCCTCTGAGGAGTACACATGTATTAATTCCAAATTGCAATGTGTAGTCTTCCATGGTCGACTTCTAACCAGTTTTCATCTTCTTGAAAAACACAATCTTTTAAAAGGATTTTATTCTAAGAAAAGGACGAATGGAATCTATCTCCTTCCAGAGAATTCTACTTTGAGAAAAGGACCAATACAATCAATCCAGAATATTACAATCTGAGGAAAGGAGCAATAAAATATTTCTAGAGATCGAAAGATGCATAGATTATTTCAATCTATAGAATTTTCCAAAATGATCAATTCGAAGAAAAGGTCAAATTGAATCCTTCCAAAGGATTCTGGTTGAAGAGATGATTACGGCCACGTTATGATCATGCTGTTGAAGTTAATAGATACGATGAAGTGATAGTGTTTTTGACTTTGTGCTGTGCTACGATTTTATGTCTTGATTGAATGCCATTCCATATCACAGCCGAAATGAAACAAACTCTTTTGTGCAATTACATGTTAAATCACCACATTGAATTTGGTTGCCCGAAGTTATCTTAATTTATTATCTCCCAACACTTCTATTACTCGATGTATCCATTTCCAGGTCATTCCTGTTAATTCAGAACTTGATATGACATTGCACATTTACTAATGTGGAAGCTGTACTTTTAAAAAACACGGCCTTTTTCTCTAGGTTTAGGCTTCATCTTGTACAAGTAGATTAGTAACAACAGTACTGAACCTTTTAATCAGACCCTACTTATTCGAGTTAATGAGATAAAATGAAGTGCATCGATAATGCTGTATGAATGAATGAATTTATCATGAAATACAATACGGTGTATTGTATGTAAAAAAAATGTTCTCTTAGAGCACTGGATGGAGGTTTTTTCAATCGCGTTTTGAAACCTGAACGAAGAACTGTTGAAAGCTTGGAATCTACTAAACCTTTAAATAACAGTTTTCCTAGAAAGGATGTTTTTTTACACTGAAAGGGAGATGTCAATTGTTCCAAACTAATTCATGAATGTTTCTGAAACATGTACATAATACCGTTTTCAAGTTTTGATCACATTGTTAATGATCAAGGAACTCATTCTAATTAGACATTTTTTATCAAAAAATTGCTTGGATGATTAATTACGATAGTTTTAAGCGATGTTTCATTGCCTTAAAACTATTACTATAGTTATCATAATTCACATATAGTTTATGTCACTGATCTATAGTAGAAGAGCATGAAACTTTAAGAGTTGATGTTGAAACAATTTAGCTCTATTTAAATTTACCCGCCCATTAAAGTTTTATAGAAGCATAAAATGTTCTTTTTTACTTTGGTATAACACATTTTTGAAAATTATCATGAACCACCTAAGATTGAATACAAGCAATGAAACCAAATCTTTTGAGAAGGTATAGATGTGGAAAAAAAGCTAATAACCAGGGATATATTCAGTGATTACTAATAAATATGTCTGAATGAAATGAATTCAAATATACTATTTTTTTTTGTCTTGAGGTATATCACCATTCAAAAAAGTGAGAGTGCATTGAATTTTATAAATTTTATATATTGTATATTTTACTTTTGTAAATAGCTTCACATGTACTGACACTTCAAAAATATGCTAACATCGGAAAAACTCAAAAGTTTAAAATGGAAATATTTGTAATAAGTAAGTAAAATATTTTATATTGAACAGAAATACCAGTCTTAACTCTCAAATGTAGTTGTGCAACAAAAGTTCACGTAACTTTATTTCCAAAAGTTTTTAGAATTTCTCCTGACTTGCACACACATAGAAAAAATAAACACATTGAACTCTTTTCTATTGCCCCATAAAATTTAAATTGTTCTATTTTTACTGCATATGACACCATAAACTTTTCTCACTTGTCTAAACGACGAAAGAGAGCTCGATTTTTTCTCGTTATTCACTTGGCAGTAAAAGAGCCCGAATTTATTGCTCTGCCAATATCAGTCTCCCCACATATGTATATAACTTCTAACCGACATGTATACTTTCTTTTACATTCAAGTACTTAAGATGGAAAAAAAGCATTTTAAGAGATATACACTAATAATATTTTATGAATGTTTCTATTTTGTACAACTCAATTTTTAAACAACGAACTAAAAGTTTTGATTTGTCTCTAGCTATTGACAGAACTGTTAAATGTTAATTTTTCCCATCTTATTTCAACACTTCGAACGGTTTCAACGAGATATCTCGTCCTTCAAGAACTGACAACAATTTCGATGATGATGAGATAAATTTTTACTAAACTAAGGCTGATTTTTTTTAATGCTGATGAGATCAAGACCTGGTCAGTTTTCTTCTAAGGACAAAATACCTCTTTCATTAAGATCTGCTAATGGTTTTACTTATGACTAGATACTTGGTCGAGACAACCATATCGGAATCCCCTACTTACATATATAACTTCTAACCGGAACGTATATGTACTTTTACTTCAAGTACTTAAGATGAAAATAAAACTAAAATACTATAAAATAAAAATAAATATACACTATTAATATTTTATGACTGTTTCTATTTTGTACAAGTTCAAACTCAATTTTTAACCAACGAACTAAAAGCTTTGATTTGTCTCTAGCTATTGACAGAACTGTTAAATGTTAATTTTTCCAATCTTATTTCAACACTTCAAACGGTTTCAACGAGATATATCGTCCACCAAGAACTGACAACAATTTCGATGATGATGAGATAAATTTTTACTAAACTAAGGCTGATTTTTTTTTATGCTGATGAGATCAAGACCTGGTCAGTTTTCTTCTAAGGACAAAATACCTCTTTCATTAAGATCTGCTAATGGTTTTGCTTATGACTAGGTACTTGGTCGAGACAACCATATAGGAATCCCCTACTTACATATATAACTTCTAACCGGCACGTATATGTACTTTTACTTCAAGTACTTAAGATGGAAATAAAACTAAAATACTATAAAATAAAAATAAATATGCACTATTAATATTTTATGAATGTTTCTATTTTGTACAAGTTGAAACTCAATTTTTAACCAACGAACTATAGGCTTTGATTTGTCGCTAGCTATTGACCGGACTTTCAAATGTAAATTTTCCCGATCTAATTTCAACCCTTCAAGTGATTTTGACGAGATATTTTGTCCATCAAGAACTGACAACAATTCTGCTAGTGAGGAGATAACATGTTAATAAGCTATTGCTGAATTTTTTTATGATGATGTGATCAAGACCTGGTCAGTTTTCTTCTAAGTGCAAGATATCTTTCATCAGAATCTGCTAATGAATTCGTTTATTACTAGATACCTGTTCAAGGAAACCACCAGGAGGGTTAAAAATGTATAGATAATAGTATACTTTACACAAAATGTATTGATATTTAAGTAAATTATATCTATGTTATGACAGAAATACACATACACTGGTTCATGAAAAATGTACCAACAAGAAGGAATTGTATGATTGACCGGAAAATTGGCAGATAGATAGTTTATCATGTGGTTAATGCAAATGTTTAAAGCAGTATTTGAGAATACAAATGGGATTCACACACGAGCAATACAGGCTGAAGTATCACTCTAAAGGCCTCCCAAAGAGCAAATCTCAAACTATGAATTCGATTATTATTGCTTTGCTAATGCATAAGAATTTTGTGTCGTTAAAGGAGATACCATTATGAACAGTGACGAAGCTTCAGAGAGTAGGAATTATTGAGTCCACAGAAGGAGGAATTTAGTATTCTCATATGGATGCACGCGTTGGTGAAAATTGTTTGTATAATGCGAGAACTTGGGGACAATGATCAGAATAAAGTTCTACATAATGTCGTGAGAGGACAACAATGATGCCTCTGGTTACGTCAGAAACACCCATTCCTTCTGGAGCATAAATGATTACGACGAAAAGAGAAGATAAGATGGGATAAGCACAGGTGGGGCGAATCGTGGTGGTGAATCCTCAGCGAAATCCTCAACGGTGACACAGTAATGGAGGGTGGTGACTCATCAGTAGAGTTCGGATTTTGCATAATTTGCATACCTTTATTTTAGTCTTTAATGTTGATAGAAATCCGTATTGAGTGTTTTTTAGCAATTTGCAACAAAAAAAAAACCCGAATTTATTTTGCATGTTTTGCATATTTGGGACCATTTTGCATATTTGAGTTGTTTTTTGCATATTTAGTGCATATCTGGACAGTTTTTCTCTAATTTTAAACATTTGTACCAAAAAAAAATATTTTTTTAAAACTTTTCTCAGCGCGTTTGGATTGAAGATTTTCAGAAGCAATTAAATTTAAATCAACTACAATTCACAAACAAGAAGTGGAAAAAGCGCAAAAAGATAAGAATATTCAACAGCCTTTCACAGCGTCAAAGTTTGAGGCAATGTTGAAATCCAACATTGCTCTTTGGAGAATGAACATTTTAGAGCCTTTTCAAAGAAGTATTCAGGTAAAGAAATTCTTATTGAATCGACACTCAGAAAGAACTACATTACGCCAGTGTACGAGAAGGTGATACAAAGAATACAAAAAGAGATAGTTGATTCCCCCATCTGGATGGCGATGGAACGATTGCCCCTGCTGGCGACACCTAATTCATGTAAAGAGTTTGAAAAAACAAATCACTCCACGATTGCCAGGGCAGTTGGTGAAGCAATTGATAAATAAAATTGTGTACTAATTCAATAAAAGTGTGGCTCATTTTCACTTTATCCTCGCTAACCTTTGTATAAGAATGAAATTTTTTTGTTGCAATTTCGCATATTTTGAAGCTTTAGTGTATAATTTGGTATTTTGTAATGCATATTTCAGGAAACATTTTTGCCTATAGATCCGAGCTCTACTAACCAGGCAATGTCTGCCATCACTGCTCGCAGACAATTTCTGCATCAAGGGATGATAACTTAGTGTCTGTTAAATTCCTTTAATCCTACACCTGCACGAGAGAGGCTTCAATGGTGCCAAGAGCGAAGACACTGGTACATTGAATGAGCGTCAATAACACTTTCTGAGAAGTCTCGATATAAACTCTACAGTGGGCTCTTAGAAGAGTCTTGAAAGTTTGATTGCATTCCCATGTTCTTGGTTAATTATTAAACTATTTTATTGACAGTTGAGTTTGGTCAAGAATTTATATAATGTTGTTGGGCGAGAACCATGCTTGAATTATCCCAGTTCGATAACAGTTAAGGCACCAGCGTTGAAAAACTGATGATAATTTAAATGATCATGGGGTGATAGTTTAATTTTTTAACACATCGCGCCCCTGCAAGAAAAGTGACACAACTCAAAATTGCAGAATTTGAGAAACATCAATTTAAAGGATACTATGACTATGGATAAATGTATTTATGGTGGAAACTTCTGTTACATTCTATGGAATAGTAATATAACCAGCTGGGGCACCTCATACATATTTTTCAATGACATAACATCAAAATTTGTATTTTTTTTACTTGTATCACTTCTTATGCCGGGGTGTGATATGTATGATCATTCCAGGGCGTATCTGCGCATTTTGTAATTTCGGAATCATTTGGTCTTGGTTATATGTTGTAATTAAAGCAATCAACTTATATTTATACGATTCTGAAGAAAAGATAATGTTATTTTCATTGATTTTTATTGTCAAAATGTCACACTGTCAAGAAATGAACTATATACTCTAGTTAAAATGTGGTTATAGAAATTTAAAAAAAGGGACAGGGGGAGATTTTGGGACACTATAAAATGCTTTTAACTTAGTACAATTTTATTGATGGAAAATCTATTGAACTCAGTGTATTAAATAATTCATTTAATTAAAATGCAATTTATTCAAATTCAATAGATTTTAGACCCCTGCACAAGAAGTGACACAAGTAAAAAAATACAAATTTTGATGTTATGTCATTGAAAATGATCATTTAATTAAAATGCAATTTATTCAAATTCAATTTTTTAAATTAATCAGCCATGATAATTGTGTAAAGGTAAAAGGATTCGTGAAACAAAAATGTTTGTAAAAAGTTACCATGTATTCATCTATAATACACATCGAAAAGCGACAATAACATTTAAGAATATAATTACACCGGTATAACAACTATCCAATTATAGGTAAACTAATTTAAATTATTTCCGGGATTAGTTTAGTGGGATGATTAGAAAACAGTGTTTTCTTGATATCATGAAATCATGCACCTAGTTCTAAAGGATGCTACCGAACTAATTTTTAAATGATTTGTCCAGAAATTTGTATTGAGGTTGTTGCAAAAATAATCAATCATTCAGTTGATTAATTGTGTTCACAAATTTAAAAAAGAAATTAATTATTCCAACTGTTAAATTTATTTTCTCTTGTGTTGTCAGTGCTGTTTTACTTTCGTACTATTGAGAAAGAGATAAAAAAAATATAAACACATTACAATAGAATTTTCTTTGTGAAATTAAATGTTTGACAATTTTTTAAAAAGGAATATTCAACAGTCGCATACAGGTGAAACATGCCGTCGGAAAGCATAGCTCCGAGAAAAAAGGGGAAAATTTTACTATCGTACTAAACTGGTAGTGTCTGTAATGAAAAAATCAAAAATCCACACAAAGAAAATTGCTTAATGGCTTACACCAGTTTAAAATCATATTCTGGTCTAGAAAATCTAAAAAACTTACCTTGAAAATTTTGACTTGGTGTGTTTCACTGACAAATCGGTAATGTATTTGAATACAGTGTGTAAATTTAAAACCATGGCTATTCTAGTAAGAAGTCAGCACACAAGATATGACGTATGCTAGAGGAATTAACCTTTACGCTGTGACGCTTAGATTTTTTTTGACGCACGGCTTCTTAGCCTGCATGTCCG
Source organism: Metellina segmentata (assembly GCA_947359465.1). Taxonomy (NCBI): domain Eukaryota; kingdom Metazoa; phylum Arthropoda; class Arachnida; order Araneae; family Tetragnathidae; genus Metellina; species Metellina segmentata. The sequence goes on from OX375879.1 coordinate 91,353,787, forward strand.
ACCACCCTTACCTAATTACCTAATTTAAGCGATAAAGCCTTGATTGGCATTTACGACTGACGCTTTCCTTTCATAGTATTGAGTGGCGTATCGTTTAGCGTGAGATAGATAACACAGCAGTGACCTTCTGCCTTTTCCCCAAAGCGTTCACACCTCACGATCTACAAGGTAGGGTACCGAACAAAAGGAGGAACCCTCTATAAGGTCAGTCGCTGACAGTTCATAAATGGTTATCGATGCCAGCGGTCACTTAAAAGGGGGATAACATCCGCAGTAAACAGATCTATACCATGCCCGCTGGTGTAAACGGAATTGTAATGGTAACAATTCTCTACTGACGCAGCGTAAAGGTTAAGAACATACAGATGGAGGACAAAATAATACGAACACCTGTGAAAAAGTATGACGTATTTCACCCCTGCAGTACAGCCGCGTCACCTGCAACAGAAGTCTGCCACCTAATGGGCGTGAAGAGGAAGGTATCAGTCTCTCAACAGCAGTCACCTGCGTTGCATGCGTCTATCGAACTGTCTGTGATAAGTTGAAATGTCAGACCTGTCAGAGTTCCAAAGAGGAATGATTGTTGGAGCGCGTTTAGGTGGAGCATAGGTTAAGGAAACAGCAAACCTTTTGTGGTTTGCAAAGAGTACGGTATCAGCCGTTATGACAGCATACACGAAAGACGACGTTTTCAAAGCATATCAGTGGCCGAAAGTCAAAGCTTGCTGATAGGGATAGACGGGTCTTGAAGCGCATAGTAGCCCAAAAGCACAAGCAATCGTTATCCGAGATATAACATCCGAAATGAACAGTCATCTCCAGGACCCCGTTTCAACAAAAACTGTCTAAAGGGAACTTCATGCTGCGAACATTTATGGCAGAGTGGCAATTCGTAAACCCTTGGTGACAGCAACTAATGCTTTCAAGCGACGCCAATGTTGCATAGATCATAAAAACTGGTCCCCACAGCAGTGGCAACAGGTAATATGGTCAGATGAATCATCATTCACCCTATTTCAGACGACCGGACGCGTTTATGTCTGGAGAACGCCCAGAAAAGCGTTTAATCCTGAATGCCTCTTGCCAACTGTGAAGCATGGGGGTGGCTCCCTTATGGTATGGGGTGCTATATCTTGGCGCGGTCTTGGGCCACTTGTTATTCTGCATGGGAGGATCACATCCAATCACTATCTAAGCATTATAGGGGATCATGTCCAGACTGTATTCCCTGGAGAGCGACCGCTTTTTCAAGACGACAACGCCCATATCCACACTGCTAGGTGTGTTCAAGAATGGTTCGAAGATCATGTCTATGAAGTTGAACATCTCGCCTGGCCCCCTCAGTCTCCGGACTTGAATATTATTGAACATTTATGGAAATATTTGGAGTCCAAACTTCGTTCCCGATTTCCTCCTCCATCCAGACTTTCGGAATTAGACCGTTCTGCAGGAGGAATGGTTTAATTTTCCTTTAAATACTGTCCATAACCTTTATGCATCTATCCCACATCGCATAAAATCTGTACTTCAGTCAAAGGGTGGTCCAACCCCCTATTAATAAACATTTTCCATTATTTCACAGGTGTTCATATTATTTTTTCCTCCACCTGTACCTCGTATACTCAACAACTCTTTTCTTATTTTGGATTCTATCAGTGTCTCCATGGGACAGCTCCTGGATGAAAAGTTGAACCTATTTACCATGAAATGCATAATCTTTTGCTTACACCTTGACCAAGCGAACTAGTAAAAAAAACAAGAAATTTTATCCTTCTGGTAGTTATCTCCACGAGGTATATCATCAATCTGACAAAAATGACCAGATCTACATGGACAAGATATCTTGTCATTAGCAAAACTGATCATATCTTGATGGATGAGATGTCTTATTGGAACCACTTGAAGGGTTAACTCTTTTCTGGCTCAATTTCCTAACTATAGTAAAATAATTGAGCGAGGTAAACTTATTCAATGCATAGTACACTATGATATTTAATTATATATAACAAAGCATATTTTCCATAACGTAAATTGCCATTGAATTTAAATTATAAAAAAATAGGTACATGATTATATGATTGCGTATTGAGAATGGAATTAAATGTACAAATAAAATTCCCTTTCGGTTCTAAAAATAGGTATTAACACATGAAATGCTTTTAGAGTCAGATTATAGGAAATAGTACCCAGCAATATGTTAATGGAAGCAAATCGAAAAGATAGAATCCAATTATCGAACTTAAATCTTAAGAGCAGTAAAATAAGTAATTTTCTGCAAGTGACCTCCATCAACGTTTTAAGAGCAGCCAAAAAGGACGATCAAAAGCTAAATAACTCTTCGATGAAATGATTCCATTTCAAAAGGCAGTTGTTGAGAATATAATACTAATTGGATTTCTGAGAATCGTGGCGAATCAAATGGCGGCTTGTTTCGGTTTTTAAGATTTTAATACATGCATTCTATGTGTGGTTCCCCAATCCATTTGTCTAGCACCGGGTTCTGTTTCACATTAGTGCATATCTGTATGGAAGTAATGCCATAAAATCTAAGAATATGCAATGAGCAATTTAAAACCTGTTAGAAAATCGTAATGTTGCCTTAGAATGTTTGAAGTTGATGATTCTGAATGTTGCTCATTAAAAGTGATAAATCTTTAAGATTTCTGTTCAGTTTTCAATTGTTTTAATAATTGAATTTTCGTGAACCAATCATGTAAAGGAATTCAGAATTAAACAGAGCTAAATACAAATAGTTAACTGAAAGAAAACAATTTTTAACATATATTCTTTAAGCAACTAACAGTCTTCTCTGGATGACTTTTAAACATTTTGACCTTGGCCAATAGAATATTTTCTATGATTTTTTTCAACCGACAAAATGTTGTTATTTATTCATTCTATGTGTAGTGGAGTAAAATTAATACTCACTACTTGGAAATCACATGAAGTTAACATTGCAAAATGAATTAACTGGAAAGGTGCAAAATTGAAAATATTATGCGATCGTAAAAATCGTAGCCTTTATCTAGACATAGAAATTTAAATAAATTAGTAAATATAATAGAAAAAATGCGAACATTTATTCATGGTTGCAAATTTCCCAATAAATGAGTCGAAAGCTTTTAATTATACGTTCTGAGCCTCCCTCTTCACCGGAACGTAATAACTATCTGAAAACTTATATGGATAATTGAAACTCCGTTGTAGTTTCGAAAAGATAGAATACTTAAGAAGTGACTTTAATGAATAGCACTTAGTTATATCTAGCACAAATAAGTAAAACTTCCATTTTAAAATAAACCTAAAAGTAAAATAACTCAATATTAGAAATAGAGACATATGAATCACAAATATAAAGTACCCTTGTTTTTATTTACCTTACATTGCCTTTCTTATAAACATAAATTTAAAGTCTCTAAATATATTTTGTCTGCAATAACGAAACTGATCATAAAAGCACTTAACGACAGATGTAACTCATTTGATTCAAAGGAAGCACTTGAATTTTACCCTCCTAAAAAGCTTTTTATTCTTATAAATGAATAACCTTTCTTAGAGAGCTGATTTTTTTATTATGTCTCCTGTAATAAGTTTAAGGTCATACTTAACTAACTTTTAAATTCTTCCTCTTAACCCGCATTTGCTTGACAATTTCTGGTTTCATAGTTTTATTTAAAATAAATAATTCATGCATTACTCTGAATATGTTTGAATGTTATTAAACATCCAGTAAATCCAAAAGATTTGAAAGTAATTTCGTTGAATCGGAGTACATTAAGGTGTAATTTCACGCGTGTCTTACTAACTTTCTTTGAAGATTTATTTGAGGCAAAAGTGAATTTAAAATCACAGACTGAGTCATAGTCTGTGGTTTAACCACATACGTTTGCACTTAAAAATATACGGCGATAAAATTACTAATACTGGTTTCCCGCCAATGACAAGTTATGATTTTATCCGTACAGATCGATGTTTCCCAACATCACTACTCTTTATATCATTGCAGTTTGCTTTTATAAACTATATATCTTATATTAACATTAATGCCATTTCTCTCTATATATTTAGCTAACGTACGTAACATAAACATTATTATTATTAAACATCATTTGTTTATTGGTGAAAGACCAAAAATTGATATAAACATCATAAAATCCTCCGCTCATTATTTTGCCGATTATTTTAAAAGTGCCTGATTCGATATACGGATCTATTAAATACTGTTAAATCTTAAATTGTGGTAGTGTGTATAAAATACTGTTAAATCTAAGTGGTATAAAAAACATAAAATGAATCAATATTCCCATGTGGATACATATGTCTACAAGTGCTTTCTGTTGTGCTAGAAAATATATTAAGGTGCAGATATGAAAGTACGTGAACAGCGTTAACTTAATAGTTTGTTAGTCATAGCAGGTGCTCAAAGTTGAAACCAACTACAACAATGCGCACCTGACAGTATCGTAGCATAAATTGCCGTACATACTCAACATTTATTAGCCTTTGGATGACATAAGTCAAGCTTCGGAGTAAATAAAACTTTTGCACACGACGCTTTTGAAATATCCCCACAGAAAAGAGAAATCAATGTTTGTCGGGGCACCGTTCACGATACAATCTCACAGCGGCTCGTACATTTCCGTCTGAAGTCCATATGCTAGATACGCCCAATGTATCTCCGCATACGTGAAATGACACAAGTTTCCCGTACGAAGTCATCGTCTCAAACGACGTAGGTGCAAACTGACCAACTATCGAACAGAGTCCTCCAGATGGCGCTTGCTAAGATACAACCCTTTGAGAATAATGTTTCGATTTGGATTCACTACCATTCCTTAAAGTTGTTTACATGACATTTTGAAAGAACCTGTATTTTTGTGAAATAAAATGTTAAGAATACTAATATTACATATAAAATGAGTTATACATTTTTAAGACACATCATTTTTTGAAAGCACTATGTATAAAATGCACGATGAATGTTAAATAATAATCTTCAGATTGCTTTCAAGCAAATATATTTATAATGTGGGTCGCCAGCAATGTAAGAGAGTTTCGTTAGTATAAATATTAATGAGATGCTTTGACATACAATTTCCTAACTTCTAAAATATGAATAATACAAAGTGTAAATATTCAAAGAGAACCAAAAATGTGAGAAGACATCAGAATGGCAGTATTGTAATATGCTCCGTATAGAAAAAATTACACACACGAAAACTCATTACCCAAACATGTTTGTGATGCAGTAATCAAAGATGTAAGAATTCATGTTAAAAACACCTTTTGGGAACATCTATTTTCATTTTTACAATCACGTATTCATTAAAATTCCGCAGTGCATGCAGGGACATAGTTTTGAATGGAGAACTAAGCTTATTGCTCCAAGTCATTTGTTTGGGTTAGTATTTTTAATGACAAAATCCACCCAATTGCTTCTCTAATATCGCAGGCTACACAAACCTCAGTAGGGAAGACGAGTCCATTATTTTACTTTTCTCAACCAAATGTTAATGAAGGTTTCGTGGAAATTACTGTCGAGAGAATTGTAGTTAATCCGTCGTTTCAAAAATCTCATGACTAGGATTGCTGCTCTGAATTTATCACAGTTTGCCCTTTGCCAATAAATATTCGAGTATTAGCGAATGAGTAAAAGACGTTTCAAAACAAGGGATTTATGTTTGACATTTATGGTGAGGTAAACCAACAACACGATCATTTCTTGAAGATTGAGTGCAGAGATGATCATTTTGAACACAGGTTAGCTGAAATATTGCATTCCTTTTCAAAGGCTTAGAGCAGAAACTCATTAACTGACAAGGCTAAATTTTCGCTGAACAGCTGTACTATTAGTTTTAGGTCAAAAAATAAAACTTATAAACCTTTTGGTAATCTTATATATCTTATAAACAGATTACCAATATATATGTCATCATCATAAAACGGAACATTTACGGCCGTATTCACTAGCCCGAGTTAACCCGAGGATCACCGATAATCCCCGGGTTATCGAAAAAACAGTATTCACGATGCCTGATCCATGGTTATACAGCCGTTTCGGTGTTACATTTTGCTTCTCCGAAATCGGCGAATAAACTTTCGGTTGAGAGTTACGCATGCGCCGTACTATCTTTTTGCGAAGGAAGCGAGCTATACAAAATGATCACATTTCATTCTATTCTAAATTACAGTAGTCTTGCGACGGTTCACATTCAACTGTTATTATATGAATCGGAACAAGAACGAGATTATGTCTCTACTATTGGCTAATTCCATGCCAAAGTACACCATAACACAGAATTTTGAAATTAGATTTTCAATCATTTTTTCTAAAAAATTATGTACTCAATAGGTCAAATTTCTGTATTCAAAAGTGTACACGAAGTTTATGTTTTAGAATTTGGCAATACCCGGAATCAAAAGTAGAGTTTATATCCACATGGAAGAAAGTGCGTTCACATCAATCACACTCACAGTTCAATTTTTGCGCTTTGATAAAGACACTTTAAAATTTTCTTGCCCTAAGACAGAGGACATATCTGAAATTGATTTTAGTGATCATTCAGTAAATAGACTCCCTGAACCAGCATTTGATAAACGAATGCACTATACATTTTTAAATGTTAAGTTCAATGACTTAAACATGGGATAATATGTTTTCTATATTTTACTATGCAAGATTAAGAAAAATGTTTCTAATGTATGTTTTCTTAGTGTTTAAACTGTCAATAAAAATGTTTCTAATGTATGTTTTCTTAGTGTTTCATTGTCAGTAAAAATGTTTTTTTGAAGTGTAGTGTGGGTCGCATTTGCCATGTAGTGTGAGTCACAAACAAAATGTCACGTTATAAATTAATTATATATTTAATTAATCTATTAATAATCTGCTATTAAAGTACAATTATTTGAAGTAACAATAATTTTAAAACCAAATTTTTTGATTATCAACAGAGGAAGAAACAAGAGTTTTTGTACTTAATCAAAGTATCACTTCCCTTTCATGTAGTGTGAGTCACAGCTCAGTTTTCCCCATGTACAGAGAATAGCCAGTAATATAAATTAAATTTAGTAGCTAATATGTATAAATTAAACCTTTACTAAAGCAAAACAAGTTGCAAATCTCATTTTATTGTAATATTAATTTTTTTATGGTAGCTTTAAGATTCAAGTTTAGCTTACTTGTAGTGTGAGTCACGCGTGGAACTAGCCTATTATAAAAAGAAGTGTTTGTCTGGCTGTCAGTTTGTTTGTTATGTGCACGCTTCTGACGAATCTATGGCATTTACAGTAATGTATTTGGCACACTTGTAGTACGAATTTATTTTGTAATTTTCGTACGAAGCCCGAATTTTAAAATTCAATCGGAATTTAATGACGTATTTAATTATTATTGTTTTCCTTAGAATGGCAAGAGCATAAAAGATCACAAATTCTAAATTTTCTATTTCCGCTTCCGTTTTATTTTGCGTAGGAACGATTTGTCAGCAGACTAAAAAAAAATAAGTTTTTAACAGGAGTTATATACGTAGTTATTTTTTTCTATCTACTAGATCGTTAAAGATAGAGTAAAAATTTCAACGGATTTGAAATCTGCGGAAAATTTCACATTAGATCGATACCTAAAATTACGATTTTCTTTAAGTAAATAATTTTTAAATTGAAACTTTAATATTTTTTTCCTTTACGAACGCCGCAGCGATTTTCTTTCGATTCGAGATGAATTCATTTTGTTTTCGTAAGAAACAGAGCTGAGGCAAGCAAAAGAAGTAATTAAAGTTATGAATGGCGTTCTTCAGTGCTTTTTTCTATCTCAGCAATCCTTAAGGATAGAATGAAAATTTAAACGGATTTGAAATCTGCGGAAAATTTTACACTAGATACCTTAAACGTTTAATTTTCTTTTAATAAATAATTTTTCAATTTAATATTTATATTTTTGCAAGAGATGGTGACGTCACTCCGATTGAATCTCTTCGCAATTTGAATTTGGCAGCATTTGACAATGACGAGGCCACCACGGCCAACGCCGTGATTATTCTATATTATTCTGTAACGATTCTTCTACTGGCCTCTGTTTTACCATGGCATAGAATCTATTCCCCCTGAAAAAAACTTAATCAGCGTAACTCGTAGATCCCGTTATTCTCGTTTCATGTGTTTAATTAAAATTCACTTATAAAGAAATTAGTAAAGGTTTTAATTTATTTGAATCATAATTTGTACATTAAAGTTTAATATCTGCTCAGGAATATGATGTACCTTTGATTAATAATTTTTCTCATAACTTTAGACTATACATACAATTAAAACAGACAGATTGTAATTATTTTATGCTTTTATTTATTGTGATATTTTGGTGGCTAGTAATAAAAGCATGTAAGATAGCATTTTCCTCGATGAATAATAAATGTGTGTTTTCTAGGCAGGTTCCACTTTTATTACCTATAAGAATTCATTTAAGCTTCCAAACGAATTTTAAATTAATAATTTAGTTCATATTTTGATGAATGGAGCAAATATTTATCCCGGACCTTTAAATTTTAAACACTTTACACAACAAAGTTCTTGGCGTTTCTCGAGTTTCATTAATTCGATGGAATTAATTCCCCGAAACTGTTCTTAGTGGTTTTGTTTTGATAATAGTTCAATGGTTAACACTTTGCAATATTTCCCTGCATGAATTTTTGGAATTTCGAAGGTTTAAAGTTAATACTTCTGACATGGTTGATGTTCAATAATATTGTTCGTAAAACTAATAGGTGTAGCTTACTTAAATCGAAAAAGAACTTTCTCGCGACTTCCGTCACGTTCTTCATGTTTTTCATTTCATTTGTGTCATTTTAAAGGATTATATAGCTCAGGAATTTATGGATTCACATTATAGAATCTTCCATTTGAAATATAGTTATAAATAAGGAATGTATCCAACCGTCAGACATTTATGTCTCGGGTATGTTGGTTGGGTTTTATAGCCGAAGGGCCATACTTGGTCAAGTAGCGCCAAACATCAACTTATAACTTTAGACAAGGACATATTTTTGTTTTTCATGGCTCTTAAACAGGATCTGACAGTACATAAATAATATTAGATTCCGAGATGTTCATAGAAATCACCTACAAAACTGTATTATTTGAGATAGATTTGCATATATAGTGAGCATTTTTAAAGTACTTAACAAAGCATGAACGTTTATGAGTGCACCTTTCAGAAAACGGTTCATTTTCATATTAATGATATTACTTTTAATTTACTAATAAATATGTAAAGTATCTTTAATAACGAACATTGGTTGGAGTAAAATAGAACTAGATAAAATTCAACCTTAAAATAAAAGGCAAACTGAAATATGTTCTATATTTTTAAATTTTCAGAAGTCTGAGAATTGTTTTTGAAATATCTAAGTGAAAATATTCTTTTCAGATTTACTGTGATGCGACTTATAATAAGCAAAATCAAAATTTATTCCCTACTAAACCATTTTGAGAACGAACAAATTTGTTCTCTAAGACATTTCATGTAAATAATGAGCTCGTTGGATTTCCATAGTAACCTAACAGGGAGACATGTCAATATTACGTGTCCATAAAATAAATTCAATTTACCATAGTACTTTATTTTCTAGAAACTTTCTTGTGCCATACTGGTCTTTTCATATGTGTTTAGGTATGGAAATTAGTCCATACAACTTGAGTTCTTGCGTTATTCAGCACCAAGCTCTTCGTCTGTATGAAATTTCTTTTACTCGTGTCTTCTTTTAAAATGAAGTCTAGTGGCACATAAGTATAGTTGCTGAACTGAATGTGAAGTACTTCATACTTTGAAGCCATCTAGCCAGAATTCAATACTTCTTAAGAACTAGCAAAGCATGATAACTACTCTACTCGTATGTAAAAAACTCTTTGTTTTGATTACATTAAAATTGACTGTAGAAAGGACTTGCACTTAACACATTAAATCTCTTTAGCTATAGTAATATTTTCTACTTTCTTATTTATAATTATTCAATAATAATTTTCAATAAATTAGTATTAGACGAAATACAAAAGAAACCATTCAATTAAATACAAACGTTCGGTAGATATTTAAATATCAGGTATAATAAGGATATAAACGTCTTAAATGTTGTTTATACTTTAATAACAATGAGATATTCATACTACATGATATGTTATCAACTTTACAATGCCGTCTCAGTATTTCGGGTCATATATAATTCTTTATATTCATTTGTGCGTATGCACTTAACTGGATAGTGGAATTTTAAAAGAAACTTGTAAAGGGTTATTCTTTGATTGTTATGAAATTTGTACCGCTAATAAAAAGCTAGCTTGTATATGAAGTTGGACCAAAATTACTGTCATTCAGAAGTTATTACACAAAACGTGGAGAACAATTTTGATAAATTAGCAAATATTGATGACCCATGCGTATTAATTTTCCATTTGTTGTCAAAATTTTATTTCAATAATGGTTTGTACACATATAAATCAAATTAACTCAATTTGGTAAGTGCATCGCTCAAGTGTAAACCAAAAAACTTTTTTTACTAAAGCACTCAAAAAAGTATAGGTTAAGCAACATTTTAAACAAAAGTTTCTAAAATTTGGAAACGGGCTGAATTTTTTATTTGCGCTTAGATATATGGAATATATTTCAAGCATTAACCATTATATGCCAAGTAAATCGATTAAAATTGAATGCGCAAGGAACCTATTAAACCAGAATATCAAAAATTCAAGAACAGAAAAATGTGTTTTCGTTATTGACTTACTATACTCATCTATTATATGGGTTTTGTTGCTGTATGTATTACTCCCACAGAAACGGTCATAATTAAAATAGTATTCTTTCTAACCACATAATTTTATACCATTTAATTTTTAATTTTAAAATAGGAAACAAAATTTTTGAATTAATTTTGGCGATTTTGGAATTTTATTGTCATTCTAATATAATTGATAAAATTTAGTCTTTCCTCTTCAAGATGATTCACATTCGTTATTGACTGATATTCGTTTTGTTGCTGTATGTATTACTCCCACAGAAACGGTCATAATTAAAATAGTATTCTTTCTAACCACATAATTTTATACCAATTAATTTTTAACTTTAAAATTAGGAAACAAAATTTTTGAATTAATTTTGGCGATTTTGGAATTTTATTGTCATTCTAATATAATTGTTAAAATTTAGTCTTTCCTCTTCAAGATGATTCACATTCGTTATTGACTGATATTCGTTTTGTTGCTGTATGTATTACTCCCACAGAAACGGTCATAATTAAAATAGTATTCTTTCTAACCACATAATTTTATACCAATTAATTTTTAACTTTAAAATTAGGAAACAAAATTTTTAAATTAATTTTGGCGATTTTGGAATTTTATCGTCATTTTAATATAATTGATAGAATTTAATCTTTCCTCTTCAAGATGATTCACATTCGTTATTGACTGATATTTGTTTTGTTGCTGTATGTATTACTCCCACAGAAACGGTCATAATTAAAATAGTATTCTTTCTAACCACATAATTTTATACCAATTAATTTTTAACTTCAAAATAGGAAACAAAATTTTTAAATTAATTTTGGCGATTTTGGAATTTTATTGTCATTCTAATATAATTGATAGTATTTAGTCTTTCCTCTTCAAGATGATTCACATTCACGTATCTTAAATTTAAACAATACACAAGAGTAGAAGAAGTCATATGGACATAGATTGAATAAATTCTAATTACAAAATAACATGCAATAGTAACTTTTAATAACGATTTCTATGCATATTAAATCTGTAAATCGAAGATGTCTCACTTCAAACAGATTCCAGGGGCATATATTCTACATTTCAATTGGTATTCCTTAGAACTTAATGTCGTCCCAACCCGTTTGATCATTGAAGTGAATAAGGTGTTCCACCATTGAGCTCATCATCAATGGTACCTCGAATCATTTAAACCACCTGTTCTAAGATCAATTAGAAAAGCAAAACAATTGTAAGTCTAAATCGTCATTGACAAAAGCCTTCGATTTAGAATTTCACCCCGGCGCCATTCTCCAGATGATTTGCTGATTTTAAAGAGTTTCCCAAATTAGGCTGAACCAACGCATTTGCATTTCAAAGCCACACATTTCCAAAATCTCATGAACAATTAAAGCAATGGAACTTCGGCGCCGAAAGTGATGCTATTAAAGTACAGCTACTTTGAATGCTAAGTATTCATCCGCATTTCCGAATATTAACACCCTGAATTTAAATCTTTAGTATAAATTAGAAGCTGTCGACGCCTCAGTGACTTCGGTGCCTTTTGTATAGGAATCTGTTGGAAACATTTGAAGTGCGACACTTCAGGACGATGAGCCACGTTTCAGTATGAGAATCATGGATTGGATTGGATTTAGTTTTATGGCATTGAGTCCTCTTGGGACATATTATGCCAAACTCAAGATAAAAAAAATCAAATATATAATACTAGGGGGCCTGCCCCCTGCTCGCTAACGCTCGCCAACCCCCGGAGGATTGCTTCGCTGCGCGAACCTATGCTCGCTTCGCTCGCCTCAATGAAGACATGTGTCCTAGCATAAGGGATTGTTTACAAAATACGCTACCAAAAAAATGTTTTTCAAATCTAAATTTGCTGTATTACAGAAAAAATATATACAGTATCTCTAAAATCAGAATTCAAATGAAAACTTTGTGCAAATTTTGACTCGAAATGTGAGCGTTGCTTTGGAAATTGAATACCCAGCATGTTGTTTGTGTGTACATTTTCCCAGCACTCAAACGACCCACACTTTTTCATTGAGTTTGTTGCCGAAAGTTGTAGTGCAAGCGTCTTGTTGTGAACTATAATTGTTGGCCCTGAAAAGGACCGTTTTTTAAATGGCCCTGAAAAGATCCTCCACTTTCTTTGATTTCTATTATACACTAACTGCAACAGCTCATTAAAATTTCCTTTTTTTTTCAATAAAATTTCATCTGATAACGCTATAAATTCAATCGATGCGCGAGACTTCGCGATAAACAAACAATCGTACAGTGTTGCAAAAACGCAATTACGAATAACGTCTTTTTTGCGTGCCACGTAAGAGAATTATATATATAGATAATAATAAAGTGAAATGAGTCAAAACATAATGAATGAATACTACATAAAATTATATGTGATGGATAAAACCAATTTCATGTAAAAAGCTACAAATATTTGGATGAGGATTCTCCCCAACCATGTCTTCTAAAGTCAAATGAGAATGATGGAAAGCAGAACTAATAATTTCTTGAAAATGAACTTTTCCTTTTCTCACTGAATACAATACATATTCTGTTAAGTCGTATTTGGAATGAATCAATTTTTTTTTATTCATCGTTCATAAATAGATAACTAATTATTATTGGTTCTTCAGTGAATATAGTACATAAAAATCAAGTAATATGCTCCTTTTTTTCAGATATCTGAAATTTATACAAAAACGTCTGACTTGTATCTATTCTGTATTGCGTCACTTTATTGTTGATAAAATTTTTCATAGATTATTTATTTACCTTTGTATAAAAAGTACTTTTATGCTTCAAAAATGTATGAATGTTTGAAAAGTAATTCAAGCGCGGGATGAAAAAAATATTAGAAAGAATTCTGTTATGAAAATTCCAATGAAGTTTTCTGGATTGCTATATGATATTTGTTTATGTCGATTTGACAGTTATATCAAACACCAAAGGCCCTACTATCTTCTATCTGGCTTGTTTGCTTTCACGGAAAGACTTTATCTTACTGTTTGATTGAAAATAAATAGGCTGTTCAATTGAAGCAACATTTCTTACTTCAAACAAAGTGAATTAATTATCCATAAATCATAGTATAACATATGTTAGTGTATGAATCAAAGAATTTATAGTGTGTGTTTTACCATATCCGCTTCTACTACTGTGATCAAGAAGTATGCGTTGTAGCGTTGGCATAAACGTAATAAAACGTTTACAGAAGTACTTTGTAGCCGGTTAGATGACTTTGAAGGAGTTGTAATAAATTTTGGCCAATAAATTGAAACCTTTTGTTTTATGACAGCATTCAGTGTACTTTTTGATCACAGTAGTATTACGAAGTTCACTCACAAATGTGAAACTGATCTCGCAACTACGCATTTATAATCTTAACGTAATTGAACTGAATCTCATATTTAATTGAATTATTTGCTTGTTTTTCGTGTATCCGCTAGTACTTGTGCATAAAAGTACTGGCTAATCGATATTAGAATATTTTCTAAGAGGTTAAGTACATCATAAACATGAATTAGATATAGTCTGGGTTTAGCGAGGTAGCATGTAAGTCAAGTGATTTTGAACGCATCTATTCACTAAATTAGGGGAAGGTTTAACGTAAACAATGTTACCACGATGGGCGTCTTTAGCGTAGATTCTGATTCTAAGTTTATTGATTAGTGTCAAAGCAATAGTGCAATTACGTGTTGGCGAATTAATCGCCAATGGAGATCGCCCTATATGACTTACGTATAGCAGCTTTTTTTTTTCCATAGCAACCCTTCCCACCTTTTCAGAAAAGGACTTATCCAAGATCATCTGCCTTCTCAACGGAGTCACACGATAATAAAAACGACAATAATTGGAAATTATTTAGAACTGAAGCATAAAATGATGTATGATTTGTTTTATAACTGTTGAAAATGCTAATTTCCTTGATAATATTAGTTGACCAGATTAAAAAAAAAACAGAAAATGTGTTATTAAGTCTGAAGAATACCAAAATAAGTTGGCCTTGATGCTAATTCTAATGGGGTCTTATAAAGATTGTGTGTGCTGTATATCTAAAAGAAAGGTAAAAACACTTTGTGAGTAAGAAAAACCCATGTGTTAGATAATTGCAATCAATCTCTATTTACTTTTCTACAAGGATTCGAAATTAAAAGACATTACATTGAGTGTATTCCAGATTCTTGAAATTCCAGGCATAAGCTTTACTTTGAAGCAGCGGCTTATTCCAATTGTAATTAGCACATTTGTTCCAAAGTGCATTATTGGATTAAACAGAGATCCACTCATCGCTTTTTTTTATTTCAATTGAAAAATGGTTAGTTATCGAAACAAGATCAGTATTCAAGAGGTGTAAATAATCCTGTAATTACTCGTCGAAACATGCGTGTAATTGGATAATTTTCCACAGTTTGAATGTTTTTTCTGAGTGTTTCAACAAAAGATGTGGAAGTGTAGCTAAACAAACACTTTTTGCAAACGGTAAATTAGATTAAAGTAGTTAAAGTGAGAATAATTGCGAATTCTTAGAATACGTGCTATTAATGTATGTCTCGTTGGTAGCATAAAAAATACATTGAAATGATTCTATAGCTACAAATTCAGAAGTAAACTACAGTAAGTAATCTATTAAAATGTTGAAAAAATTAAATTGAAATTGAAATTTTTGAACATTTGTCTCTCTGGTCCAGCCTTTAGTGTATTGTTAGTCAAAGATTTGTTCCATCATCTGGACCATAAAATATTAATTAGATCTAATTAGATCTATATTATTTCGATTCTAACTCCAAATTTACAGCATATGTATAGCATTTATAAGCCTAATACATTTTTTCAAAAATTTTAAATTGTTGGTTTCTTAATAGTCCAAAGTCAAAACATATATCCTTACCTTGAAATTTTTTTGTATGAAAAGTCATGGTTATAGCATACGATTTCGAAGGCTTGTTGCACTTATGAAGGATTCCGAAATTACAATAAGTTCAGCTTTCTAGCATAAGTGGAATTCGAGATTTTACGAAAATTTATATTATATGATGCAATTTTGCCATGTTTTCAAAATTTTCAATGATTTGTAAATTGAAAAATTATTTAGAAACGCATCTCATACTTTTCACTTTATATCTTTAACGAGCTACATATATGTACTACAGTTCTTTGAAATTGGAAAATGGTGAGTGGGAAAATGAGACCTATTTTGGTGTGTTAATTTGACATGAAATGACCCCTATATCGAAGAACCATTTCTTGTGTATAATTACTGCTTCCTTACAATATCAGGGTAATATTAAAGGAAACCTTCCATTTCATAAAACTAACTGATTGTCATAAACTCTTACTTATTATATCTCGCCAGCCATTTCGAACTATACTTGCTAAATTCAAATATTTTATAAATAAGACGGTCATCCTTCGATTTCCATGAAAGACTTTTTCTGCCAAACTAGATGTAGTTGGTGGTAATGTTTTTAGGACAGAACCTGTTTCCTGTACGTCTTCCGAATATGACGCTACTCGACTTGTTTTTTGGATACGATAAATGTTCCAAAGAACGAATTCCGAATTCGCGTGTGATAGTGATGAGTTAACGACAGGTACCATTATATTCCAAATGTCTCCAAACCGGTGATAAACTTCAATAATGTAACATTGAAATGTTTAATACGAATGCATTTGGGAAGCAGAAGTACAATGTTTGTTTTCAGTCTGATTTGTTTGTTTGCACTGAAAATCCCTCTTACAGCTCGATAATCAACTATCCTCTACTGGATCTCGACCAAAAGGACTACCCGATTCCTTTAAAATTTTGTCACTTTGTACCGGACTTTTGCGCCCTCACTTTTCGTTCAAGATCATTTTAATGTCAGAAGCTGATATTAAGTTCGATAAAATAAAACTCTTTACTTATTTTGGGGTCAATGCTGTTTAATTGCATCTACATGAGATATAATAATGCAGTAATCACTTTGTTGAAGTTCTCAACTATGTTTAAAAGAAAAATTAGGATGAGATAATAAAACTTTAGACTGTTAAAAATAAGAAATTATTACTCCAATTACGAGCATGTCAAAGACATGGATGACTAAATTACGGCTTAACCCACCAATTCTACCTGCCTTTCTACGATACACATCGTCATTAGCAATACTAATCAGATCTTGACAGACTAGATACCTCTTCATTTGAAGAAGACTGACCAGATTGACATGGTTAGTATTCGACATAGTAATTGACAGTATCTTGATAATATGATATCTCGTGGTTGGCAAAATTTGTCAGATCTTGATGGATGAGATACATATCATCGAAACCACTTATAGGTTTTTGTGGGAAAGCCATTGTTGTCTTATTAAGCTTTTAACAAGTGTATTTCAAGACTCTGTAAACATTTTATTGCTATATTGGTATTTAAATTTTATCTTGCAATATTTACTCATATATTTATTTTACTAAAAATCAATTTAATGATTATGGGGTTACCATAAGAAGGTAAAGAAATTGAAGCAAAAATTGCTTTATTTTGCTTGCGATGTAACACGTATGTTGGAAAAAAGATTATAATTTAGCCAAGGAATCTATGGAACACTTTTTTAAAAACTTTTTACTGAAAGCCTTTTTTAATGCCTGCTGAACGAAAACATAGATATTATATTTAAAATTCAATTTATTGGTGATTAGAACTCAATAACAATAACAAGATGCATGAAAAATGAATTTAACTAAGAAGATTACGTTAAAATTTTCATGAGGCGTATTAAGAAAATATTTTGACAGTACATTATATTAGTAAAATATAACGTCTAGGCACTTCCTTAAAAAATCCTTTTAAATAACTATCGCATTTTTACCTCATCAGTAGCAAAGCATGTTTTTATAATGTTATAAATTACTAGTTGTTTAATATATTTCGCTCACTCTAACATTTTTTCCCGAAAAACTGAATAAGGCTCTAATTAAGTTTAAATTTGCTTTCTCAAATGGCATCATATTAATCTTAAGACTAGCTATGTAAACAGTGGAATTTTCGAGAGTGATTACTTCGGGGTTTTTGTAAATTTTTTGGTTAGTTGGAATGTTGATTATATTCTGCGTGGGAGAGTGTTGCCGTTATACACTATATTAACATTAAACCTTATGTTACAAAAAGGGAAAAAACTGAATGAATTACGGAGCGTAATTTGCTTAGTTTCTGTTTACTAATGACTTGTATTGCACACTAATTTTTAAGACATAATTTAAATATCTGGATTTCTGTCTCTTATCGGAGTAGCCCTATGTATTGCTCCAGTCGACGTTAATAATATACCTACCTACCATCCTGTTTCTTATTGACTAGATATCTGTCGTCCTCATTATATGAATAATAAGGATGAAGCATTATTTTTAGCAGCGGTTGTAAGGGTTTTTCCTGCATTTTCCGAGGTTATAGTATAATAAAACACTGATTAAGAATGAAAATATTTCCTTAAATTGTAACGTTATTCAACACGGGATCGTTCTAAATTAGGCAACTGCAGGTGCATATCTGTAAGGTAGAAAACCTGCGAAAGCGTCTCAGTAAAATTCATAGACAGTTATTTCGTTTTCCAGGCAGTATGCTGGCAGACTTTGTCTTGATGATCTGATCATTCCTCATTATGAACCTTTTCCGATTTTCAATCATTATATTATGACACGCGGATTTTCATTCACTTTTTCTTCTAGAACTCTATCATGAATATCAATATTTTCGAACAGGACTGTGATATTTTCATAGAGGACTGGTTAATACTTTCATAGGAAAAAGAACGGATGAATTATCTAATTCGGCAAGATTTTGAGTATACGTGTTAATTTTGAAAGATCATAACTAATCTTATATGTATAAAGTTAGGTTAACTCGAGGATTCTAGCAAAAGGTTAAAGTAAAACCATGAATTAGAAAGCTATATACCCAACCCTACATGACGCTTGAGCGTGTTTCATCTGCTGTTTCAGGTTTTGTTTCATGACGTTATCCATTTCAATCCTACTTCAAGAAGTTTAAAAATAAATTTGTGAAATTGCTCCCGTAGTGAAATTGACAAACCTCTCCACTCAATCACAGTCAGCATCGCATATAGAAATCCCTTAAAATCCCGTAGTTCAGGAAAATTGCTAATAACAAGATCTCAAGAGTGAACATTATCGGTATGCTGAAATTCTTAGACTCATCAGGACTTAATCATGCTAATGTATTGAGAATAGGATGTCATATTATATCCGATCATAAATCACGAGGTGTTTCCGGAATAATATTGTTCCGAGTCGATACCGTCGCCAATAGTGTATCTACCTTCGAGATTGTTTCCAATAAACACATGTTGGACATGCAGTAAGAGATAGTATGATATAGTACATGCGGTGTAATATAATATGGGACAAAATATAATACAATACGCAATATAATGTAACATTGTTAATAGTCATTACAGCTCGGAGGCATGTTCTTATCATTCCGATTACACTAATTTAAACTGGTGTAGTGTCCCACGACACTGTGCTAGAGTTTGTAATGTTATTAGTTTTTGTGAAAGCCCCATAAAATCTCGTTGGTCAATAAGAAAGATTCTCAATGCAAAAAAAAAAAAAAAACAGTTGAAATACGCATATTTTTTCTTGTTACCCAAATGTTCTGGCATGATACAAATCGGGATTACCTTAAAATGCAGGTTATCGGCATTTCGGGGCGACGTTTGTAGTTAATCTAATTGGTGTTGATCAATTCCCTTTCATACAGCAATTCAGAATGCATTCTCTATAATTTTTATTCGGATGAAATCGTATTTAAAACAAGCCAAATACGTATGTATACAATGCACATTTCGCCACATAAATACTACCGCCACCTACATTAAGGGGTCCGTCTACCTTAAAATAGCGAATTTCGACGAAAATTCTCAAATTCTTTTATTGGGAACTATTATTGCTTGTATTTTAGCGTTTCAAAAACTGTTTTGGTTTTAATTATATGACATTTATAACCGAAGATATCGTTAGTTTAACGCAAAGTGACGGAAGTCAAACAAAACCGGAAGTATCAATTCAAAACCGGAAGTTTAAGGAAAATTCGAGTTTTATACTTCTTTTTGAATTATAAAATAAATTTTTAGTTAAAATAATTTTTACAATAAAGGTTTTTATGAATTAGGAGACATTTTTTTTATTGTTACTTTTTTTCTCATGTAGAAGTTTGCAAAGTCTATATTCTGGTTTCGTTTGTTTACGTTCTAATTTGTTTACGATTTGCTATAAAACTCATGTTTATATAGTTTTTTTCTCTTCAAAATATTTATGATACAACTTCAGTCTACGTTCATAGTTTTTTGCCTAACAATAATCTTTAAAAAAAATATAGTATATTCTTTTATTTATAGCAGCTTTTGTGAATAATTTGCTACAAAGTTTGAAAATTTTTCATGAATATGTATATAGCATATCGTATCTCCCTTTATTTTCAAAATATTTATTAGATTTTAGTTCATTTTGAAGATTATGGTTACATTTATATTGTATACAAAGGAAATTGATTTTAAGATATTATATTATTTTTTTCTAAAGCATTAACCGTTTCCATAAATTGGTTTTAAAATTTACCGTAAAAAAAAAAAAAAAAAAATTCAAATGGCAACACAGCAAATTTTTTTTGGTAGTATTTTTTTGTTTTACATCTGTTAACTATATAAAAAAACATAAAAAGCAAAACGCTATAACAATTATTTACAAAAAATCTATCGAAGGTCGTCGAGGTTACAAGATGCGCTTCTTATATACGTCTAGTAAAATTGTAATAGTTGTATAAAGTTTGTACAAAAATACATTTATAAAAACGTGTTTAATATACATTTAAAATATAGAAAACCATGGAATTGTTCAACATTTTGTATTAGCAGCTAGTAATAATCTCGTAACGGAGGCGCCATTTTTTTTTGCCCAATTATTTTACAGCAATCGTCTTTTGGCTAATCTTTGCTGTAATAATGAAAAACTTCATTGTGCAAAGTATTTAGTGACATATATTTTTATACATACAAGTTTAATAGTATATTAAATTATATTGAAAACATGGAATGTTTAACATTCATGTAAAACTTTTTCAGACTGCTCAAGCCCAAAGAAAAAGATTTTCAAGTAAATCAGACGAAATTATACCATTGGAGCATGATGAATCCGGAAGTAAGAATTTATTTAAAGTTCTTTTTTAATTACTACTATGTGCTAGATTTTTATGTTTTCACGAAATGAACAAAATCTATTCCAATGAATCGCATAAAACTTTCTGACATTTTTATTAACCTTTATGAAGTTGACATATTTCGTGCATGCAAATGGATGGAATAATTACTAAATACTTAGAGCCAAATAATCACCCTGATTTATAATGAATTACAATTTGACTTCGTATTAGTAGTATTACGCTGTTAGTTTCTGGCTCACTTGTATAGTGTGTTAGTTTCTGGCTAACTTTTCTGGTGTCCACAAATGCGAATCCACAAATAAATAGCTATATGGTGAAACAGTTGCTTTTATATATGCGTTCATGAGAATTGCGTGGATATAGCTGACGAGTAAAAAGCTTAATTTGACTCATGTCTCTAGAGTTTTTAAACAAAATATAATGCAAATTTAAACTGATATCACGCATTGCTTTGCATATGGGGAACACATTTTTTAACAAGATTATAACGCTTTTAATTTTATGATGAGATACCACGGTAAACAACTCTGAAATATTTTCATTTAAACTATGCATCAGATCATCAATAACAATTAAGTCAACATCTTCATAATTTTCGGGGAAACCTTGGACAAACTCAAAATCCGGTTCATCAATAAACAAAGAGGAAGAATAATTATAACATCGTATTATATATTTTATCTGTTGATCGTAGATGTTTGCTTTTTCAATCATCTTGCGCACTAGAGCTGTTTTACCGGATTTACTCGGTCCCACAATCAAGCAAGTACTAGGGTGTTTAAAATTCAACATCGGGCTTGTAAAGTTTTCCAAATTCATGCTCACTAAGCTGCACACTGATAATTTGCGGTTTTATTCTATTCGGTTCCTCTTTCCAAAAATAACGAATGTGAAAATAGAGTCTTCTTATTTTTTACGAATAGACACATGATGTGTTTGTTAAAGTAAAAATGTTCATCATATTTACAATTATCGCTGTTGTAATAGACACAAAGAAATGTTACAATAGCAAAAATACTAATAACAGCTAAACCCAATTCCAACACATATCTATGTTTAGGTGTTAGCGAAAGGATAAACATTTTTACCAATTAGTTGTTTCTATTTCATAACGTGTTGAATACCATAACGCTAAATGGAAAATGATGCTCATTAGGCTAAACATCTTCCTTTATAATCTCTAGTCCATAGCAACTCGAATCGCGATATGACAAATCTTTTTCTATCAACTCACCACGAGGTATCTCTCTATATTAAAAAAAAGTTACCGCCGCCGCCGCAGGATTGAAAACTGTGTTGTTTAGCTCGATTCTTAGACGGTTTCCCGAGAAAGTACTGATCGGAAAAAAACAAAATTAACATGGTTTGTTCTTAATCGTATTCCCTGGACAATTATTAAGATTTTTTTCCGATGATGCTATTAGTTTAGAGTTTATTAAGTGTTAAAATTGAAGAAGCGAAATTTCTTCCGCGAGTGAGCAAAACACATACACATTTTCAGTCTTCAGCCGTGAGTTTTTTTTAAAGAGTACCTCAACGTAAATTTTTGCTGCTCGTCGAGTTTTTTTATTTTTTTATTTCAATTTGGTTCTTGATAATATTTGTTTGAAATTCGAGAAAAATCGGGACATTTTTGTTAATTTTTTTTAAAAACTGCCGTATCTATATCTTATTACTATTAGTTTTTAATTTTTTAAATATCGCAGTATACCTCAGAATGTATTCTTTCTTACAGTACTATTATTTTTGAAATCGGTTAATAATTAAATTGGATGCGATCAAAAGTTGGTCATACAAATTCGGAATCTTTGGATATTTTCGCTACTTTTTGTTAAAAACCATTATATCTATAGCAAAAACCATTATTTTTTAAATTTGAGAACATCACTGAATACATTACATTACACTCTTTCTTATGGTACAATTATTTTTCAACTTGGTTAATAAATAAAATCGATGCAGCTAATAGTTGGTCATACATTTTTCGGAACTTTCAGATCGTTATTTCCGATACAAAACTAAAACTGTCATATCTATATCGTATTACTATTAGTTTTTAATTTTTAAAATATCGCAGTATACCTCAGAATGTAATCTTTCTTACGGTACAATTATTTTTAAAATGGGTTCATAAATAAATTCGATGCAATCAAAAGTTGGTGACACAAATTTCGTATTTTTTATTTCGCGGAGCATATGAGGGTTGTATTTTTGACTATCGGGTTTGCCAGTTATCAAATTTATCGTAGCGACAGTTGCTATAAAACCATTTCTTTTTATTCGAGGAAAAAGGCTAGCTTTTTTCCCTCTGTTCTCAGACGGTTTACCGAGAAAGTACCAAGTACAGATCGTAAAGTTTGGAGATTAACACGGTTTACTTAAAATTGTACAGGGAACAAGATGCAGAAGATTTTTTACTCATGCGGCTATTAGTTTAGGGCAGGGATCGAAATACCCGGGTGCACAGGTGCACTGTGCATATGAAAACAAAATTGTGCACCTAATTTTTTCCCGCTAGGTGCACGCAATGCACCTAGCGGGAACGTAATTAAAATTCATAATTACACACTATGCGAAAACAAAATCGTTGGGCCGTAACGGGTTTATACAGGAGGAAGGTTTACTTGTGTCACTGCCACCAGAACTTTCCGATGATCGAAACATTTTCCAGATGGCTCTGTTGAAATAACTGTCCCGACAGCCGAACGCCGGAGAAGGGAGAATTTCGATTTTTAAATATTATTATTTACTATCTACAACGAACCTATAAAACATTCCCAACTAATAAAGTAGTTTCCATTACATTAATACTGTAAAATTTCGTTTTTTTTTTGTGTACCTAAAATATAATCTGTGCACCTCATTTATAAACTTAGGTGCACAAGGTGCACTTGTATTAAAAAATCTATTTCGAGGCCTGGTTTAGGGTGCATTAAGTGTTAAGTAAAAAAATAGTGAAATCACTTGCGAAAGAGGTATTGGTTTGCGAAGCAAACCAAACGGGGTTGCGTAGCGATCCCCGGTGGTCGGTGAGCATAAGCGAGCAGGGGACGAAGCCCTCGCTGTGACGTCATGGACCGGAAAGTGAAATCAGGATAATACGAATTATTCAGATAGTTTCACTTTGCTAAAGGAATGTTGGTTTGCGAAACCAAATGGGATTGCGTAGCAATCCCCGGGGGTTGGCGAATGTAAGCGAGCAGTGCTTTATAATTATCAACCGCTTTCTCGTTTCAACTTTCCCCCTCCTCCCTCCTCTAAGCTTATTTCCGTCGCATGCAAACTTGCACAGCGAAGAGACCTTCGCTAACTTTCTCCTCCACTCTCCGTACAGTTACGTTACACTACACTCTGAGGTGAGCCAGATACTAACACACCTTCAAAGTGAGCCAGATACTTACACATCATACAAGTGAGCCAAAAATTAACAGTGTAATACAGAGGCTGTTCGCACATTTTTTAGACGATTTTGGTTAGCGTAATAAAAAATCGTTTGCTGCAAAAGAAATAATTGCAGTTGTACTCTATATTTTTAAAAGTCCAAATTATCGTCTGCGGCTTGAGAGGTTTGTTTTTATTCAAAATGGCGTTTTTAACGAAGCAGTGGTTCGAAGGCTATATTTATGCTTTTTCCGAAGAGAAATATAAATATTCCGTTATCCAAAAACGATGTGAGAGTCACGGTTCTGTGATATCTAAAGCGTCGATAGGTAATATCGTCAACAAGAAAGGAAAAAAACGTCAAACTGGAGCCTGAAGTGGGAAAAAAATTCCAACGTCATGGACAACAAGTATCCAAGTCATTCCAAACAAGTATCCAAGGAAGAAACGGACATCTCCGAATATTGCAAAGGTACGTTGTTTAATGTTAAAAGAAAAAAATCCCCCTAGTCAAAGGACAGTTGCAAAATCATTCAAATGCTCGGTGTCCACTGTAAACAAAATGATAAACGTTGATTTAAATCTTAAGAAAGCGAAAAAACGCAATGTGCATCGTCTTTCTCCAAAGCATATCGCTGAACGCAGGACACGCTGCCGAATTCTATATGAGAAACACTTATCCAGAGAAATATATACTACTGGAATACCATATTTTTGTAAACAATGTCTTCATTGATTCGAGCGAAGCGAGCAATGAGGATTGCAAAGCAATCCTTCGGGGGTTGGCCTTCGCTCGTGCAAAAAGTAAGGCCGCTCCTTTTTTCTGGCCAGTATACCCTCAAAAAATAATTTTTAATGTTTTCCCATTCCTTTTTATGCCTAAAACTAACAAATTATAAAGTGGAAGCCGAGGTTTATCCTCAGTATGTAAGTTAACTGTGTGAAATTTCAAAGTTTCTACGTTAAGTAGTTTTTTTATTGGAAATGAGAATGATACATTCATTATGCAACTTTGTTTTAAGAGTGATTTTCTGTAAGAGAGGTATGCTTCCTATGGGAGTGTGATTGTTGATATTTTTGATTTTTCTGAAATTTGCATCAAATATGTTCCCTTGTATTCTGATTACACATCAGAAAAAAAAGTGTTCAAATTTTTTTGTCAAGTTACGATTGTTTTTATAGCGGGTAGAGTTCGTTTTCTTACACTACAGCTGAAATATGGTTAAATGTAATTTCAATTTCTGGAAAATTTTAGTTTGGTGACAAGGATTTTTTTTTATAATTTACTTATATAATACCCGTTTAAAGTTTTAAAAATGAAAATTTCTTGGTATCTTGCTAAAGTTTGCAGGAAGGGGATCCCCAAAATTAGGGTTCTGTGAGCGGAAACATCAAATTTACAAAAATATTAAGCTAAAATTCCGAAAATTTCTTTTGCCATTCTCGAACCACAAGTGTAAAGCATTGCAACTGTCAAGAATTTTTTTTATAATCTACTTATATCATACTAGTATTGTTATAGAAATGAGAATTTCTTGACTTCTTGCTAAAGTTTGCAGGAAAGGGACCCCCAAAATTAGGGTTCTGAGAGCGGAAATGTCCAATTTACAGAAATTTAAAGCAAAAATTCCGCAGACAGTTGCCAAACTTTTTGATGTGAACTTTGTCTTAGCATCCTATCTAGGCTATTACTGCATGAAAATAGTCTTGGCAAATCTAAGGAGTTTTCCAGAAATTCATCTTAGAAACCGATTTTTTCCAAATTCCCCCATTTTTAACGTTACACATCTCAAAACTTCAGATTCTAATAAACATGCTATTAGTGCCAGAAGATAGCATGATTGTTATATAACAGCCTCCCAATATCTGTTCCTTGCCGCTATTCCCTGTTTTTTTATAAATCGGAGTTATGTTATTATCAAAATGTTCAAAAACTGCCAATTCTGTGTTGCATTTAAACTTTTTTAATTGATCAAATTTAACTATAATAATTAGTTATTATTAACTTTAAAATTGATTATATCATTAAATTTAATGTTGTTAAATTATATGTAATAAAAATTTAATTATATCTATATTAAACATCGAAACCACTGCAGGTTAGTAGTCTACGGTGACTTTTGTTTACTTAATCAATTCCAATTTTACATTATACCTACTAAAATTATGAGTAAAAATGGCAAACAGGAAAAGGTGACCAACCCAACACTTGCAGACAATTGCATCCAAAATATGTAGGCTGTATCATATATTTTCAAACAAGTGTTATCCCAAGTACAGAAAGACTTCTCTGGTGTTTCCAAAATTGTTGATAGGAGTGACAAGGATGGATGCTATTCAACAGTCAATGTTATAGCAGGAAAAGAAGCAATCACATTGGTAATGGGATTTGAAATTTTACAGAGTGAATTTAATAAGCCACAGAGTGACAAGAACCAATGAGATCGTGATTTAGCAGTCATAAAGAAGCACATAAAAAGCTACCTCCACAGTGGTAATGATGCTTCTTCATCACAAGATATCTTAACAGCACTTCTATCTCTCTATCTCTTCTCACAAGATATCTTAACAGCACTTCTATCTCTCTATGTTAATTTGTTGTTGAAATTCGGCATGTTGAAGGTTCCATAGATAAGAAAAATTTGAAAGGCATATCAGCGTATCACTCAGCAAATCTTCAGAATAACCAGGGAATACGTTTTTGTAACCATCCTGACATCGGTTCAGGTAAAGAAACATCCATTCGAATTCAGGATGGAAATCACGATTTGAAATTCAACACCATTCAGCCATTTCCCTATAACTTTACAACTGGTAAGACTCCCCAAAAGAAGAAAACCAAACACAAGTAACAACTCTCTTCTGTCCTGAAATGGAATCTATGTCATCGTTTAAAACTGTTGAAAAATTCGACTTTCATGTACTTGATGGACAGCATACTATTGCAGAAGGCAGTGGTGTAATAAAAGATGATGTATGCCAAGAAAATGAAGATCGAAGCTAAATACTTAACGTTACCATCGCAGGTTTCACACCATATACATTGCATACGAAGAACAGAATCTGCGATTCTATTTGATTGGCTTTTAAAGAAAAGGAAAAAGCATCATAAACTATCCCTGAAACAAAAGAAGTTTACATATGATGCTTTTATGAATGGAGAACAAGGTGGAAGAAAAATTAGTCCTTAAGCTCTAGTGAAAAAAACTAAGAGTTTAGTTAACAAATATGGCGATAAAATTTTCCAAGTAGGCATTACACAAAAAGAAACAGACCCTACATACTTACTTGAACACATACACAATCAAATTAGAAATTAGTATGGTTATAAGCCATGAAGAGGGTGATGAAGATGTTTTCTGAATTTGTAACAGACGAATGCATTACAAAGAAACTTGCCAAACCATTGCTGAGATAGAAATAACAACCAGATACCAACCGAAAATAGAACAATGTAAATACTATGGTGTGTACTATACCAAAAACTGTTATATAGGGAAAGTCATGTGCCCGGAGGACACTATTACTATGACACATGAAGTTTCTTCATAAGACGGGAGTAAATCACTATGACTGGCCTAGGCGTCCAGATATTGAAAATATCAATAAGAGTGTTATTTTCTTTTGACCAGTTGAAATAAGTGGAATACCTCTTTTTTACCTTTCCAACGAAGAAGAGAAGGATTTAATGAACTAATATCAGAAATTCAAAAAAGTTTGAGAACAACGGAAAAGTGAATTTTTGCAACTCAAATTTCAGCTACCAACTTAAGACAGAAAAATAGATTTCATGTAAATGAGTTGGTAATTGGTTTTTTTAAACATTACAAAACACATTTGCCTTATACAAATGTAATTTTTGAATACCATTTATTGGTTTGTGTATGGTAATAAAAGTTTTTAGTATTACATAGTTTTTTGTCATTGAAGTATTATTTATTCTGACATATTTTAGTAATTATTCCAAGTGTTCAATACATGTCATTCAAAAACATGAAAAATGTCAACTAACTGAAATTTATCTAGAAATAACACTTATTTCCCTTCTGAAAGTTAAAGAAATTCTTATATATTGGGCTTAAGGAAATTTGGTGCAAACATGATTTGTATCAATTTTATCTCCATTTAGTGAAGCTACAGTGAAGGAATATTTAAAAGCTTCGTACCTATGTCTATATCCAAGATTTAATTGATAAAAAAACCATTGTCAAGGTAATATTTTGAAGTTTCGATATTTTAAAATGCAACACAGAATTGACCGTTTTTGAACATTTTGATGATAACATAACTCATATTTATAAAAATACTGGGAATCGTTCCATGAAACAGACAATGAGATGCTGTTATATAACAATCATGCTATCTTCTGGCACAAATAGCATGTTTATTAGAATCTGAAGTTTTGAGATATGTAACGTTAAAAAATGGTGGAATTTGGAACATTACGGTTTTTAAGATGAATTTCTGGAAAACTCCTTAGAGTTGCCAAAATTATTTTTATGCAGCAATAGCCTAGACGGGATGCTAAAACATAATTCACATAAAAAAATTTGGCACCTGTCTGCGGAATTTTTGCTTTAAATTTCTGTAAATTGGACATTTCTGCTCACAGAACCCTAATTTTGGGGGTCCCCTTCCTGCAAACTTTAGCAAGAAGCCAAGAAATTCTCATTTCTATAACTTAGTACTAGTATCATATAAGTAGATTATGAAAACAAATCCTTGGCAGTTGTAATGCTTTACTCTCGTGGTTCGAGAATGGCAAAAGAAAAGAGAACACTGAAAACTTAACAAGTGTTTATTTAAGGTGTACGTACACAATAGAAGTTTATTTTTTTTAATTTAAACTTTAAAAATCCAGTTTTTTCTCAATATGTCATTGGTTTATGCTTAAAACTATTTCAGTGAGAAAAAATCACATTAAACTAATTATTAATTTGCTGATTAAGATATAATGAGCTAATTAGCATGTTTTTTTAACAGTGATATCTCTATTTCTAATTTGTTTAGAAAGACAATTCTAGTTGGAAAGTATTTCCGATATTATTCTTCATGTTTTGACCCTCAATCAAGTTTCTGCAGAGAAAAGGTTTTCTATTACAACTTTTTTCGCCAAGAATACATACAAAATCACGATTTTTTCTAGAAATTGAGAATTTAAAAATCCATTAAAATTTATTTCTTAACTAATAACTCTGACTGAGGGTCAAAACATCCGCTGCATTATGTAGATTATAATGATACAAAAATAATTGTAACAGATTAATTTATTGTTGAGTTATCACTGTTTGAACAAAACATCCTATTACAAAAACTCGTTTCTTCAGAAATTGAGTTTAAAGTTTTGGAAACACGTCTGTTCATGGTGACAGTACCTAACGAAAACCCTTGTAACTAGAAAACTAGTAGGAATATTTTCAAGATCTTGGCATAGTTTAAAGTTAAGGAATTGAAGAATATATTGAAGCAATAAACAAAATTCGGACTTTCTGTTGGATTTTCAGGATTTCTAGTGTGTACATTCACCTTAAGGGGAGTTAGTACCTTTTAGACCTTGTGTTGCTCGCGAAAACATACTTTTTTCGATTCATCATAAATAATTGAATTTTTTATATTGTAGTATAAAATTGATACAGTTTAAAGATAATTGTATGGCTTTTAAGAAACAGCAGTCATATTTGTAATTAAAAATTTTTTTTTTTTATAAAACCTAGCAAAACTTATACATAATTTTTTCGTTTTGAAATTTACCCACTTGACTTTCCCTCAAGTTTAAAAAAAAACTAATAAACGTAGACTTAACAAATTTTGTATGGTTATTCTAAAAGAAGATCTTAGTTCTCAAAACTATGGATTTGTGTATGAGAGCTATATTTTTTTATTTATAAATCCATACATAACTAAAAAAATTTCAAAGTTGACTTATTTTAATACTTTTAATTTTTATAAACATTTGTACTTCAAAGATCACAAATTCCTTAGTTCACAGAATTAAGACATTCATGTGCTTCAGTTTGGTGCAAACATTTGGGTTTTACAGTGCATCTTTCAAAAGTTATCTTGTGGGAAAGTTAAGTGGGTAAATTTCAAAAGGAAGAAATTGTGTATAATTTTTGCTAGGTTTTATAAAATTAGATGTTTTTAATTACAAATATGACTGCAGTTTTTGGAAAGCCATACAATTATCTTTAAACTGTATCAATTTTATACTACAATATACAAAACTCAATTATTTATGATGAATCGAAAAAAGTATGTTTTCGCGAGCAACGCAAGGTCTTAAAGGTACTAACTCCCCTGTAAACTCAGGGAAGAGCCTTCTAAAGAACTAACGGTCAACCAATTCCGTCGCCTTCCTCATTCTATCGTTCCCTGTCACTAACTGCCTCTTTCCCTCGCCGATCACCCTTGACCAAACCCCTCCTAGTCTCAATTCTCTTCCCTCACCACGTGACCCTTTCGCCTCTGCTTTCGCTAGCAAGTAAGGGTTGAGTCAAGAGGGCAGAATATTACACTACAGCAGTTATCTAAAGTTTTCCAGAAATTTAAATTAAACTTTGCCGTATTTTAGCTACAGTGCAAGAAAACGACCTTTACCTGCCATACGGAAACAACCATAACTTGTCAGCAAAGTTTTTTCTTCCAAAAACGCTGATCCACTTTTTAGTAAGGCACTATAGAGAACATCTAGTGTAAATTTCAACAAAATCAAAAATGTCAACTATCACAAGCGTACCTAGCTTACAGAAAATCACTCTCAATTATGTAGATTTAAATGTGAAATTTTTAACTGTCTATATACCTACGCTGAAAGAAGCTATTGATTGAATCAAAATTAGAAAAAACCCACTTCAAATGTTAACAAACATTTTCAAATTTTCCGAACACATAAAAGTAAGTTTGATCTAAATCAGATCGCGGTTTTATCGTATAAATATCAATCTATTGTCTTTTATTGAGTTTTGTAAAAAAAAATGTTTACTTTTAATAAAATCAAGAGAGAGAGAGAGGATGAAAGCGAACCTCATAAAATATAAATATTTAAATAATATATTTAACCACTTATTATATGGATGAAAATGTTATTAAAGCTCTTATCAATTGAAAAATCCCAGTTACAATTTCAACAGGAATGAAAGTAATTTAAAATAATACCAGTACACTCCAATTGTTTTGATGAGTGGATTAGTTATTGTATGACGTTCAAATACGTTAAGAGCTGTCCAAGAACAAAAAAAAATTAGTCTTACTTCAATTCATTATGTAAGTATGAATTTATTGGATGTTTGCTATCCCAATTATGAAGTATACCTTGAACTCATTAAACGGAAAATATAAATTGAAACTCAGCAGCAGAAAAGGTTTAATCTTTATCTTGCTAATTGGCGATTACATTCATGCATATTAAAATTAAATGTTTAAAGTACTGGAACTTAAACCCTGCTATTAAGTAATGAAAACAATTTTAGAGCTTCAAGAAATTAATAATTAAGAAGATTTGAAATTTCAAAATCATAAAATATCACCTCGGTAAAAGAACAGACATTCTATTAACCGAACTCAACAAAATAAACTACAAACATTTTTTTTAAAGATCAAGGTTTCGTCTCAAAATTTGTACATGAAAATCGTATGTGACAGCTAAATGCTGAAAGGTGAAAGGCTAATTTGATGAATATTTTCATTTCTGAGAAAAGCTAATTCAAGCTTATAAAGTTAAGTTTCATTTAAACTTTAAGAGATTAATGACATAGAGATTAAGCGTAGAAAACCATTAGATGTCTGTATCACCAGGAATTCTATGCTTGTTTTCAAGTTCAAAGTTTAATGACATTTTGAAAACGCAATGTAAAACTCATCAAGAACCCATTTACCCAAGTGTGACAAAACTATCCTTAAATACTTTTCAATTACTTTACTTTATAACAGTATGTCTCAGAGTAAAACTAATGCAACTGAACTTGTGTTTTAAGTTTCATGTTTCAAAACAGACGTTCAAATCCCATTTAAAAACTGAAAGACCTTGATAAAAATTCCTTCAACCAAAAGTCTAATTTCATGTATGAATTTACGGACTGGAGTAACTTAACGGGCTATTGCGATGGTACTGAATAAATCCCGAAGAAGATCCGAGGACAACACTTCCTAATTTTTAACCGCAGTCAAATAACGAAGACTACACTTGATTTGACACCCCACTCTCCAAACTTCTATGCTACACCAACGAGAGAAAACGAGTGCGGCCACGATAGATTTAAGGTGCACCACTCCCCACGTATGCAAAGGTCTTTAATTGGATCTATTCCACAACTCACAACACTCTGGTAGCTATTCCGTGACTCTTATAATTCTAATTTCAAATGTAACAAAGTGTTTATAAATAAGAAAATGCAATTTAATCTTCGATCACGTCAAAGTCAGTTAAGTCCACATTCGTGTTACAACTTCTCTGCACTAAATGAGTCCAGTGAAAGCTCCAGGTCGTTGTGACAATATCTTTGATTGGCACCTTTCTTCTTATGAATACAATCGGTTGGTATTTACCATACTGGAATCAGAATCTAATAAAAATGAAGAATTCATATATAGGGAGATGAACTTTCGTTTTAGACTACACGTTATTTTTCTGGTGAGGCCTAATCAAAGCATAACGAAATTCACATTTCCAAATTATTTTTATTCAGTTCTGACATAATCATCTGTGATAAATGGTACTATCGAAATTTTAGAGGGATTTATATTTAGTTTATGCCGACCAACCGGTCTAGTGGTTAAGGTGTTGGTTTCTGGATCGGAAGGTTCCTGGTTCGAATCCGGGTCAGGGCATGGATGTAAATTGTGCTGTCCTTTGTTAGGGACAATGATGGTCCACCCACTGGGTGCCCCTTCACTAGTGACCATCACTTCTGGCCTTGTATAAGGCTACAATGACTTCGGTCAATTCTGTACTGTATTGTATTGTATTATGTATTGTATTTGTCTTTGCAATCTGTACCCAGCCTTGCCATTGGAAAAAATATATATATATATTTAGTTTATTCAAATATAGACGTCTGTAAAGTTTTCGTGGGCTTAAATAAGGATTGCACAGAGCTAAATGGTATATATAAACTTCAAACAATTCGTCCAGATGTCTCGGAGACGTCTAAAACAGATGAAGGTTCCAATGTTATTAAGATATTTGATTCATGATGCTTTTTAATCTACCTGATGGTTGCTTATACGAGGCATCACATTATTAGAAAAAACGACCAGATCTTGATGGACGAGAAATTCCGTCAGATGAAAACTGATCAGATCATGGTCTAGTCATAAAAAAATAAGCAATATCTTAATGACGAGATATCTCGTCATTAGCAAAACTGATCAGATCTTCATGGACGAGATATCTTGTCGCAGCAACTTGGAGGGCTAAGTAGGACGTGTTGTGATAAGTTTGTTTATTTACCACCTGATTTTATCATAGTCTTCATTGAAGAGGATGTCACACATCAGGTGAACTTTTCTCGTTCATAAATGTATAAATTTTTATGTTGCAGTATATACTTTACAGTCATGTGTTTATTTATTTCAATTTAGTCTTTCACTAAACCTTCATTACAATGAACACACGTTACAATTTTACCGTAATTTTTCATATCTCACAATAAGTTTCAGTTCAGTCAAAATTCAGAATGTATCATATGTTCCATAGTCTTAAAATAAGTTAATTTTGTACTGATATTTCTGCTCAATTATTGGTTCTGATTTGAAGTATCTTAAATATGTGATATAGTGGTTGATGCATTAAGTTATTTGGTATTTATTAATTCGTAGTAGTAAATTGCAAATTATAATAATTGATCATTGTATCGAGCCGATAAATATCAACACTGAAACCACATATCAACGGCATAGAATAGCCTTTTAATTCTAATTCAGGAACCACTGTTTAATCCTCCAAGACTTTCGACGATATATCTCCTCCAAGATCTGGTCAATTTTATTTCGTCAAAACAAAACTTATCCATTGCCCCAAAGTGGAGGGAAAATTCAATTAGAAAATCCAACTGTCCCTGTCCTGATCTGATGACAGATTGGAGCAAGTCTTTTTATAAAGACCAGCCACCACAGGGAATTTTCGAGGCGAAGATATACCACTAGTAGAGTTTTTGTGTTTATGAGACTGATTACGCGCGCGCGCGCGCGCGCGTTTGATTACCTACAAAAAAACTCACAAACACACTAAAAGCTAGCATAATAGTACATTTTAATAAGTTAAAAATAGCAACGTGGGACACCGAATCACATTTCTTTAATTCCAGCATTCTGGCATTGCCTTTTGTTGCTGAAATATTTTTAATCTTGTATCTTGGATTTTTCCCTTTGAGAAAGAAAAGACGATTATCTTAAAAGAGTCATGTGGTCTTTAAATAACTTTCCAGTGTTGAGAAAATTATATTTAGTTCGAAAATTATGTTTGGTTTCTGTGCACTTTTAATGCTCTTTTGTTCCAGAATGCATCTACGTGAAGTCGGAGGAAGGTGTCTATTTATTCTCCTCCCCCGGAAGCACCCAGGTATGCGGGTTTTATGTCATTGCCGACCCTCAGCACACAGTTCACTTCACATTCCATGAATTCCGTATCTCATGTGATAAAGGAGGGCTGCTCTCGGTAAGAAAATCCTCTCTTTTGTGATTTCATTACCAACTTCCTTCCTCCGTGAAAGTGGTGGCGAACTATTTTCCTTTTTGTTGTCATTTGCTTCTCAATCAGTGAGGGAATTTCTTCTTCATCGGAAATCAGATCTTACTGTGGTCGTTGTTGACCATTCCGTGGGACTCGAATGTGTCATTTATTCCGAGGCATGCAATGTTGCTTTTATCGCAAAGTAGTAATTGTTTTGTTTTAAAAATACTTTTCTAATATGGCCTTGTCATGTCGTGTACACTCAGAAAAAGTTTTTAAGGATTAAAGGATGGACTTTAAAAACTTGGAAATTTTTAATTTATCAAAACCGTCCCGCCCTAAGTCATACGGTGTAGTTTTGGGTTGCGAGCAACCCCGCACAGCACATGCGTTGCCGCCTATGTTTCTCAATATTACAATACAATTATAATTACTATCATGGGATGGGCTATGACAGATCTTCTAGTCTTATTTCAAGAAGTTGTGATTGGCTATGATCTTAAGGCCTTGTCTTGACTTTTTATTTGTCCAAAGTAGTTTTCTTTCTACTTTTTAGTGGTCACGGGGAAATAGGTACTTTCTTATGTTTTCCCATAGTTTGCAGTCGTAAATTGCGTGGTCAACACTTTGAATTCCTTCTCCACGTTCGCATTTGTCTTCCTTATTGAATAAACGTTCTGTCTGGAAAAGGAGATTGATTGCATCCGAGCTGGTGAGGATACGATTTGAAGAGTATTCTTTAAAGAAGAGACCTGGACGCCTCACGATTTGTTGCAATCCTTCAGTTTAGGATTTTGATTGAGCACTACTGTTTGAGTGTTGATGCGCATTGATTTACATTAATTGACTGGATATATTTTATGGCACCCTAAGAAATTTGTCAATGCTGATCATTTAAAAGATGCATAGAGATTAAGGATTGTAGTGGATTCGTGTAATTTTCAAATACTTAGCATTTCGAACCAGAATTTGGCTGAAAAATCTGTTTTGTAAAATAGAATTCACCGTTTGACTTTTCATTGAAAAATCGGTTGCCGTGTCAGTCTTGAAATCCAACTAGAACTTTGCTCAAAGTCTTCAAGAGTCAGGGGAGTCCACAAAAATTGGTGGTTAGACTTCCCTCACCCTCTTTGTGATATGGCGATCACACCAATCATTGTTTTGCCCTAAAAGCAGGGAAACACAACCTGAAAGCTACTTGGGACAATTTCCAATCAACTAAGAAATCTCTGAACATGGGGAGAAACAACGAAGTTCATCACCCCTCGATTCTGAGAGATCCAGACGGGTGCACCTTCACCCAATGGGTAGAGGTCTGCGGTGGAGCGATGTTATCGGCAAATAGAAGGATTGCCTCAATGACGAGGTCGGGGTGAAGCACCCAGATTTTGGACGGGTCCAGACGATGTGGACGAGAGAACAACTTTAGCTCTCAGTCATTAAATAAAAGAACTGTTGCATCTTTGTACTGGCCTCTTTTCCGGAAATCACGACTGGAAAGACCTCTCGGCATGGTAACCTGCACACCCCGATTATGAGCTGTATAATCGAGGAAACGAATATGGTAATAATTGGTACTTATTAGTTAACGTCGTACTAGAGCAACACAACGGGCTATTGACAACGGTACGGGATCAATCCTTTAAGGGAAAGAACCGTGGACAACACCTCGTACTTTTGAACCACGGTCAGATGACGAAGCAACACCTGAGCTGGCACCCCGCTCTTCAAAACTTTCACACCAACCCAACGTGAGGACTTTCAACCACAACATATTTAAAGTGCACCAGCCGCCTCTGCAACATACGATTACGAACATCCATGCCCGGACTCGAATTCGAACTAGGAACTTTCCGATCTAGAGGCTAACACCTTAACCACTATACCGGTTGATGGGCAGGAAACGAATATGAAGAAGACAATTTAATAGGGTCTAAAACCAGGTTGCTTTCTTATTTCTCCAACACCATAGACGTCCAATCCCAGAAGGGAAGCTTCCAGATCCAGTTACTTTACTATATCATCAGACTGTCACTGGACATTGTAGATCATTGAAAAAAGTATGTGCACATTTACTTCAGATACCGATTGAAAGGTCCAGTCATTTCAATTGAACCTTCGGTCGAAATTGGATGTTGGTATCCATTACACTCTTTAACTGTATTGTTTTATTAAAATAAAACAACAGAATTGTGAAATTAACACCGATAGAGAAACCACTACCACGATATACAGACAGAAAACGGGACTTTTTATCTGCACGAAAATTAACAGTGATGTAACCTAAATGTATAGGCATTGTAACAGCTGTCTGAGAATTGAACTCACGCCTAGTCACCTGCCCAGCAATAGCTGCTCTTCAAACCATCAATTACCATCCAGAAGTACAGCCTTACAGCGAGAAACTGACCAACATCACAAAAGCTGAGCAAAATGCACATGATGACATCTGACTCAAAAATATACGCGACAAGATCAGTATCAAAAGTAGCGATTTTTTAATCTATTTACTTATCTCACATGGTATAAATTTAAAAAAAGTACTGTATTCTGTTAGCCTGTGAGACTTTAGATCATCAGGAACCAGCTTTGGATAGTGAATGAGTTGTTCTGAAGCGTGTTTTACATTATATCAACGTGGCTACGGAGCCGACGCACCGGCCAATCAACGACGAAAATATTGTAGTGCTTCCTCTACTGCTTTTTTTATCGCTGAGTAGCCATTGCGTCTGCTGCACATCCACTTTGCTTAACATAAGGCCTGTAGAGACAGGAGATGGTGAACCCTTTGAGGAGCTCATCGGTCTTCCAATGATATAGACCCAACGTGTGTACGCAGTTTTTGTTATTTCTTCCGATCATTCATTTTGAAGGTTTCCGAATGAAGGAATTGATAAACCATGAATCCCTATGTCGGATTAATTGACGAGCGTGATGAAAAACACTAATTTTAACTTCAATAGCCTATCGTCCTGGGTCAATATCGTACCAATCTCACCCTTCTGGTATCTTACGACAGCGACTTCACCTTCATTCTCTGTCTATTTAATAAAAGGATTGATGGCTTAGCCCTCGCTTAATTGTATTTCAGTCACAAGGGAAAATACTTACAACCCAATTCGGTATTAATATACTTCGAGTGACCACTGCAAAACCTTGAGAGAACAGTTTGGTACTTTCTGTTAATTTTACCCAGTGAAACATCGGATTGACTGTAGGTGTACCAGTCATGAGTTCTAGGAGTCTATAAAACTAATTTACTACTGAGACAGTGTGCATCTGTTTCTTACAAAATTCTCTCAAAATATTGTTCACAGTTAAGAAGTACAAAGTATATATATATATATATATATATATATATATATGTACTTCATTAAATATTGTAATTTGAACAGCATGATAATGTTCCGTTCCCGAATTCAATCATATTTTTATTTCAAAATCTAAGCGTTATAAAACAATTTTCAGGTGTTTCAATCAAATAAATATGATGTATCCATTAACACTTACACAGAAAACTGCATTTTGTATAGTTAAAATGTTTACATACGACAGGAATTAAGTATTCAAAATATTATTTTAGCACTCATAATGATTTAATTGGATTTAATTTTCATTTGAAGATTCTTAATGTTTCATTAATGCATTCAACAAACTGATTTATTTTTCTTTATTTAATCAAGGCGGATGGAATTTGAAAGAGTTATTCAAAAATGTTAATTGCACCACTTACTATGAGCCGCATTTGTTACACTTTTGTGTAGAGTAGAAACATTTTGAGTTATCGTCTAAAACTGTTTCTCATTAATTCACTAAATGTATATATGCTCGTAACAGTTCGCCATTATTTGCATAAAAAGAATATGAATATTTAAAGTTAATCACATACTAAATGCAACTCCCCTGATAGCTAAAATGTATAGAAACATCGAATTATAGAATATACTTATCTTCTGAATTATCTTGCCTTCTGAATAATGCATCCTTAAAATAACAATGAAAATCTTTTTTAACAAATTTAAGATACTTATAGTTAAACCTTAAATGAATTTTAAAAAATTCTGTGCATTGTTAAAATTATTCAAAGGCTTTGAATAAGATATTCCCAAAATATGTTTCTAATTATTTCAATGCTCTCCTTTTTCACAAAACATCAATTCAACGAGGTATATTAAAGGGCTATACCACTATGAAAGAACATGCAAATATTAATTTAACTACTTTATTATCTA
Organism: Metellina segmentata; assembly: GCA_947359465.1. Taxonomy (NCBI): domain Eukaryota; kingdom Metazoa; phylum Arthropoda; class Arachnida; order Araneae; family Tetragnathidae; genus Metellina; species Metellina segmentata. The sequence goes on from OX375879.1 coordinate 91,393,055, forward strand.
TTCAATACTTATTCGGAAGATATTTGTAAAATGATTTAGTCATCTATTTTATAAAGTGTATCAGTAGAGACTGGATACATTTGTCGAATGAAGACTGTATTAAATTAGTCAGGAAGCGTATAATGGTCTTCATGGATTAAATTTAATCTTGTAAGCCTATCACTTCGCATAATTATTTTAACAAGCGTATTGGTAGATTTGGTGGATGCAGTGAGTTAAGATTGTAAAAATGAAGGATTTTGTCAAGTACGAATAGGTTTCAAGTCTATGTAATCCCGAAGCATGTTATGAATTAAAAAGTAGGAATTAGTAATATGACTTGCTAAGCATTTTTGGTAATGATATTTAATATTAATGAAGTTAAAAAAAGGACGACAGCTCGTTTGCTATGGATTAACTTACTGCTTCGGTTAGACTTCAACGAACCATTCGTTATATATTCGAAGAAATATCGAAACTTAAAGGTTACATACCCCTCAAATACTTATCGTCTATTTAAATATGTTTGTCATATATTCTTGGCTGGTGATTTGTAGAATGTGAAACAGCATTTTATGACAGCCTTCCCATAAAAGCTATCTTGCCTGATATTTTCTATCTTTTTATGCTCGGAGTTTAGCTGCTTCGCTGCCATTTCCCGTTAATGCAGCTTTTATGGGGTCTGACTTTTCCCTTTCAAATAAAAAAGAAATAGCTATAATTCTTAATGCCAAGAAAAAGTGCCAATTCGGCAACTGTTTTTACAAACTTTATATATGAGCCCCTCTTTCCAATTGTGGTATAATCTACGAAAGTGGCCTTTTGTACGAAAGACTTACACTGAAACGCACACGCACAAGGAATTCCATCTTGTGTTGTTGTCGCCGGTATCAGTTCCAAGGTCCGTTTTAAAAAATCTGAACGCAATGGAGTGGTTAATGTTTTCAGATATCAGGAATAGGGGATAACACGACTGTCGTTTTTTTTTTTTCGTTCAGGATCTCTTTGTCACTATAACAGGTTATTCAAGCGTTCAGAGATAGCATCCCCTTTCATCGTACTTTTAAGGGTGATTTATTGCCGTAAAATTGAAAAGCCCTTATAGGGTACTTGATGGAATAGATATATATTTTGAGAATTTAAGAAACGTGCGAATAATACGTTCGGGAAAGGTTTAAGACTTTTTCACAAGGATAGATGAAATTGATCCTTTCAAAATTTTTTCTGTATTCTAAAATGGCATATTTGACTATTTAAAAGGATCCCAAACAGTCAGTAATAATCAATTCGTGTTGCTTTAGTTCTACGTTTTTTAAACTACCTACCTACCTATCTTTAACTAGTTAAAAATGTTTATTTAATGTTTCATTGAATTACTTAAAAATAAATTTTTTTAAAAATTAGTCATGGTAGTGTACACGTCAGTAATCTCCAATTTAGAACGTCGAAGTAAGCATAAAAAATGCTCATTGAGAGTCTGTCGTGGCTCATTGGGTACGCACATTACAACCTGGAAAGTTTTAAGGTTCAATTGCTTTCTGGATGCATTTCTGTCTTATGTGTCAAAAAACCTTTTCGTGTATGCGTGTCCATTACTTAGCATTGTCTGTCGTGTTTGGCGTAGAATGGGTAAATATGAACCTTGCGGCATTAACCCTTCTTATTGTTATCTGGACAAAGTATCTTGTCACTGTCAAAACTGACAAGATCTTGAAGAACGAGATATCTGACAGTCTTGCTTAAAGGAGTAAAGAAAAACAGTAAAAAACCTTTAGTTTGGACCGAAGGTGCGCGGAATGCTTTTGCTGATATCAAAAGCGCATTGTGCAACTCAACAATGTTGGTTCATTCTAACCAGACGGCGCAAATCACCCTAACAACAGATGCATCGGATTCCGCCGTGGGGGCCGTAATTCATCAGCTATATAATCGTGAAAAGCAACCGCTAAGCTTTTTCTCTCGATCCCTAACATCCATGCAAAGAAACTACAGTGCTTATGATCGAGAATTACTTGCAATCTACCTAGCGGTAAAGCATTTTAAGCACATTCTGGAAGGACGGCTATTTACTATCTTCACAGACCATAAACCAATCACTTTTGCCTTCCAGCAGAATTTAGATAAAGCCTCCCCAAGACAAGCCCGACAGTTGAATTATATTGCTGAATTCACTACAGACATACGGTACATTTCCGGAGAAGAAAACATTGTAGCAGACACACTGTCGAGAATAGAATCCATCGCTACTCCTGCTCCAATTAATTATACAGTTATTGCAGATTGCCAGGAGGATGACGACCTTAAGATTCTTACATCAAATTCCAGTTTAAAAATAGTACAAATTCCTTTTCCGGATAGCAGTAAGAAAATTTACTGTGAAACCTCCACTAATTTTAACCGGCCATACATTCCTAAAGAGTTTCGCCAAAGAGTATTTCTCGCTATAAATAACTTATCCCATCCGGGAATTCGTGCAACAATGAAGCTGGTGACAAAAAGATTCATTTGGCCCGGCATAAACAAAGACTGCCAACTGTGGACTAGAGCATGCTTGGCATGTCAGCGAGCCAAAGTTCACAAACATACACATTCTCCAGCTGCGGAATTCAAAGTTCCGAATCAACGATTCAAGCACATTAACATTGATATTATTGGCCCTTTACCATCTTGCAAAGGTTTTAGGTATCTGCTTACTATCATCGATAGGTTCACCCGTTGGATTGAAGCTGTTCCTTTGGAAGACCAAACTGCAGATTCCGTCGCAAATGCCCTTATCGCGAGTTGGATTTCCAGATTTGGAATACCTGAAAGAATAACATCTGACCAAGATCGCCAGTTTGAGAGTCAACTCTTCCAATCCTTGAGCAAATACCTAGGTTTCAAAGCTAACACCACCACAGCTTATCATCCACAATCTAATGGTCTAATCGAACGCCAACACCGAACTTTGAAAAACAGCCTTAAATCCCACCTACAAACGTCCAATTCTTGGACTGATATTCTACCTTTAATTCTCCTTGGCATTCGATCCGCCGTTAAAGAGGATTTGGGTTGTTCTTCCACTGAACTTGTGTACGGCACACCAGTCTGTTTGCCTGGAGAATTTTTCAGTAACTCCCCAGCTGCCACGCATTCAGATTTTATACAAAAATTGCAAAGTCACATCCAAAACCTAAAACCAACTCCAACAACCAGCCATGGAAAAAAACCAGTTTTCGTACACAAGGATTTAGCAAATTGTTCACACGTATTCATCTATAATAACATAATCTCATATTCTCTTCAACCAACCCATCTCGGACCATATTTAGTTAAACAACGTTTTGAGAAATTCTTTGATGTTGTAGTTTCGGGTAAAATTAAGAGAATATCAATAGATCGACTGAAACCATGTTTCAAACTCAAAGATGAAGTAACACCAAACTTTCGGACATGTGAATCCGATAACTCCAAAACCTCACAACCACTTCCCACTGACAATGATTCTTCCATCGAATTTGCAAGAACCACAAGAACTGGTCGAAGAGTGCGATTTCCTGCATACCTGAACGACTATGAGGTGTAACGCTATCACTGGAAAGGGGGGATGTGGTGACAACCAGCAAACTCTTCGCGTTACGATTTCTCTTGGCTCGAGTGGCATCAGAAAAAGTTTAGAACAAAATAAAAGAATAGCAAAACTAGTTTTTTAATCTTTTTCGCTTTGAAGTTTACCTATTGTCTTAAGCATATATCTTTCGTTAATAAAAGTATTTTAAGAAGTTTGCTCTTTATAATTTATCCGACTTTATTCAACGAACTACAGCATACATTGATAGATGAGGCGATGAATTTCAATGTTCTGAAATTGTGTGGAATGTCTGATAAACAAGTATTTTATAACATAATCAAATTAACTTTTATATTACTGCAGAAGAAGCGTTGAAGCCACTGGAACGTTCGTCCAAATATCGGTTTCGTTGAAATTTTTCAAAAATAATTTGTTTATGGAATAATGGTCAGTATAGAGTTAGACATCGACTTATGAAAATAATTACCAAGGAAAACACTTGTTGGTGTTGTAGCATAAAACGCACGCGGAACAATGGTCTATGTTGAAACATTCTCCTAGTGATACTGCCGGTCTCGAATTAGTTTACGAGAGGCTTACAAAAATCAGTAAACATCGTGCTTGTTGTGTGCTTTGCTCTCTTATACTTTTCATTATATTAAGATATATTTCATGACAGTGGAAGTAGGGGCAGAGGCGGAGCTTTATCTATGTGACGTCAATCACATTAAAAAACTTTTCCAATTTAACAGTGAATGGAATAAAGGTACATGTGGCATTTATCTATGACATCAGAAATGGTATTGATGGTTTTCTTACTCTCCCTGTAAAATTAGTGATATATAACAAGAGACTGTTATTCGACAAGTAACTTCAATTGCAAATAAATTTCCTATGATGATATTTCCTATTTCACTCATAAGAAATAGGAAAACCTGTCGACACATTGATATTAATTTTCACTTATATTAATATTAGAGAGAACGACATTGAGGACAAATTAATGAATTATGGCTTATTGGACACTTTTTAAAGACAAGTCAACTGGTATTCTAGAATTCTAACTTGTATTGTAATGTCATACAGTATGGAGGTATGTCTACGATTATAACACAGAAAATTCCTCAGCAAAAGGTTTTGTCAAGACTAAGCTGTGGTTAATTCAAAACTCTTAAACATCCTATCTTGATCTTCAACGGAATTCAGTACATGTGTGGAATGTTTAGAATTCAATTGATATTTTTTAACTGAATATTGTACTGTATCATAGAGCTTTGAAAACCCCTTGTTCTAAAGAAATTGCAGGAATTTCCTCAGCAAAAGGTCTTATGAATCACTCTCAGTGATGACTCCAAAACTCATAAATATCACAATAAATGAAATTATTTTCCAGTATATTCTTTAAGTTCATTAGTGGACAGGCTCAGGAACATTTGTTTTCTTACACTAAACTGAAAACTCTCGATGGTTTTAGGTTGGTTATATTTTGATGTCGTTAAATCATACTTGGGCATGCTGCGTCAGACATGATGGACAATATGGAGTTGGAAATACACAGAGGGAAGATTTTCTCGATCTTTTAAGAAATTCAGTACGTGTATCGAAATTTTTGAAAACGAATGGTTAATTGAGCATGGGCTTAGCTAAGAGGAATTAGTTACAACAAACTTCCATATCTGCTATAGACAGCATATTCTTTTGAAAATTGTTCAATAAATGCTCAAAGTACAAATTGTAGCACCAGATATGTGTTTTGAAGTAACTTTCGTTTCTGCTTGTGGAATTTCCTTTTACTGTCACCACTATGTAACACCACTTCTTATTAAATGTGTTTTGACGTAACTGATTTTTACTGTCCATAGGTAGTGGATGGATGGGAGTTGAACGGACAGTTCTTTCCCGGCAATGAGGATCACCCCAAACCAGTGGAGAAACGATTCACGGAATACTGTGGAGAAAACCGACCTTGGAAAACCCAGGTCACTTCTCAAAACGTTGGTCTTCTAGAATTCAGAATCCCTACTAAAGGAGAAGGATTCACGGTCTCTGTAGAGTTTCGTCCAAATCCAAAGCGTAAGTCCGTAATTTTACAAACAATTAATTACTCGCGTGTTCAGAAGTTAAGGATAGTAGAAAATTTGTATCAAGCAAGGTCACCTGATTTCAATACAATAGAGCCTTCTGGGGACCCTCTTGCTAAAAGACTTGAAAGCTAATTTTGAGTTGGTAAAAAGCGTTTCGCGATACAGCTTCATTGTTTGTGCATAATATCACACAGGACGTTCCTTAAGATGAATATTCAAAATAAAGTGAGATAGAAGGTCAGAAGAAATTGGAGATTCACTGGGTTAATGCAACTGATTTGGGTATGATGCATTTATTTACACAAAATTAAGGCACTGAATTATGTAAGTATACAGGGGAATTCAATACAATATGTACAAACTTTGAGAGGAGGCAAAAAACATAAAAATATTAAGCACACGGATTTATATTTTTCTGCATCTTAATGCATCTATTTTCTCTCTATCCCGCTTATGTTTCTTCTCTTAGAGCATATCTTTATACACCTTTTATCTCTGTCTTTTACTTGTATGTTTTTTTTCTCTTTTACGCATTGCTCTTAGAGCATCTTGTATCTGTCTTTTATGTTTCTCCTTTTAGAGCACATAGTTCTCATGTTTCCCCTTTTAGAGCACATAATTCTCATGTTTCTCCTTTTAAAGCGCAAAGTTCTCATGTTTCTCTTTGTGTGCACCTCTTCTTTCTCTTGTGATTCTCCTCTTAATCCATTACTAGCACTGAGATGCCGAAATGAAAAATAGTAAGCATGTGGACAATAGTATTTTTTTATCAACCCTAATTTTACAACTGTACAGCAGTTGTACACTTACAACTTCACATTAGGTGCTCGAAGTTGTGACCATCAACTGCAATGTACGACTAAAATGTCGATTGCTGGATTGCTGTTCAAACTGTGATCAACTGCCAAGCAGAGATTAGGTTAACTTCGCAGTCAACGGGAATCTCGTATACGATTCCATGGAGTTATCCTAAAAGGAAGAACAACCGTTTTCTTTGTATCAGTAATTATGAAACGACGCATATTATTCGTATGGAGTCAGTGTTTAAAATGACGAAGGATGAATATGACTAGCTGTGGTGCTGCCAAATCGTATCTGCTCTCAAATCCGGGTGGTGCTCGCGGATCCTAAGAGAGCCCTATTCCTATAGGATCACTGTTTAATTTTATGTTCCTCAGCGCATATTATTTTGACATAGGCTTAAATTAGTTGTAAAATTTGAGTATCGATTTATTCATTCATTGCAAATTATGTATGTGTACAGTAGAATCATCACTAGATTGCAGAAAAGGTGCCTCACATGAATATTTAATATCTAGTTCAATAATCATTTAAACGAGATAGTTTAAATTGTTATACACTGTGATCATAAAAGCACCAACTCCGTAGATATTTCCTGTTTTATATCGTATTGGCATTGCGGGTAAAAATAATTTGGTAATTTTTAATTAACATCGTACTAGAGCAACAGAACGGGTTATTGACAACGATCCGGGATCAGTCCCCTAAAGGAAAGACCCGAGGACAAAAAACCCACGTAATTTTGTACCACTGTCAGATAACGAGGCAACACCTGAGACAGCACCCCACTCTTCAAACTTCCACAATGACTCAAAGTGAGGACTTTCATCAGGAGCATCATGGATATTGGTAGATATGGCGAGGTGTTAAATATGAATAGATGAGAAGTTCAAGAGGGTAATCACCGAATAGTTTCTGACAAAGGCACTGCTAGGTTGGAGATTCAAGGAATGCATTTGTAATCACGATTCTGTGAACCGGAATAATTTAGAATGGTTAAACTTCTGGGGTTGTCCAGGAATTAAATCTTTATCGGCCAAACACTCTCTGCATTCCAAGATCTGTGTGATGCCTCGAGAAATTTCAAGTTTCTGCTCTTCACCGGCTGCTTCTATCCTCAATAAAATCCAGCTTCATGCCTAATGTATATCCACTCATTCCATATTCAATCATTTTGTCTACCTGACTCTTCCCAATTGCTTATGTTGGCAATGTAGAGGAGTACCATTTTTAAGAAAACTTTTGCCGTTCTGAATATAGCAGAGAAATGAAGAAACCATTAACATGCTATCGAAGATGTGCAACTTTTAAGTCCTTAAATGGCGAATCAAAAGAGTGTTTTTGTGAGGCAATGCCAAACTTTCTTTAAAATAAATCGGTTCAAAATTTACTTTTTCTTCTATTTTAAAAAACATCTTGATGAACATCTCATGGGTTAAAGCACACGCTGGCATCGAGGGAAATGAACAAGCAGACCTACTTACGAAATCTGCAGCAAATGGGATCTCTCACCAAACAACCAGTCTAAAGTGGCCTAGGTGCAAATTATCAAGTTCTATTGATGCACTGATCTTGAACCAATGGCAAACAGAATGGGATACTTCTACCAAAGGAAGATACACTTTTCAATTCTTCCCTAAGATCTCAACATACCTAAAATACCAGAACTCAAAGCTGGTACAATTTTTCGCAGGCCATGGACCTTTTCCGGCATATCTAGAGCGTTTTCACCTTCGAACTAGTGCGTTGTGTATATGCGGCCGAGAAGGTGATCCCATCCACTACCTTTTTGACTGTGATCTCACAAGTCAGTGGCATTTGTTGAAACCTTCTCTGCAACACTACTCTCATTGGTGCCAAAATACTGCCAAGAACATACACTGCCACCACAAATTCCTTAAACTGATGGAATTTCTTAGCTCCAACAGTGATTATATCTGTGAGAGCTGAGAAGTCTAAGTCGAAAGTTCTCAAAATAACTTTGCTTTCCTTTCGAAACTTTTATAGGTCATTTCGGCTGTCTGACATCTGTATTTAACGTTCTGACTTATGTATTTTACAATATTGTTATTATTATTTTTTTTTCCTTCTGAAAATGATTTTTTTTTGTTTGTTTCTTTATGTTTATGTCCTTTTTTTTTTGTTTTTGTTTTCTCATTTTGTTCTGTGTCAATTTTTCAAACTTTGTCATTCTCTTCTTTTGTCAGTTTGTATTTTTGTGCTTACATGTTTTGCCCTTCACTTGACTTTCCCCTTCTGTGTACTTAAATGTGTATGTATAAATTGTGGATTGCTTAGCTCTCCCTTGTCCCAGAATCTCCTCCGTAAGGCGGACTATACAGCTGAAAGCCGCACAGGTGAAACAGTGTCCGCCTACGGCGTCCAATCCAAATACAATCCAAACATCTTGATGTATGACTTAAGTTGTTATTCAATTTAAAAAATGAACGAAAACTATTATGAAATACGTATAGAATATATACGTATTTATATTTTTCTTTAGTTAAATTTAAAGTAAATAAGCCTATACAATTAAATGTTTTCACACTCACATCACACAATTTACTTTAACAAACCTGAAACGTTTATCCTTTGGCACAGTAATGGTTGCATACGACGAATTCTAAATCCCTCTGCGAGATGCATTACTTTCTCTTAATTAGCACCTTAATATAATGATAGATAATGTAATTAATAGGGTAGTGCACGAAGTTAGTTAAATACGATTACAGATAAATGGAGAAAACTTTTTACGAATTCAGTCCTCTTTATGATACAACAACACCTGATTGGATGTCACCCAAAGAATATTCGCTTTTAAACAACTTTTATTTAACTCACTGGTTCAGACGTTTTTGTTGTTCTATTGATCTAAGATAAAGTATTCGCGAAAATGCTAAATTAAATTCAGTGAGCATCATTTATCTTAATTGGGAGCTCACGGAGTGCGACTAAAATATGCAAATTAGAAGTCAACTCTCATTATGAAAATAACTAGTCATGATTTAGGAATTATGGACAATTCTAATTAGGCAGTTCATTCTGTTACATTTTAATGAGGGAAAATTTATTAAGCACGTTTAGTAATTGAATCCAGCGTCATGAATATATTTCAGCATAATTACTTACAGTACTCATATAATCCATTGACAAAAAAAAAATCAAGTAATCTTTGATGATTCCGCAAATTTATTACCAGAGGGAGCATTTTTTGTTGTAAATTGAAGCATTTCTCAGAAAAAAAGTTAAGTGTTTTCTCAATATGCTTCATCTTTTTCTAGACTTGTCAGTTATCTCTCACTCCTTTCAACAACGTCATACCTCAAAAATCGGAAATTTTTAGTTATGCCTGTTTTTACGATGCCCTTGAAAGAGTAGTATATCACTGCAAGATCGACATATCTTATCTCTCAAGATGTAGCTCCTAGAGAGTAGAAGTAATATTTATTTTTAATTCATTTTATTGTACTTTTAAACTTTAAAATCAATCTCCTGAAAAATCACATTTTTTTTTAGATATGACGTTGGAGAAAGGAGCTATACAGTGGCTATACAAAATACGTTTAGTTAATTGCCAGTTATATTTCATTAGAAGGTCAATGATATTTTCGCGTTGATGTTAGACGAAAAAAGGAATATTACGATTGCGTCTTCAACAAACTTTTATGACACCTCGGTTATAAAAGATTATAGCAGTAAAATCAAATTCTTCCCGTGCGAAAACCATGCTTGCTTGAGCTACGTAAATTCAACCTACCTACTTCTTAAAGGCTGGGTCACAAGTTCAAAATCAAAGTATTTTTTTTACACGTGATTCGCTTTTCCACAAAACATAATACCCATCAAAGTTTCAATTTATTTCTCACAAAATGTCAGGAGTATCAAATCTGACTATAGGTGATTGATCTTTCCCAATATGCATCTAAGATAATAGCTTGAGTGTTAGAATGTGGTTCATGCCTGTCATGATTTCCTTTGTTGAACATATTTGTTTGACAACCTCTAAAATATTGTATGTACTCATACAAATCTTGCAACTTTGAGGGAAAGATGATATACATTGCAAAATCTTAAAATGAAACCAGAAACTTTGTAAATAAAACGCGATTAAATATAATTACCTTATTTGTGCAAAAAGTTTTTCGGTAAATGTTGATACTCGTCTTTTTCTTTGAAATACTTTCAAAATATTCAAGAATAAGTCTGTTTTATGTTGTACTTTTGCATGGTAAACTTTGTTCCGAACTTTTTGTGTATAAAGTAAAAGATAAATTTGATCGTGGATATCAAAATATTTATCATTGAATATCACATTTTTTGTGAAAATTAATCAACACCTGAAAGAAAAAACACGTTAAGGTGCATATTATTTTTACTTTAGAGGTTTTTAAAAGCGAAAAATATATTTCGTAATACTACACATTTATGTTTTTGTTGATCTGGATTAATATAAAGTCATTTGTGTAGGGAATTCAATGAGAAAGGATAATGTAATTTTTTTTATCTCAAATACCCAAAGATTCAAACATTTTTTAAAATCATTATCGTCAAATATTTTTTTCTAGTAGATTTTTTTAAGAATGTGTTTCAATGCAATGCTGTATAAGATAACGGATAAAGTGAAAATTTTAACTTTCTTTCTTTATAAAACCTCTGGCATCTACGCCCAAACTTTTAATTAAAATGTTTTGTTTGTTTTTACATTTGATTTTATCTTGAATAGAGACTAAAGTAATAAATACAAAGGTTAAAAACAAAAGGATGATACCCCATTTTGAAATCTTTAACCGTTTCGAAACCCTCAAAGCAAGAGTTTCAACGTAAACTGCATCCGAGGAATTTCTTCTAATTGTAAGTAAAATAAGTCTTAGAAAACGTATATTCAAGGTTTTTCAGAAATATCCTAACTAAATATTTCTAACTTTTTCACTGATAGCGTATTTTCTAACATGAAACACCTGTTAATTAGTCGTATATTCAAACAAGCAAATGGACAGAACAACTTTTCAAAATATATCAGAAGTAACAGTTTTAGAGCGGAGAGAAATTAAGGTATCGGAATAAAAAAATGGAACACGTAAACACATTTTTATAAATTATTTTTACATTGATCAATTTAACCTATGGATGCTGTTTAACTTGAAATAAATAATTTTAAAAGGAATCTGAATTTCAAGATGGCCACTATATGGGTCATTCTAGATAGGCTCCAATTTTTCACTTTTATAAATCGTTCCATTATGGTATATTTAAAAGACAAACTTGCCAATGACTTACATGGATCACTTTTTATACTCACTATATTACAATTGTTTTAAGTTATATTTAAATTATCCTTGATCTCGCATTGGCTCTAACGTTATATTTAAATACTCTCGGGATAAATTGCTGGCACTCAATAGATGTAAGGAAACGATAATGACGATACTGCTAGTGTTAATAATTGTGATAAAAGGGGAAAAGGCCAAAAAGCGATATTTATATAGAAACTAATTGAAACACACACGAGATTGTATAGTTAAATTAAAAATAATTCTATAAGTTTCTACGTATATTTAGCAACGCCTAAAAAGTTAAATATTTTGTTCGATTTAAAATTATTAATTGAGTTTTAGTTTCGAACTTTCAGTTTAATTAGCTGAGTGTTTGTGGGTTTTTTACTAAGACTGCGATGCAATTTTGAATCATTGGATTTCATTAGTTATAATTCTCTGAATGTTTTGAATTGTATTACGCTTTAAAATGGTCTACTAATGTTTCAATGCACACTCATTATTTATGATTATTCCGTAAAAGATAATACGCTATTAAATAGCAATATGTGCTTTCTTGAACCCGTTGTATTCCTATTTCAACGGGTTTTACTGCTAGTATTATAAAATAACTCAATATTACCCTCTGGCATGGTTTTAAAACATGTGTTAGTAGTTATCTTGTTTTAAGGCTAGTTATTTTCACAGGGGTATAAAAAAACCCGATGACACTGAATTTCAATGTATGCAAATCATTCTACAATAGAGATGTATTCAGGGTGAATACACATGATTCACATCATCCCAAAATATTTTTGGTGTTAAGAAACAATTGAATATATTCGCACCGGTTTAAATGCTACCATAACAAAAAAAATTAATTTCTACTGTTATGTGTAGAAAGACTAAATATATGATCCTGTGTGCTTGAAAAATGCCACCGGTGTAGATTTCAATAGACGGCAGTTATAGAAACTGCACACACTGAAGTATGTATTTAGTCTTTGTATACATAAAAATGAAACTCGAGATATGTCTATATCTTTGAGATCTATCTATATTGCGCATTGACAAAATATAAAAGTATATTGATAGATTGAACAATTGTAAGATTTTTTTATGTACCTAGAATCATATGAATATAGCAAGTAGGAATGGGATCCTTAAAATTCTTTCATATGCCGAGTGGAAAAGAACATCCGTCATTTGATTGTTTATGGCAGGGGTTCCCAACCTTTTAGTAACTGCGTACCACTTGAAATTTTTAAAATTTTTGGCTTACCACCAGTTTTATATTTTTCTAGAAACATATATCTTTTATCAGAAAAGTGCCCAATGGCTTGTTTTATTTTAATTAAAATACTATGAAAGCTTCATATTTTATTATTAATGCACTTGTATTTGGTATTAATGATGTTTTAATAAAGAAAAAAATAAAACGATTATTGAACATTACAGTTTTATTTTTTACTCACAGGTCTAAAAACAACTAATTTTGAATAATTAGAATAAACTAAGCAAACAAAGATTAACATAATCAAAAATCAATTTTTAGTGCGACCCGTTTGTCTTCTATTAAAATATCAATATAAAGAGCAATGGAGCAATGGAGCGGAGAAAGAGACTTCACTCTTGAGTCCTCTTCAACACTTACTATGTTTCTATATTTATTTTTTGTATACAAAAGTTCAGAAAAACCACTCTCACACAAGTAACTAGTAACAAATGGCATAATAAATAGCATAGCGTGGTTGTAAATACTAAAAAATCGAAGAAACTTCGTAGAATATTTGGGTTGATTGTATCATCCTTGCGTACCACCGGTTGGGAATCCATGGTCTATGGGATGGGAGAACATACCCCTCCATTAATTCCTCAGAGATCCACTGATCCATTGATTCATCTGATTGGTGCACGCGATATAGTCGTAGACGTTGTCGATTTCACAATTTTTGTCTACACTCTATAGAAATACGCATTCCTACATCTACCTTATCTTACGACGTTTTTTCGCCAAATGAGGCGATATGGTGCCAAATCAATTTTCCCCTAACTGCCACGTGACTGCTAGTCGATAGTCCTCTCTATAGCAATGCCCAATCTACTTATTTTTCACGTCGATGATTTAACATACCGTATGTGATATGCTTGTGGTTATTTAACACAACATAAACCGAAATTTCGTTAATCGCACAAGAAAAAAAGTTATCCAAGTTCACAAACAATGGCAAATCGTACAATGTCATACTCACCCCAGATTACGAAGTAGTGCGCAAGTTACGACGAATTTCGATCGGAATACAACATATTCTTCGGGGCATCACCAAAAATATTTAATAAGTACGTGCAGCAGCATCCACACGCATTTTATTTGGGTACATTCCTGACGATCGACACTGGAAGACACTGCCGTTTTGATATGCTGCGGTTTATGCCCCTACTGTAATACATGGCCGAAAATCTTTTCTTGCAGCCTGCAATGCTGTTTTGCAGCAACCATCTGGAGTGTATACATTGCGGAACTATGGGGAGAGAGTTAATTGCACTATGTCCATTATCTTCCCCGAGACTTTCCAGATTCTAGCCAGCAGCGTTGGAAGTCAATCGATGCCCATAACTGGGAGAACCATGGACGTGGAAACTGGAATCGTAAAGAAGGTATGCATTATTTTTTTATTTCATTCATCGTAACCCTCTGAAGGTTCACAATTATAACTTAACCTTGAAACGTATAGTATTCCATGCATGACGGCTTACCAATTTTTAAATTTTATCTTCGTAACCAATGCAATCTTTCCATGGATTCTATTCTAAGACAATGAGCTATAGAATCTTTCCAAAAGATTCTGGGATTGGCGAGCGTTAGCGAGCATATATATATATATATATATATATATATATATATATATATATATATATAGCAAAAATAATTATTTAAAAACCCCTTTTGACCACTTTATATTTTTTACAATTTACTTTAGAGAAAATACGTATGCTTGCTTTATCCATCTATATAATCCATTTCATCTATATAATACATTTCACATTCATCCAAATAAAATGTAATTCAAATTACAAAAAGTGTCACTAAGATGGCTGTTATTTACCTTAGTCTATTTTGAGCTTTAGCAAGATTATGAATGCTCCTTAAGTTAATCGAATGTAAAAAATGAACAAACAGCGTAGAATTATCACTGCGTCAATAAAGAGTCATTCAAATCTAAAACAACAAAATAACAAGTCAAAGTCATATTCTAAGGTAAGGAGAATTACCATTAATTAAGTATTTTAAAAATTGGTAAAATTGATGAAAGTTCTCAAGACAGATAATTATTAAATTCTCCTTACTTCTAAAAAAGTTGAATGTAACATTATTTTTTTAATCATGTGAAACATATTTAATACATTTTATTCATATACATGTTTTATTATATGAATTCCTAGAAGTTCCTTCCATATAACTGATTTTATCAATCTTAAATTTACTAACATATGTTGACAGAGGGGATTCGGGTTTAAAGACCTGAAACTCTAACGGCCATATTCACAGGTCTCGAGTTAACTCGAGGATGAGTTGATCCGCGGGTAAGAGTTAGTTCAAGGATTATCAATAACGGTATTCTCAAACGGAGTGTTAAGTGATCCATGGATTAAAATGAGACGCTCGCTGTGATTGGTTACTACTGTCTCCTCAAGATCACGAGATTTATTTTGGTTACGACTCCCGAATCTGCATTAATACTGATCAAGCACTCACTTCGCCGTAGAATTGATTCCAAATTGTGATTAAATAGAAGCATGCGGCATTTTAATTTGGGTTTGGAAAAAGAAATACAAATGTATATAATTTTAAATTCGATTTTTATAGAAACTTAAATTTTGCAAGAAAGAATTGTACACAATGTCTTGACAAATGAATGTAATTATATTATCTTTGTACTTGTCAGCATGGGTGTGTGTTGGTGGTGTGAAAAGTAACTTGCATTGTCAATTTTCTTTTAATTCGTATTAAATCAACGTAATAATTTTTATTCTACGACGAATTTGCATCTGCTATGGTCATATTCTACCTTTCGCTCTTAGCGGACGGAGGTGCCGCCATCTATCTTTTCACCAAACGTTTACGCAGCTACCTTTGTTTTCATTTTTCTTTAGAATTTCAATAAAATTAAGTTTTAAATGTTTCCATTTTGCAATATTATGATGAGATGAGCTGCTGTGCAGAATGTGCTCCATAATGACAGATCCAGTCCAGTCGTCGCAAGAATATTGTAATTGAGCATAGAATGAAATGTGTCATCCATTTTGTTTCTTAGCAAAAAATATAGTACTGCGTATGCGTTAAATGTAAATCGCGAGTTAACGCCGATTTCGGAGGGTCAAAATGTGACACCGAAAAGACAGTTTAAACCACAGATCTGGCCTTGTGAATACGGTTTTTTCGATAACTCGGGGATTATCGTTGATTCTCGAGTTAACTCGGACTTGTGAATACGGCCGTAACCCTTCAAAACGGTATGAATGTGCTCATTTATATCTATAGTGCAAGAAACTGGGTTCCGAGGACTACGTTGAAGTGCGAGGTGGAGATGGCCTGGATCCAAGCATGATGTCAGTAGCCGAAGACTTCTGTGGGATGGATTCAGTTCCAGGTACTAATTCTTTGTATATCGTTGAAGTATATTTTTCTTCGCATTTTAAATTCTTGATGGGATATTATTTGATGTACTTTTAAGGATAAATAATTAAACGCTAAGATTTAGAGGAAATGGTATAACTGTAAATATATTTGTATAAGTAGTTTTCATCGTTATAGATAGATGTATAATGTATAATGCTTAACATTTTATAAATTAGTAACTTCCCTTTAAATTCTTTCTCTTGAGTTCTGATTGTTAATTTTTTGTTGAAATGACTGCTCTGCTCTTCATTCATTGTTCACAAGGTTGTATGGTGGAGTGTATGAACATTACTTAGTTTCTTGCTCAGCAGTCTTGCTGCTCATACATGAAAGCTCCTCTTTGACACACCAACATTCACTCACTCCACTTTCACAATTATTTCCAATTTCCTGGTCAGTCATACGACTGGTGCATAATAAAACTTATAAATTTTGATCAAACTTCACTTATATATTTTTAAAAACCGGACGGTACGTGTCCGGATAAACCTTTTCCCACCACTATCTGTCAATTTTCCTTGCTTTAGCATGGTGCTGTTTATGAGCAATACTGACAAAAGAATATTGTTGGAAAACTTAATTTTTGATCAACACTGGTAAAACAATGAGCTGTGAATGGAAATCGTTTTTAACTCAACGTTATATCAGAAGCGGCTCAATCCCATGATAGTACTTTACGCAAGTCCAACTTGATTGGCTAGTTTCACGGGCTTGGCGTCACTTGGATATCTCGCCAATCTGATTGTTACAGTAACCATTTGATTTTGAATATGCGCGTTGTTTCGTAGAATTACAAATACAATACATACACTAGCGCCTCATATATATGTTGTATGGTTGTTGTTAGTAGTATTTCTCTCCAACTTATACTAAGGGTACTTATACTTTTAAAGAGCTTTTTTTCCGTGAAGCAACGATGGCCTAATGGCTAAAGTCTCCTACCTTCCGATTGGCGTCGGCACGCAAAGTCCTGACGAATCTATTGCACTTGCACCAATTGGAATTGGCACGCAAATAGTCCAAATGTTTTGCAATTTTTGGGTCCCGGCGAATTTTAAAATTCAATCTAGAACATTTAAAAATTAATTTAATGAAATTTAATTATTACAGTTTTCCTTAGAATGCAACAGCATAACAAATCACAGATTCTAAATTTATTTTTTTCGTTTCAATTTTCACTTTACGCGGATGAATGATTTTCCAGCAGACGATAAAAACAAAATAAACTTTTAACTGGAGTTATGTATTCTTTTTTCTATCTCCTAGACTGTTAAAGATATATAAAAAATTTCAATGGATTTGAAATCTGCGGAAAATTTCACATTAGATCGATACCTCGAAATATGATTTTCTTTAAATAAATAAAATGGCTGTCATCCAATAGGAAACTGGTACGGGTAACACCGGTCAAGCTACGAAGTGTCTAGTATATAACCATCTCAACACGCATAATTCATTCGCTTTTAATGGTCTCTGAGATAAAGTGGTGACTGAGCTCCTTTTTCTGAGATGCACTTTTATTTTTAATTGGAACATTAACGTCATTTAAATTTACAAATAAAGTTTAGTTTTCATTAAGGGGGGGGGGGTGCAGCAATTGCATATCCCTTCTAAATGTATTCGCAAGACTCATGGTACACTCAAAAACTAATTCCTTCAAACCAATCAGAAACCCATATTTTAAGATCGGATGACGTTGACGTCACATGTGGGCTCTATATCTTAAGGCTGCTACACACTAGGCCAGTAATACAGTCGAGTAGCGAGTGATTTAGTAGCTCTACTAAACGAAAAAACGGCAAGTGTTTGAGTGGTTGTTCACACACGGTTTAATTGGTGAACGAGTGTCGACTGCTAAAGATGATGCGGAGAGCGATGCTGAATCGCGATGAAAAAGATGATATTAAATAGAGTATATACGTAGATGGATGATGTATCATGTATACATATTTGCGTCAGAAGTAAATAGAAGCGATGAAAAAGTTAAAACGATATTAAAAACTATTTTCCGTACACTTAAATGAAGCTAGCATTCTTTTACAATAGAGAAGTGATTAGTCATATCATTTTTCAATCAGCTAGTTTAAAAATAAATACACAATACTTTCCTAATGTTTTTAATTTTTTTTTTTTTGATTTCCTTCTCTTGAAACTCCGGTATTCCTATCGCTTTTTCTAACTCATCGATTTCAACTGCCTTGGATGCTTTATTTTTGTACATTAGGGGAGACTTCACATTCGATAAGCACTCCTGTTCCACATAAGCAGATACAAATTTGACCGTAGTATCATCACTCCAACGAATCATTTATTGACTAAAGAAAAAGAATGAATTTAAATGACAGCGATGAAAACGATCCGCGAGACAGATGATCAACAAACTGGTGCCAAAATTTAAAACTCATATCTACTATGCATATTTTAACAAAAAACTCCCTCGCTCAATGAAAATGAATAACTAATGAATTCTACTAAACAGATGTGTTCACACCTGTCTAATAACAGAGATAGTGGTGAGTGGAGTGTGTGTGTGGGGGGGGGGGGCACTACTCGACCGCCTACTATCCATTTGACTAAACTACTCGACTAAATAGTTTTGTCCCAACTCGTTTAGTTACTAAGTCACTCGCTACTCGACTAAATTACTGGCCTAGTGTGTAGCAGCCTTTAGAGTAAACTAATCTATTAATCTATTGATAATAGATTAGTTTGTGATATGTGTAAAATCAAATGCAAGTTTTAGATGGTTTAAGACTTCTGGTGGAAGCCTCGACAAGGTATTACGTCAATAATAAAACTGACCAGATCTTTTTATCGTCATCATCAAAATACTGGCCATATATTGATGAATAGATATATCATCATAATCGAAATTGGTCAGATATTTATGGACGAGATATCTCGCCGAAACCACCAGGAAAATTAAGGTTTAGTGAAACTGAATTGTAAGTGAGGTGATGTGTTCTAGAGATGAAGGTTTAAGAATGTCATCTATAAATGCTCGGGTACATTATAAGGAATACAAGTTCTATAGGGTTTCACAGATATTATCTGTTGCACGGAAGAAATTTAAGGTTTTTATTATTTGACTCCATGTTTTCTCGTTTTTTTTGTACTTATTGCACACCAGTGTTGAAATCGGCATCGCTTGGTGTTTTTAGATGCTCATTTAGAAGTGAATGGATACTTATTTATGTAGTAAATTACTAGGCGAATTTCACCACAAGGGCAATTAAGGCTTGTTAACGCTAATTAAGCTAATATTAATGCTAATTAAGGCTTGATTTAATCTATTGAGATAAGATGGAGCCATAGTCATATTGATCTGATTCTTAAAACAGTGTGAACTGCTGAATGACATGTTATTTTGCAGGACGCAGCTCTGTAGATGTTGCTTGTGGGAACTCTGCCGTACGTCTGGTGTCCAGTGGAAAGTTCGAGAACTCTGTGACGGTCAGTTTTGACCTCTTGATGGATTGGGGATCACCCAGTCTTGTTTGCCCGACACTCCTGGAAACCCCTTAAATTTAAAGTAAGTATGCATTTATACTGATGTCGTTCTACTAAATAGCGATTCAATCACACAGAAATATTTATTTTCTGTAAAGCAAGTTTGCAAAGTTGCTTTACCAATCTAAACAATGTGAAATGGAATATTTTGATTTCAAACAACGGTTGATTAATCTTAATGTAAGAAAAATATAATTTTAACTTAAGAAAAAGATAGATTAACAAAATGCATGCTTTTGATATTCAAGGTGATTGGAAATTAGCTGGACAAACTTTAAATGTGGAATTGTGCACCAAATAAACAATTAATTTTCAAAGAATGTACTTATACAACCGTTGTGCATAGATGTAATAGGAAGCTGTTTACAAATAGTTCTTATTTTTAAGTCGTCACTCGAAATGTTTGCACGATATGGCGGATTGCATGAGTTCAGAGATGGATAACTTACATCTAAAGAATGGGGCTGACAATGGAAACGGAAGAGTTTCTGATCAAATATAATATCATGAACGCTTTACAAACGGCTGATTGCCGAATTGTCAAACATTTGAGTATTTACACCACCGTGTAAAAGTGGAACATATTGTATCAGCCGGAATGATGCAAGTTGGCCGAGAAGTTTGAGCATTTCAGAAAGGGAAGATTTCCTACCTCTAATAGATTCAGAAAAAGAAGGACACAAGCTCTTACATATTGTTTAGATGTGAGCCATTCCATCGTATAGAGCATTTTGCACAACGAGCAACTACATTCCTCCCATTACCATTTACAGATACCAGACATTGAAACCTGAGCGTAGAAATTCTGCACGTAGAATGCAGTAGGACGTTTTCTTGTGTTATTGTCTAATAGTAGCAGGACGTATATTCTTCGACAAAAATGTTCGTTTTGACACACGCTACCATTCTTTAAAGTTTGGCCAAGTAATTTCGAATCCTCCTATAGAAAAAAGAGACTTCCGTGTTTATCCCATCAAAGTTATTCTATGATAAACTTAGAAGCACCTTTTAACTCCAAGTACCACATAATTCAATCAAAATGAAGGGATACTAATACAAAATGAAAATCCTCCCATTGTTGATTATCGGAGTGACATAATTTCACATGTTTAAGCAAATGCTTTAATTACAGCTTGATTATTGAATTACATTTTCAATCATAAAGTAATGTGGCGAGGTTTATGGGTAAACATCTTAAGAGCCTTCCACTCTAGTGTTGTTGAAAAAAGAATAGAATTTCTAAATCGAACTAGTGGTCAAATTGGCTGATAAAATATATTGAAAGTCACTTTGTTTTCAAATCTTGTATTTTTATGAATAAATGCACAGACGGGTCATTTTTTACATTCTCTGGTTCCCCGTAAGAATAGGAATACTATTATGGAAGCATTCTATGACATAAAAGTGAAGAGAACAGTTTTTGAATTTAATGCATATTTTATGCTTAAACACATTTTTGAGGTAAAGGGGGGGATTACTTTTTGATCGCATTTAAAGGTCTGTTGCATATTTTTAAAAGCTCGGCTCACCTGTTATCGCATATTTTCCCAGACTTTAAAATGTTTCGTCTCTCTTAGACTCGAATATTTTCTCTTGTCAAACCATGCGGTATATAGTGTACGATAAATTTGAATTTAGAGGGAAAACGTAAAAAATTTTAAAGTTTAAAATCTTTTACTTTTAATACATGAATAAATAAGAAACATTACCTTCTAACGAATCGAAGATTTAAATCTCCTCCATTTCCAAACTATGTTTAACTAAAGAGTACTTTCGAATAATAAAAATTGCTCTTTTTTAAGGTTTCCTACGAATTTAATTTATTCTGATAATACAGGTCATTGAAATATTGTTAGAAGTATTGCGGATTAGCAACCAGAGGGTTTCGAGTTCAAAACTCAATTCAACCAAAGACAGTCGTGTACGTGGAGGCTGGGACACGTTAAATTGTTCGTGGCCTCAAAGGTATCGGGTATTGACCTCGTCATCCAGTGCGACATTATTTCAACTACCTACGATTCTAATAAAGTTATGCAGAGCCTGTGAGACGTACGATAACTCTCTTAAGCCACTCTCTTTGTTACACATGCATGTACTTTATAATATATTTAAATACGTATTAAATTTTCGAATATGCTTAAAAATAAACAATTATAGCAATTAACAATGCAAATTCATGGATAATATATTTTTTATTGTTAATAATTTATTGCGTAACAAAAAATGAAAAACCATTGAAAAAAGTTAATGTCATCCTGTCTACGAACATAATTCGTAAGGTACTAAAACATTTTCCGTGTTATGATTTATTACTACAACAGGCTATGTGCGCCAACATAATTATATGTTGGATGTTTCCGCTTTTCTTACTTTCATAATAGCTTTTAATATTTTGTCGGATATAATTATTTTCTCTAAAATAAATTATTTATTTTTAATTTTTATTGGAATCTTTTTTTATTATCTTGTAAATTGTGAATTGGAAGGTAAATAATAATTGGTTTCATAGAACTTTTACCACGTCCTATAGAATTTTTATGGGGATAAGAAATGTTTTAAAATATAGCTACTAGATGCAGAATTTTAAAGTTTAAAGTATCGCGTTTGAAGTTGAAGTGTTTGCTTGTATTCTCCATTATATTTAAAAGTAGTTTAATGGTATTTTGAACAAACCAAAAATCTATATGAATAATATTCTAATTATACCAAAATTCATTGGTCACAACGTTTATAAAATTGAAACAAAAGTGCTATCGTCTAGAATAATTATTTTAAAAACTTTATTTTTAAAAATAAGGTCGTAACAAAACGTATGTTTATAGAGTTTGAATGTTTTGTATGTTACAAAAGAACTGGCAAACATTTTATTCGTTTTAACCTTATCAATAATTATTTTGTTATGTAATTCATTTGGAATAGAAATCAATATGTATTTATGATTATAACTCTAGATACTTTACCATAGAGAACGATAAATTTTGTAGGTTTTACGTCCATCATTGAGAGATTTTACTATAACTTAATCTCTAAGTGGTTTTGACGAGATATTTCGTCCATCAGATCGGACCCTTTTTGAAAACGTATAGATACCTCGTTATATAAATATTATCGATTTTTTTTAATGATTTACTTCGTTTTTTTCTGATAATGAAATATAGTGTCCATTAAGATCTAATCAATTTTGCTAATGACGAGATATTTAGGTAGGCACATAATAATAATTATTGTCAGTTATTATTAATTATTTATCAACTTATGGAGGTAATTGGTAATTTTAGTTAACGTCGTACTAGAGCAACACAACGGGCTATTGACTACGGTCCGGGATCAGTCCCTTAAGGGAAAGATCCGAGGACAACACCTCGTAATTTTGAACCACTGTCAGATGACGAAGCAACACCTGAGCTACAACTTATGGAGGAAAACACAACAGACTTATTTTTTATTTACTGTAAATAAAAATATCGGGGCCTATAATTATTATAGGTGTGCCCGCCATTAGGAAAAAAATAATTAGTATTATTATAGGCCTCAATATTTGTTATTTACAGTTTGTAAAAAAAAAAAGAAGTTGGTTAACTTTCTCCACCTTAAACCGACTTCTTTTTTCACCACTTAGGGAAAAAACTCTTTCTGATGGGACTACTTCACTGACAAATACTTAGTTGAACGGTTATTTTTCTTAATTTTTTCTATGGTGCTTTTTTCCATTCAAAAATAAAACATGGATGCTATACAAACATCGGCTACATTAAATTGGTGATAATTAAAACATTGTTTCTATAAAACATCGACATCGATGTCGCATCCCTTCTTTTCCGACCCTTCACCCTTTGCCACTTTGGTCAAAAAGTATGTTCAATTACTGATTATAAAAATTATGCAACTTGGTTATTTTAAAAATTTTTATAATGGTACTTTTTTCATTTAAAAATGAAACATCGACAACGTAAAAACATCGACATAGATGTCGCATCCCTAATACTAATTAGCATTACTCGTAACTGCTATACTATAACAGTGGAATTACGAGTTTTGCTAGTTAGCATGACGATATGCTTTAATTATTCATGTAAAAATGCACTTTATTAAATACAAAAATAACTAAAAGTGTATTATTGGAATAAATAATACATTATAAGCTTTCTTCTCATTGCTTAACATTGAAGAAAAGTCACCGTTTATCTATTAAGACAAGTGTGACTAATAGAGATTTAAAAGTTGTTTCTTAATGTTTAGTTTTTAAAATTATATCGGTAGAAAATTAAAAATGATAGTGTGTTAAAAATTAACTGTTAAATATATATTAATTTCAACTGAATAATAATAAAATAATGAAGGTGTTTATTTCTGTTATTAAACTATTTGGATTTTTTATTTTTACTGTGAATAATTATGCATCTTAACAACCTGTTCAATATTTCAGGTTTCCAGAAAGAGTAAGCGAGACGTCAAATGTTAGTATCTGAACCAAATGCTTCCATAGTCTGACATAAAATATATACCAACAAGACACATATTTATTAAAAACATTCATAGTTAGCCTTTGTTGTCTCGAAGAAAAATCTCATCGTCTGAATTTGTAAATGTATTCTTTATGTGTGTATTAAAGTTAGTGTTAGAGAGATATTTGATTTGAGTATTTTTTTATCATTTTATTCAAAAATGTATCAGTAATTATGCTGTTGCTTGGAAGCTAATGTTTAATGCAATAGTTACGTGAATCCAAAGTATTATTTGCAGTTACATCCTAATGGAAATTAAATAAAACTTCAAACCATAACGTAGGTATTCGAAGCAGCATTACATTTTATTTATAACAAATTTACTTCCAAATAAAAAGTGAAAAAATTTTATAAATAGAAGGCATGAGAAAAAAATTATACTTTTTATTTTAATCTCAAAAATACATATAAGTTACACAAATAACATGACATTTACTTCATCACACATAGAGAACCTATCTCTGCTATATACATTTTTTCATAATTTATGTGCTATTTAAAGGTTTAAATATAGGTAAGGTTCATACTTATTTTGAATTATAATGCCCCCAATGTGTACTTCCTTTCTATATCCCTATTTAAGTCAAAATAATGATTGCTTTTAGTGATGCAAAACTAATTTACTTAGTAATACAGATGAAACTGCCTTCAGAAACTTGTAAAGATCAATGAAATATAATTTAAAATTTACTCCATACAAACACAAAAATAAAACTATTGTTTTTAACCCTCTGAGATTTGAGATTTTTAAGTAATGTAGTATTTGCTTTCCACCACAACATTTAATAAATAACTACATCTATTGGCGGAAGGAATCGTAGGAGAGATTCCATTGGTCTAAGGAAGATAAAGCTGATTAGAAATCAGATAGGTAAGACTGGGTTGTAGTACGGATATATGCTTGTGAGCGTCTCAGAAGGTTAAAAGAAAATGTACGTTACATAAATGTTTCTCTAATCCATTAATGAATTTTTTATACATATAATAGAGGTATGATCAGGTCAGAAAACATGAATTTAACCCGTAAGGTGATTGTTTCGAATATGTATCTTGTCAGAAAAAAATTATCAGATCTCGATGGACGAGATCTAGTATCATTATAAGGAATACTTTCCAGATCTTGACCTCGTCTTCATAAAAAAAAGTTGGCAGTATGTTTATGACAAGATAACTCTTCATAAGAAAAATTGGTTATATCTTAATAAACGAGATAAGTCATCAAATCACTTAGGGGTAAAATAATCTATGAAATAAATTATATTTCGCTTGGGGTGTTTTTACTAGATTCATTTCGTTGAAACGTCCAGCATCACGATTGAGGAAATTGAATTCTACATTAAAACCAATCCCACAAAACCTTGTTTTTGTAATCTCTAACCGGTTTTAACCTTTTGCTCTGGAATGTTTAATTAGTTTTTGTTAGATAACAATAAATACCTTTAGTAAAAAGAATCTATATCTAAGCACCCTCGTAAGCATTATTGAGTTACTGTTTAATTGGTAAGAAAGCCATTGCAGCAATTTTTGCCAAACTTTGAAAGCTTATAATTCCACACCAATGTAAAATGTGCCTTGAGCAATCCAATATCCAAAAGAAGTCTTTTAAAACCCACATCAATGTAAATGTTCACTTCGGTATCTTTTGATGCATAAATACCACTAAATGGTCCATGCCCTTTTTATGCTTTTTCAGAATCACTGAACAGAGCACAGTTAGGTCCATAATCTCCACCACGAATTGGTACTGTGTTATGCATCATACAGTTTCACTGTGGGTTGGCGAATGGGTATAGATTGGCACAGTCTTTTTTGTTTCGCTTGAGATATCCTCGAGTGATTGATAAGGAGAGAATGAATGTTCATCTTTCGTTGCATTCATCATCAAGACTAGATGGGTTGTCATAGCAATGATATCCCCTCGGCGTGTGGTCACGACTACCTCTTCGTCTCTTCTCTTTGCGATTGGACAGCTTCTGAAAATGAACACTCAATTTAATACTATTTCAGTTTCATGTAGGGCATTATATGTCAAGATAAATATAGATGACAGTAGCGCTTCTGCTGCGATTCGTGTTTCCTGTATAGATTCTAAACGTGACACCAGTTTACTTGTTTTTTTTAAAGAAAAAAATTCCAAAGAACAAATTTCGAATTGATATATGATAGATTACTCGTCAACACCAGTTATATTAAACACGAAACGTTACCAAAAAGGTGATAAATTACATTTTATGGTAACCTGGAATTATATCATTCGAGAGCGTTTGGACAGCAGAAGTAAAATCTTCGCAGATCATCAGGTTTGTTTGATTGAACTAAAACACCTTCTCATATGTTAACTGCTGCCTATAACCATATTTACTTGGTAACTGTTTGAAGCTAGTGTTGTTTTATTCATGAATATTTAATTTTTTTGTCGTTTTATACGATTACATTTCAATCTGATATTGTTGGACTTCAGTCAGCTGTAGCGTCATTTTAGATACATGGTTACGTCACATCCGTTTCTCAGTATCACGTGTTTACTTGATTAGATTCGTTATTATTATACTGTACCCTATTTATAGCCAAGATATTGAGTTCTGTAAATGTTATTTTACATCAACCATCAAAAAGCGGGAAAACTCAGTAAAATACACTCTAAGACAAAAAAAAAGTTGCACCTTGAAGGAGTAGACCGGTAGAAATGAAATTTGGATGAGTGGTACATCTGCGTTGGAGATGCAAATGAACAAATTTTCAGAATAATTTGAGAATGCACCACGCGCAGTGCAGCTCTCCAACACGCGGAATACCGGGGCATAAAAGGACATACAGTAGCTCTGAAAATTCATTTCGACTCATGCTGTTGGGTTGGTCACATCGTTTCTCATTGAGTTATGACTCGAAAAAAGTTCGCAAGCATTTTAAGCAACTGGGTGAGTTTGACAGAGGCCGAGTAATTGGCCTCAGATAAGGGGGATGGTCTAATCAACGGATTGTGCAACATATTGGTTGTGTATTGATGCTACTGTTGCACGCTGTTGGCAGCGGTGGATACAACACGGCATTTTCCAGCGTTAACCAGGCTCAGGATGTCCTAGAGAAATCGTACTAGTAGAGGATCAACGTGTTGTAAGACATGAGCGCAGTGATACAAGAGCCACTGTTGCAGGCATTCAACGGGCAGTGTGAACCTCTCTTGATCATCCAATAAGTGATTGCACCATTTGTCTACGGATTCATGACGTGGGTCTAAACTCCCGTAGACCCTTACGACGATTGCCTTTAACAGTATTGCATTGCCGTCAAAGACTGGAATGGTGTCGTGCCAGACGGACATAGGTGTCGAATGGCATCGAGTGGTCTTCACTAACGAATCCCGCTTCTGTCTAGGTAGCGACTACAATCGAATCCGTGTGTGGAGGTAACGTGGTCAGCTCTAAGATTAACGTTTTGCTGTGCAGCGTCACACATCCAGAAGACCTGGTGTCATGGTGTGAGGTGCAATTGCGTATGATTCCAAATCACCTTTGGTATTCGTTACGGGCTCTTTGTCAGGTCAGCGTTACGTACAAGAAATTTTACAGTCAGTTATGCTCCCATTCCTAAACTCATAGTTCACTCGCATTTTCAACAAGACAATACTCGATCGCATATTGCTGCCATCTCTAGAGCTTGTCTAAGACACAACGATATCTTACCATGGCCGGCATACTCACCGGACCGGTCCCCGATCAAGAATGTATGAGTTACCATTGGACGAGATGTCACCACTCCACACGTTCGCATAATCTGCTGGAACAAAGTGGCAGAGTTCAAGCAGCATGAGATGGACTGTCGCAAGACTTCATACAAAGCCTGTATGACTCACTGCTAAGGCGCTTGGCATGCTGTATTATGAATAATTGCTGTCGTACGACATAATGAATAATACCGCTTTTTTGAATTTTTCTTATTAAAGTTTGCATATTTCAGTCTCCAATTTAAATCATCTACTCATTCATAAGCACTTTACCAACCTTGTAAATTTCATTGCATTCTGACAATTCCTTCTAGGTGCAACTTTTTTTTTGTCTTAGAGAGTAATTCGAAATTTATATTTATCTTCCCGGTATGTATTAAATTGCAGTCAGACAAACGAAATACAGAGATCAATAAAACTTGAGCAGAAGCTGTATCAATTGTACCATGAAGATAAATTTACGATGAAAGTAATCTTCCCCGCTTCTATTAGCAGACAAAAAATAATATAAACCAAGAATATATTCTATAACTTTATAATTTTTCTTATATTATATGGTTGGTAGCGCATAAATAAAAATTGTCACAATAAATTGTTCTTTCAAACTTTTCAGCTTCATTTTATTAATTATAGCAGTCCTGTAAAATGATAATTGTCAACTGTTACAACTTCAGATAATAACAAATTCTGGTACAGTTGTTAAATTTAAAAAAAAGAAATATCGTTCAAAATGAAAACCTCACACGGTTTTCAAGGGAAAGCTCATTTTATTGAAGGTTTAATCTGACTATTAAAATTATACTTAGACGATTCAGTCACTTCGTTTAAAAGAATCTCTATTTTAAAATACTTTACATGTTATAAAAGGGAACTAGTCTCTTTAAAATGACTTACGTTTTACACGAATAATTAATCGTAAAATACAAAACTCTTCTTAAATTGCCCTAGATTTAATAAGGACCAATTATCAGGTCTTAATTAGTATAAAAGGGTCTTTATGCCTAGCTTCTTCATATAGGGAAGACTGAAACAATGTTCATGATTTCTATACCATCAATGCAACGGACCAAATAAAAGAAATATTTACTTTGACATATCGCACCCCGGCAAGAAAAGTGACACAACTCAAAATGGCAGAATTTGAGAAACATCAACTTCAAGGATACTATAAAACTTATATTGAAATAGTATAAGCTTCTTTTAAATTTTATGTAAGTATTTATGATGATAACTTTTATTATATTCTATAGAACAGCAATATAACGTGCTGGGGCACATCATATATGTTTTTCAATGACATAGCATCAAAGTTTTTATATTTTTACTTGGTTTTACTTTTCTTGCCGGGGTGCGATATATATTTAGGAGATAGATATAGAAAGAACCGAAAAGTAATACGTGGAATTCAAACACAAGAAAATGAAACGATGTAGAGAATTCATTTTCTGTAGCTTGGTGGAAGGTAACGAGGGGCAACTAATATCTGGTCCATATATCAAGCTAATGTCTGCTATTAACATCCTCTAGAGATATAGTAAGGTTATATATCATGTCGATCTCGGCATATTATACCCATAGTTAATCATGCTGAACCAATATTGCTTTGTGTTTATTGCATTCTTGAGGAAGAATTGTTATCACAGAAGAAACGTATTATGAACTACGAAACATACCCGGAAATTTATTATTAGTTCTGGATTAGTTAAAGTTATACGTTGAGGAAGCTTTAGGTCAATAGATACATGTTATACGTGATTAAGATAAATATCGTATTATACTCAAGATATGTACTCAAGATAAATATTTCATTCATCTTTAAAATAGTTATAAAAGACATATTTATTCCATACATAAAAGTATGTAATTAACTATTCAACAGTTTTCAAGCCTTTTACAAATAAATAGTTTTAGATTTCCTTCTTTAGATCTTTACATATTGTTTGCGAAGTTGAAAAATAATTAAGGAATAAAATTAACCATTTATAAAATATATTTAATTACGTCAAAATTCTTTTTTGCGATATTTTAATGTTCTTTGGAATAAGAGGATAATTTAATCCTGAAATATTTAGAAAAGGGTCCGGCATATTACACAAAGCAAATATTTGGTATCATAAATCGTAGTACATCTCATTATATATTCTTCGAAAACTTTAATGAACTAAAATATTTAACGATAAAAGTTATCTTGAAATTCTTGTTTTATTTACGAATAAAATTGTATTAAACTTAGAAGTTGTATTCCTAGAATTTGCTTTACGCTGAATCGATCAAATTTCTTCTAGAAATGTTAAACCTGTATTTCTTTAATTCGTCAAAAGAATACTATAACTTAGTATGTAATAAACATAGATCTTTGTTCGGACAAATAAAATGTACTCGTAATGAAAATATTACATTGAAAATAAGTTTTATTTGGAAATTAAAATTATTTTCGTATTATGTGTGTTGCTAAAATATTATAATTATTCATGGTATTGAAACATATAAAAGTAAAAACTATAAATGTTACAAAAAAATGTTATGCCTTCATAATTAAAGAAATTAATTGTTAAATATGTTGTAGATTAGAATAATTTGTAATAAACAATGTTTAAACGTAATGTTCAAATGGACGTACTTCATATCCAGAGCTCTCTCTCATCAAAGTATCGTTGAAACTCAGGTCCATTAAGTTTTCTACTTCATTCATCGATTGCTCCTGAAAAATTAAAACCCAGTTTAACAATTATTAATGTTAATTCCCCGAATGTTAAAAAACAAACTAAACACAACCACTTTCAAAATATTCAAGCAGTTTTTGAAAAGGAATTTGAAATTTTACTTGACAAATATGAACAAAATTGTGACTAGTAGTGTAGTATCTTACATCAGCTGAACGCATTCTTGTGGATGTTTGCCTGGAGCCTGGAACGAGGTATTCGGAATCGTTTCGAAAATTTCTCAAAGCTCTAATTGTAGTATCATCACCAGACCGTCCTGTTTCTGACCACACTCTGCAATAAAATACATGTACAATAATAACTAAAACTGAACATTACTTCATAAAATTCTGAAAAACAAGTTTTAAAGGCTTTTAGAAAGCTGAAAATAGAAGACAAGTGAACAATTCCGATTTATTCCGGGGATCCATTGTTATTTTATGTGCTATCCGACTAAATAATTTGTTTCCTAGCAGAACTAACGATCAAAATTCTAATACAATAAGAGGTTTAAGACTGACGTATCTCTTTAATATCTTGAATTGACAATCTCATCTTTATAACCCATGAAAAATTGTTCGTTCCTTTCCAGTAGTATTTGGAAAGTTTTAGCATTAATCGTTAATAATCTAATTCATCCTAAACTTCATTCTTTAAAATATGTTATCTAAAGAATTGAACAACAGTTACTACTGTAATGTTCTTGTTTCTGATTTCATCCTCTGAATAACCCGTATCGTAAGGTGACATCAAAAGAATTGACCAATAGTCATCCTAAACTTCATTCTTTGAAGTATGATATCAAAAGATGCTATCAAAAAGTATGAAATCAAAAGATGCTATCAAAAAGTATGAAAAAAGATAGAAAAGAAGTATGATAGAAAAGAAAATGATATGAAAGAAAGAAAATAAAATTTGACCAACAGTTACTTCTGTAATGTTCCTGTTTCTGATTTTAATCTCTGAATAACCCGTATCGTCAGGTGACATCAAAAGAATTGACCAATAGTCATCCTAAACTTCATTCTTTGAAATATGATATCAAAAGAATTGACCAACAGTTACTTCTGTAATGTTCTTGTTTCTGATTTCATTCTCTGAATAACCCGTATCGTCAGGTGACATCAAAAGAATTGACCAATAGTCATCCTAAACTTCATTCTTTGAAATATGATATCAAAAGAATTGACCAACAGTTACTTCTGTAATGTTCTTGTTTCTGATTTCATTCTCTGAATAACCCGTATCGTCAGGTGACATCAAAAGAATTGACCAATAGTCATCCTAAACTTCATTCTTTGAAATATGATATCAAAAGAATTGACCAACAGTTACTTCTGTAATGTTCTTGTTTCTGATTTCATTCTCTGAATAACCCGTATCGTCAGGTGACATCAAAAGAATTGACCAATAGTCATCCTAAACTTCATTCTTTGAAATATGATATCAAAAGAATTGACCAACAGTTACTTCTGTAATGTTCTTGTTTCTGATTTCATTCTCTGAATAACCCGTATCGTCAGGTGACATCAAAAGAATTGACCAATAGTCATCCTAAACTTCATTCTTTGAAATATGATATCAAAAGAATTGACCAACAGTTACTTCTGTAATGTTCTTGTTTCTGATTTCATTCTCTGAATAACCCGTATCGTCAGGTGACATCAAAAGAATTGACCAATAGTCATCCTAAACTTCATTCTTTGAAATATGATATCAAAAGAATTGACCAACAGTTACTTCTGTAATGTTCTTGTATCTGATTTCATTCTCTGAATAACCCGTATCGTCAGGTGACATCAAAAGAATTGACCAATAGTCATCCTAAACTTCATTCTTTGAAATATGATATCAAAAGAATTGACCAACAGTTACTTCTGTAATGTTCTTGTTTCTGATTTCATTCTCTGAATAACCCGTATCGTCAGGTGACATCAAAAGAATTGACCAATAGTCATCCTAAACTTCATTCTTTGAAATATGATATCAAAAGAATTGACCAACAGTTACTTCTGTAATGTTCTTGTATCTGATTTCATTCTCTGAATAACCCGTATCGTCAGGCGACATCAAAAGAATTGACCTATAAGACTTCTGTAAAATTACAGCTTCGATTTCGAACAAACGAATTCCTCCTCAACCCTGCTGGAAGTAGTCTCGACGAGGTATCTCGTCGTTACCAAGTGACCATACCTTGATAGACTAAATATCTCGTCATCATAGTAAAATAAATAGGCAACATCTTAATGACGAGATATCTCTACATTAGAAAATTGGTCTGATCTTGATGAATCAGATATCTGATCGAAACCACTTATAGGTTTAGCGCGATCAACTTTTCGTTTTCTGAATTACCTGAATCACAGTTGTTCTGATTAATGCGAACTTATTACAAAGTTGGACTGAACGGATACTTGCCTTTGCCTAGTATTCATAGACGATGGTGGCATGCTGACCTCATTCAAAAGATCGCTATGAGCATCGCTACTTCTGTTCCTAGAAGTCCACAGCTCAGGTTCCATGGTAAAGTGCCCCATGGAGCTATGGCATCTGCTACCCCGGTCACTTAAGTACTCGTGTCCGCTACCAGCATGAGCTGCCCTTGATCCTTGGCTACTGGCCACCGACATTCTACGTCTTTGGCCCTGGCCAGTGCTTCTGGCTGGTGGAGGCAGTCTGTGGTCCCTCAGCTCATTCAGCTGCAAGATAGTTTTCAGACATCAATACATAGTTACACGTTATGGAGAGGTACTTTGAAATGACATCACCTTAAACTTAGCCTACACATACAATTTAGAATTTAATTTTATGATATGGAATTTTCCTTCAAAAGAATTTATCCAAATTTTATAGTGCTACTCTATCAAACCATGACTATATATGTAAAACGCTGGTGACAAAAACTAACACTTTTGTACAGTTCATCTTGTATGTCATCGTTTGACTATCAAAACCAAATACATACGGAATTTTTTGAATAATAAGTTGTTTGCTTTATTTGTCTACAAATATGT
This sequence comes from Metellina segmentata, assembly GCA_947359465.1. NCBI lineage: Eukaryota > Metazoa > Arthropoda > Arachnida > Araneae > Tetragnathidae > Metellina > Metellina segmentata. The sequence goes on from OX375879.1 coordinate 91,426,857, forward strand.
TTATTAAACTTATTTTTAAAAATATTGAGCTTACACCAGTTATTATAATGCCCTTATCTACAAATTTAAGTACCTTATCTCATAGGAGATAAAAAATTTAATGTTTAAGTTTTTATCTTTCATGAAATATTTTTATTTTAAGAGGGTGTTAGTGAAACGGTGATTTGTTTTTTCAGAGGCTACATTTAAATTATTTTTTTACCATCGCGTTATAAATTTAAATAATTCTGAACCGATAAAATGCATTCATGGTTTCACTTAACACATTTTAAATGTAAGATTTAAATAATATTGCATTGATATTTCCTAGCTACATCGTAACTAATTTGTTTTCCCAAATCTAGCTGTGCATACGCATATAAAAAGTTAATCCAGAGCTATATTTCTAACACCAAATTTTACTTGAAGTAAAGTGTAATTTCTTTTATAGTATTCATTTGTATTAATTTCTTATTCGCATTAATTATAATTTTTTATTTCCTTTATCCTAGCTTAATACAGCTCTGTAATAATGTTATTTTACAATGCACATTAACATCAAGTTCAATTTTAAATCAAACATTGTTTTCAACGATGATAATTTAAATTCATCTACGATGGCAAAGAAAGAAGTTCTATGAATTGCTTAGATTTACTTTCCAATTGATATCCGAAAATTTTCAACCAATATCCTTTCTGCGATACCGTTGTAATATAACTCGAGTTGTGCTCCGATACACGAGTTAACTCTCAAGTTGGAAGTTATCGACGTGACAACAAGCTACTAGAAGTTTAAGCCATTATAAGGACCAATATTGACTTAGGACCACATCAACCACACAACTTTTTAAAATCTAGTTATAATTGAAATAGATAGCTTTAACCACACAACTGAAAACTTTCAGAAACTATAGAAAATGTGATATTAGCAACCCAATATTTGTCAACCGTCTGACATCGCTAAGAGCTTGAACTAACTAATGGTATTAGTTACCTGAGTGCCACATGTGTCATATGAGACTTTATCGATGTGGTACAAGCTACCATGGCGCCTAGGTACACTAGGATATAGAGAAGAAGCTTCGCAAATCAACGATTGAGTACTCATTCGTCTTGCAGGAAGAGTGGTAAAAGTAGAACATGGATGGGTCGATATAAAGCTATCGCCGTTTCTGTCGAATATCATCTGAAACATCATAGATCTGTGTTATTAAGGTTATAATTCAGTGCATACAAAATAATTTAGAATATACTATCAAGAAAAGCTCATACTCAGAGGACTATTAAACTTAAGAATTTAAACGTTAAAGAAATGGTATCACGGAATACTGAATAAAACACTCGATTTATAAAATATTTCTGTAATGTTCATTTAAAATATTGGAGACAATATGATTTTGATCACTTTGAAAGTTTAAAAAAGTCACAGCGTTATATATTGAGACCTATCTCTAATGCCACCTTGTGTTCGATAAATGTAAAATTCTTCTTCTATTTAAGGATTGTAGTATTAAAACATTTTAAAAAAAGATTGTAAATAGAAGTTTGTAATAATGTGTTCCTTATTAAAATTACTTTAGATTTATGTGCTTAAAATTAATTTTATTTCTAAAGTATGTGTGGTATAAGTAATTCAAGGTAGTGAGTGATTAATTCAAGTTCCGTCTATAAAACAACTTTCGCATATATCAGGATATTAAATCATAAAACTGCTTTTATTTTCACATTTGTAAGTATTTAATCCTATTTATACGTCCATATGCTACAGGGTGTCCATAAAAGAATGTCCCAGTTTCAATGGTATATTATAACAGTCTAATTTAGACTATTTACGGCAAATCATGTATCAAATTGAAGGTAAACTCACCTAGTTTTTCTTACAAATGTTCAATATGTGCATCTTAAGTTATACGGCACACATTCAACCTTAAGTCCAATTCTTCATACACTTTGCAACAAGTCCGGCGCAATAGCATCTTCATTTCTGTGTCTCAACTCTGGTAATTCATTAAGTGGCGGCAAAACGTAGAGACGTAGATCTTTTATAAATCCCCAAAGGAAAAAATAGCATGACGTTATGTCAGGTGAACGTGGATGCAAGCGAAAAAGAGCTTTGTCGTCTCGACCATTACCACCAATCCAATGGTCAGGGACTTCGACGTTCAACCACTCTGATACAAAGAGATTAAAATGAGGAGGGGCTCCATCCTGTTGCCAAATAAAGTTCACAGGTTCACCCTCTACTAATTGGGGAAAGATCCATTCTTTCAACATGTCCAGATAAGCCACCCCTGTTACGGTAAGAATTGAATTTTAGGTTGTATGTGTGCCGTATAACTAAAGGTGCACAAATTGAACATTTGTAAGAAAAACTAGGTGAGTTTACCTTCAATTTGACACATAATTTGTTGTAAATAGTCTAGATTAAAATGCTATAATATACCATTGAAAATGGGGCATTCTTTGATGGACACCCTGTATTTATAGCCAGATATTATAAAAATATATATGCGAGAAAAAAACGAGAACATTTTTAAGCTATTCTTGTTATGAAACATATTTAATGGATTGATGACTTTAATCTCAAGCGTCATAGTTTGGCTAATATTTCAAAAAGCAAAAAATTTACTGCAATGGATACACATTAGTTTCTTCTCCCTACTCATTTATCATCTAATAGCGTATTCATTTGTTGATTTATTTATTCATTTCAAGTTGATACTTTCAGTGCTTTAAGAGTGGAGAAAAGTTGGTGCAAAGGAAAAAATGATCATAGTTACCTCATAGGGTTGATTAAAAGGATGGTGCATCCTCCACCGTGAGACCAGTCTGAATACCATTCCCAGATAATGTCTCTTGTAAAAGTGAAATGATAGAGATTGTGCTGAAGAAATTCCTCCACCTTTCCACGATCTTGTAACACCCGGTACCTCCAGTGGCCGTCACCATTACTTTCACCGTGGTTTTACAGTTACTCAACATGCATCCGCAACATTATGTGAGGTATAATTAAGAGTGCTGACTATCTGTAGAAGCGAGATATGTTCTAGTTGCAAATTAATACCCATTTTATTTAAACACGAGCAGAACCTAAATTAGCTACATCATCAAACATGAGATTGTTTTGCTTTAATCAGCACAATTGCTTCGTGCTGAATACCAAAATCATTCAATTGGAAATGGTATGGATTTACACATTTTTGAATAACAACAAAGAATCTTATACCTCTATAGAAGTCAGCACTCTCTACGTTTATGTATTGGAGGTGAATATAAAAATAGTATTTATCAATAGTACCCATTTCCATGAAGATTTTTAGACTGGTGCACAGTAAATTGAAATTTTACGTTTTGGTTGGCTCAACATTTTATTATAAGACTTTACAACTTATGTACGCAGATTGTAAATTACAGTTTTAAAAGTAATTGTAATGTGGAATATTTTTCCGTACATTTGTAACGAGATGACTCATTTGAAATTAGAAATAATTTAATTTCTACTTTATTTGGTAAGTTGTCGTTTTGGATTTGTTTCTAAAATTTTAAGCTTCAGTTCAACTTTTAAACTTGCTTTTAGAGCTGAGAATATTTATTTTTGCAATTAATTTCTTTAGAATTAAACAAAAACATTATAAATAAACGTGCCATGAGTTACGTTTAAAGATGTTTAAAAAACTTATGATACAGTACTTACAATTTGCTATTATTCTAAACAAAGATGAAGCCATTTTAGGTAAAGAAATTGTACACCAGTCTAGAGAATTAGACTTAAGAACACCCGTATAACCATTTATGTACCTTTTCATTTTAAAAGAATACCATAACCTTTAAGTTAATAAAGTGCATTTGAAAATAGAGTATGAAATTTTTTTTTAAACTCAACTGGAAGAGCTGAAAATAAATTATATATATAATTTATTATTGTTTAGAATCAGGACAGAAAATTTATACTGACTCCACAAAATTTTACAAAAATTACTTCTATTTTTACTTGATTATTGATTTATGTATGTACTGTAATAATTTTGAAACGTCATACAAGGAATTGAAAAAATCAATATATGTATATCAATAACAACAAAATTTATTATATCTAAAACAATAGTTTGATACATCAACTTCAAATACGTACGAAGTTATTTTACAAAATAGTGCGATCTCCATTTCAATTACAGAAATGCATCAACACTTAGAAAATATATTCTCTCAGTCAACATTTTAAACATGTTTAAAGAAGTCATAAACATCAAGTTTAAAATTTTTACTTCATAATTGTCCATTTGATCTTGTTTCATGCACGTTTATAGCCGTATAAGTTAATTGAAAAAGAAACTGAGGAAATTCATCTTTTCACACTTTAATGAAGAACTATCAATTAAAGTTATGGAATAACCTTTTCTCAGTTGCTTTCTTCTAAACTTACACTGCTAAAAACTGCATATTTGCATTTCCTTATGACGTATGCGCAGTAAACCAAGTTGTTTGCATTCCGAAACACAAATCAAGTATTCACGCAGTGAATAAATGCAGGGGAAAATCTAGCATTCGTTTATTTGTATTATTTGTTAGCTATGTGAAATACGATATAACTATAGTGCTTCTAATAAAGTGCGAAATATATTATATTTTCACAATCGTAATAAATTTATCTTAAAAATTTGCTGTAAAAGTTTTAGGCTATTCCTAAGAGATTCAGACGAGTTTGGAATAATCTTCCCTACTTTTAAAAATCAACCTCCCGAAATAAATACAGCTTTCTACTTAAGTCATAAACTTCTCATTATCAATAAGCTTCTTATGAAAATGAATGCTTTGTTTGAGCATAAAAATATTTACGACAAAAATAAAAATAACACACACGAACTGTACAATCTTCAAATTGGCTTACCAAAGTTCATTTTGCACCATTTAAAATTTATTCCAAGGAATGAATTATAAATGGACATCAATTAAAATAAAGTTATAGCCTAATAAAATCATTTCACATCTTGTCAAATTGCAGATTGAATTTAAGCAATTAAAGTACATTTCGTTTTGAACTCAAGAAGGAAATTTATGAATTTACACGAATTTAAAATTCGAATTTAATAACCTTCGATTTTTCCTATTTACATCCATTTGATAATTTTTCGAAGAACTAAATTTTCCGCACATTGGCATATCTTTGGCGCGTGTTTCGTTTTCAACTGAAACTTTGACACATGTGTTTTAAGCACAGTCATTATTTTAACAGAACAAGTCCTCGAGGTTGTGTGGTTTGAAGTGGAAGCAGTACAGTCCCACCACCAACGTTCGGTGTTCTGTGGAGTAATGAATGAAGATGAAAGTTTATAGGCGCTTCCTAGGGAGGTCACCATCTGTCCATTTCGGGAGGTACCCTGTAGTTAGGGTAGGGGGCGTTTACCTGCTTTGGGTGACTGTGCTTTGCCCTGGGAATGAGCACTGTTGGAACTTGGAACTCTGCTGACATGTGATCGTCCATGCTGTCATTGCGGCGACTTCGCTTCATCGTGGAATTGGCTAGATCATCCTATGGAGAATAACAGTATCGGAGTTCAGTTTATTTTATTTCCAGTCCTTACAGACACAAATCCTTCAGCCAAACGTACACACAAATAAAAACAAGAATTAAACACAAAATATATTCAAGGGTAAAATAAAGCAAATAAAATTATAAGAACTAGGGAATTTTTATGGACTGGGGTAGCCTATAAAGTTCCCGAGAAACTTTTGCTGAGAGTTGTTTTAATCATAGCGGCACATGTTACTGTGTTGCATTCATTACTACAACATCCATACACACAGGGCACACAGAATAAACATCGATACCAAGCTTATGTAGATAGAAAGCAAAGCAATCATGATTTGTGATAAGTTTAAATTCTGGTGCATCTCTTGAATATTAAAGGAGGAACTCTTACGAAGATGTATTTTTAGTGCGATAAAAAAGCGATTTTATGCTCAGTATACACTTTACGAAGAATTAAAGAAGCCACATAAGGGATTTCTCCCTATATATATATATATATATATATATATATATATATATATATATATATATATATATATATATATCGTGGAAACAACTTGGGGGGGGGTTAAGGTTTCTAAAATTCGTAATGATTTGTATAGCTGATCTTGTTTCTGATAGAATGATTGCTATTTGATGTAGCACTGATTTGTTAGACATTACAAATCTAGTGTCGTATCGCAGTATTGGACTCGCACTTATTCTTTGTTTTATAAGAGCTATGCCTACTCGTAGTTTGATTATGTTGAATGCTTCTTTCTAATCTAACCATCCTCTTGAAAAAAGTGGAGGAATTTAAACGGAAGGTTTTGCTTATTAAATTTACTTAAGAATTTATCAAACTGAAACCGCTGAGATTAAATCAGCTAGAAAATGAGCTGCAAGATCTTGAGATATGAAAGAACCATACAATTTCAAATTAAAAAGTGAAATAAGATTTTCAAACTACCGACTTTCCAATACATTTTCCTTTTTTTTGTGAGAAACGTCTCGAGAAGCAGATAAATTCATTTTTGCAAAATTTCAGAAAATGCAATTACTTTTTGCCTTTATTCGATTAAAAATTCTGTGTCATCATAGCTTCGGATGAGCTATTTGACTAAATTCAAATTAGGACTTTCTAAGATACGAAGTATTGCTTTCTTTATCAGATGGTGAGAGAGTTTATAATGTTTTTTTAAATGGACTTGTCTGGTTTTGATGAAAAATTCTTAATTTCTCGTTGAACTGAGAGGGGTCTTACGATTACAAACACGAGGATAAGTCACAGTGTTTTAACCTAAATTATGCATTTCAACAAGTGGGGAGTGGTGGGTTTTAAACTTTTATATGGACTAGTTAAAATTACAGTGGTGTAAGTCATTTTTTAGACAAAAAAATCTTCCACTGCCATCAGTTGGCAGTTGAATGAAGATAATGAAGATATAACTTACTTCACGTTTTCTGTTAACAGATTGACTTATCTACATCTGTTTTATGTTCCTACTATTTATCTTTAGTTAAATTTGGTTGTGTTGTATCTGGTTTCTGTATCTGTCTTTTTTTCCTTAAAAAATTGACTTACACCACTGTAATTTTAACCCGTTAATATATAAATGCAGACTTCGATAGACATTTTTATAATTAATTCAATATACTTATGACTAAATTGATAACTGCAAACATACAAATTGTAAGAAATTATTCCACGAAGTTTTTGTAAACTTTAGCAAGAGTTCCTTTTACCAACAAGTAAGAAGTTTAATATTAATACATTTAAAAGTTTTCTTTTCCGAAAAAATTTCGAATTTCAAAATTTTCATTTTTTTAAATAAATTACCATTGCACCTATACAAATTATCACCAGAAGGAATATTATTAATAGCAGAACCCCATATTTCTATTATTCTTTCTAGCACACACACAACTGCTTTTATTCCCTTAAAGTAAATTAAGACTAACGAATCGTAAAGTATCATAGTAATGATCACAAGACTTTCAATTAATCGGGAATTTGGTCTTATATTCGCCCTTTGAAATACAGTGTTTCTTTTTCCCTCTGTACAACATACAGTAGACCCTTCATTATACGAGTACAAATTCTTTATTATGTCCTCGACTCGTCATCTTAGCAGGAAGAATGCTGCCTTTCCCAATGTCAGATCCTTGTAATCCTTTATGTACACTACCCTACAATAATAGATCGGACACCAGAGGATATGCATAAAATCTGACTACTTATTTGGGGCCTGGGACCTTTGTACGTTGTTCATGGTCAATTGACCGCCGACGCCTACATGAACATTTTGGATAATCAGGTTCTTCCTATGGTTAATCAGGTTTCTTCCAATTTTTTAGAATGGACGGATGTTACTTCCAGACCGATAACGCTCTATGTCATGTTACAGCCTCTGTCAATCAGTGGTATCAAGATATGGATGCAAAACGTCTTCCCTTCCCTGCTCAGAGTCCCGACTTAAACACATAGATCATTTGTGGGACGGGTTAAAGCGAAGCTTGCGGACCAGGGAACCCCGTCCGAAATCTACAGCTGAGCTGGCGACATTCTTTCAGCATGAATGGACACGGCTGCGTATCAAAACCTTATTGAAAGTATGCCCAGAAGGGCCGCTAGTGTAATTGCAGCACGTGGAAGACCATCCCCCTATTAAAGCATGTATTATTTCCCTTATACTATCACTTCTTGCAGACCAGTCCATTATTGTAGGGTAGTGTATCCTTAAGTAGCAGTTACACTAACATGCAGAATGATAAATTTTGTGTGTATTGCAAATAGACTGTTTTGTGTTGTTACGTCCATATTATTTGAGTTTCTGGTCATCAGAGATGGCTTCAATCCACATTATCTCGGATAATCAAGGTTCTACTGCTTTTACATGCGTAACAACCACTTTTTTTATAATCTTATTAAGGTTTTAGTTTCACTCCGTCCGCCAACAAATAAAACAGTTATTGAATACATATAGCCGGTAAACATGAACAAAGAATTTGGAAAAGTAGAAGTGACCGACGAAACGATTTATTTCCATTCTCTGCTGAGGCAGAAAAAAAATAAAAGAATAAAATCAATCAAGTGTGAGCACTTACTCCAAATCCGTCATAAGCGTGGGCCGGCGGCCTGTGCTCGCCGCTGCTTTCGCTGCTGGAGTCCATTATCATGGCTTTTCTGTCTAATGTACCAGCCATGGGAGGCACCATACCCTTGAACACGTTATTGGGCTTGGGCTTTTGGGCCCGCTTCTGTCTCAACTTCCGGCAACCGCAGAGCAGACAAAACATGGTCAAGATCAACAAGGCCAGAGCGATTGGCAGTGCAATGGCCAGCACTGAAACAAAAGTTTATTTATTTTTTGGTGAATCTCAGAACTGTTGGAAGTTCAGTTTGTACCTTATGTGTTCTCTACTTGTTTGGAAACAACTCCCATTAATATCATTCTTTCGTGTAGACCAGGGACTTTTATGAACATTATCAAAATATTTTATTTATTTAATTGATAGAACATAATAAAAATATATACTGTTAATAACCGTAACAAAGTTTCTTGTAAATATAAATGCATAAAAATTAAAAAATAATAAAGGAATATGTTCAATTGTGTTCTTCAAACATGAAATTTTTGTGTAAAATTACTTTTATGATCGTTTACTTTTATGATCGTTTAACATTACTTTTTTGATCGTTTAAGATTACTTTTATGATCGTTTACGATTACTTTTATGATCTTTAAAAAAAAAGAGGAATATGTTCAATTGTGTTCTTGAAACATGAAATTTATTCGTATAATTACTTTTATGATCGTTTAAAATTTTCAATTCAGTCTAAACTCTTATTAATGGGATTTATAATAACGTATCTTTAATAAATAAACTCAATTGTTGTTTAAATATACGACATTTTAATTTGACAACCATGCTGCTGTAATAGATATATGAAGAGAGGTAAAGTATCATGTTAATATCTCCATTGAATAAAAAGTGCGTATATCACAAAAACATGTGATCAACCTATTTCAAATCGGAATACTACAATTCGAATGATGCATTTCATTGTGTTCTATGAAACAGCTTTATAACTTTGATCGGGCGGAGTTTGAGAAGGTTAGCTTACCTAGTCCATTTATCTCACACTGCTTTCCGAGATACATTCTGTAACACCTAAATAACGTAAAACAAATGTAATTTAGTAAAATATAACAATTTAGTTTTGTATTAAAGACTACTAGAGAGTAAACGAAAGCTATAACTACTATAAATATAACTTATCACATAATAACAGAAAGTGACATCATACCTGCAGAATTTATTGTCATCTTCTGTCATGATGCAAACGCCGCGATTGTTGCAGTAATCACAGTCCTTTATTTCTCCTGAAATAAGTTAATTTTGCACTTAGTTCAATTAATATGCTTTAGTAATGGTGGTTTTAATAAATATGTTTTTTGGTGCAATGTTATATAGAACTATTAAAAGTCCAGGAGTTACAAACATAAAATATTAAATTATACGAACATCTTCATTTTAGGAAACATTACTATCGCAATGTAAAAGAGACTTTACCAGAGACAAAAATAATAGTAAAGGAGGACTATTTGAAAATTTTCTAGTTCCATAGTCAAATTTTAATTACTTTTTCTTAACCTAAGCAGATCCTATTTTGTACCATATGTTTAAGTCTTCCTTCAACTTTCTCATACAAACTTGCTGTTCTTGTAAGTTTACTCTTTTCCTCAGTAACCTATTTAGCATTGATTCTTCACAAACTTCTTACACTATAGAAACAGCTCAATCTATGAGCAATTCCCGAGACTCTTGAAAACAATATGTGCTTGCTAAATCATAAGGGACTATTTTGTTACCTTTTTATGGCTATAGAAACAAGATCACAAGCAATATATTGTGCTTCGGCGTACTTGTTGACTCAACCAAAACTAAACACTGTACTCAGTTAAAAAAGCATTGCCTCCTATTTGAAGTTAGCTTGAACTTGAACAAATATTTGTTCTATACGTAGGTCTAATGATAATTGCTGTCAGACTAAAAGAAATGTGAAAACACACAGAGCTACTTTTTTTAGAGGTATGTTTAAAAATAAGATAAAAACATCTAAATTGTTATACGTATTATTTTGCTGTTTATATTTGACGAAGAATCTTTAGTACATAATAAGTATAGGTAAGTAAATTTTGATAATTAATTTGTCAGTTAGGGTTTCTTATAAATAGCGATTACTCAGATTTCACTAGAAACTAATTGAAGAGGTGTTTTAGTACCAGATTTATAACAGACAGCATTAAAATAAAACTAGTTAAATAGGCTCTTCGCCTGAATATTTAAACCTGAATACTAATACCTAAAATACTTTTACCTGATATGGTAGTTCTATTTGAAGTATATAATTCAAGACAGAAAAATATCTTTTACTTTCGAACCGTTTCTTATTTTGCTTACAAAAATCACTAGGAGGAGGAAGAACAAATAATAATATATATATTCAAAGTTTATAAGGATCCATTTACTTCTCTTTGTCCCAGTATTGTTTTTAATTTATATTTTTACAACCCGCTCCCAGCCTCTTAGCTAAATATGTTTGCATCCTTATTTGTTTAAACTTATTATTGAGGCGAAACAATAATCCGCTTTCGCACGAATGAAGTGAAATTTCTCAGTTCTGCACGCACAACGCGTCATTTAATAGTGTACTCCGTTTATGACAAATTCAATAATTATTTGACATTTCACCAGAAAATTTTAATTGCACCATAACGTCATACAGTTGAAAGCTGTAGTGATATAGAAGATACGTAAACGAGTACGGTGTTACGATTTACTTTTAAAAGGTTTATCATTTAATTCTTTTTTTTTAAGTTCACTAAAATTAAGTATAATTAATTCTTAAACTCTGAAGCAACTCTAAAGTGGACGAATTAGTAGTGAGAGCGACTTGAGATAGTTCTATGCTTTCTCTCTTTCATCATATAGAATGCCAGTCAAGTGAGATACATAGAACTTTCTGAAGATAAATATAGACAGTACAAAGCAGATCTTAGCATAGTGTAAATATTTCAGATTCACTATAATTAGAAAATACTTTCCAACGCTATTCATACAGTCGATGATGTAAGTGCATAACCATGAACAGTTTTCTTGTTCCCTATGTAATGCATTACAAGTGGGGCAAGATCATATTATTTCATTCGCATCCCTCTTTGGTCTGTGGAGCATCTTTGCCGAAATTCGAAGCACTCTACTAGTGAAACTATTCTATAGACTCCTTCTATCAGGTGACATGTTTTCAAACAGGCTTATTCCACATAAGTAATTTCGTTATAAGAAATAGTTTCCCACCTGAGCAGATTCTTCCAGGCAAGAGAGGTTCTAGATCTTGATACCCTTCTTTGCACTCGCAAGTGTAGGATCCAGGCAAATTCACACACGCTGCACTTCGTGAGCAGTCGTTGAAATTTTCATCATAACACTCGTCAAAATCTAAAAACAAGCAAAATGTTGAATCCAATGAATTCCTATTAAGCAACTACTTTAGACTGCAGTGACCGAAACGAGAATCGAGAATATATATATATATATATATATATATATATATATATATATATATATATATATATATATATATATATATATATATATATATATATATATATATATATATATATATATATATATATATATATATTATATATTATATATTATATATATTATATATATATATATATATATATATATATATATATATATATATTATATATTATATATTATATATATTATATATATATATATATATATATATATATATATATATATATATATAAGAATTTTCAAAATAATTGCAACAAGAGTCTTGAAAAATGATAACAAAAGAAAGGAATGCTGGTGGATCAGGACGTCATCAGGGAGGAGCCTGACCCAGACAACGTAAAATGGTGTTTGTGTTTTCTACATATGAGCAGAATTAGGCTGAAAAAATGACTCATATACTCCCCCAAATACCGCCAAAAAGTAAGAAAAACAAAAACAAATCACCAAAACTGAGTAGGAACAAAACGGAATCAAACTCGCAGCCGGCAGATCAACAACAACAAGCCTAAAAATTACCACCAAATGCCACCAATTACTGCTCCCCGGCTGTTTGGTTATTTTTGTTATTTTGTGTGTTTTATGTTAATATTATTTTATGTCATTATAAATATATATATATATATACAGATTTTTCAGCGATGTTAGAAAATTCTAAGCCACCTTATTAAAATTTAACTTAGTTCTAATAAGTAAAACAAATCTGCTCAAAGAAATGCAAATATTATTTACATTTCTCCGTGGGGATGTATACTTCATTTCAGTACTGTTTGAGGATAGACTTGCATAAATAATTAAACTCATCTCAAATAAATCGAATTTGAGTCTGCATTATTGTAATCGATTTCAAGATTTATGCATTGAGATTGTGAAATTTGAGTATCAGCTATGGTAGACAATTCTAAATTGTCATTGACTAAAATCTGACAGGTAATTCTCATAAATAATGCACGGTTTCTTAAAACTCTCTCGATGAATTCTCAAAGACATAATTCTCTTATGCAACAGTATTGAGAATTTATTTCTGAGGCTCGGAAAGTCACAAAAGTTGTTTTTAAATATTTATTTTTATTTCTCAACTCATTCTATTTTCCGATTTATTCATGTGTTACTTTTCTTGCAATTCACATATTACAACGATAAAATGTATTATCATACTGTAGAAGTTTAGTTGTTAGGTAATGAATAAATGTAAAAGAATCCCCCATGACATCCAAGAGCGACTGGAACTGCCTGCTTTAAAGCTTTGAATGACCATTATTACCTTCAGGGACATTGAATTGCCTGACACTTCGCCTTACGGACTATGAGGACATGTAAAAATCAACAGAAACCACTTTTTACTTTAACTGATCTTGGTGACGTCGAGTTCTATCTGGTCCTGAAGTGGAATCTCAGTTATGTCGGATAGCAAGGCATTGTATACTCTAAAACGCAGCAATGAGCATAGGATAAAAAGAATACCGCGCAATCTTAATCCTTCACTGTAGAATAACAAAAAGTAAAAACTAAATTTTCAAAATATTTATAATTAACTCATCTTTCCTGTTTAAACTCAAATTTAAAAAAAAATATTTTAGATTACCTTGCACGTCCTCCACTCGTTGTATGATCGGACTGACATAAGTAGCATTGGCGAAATCGCTTTCAGATGCTGCTGCTTCTAACGATTGCGCGAGTTCTTCTTTCAAAAACTCTTCATTCGTTGGTTTTTCGCCTTTGAGCTGAACAGTGAAGTTTACCAAAACACCTTCCCTTCCAAATCCTCTAGATTCATGGACACCCAGGACATTGGTGCTCACATAATCATCGCCAACGCTCGAGGTCTTGTAAGCGTCATCCACCTGTAAGAAGATATAAATCATATTTTATATTGTAACATTACATTATACACCAGCGTCTGAAAGTAAAATTTCAGGTTATTGTTAATTCATCTAATAATAAGATACTCTTATATAGTGGTCTTATGTCATGTCAAAAACATACCGCTTTTCTGGCAGTGGTAGTCAGGTTTTTGAATTCAGGAGACAAGTAGTTGTTGAGTTCTGGTTGATATGTCACGTCATTTCCGCCCATCTTCAACACTCGTACCAATACGACGTAAGATTTAACATCTTAAAGAAATAGGAATGGAAATTAAATATATATATATATACATATACATTTATAATAACACAGTTATAATAAATATGAAATGTGGTTTCATCGGTATCCACATTTCATATGCTCAAATGAAATAGTTAATCAAAAAAAAAAAGGGGGTATGAGGTTTTGCTTATTATTTCAAATGTATTCTTACTGGTGCTAATTCTTTTTTCTAATACTAGGGGTCTCCGCCCCCTGCTCGCTTACGCTCGCCAACCCTAGGGGATTGCTACGCAATCCCATTTGGTTTGCTTCTCAAACCAACACTCCTTTTACATATGCCATTTGGTTTCATGGCAATTGGTGCTACGATAAATTTGATATCTGGCAAACCCGATAGTAAAAAATACAACCCTCCACGAATGCAATGCTCCGCGAAATAAAAATTACGAAATTTGTGTCACCAACTTTTCATTGCATCTAATTTATTTATCAACAAATTTTAAAAATAATTGTACTATAAGAAAGAGAACATTATGAGGTACACTGCGATGTTTTAAAAATTAAAAACTAATAGTAATACGATATAGATATGACAGTTTTAGTTTTGTATCGGAAATTACGATCTGAAAGTTCCGAAAATTGTATGACCCACTTTTAATTGCATCGATTTTATTTATAAACCAATTTAAAAAATAATTGCACCATAAGAAAGAGTGTAATGTAATGTATTCAGTGATGTTTTCAAATTTAAAAAATAATGGTTTTTTCTGTTGATATAACTGTTGTGACAAAAAGTAGCGAAAATATCCAAAGATTCCGAATTTTGTATCACCAACTTTTGATCGCATCCAATTTAATTATTAACCGATTTCAAAAAAAATAGTACCGTAAGAAAGAGTACATTCTGAGGTATACTGCGATATTTTACAAATTAAAAACTAATAGTAATAAGATATAGATACGGCAGTTTTAAAAAAAAGTAACAAAAATGTCCCGATTTTTCCCGAATTTCAAAAAAATATTATCAAGAACCAAATTGAAATTTAAAAAAAAACTCGACGAGCTGCAAAAATTTACGTTGAGAGGTACTCTTAAAAAAACTCACGACTAAAGACTGAAAATTTGAATGTGTTTTGCTCACTCGCGGAAGAAATTTCACTTCTTCAACTTTAACACTTAATAAAACCTAAACTAATAGCCGCATCGGAAAAAAATCTTAATAATTATCCAGGGAATACGATGAAGAACAAAGCATGTTAATTTCATTTTTTTCCGACGAGTACTTTCTCGGGAAACCGTCTAAGAATCGAGCTTAACAACACATTTTTCAATCCTGCGGCGGCGGCGGTAACTTTTTTTTAATATAGAGAGAAAGTGCATGGTAAAACGCTCACACCGCAGTCATGGCCAACACAGTAAGTTTCCGAACGTCCACTTCAAATGAATATCTCTCATCACTTGTTCAAAGACCAATTTGATAACTGTATTTTTATCTATTTTCGGGTTAGGTCATACTTTCTTTTCTGCTGTAATTTCTATCTTCCAGATTTATAGTTGAAACTACAAGTTACCCCGATTTCGGGGCTATGCGCGTTAGGGATATATAATTTTTTAGAAATAGGTTCATTGAAAGCATTAGCATTAATAAAAGGAACAAAACTAATTAACGAGGAATAGATCGAATATAAATAATAGCAATATAAAAATTTGTCCAAATTCAGAGCAATCTATAAATTTCTTGAAATTAATAGCAGTCTACAAATTTGTCTAAGTTCAGAGCAAACTATAAATTTCTTGAAAGTTAAAGCAATCTACAAATTTGTCCAAATTCAGAGCAATCTATAAATTTCTTGAAACTAATAGCAATATACAACTTGAAAGTAGATAATAATAAAAAGGATTAAATGAATGCAGTAACAGTGAAGAAGTTTAATGTGGAAAAAAAATGGAGAAGTTGATGAATTAATCTGAATTGCTACTACGCATTTCATCAAAAAGTTAGGTAAATAGTTAATTACCGTCTCACTGTAGCGACACAAAGAGATATTTGCGAAGGTCCGGGATCAATCCCAAAGGAAAGACCCAAGGACAGTACCTCGAAATTTTGAACCACGATCACAAAAATGTTAAGGTATTCATCCATCACATTTACCTTTGCACTCATCAGATCCTTCTTTCCTGAAGAATCCTGGTCTACATTGGCATGACCAAGATCTGTCTGGATTCTGCTTGCACACTTCTTTGTTCTTCAAATTGCATTCTCTTGGACATCCATCGGTAATCGGCACCAACGTCTTTCCGGGCTTCCTGAAAGATGTCTTTTTCGTGGTAGTTGGTCGGAATGGTGGTTTTTTTGTTGTGGTGGTCGGGGGTTTTGTTGGGAACAACTTCAGAGTTGGTCCTGTTCGAGGAGCTTTTGTCGTGGGTGCATCGGTTGGTCGGTTTCCAGACTTGAAAAGCTGTATAGGTTTTCTGGTTATAGGTTGTTCTGGAGGTTTCTGGTTGTTGCCAACTAAGAGAATGCCTTAGGAAAAAGCACAATTTTAATATGTCAGGCTATGTGTTCAAAAAGTTATATATGGTTAAAAGGTGGAACGAGCACAGTTAAATTGAAAGCTAAGTTTCTATAGACAGCGCAATAGCTTCCTGTCATAAATATTTGATTTATTTCTTATATTATACCTCTTAAAATATGTTAATATCTTCAGTGATTCGTTTCCATTTATGCTGGAATAAATTTCCAGTAAAAAAATTTAATGCTTACTTGGAATTATGTTATGATACAAAATAAATTCTGAAGCATCATGCACTCAACAGATTTAGTGTTATAATAAATTATATAAGAAAAATGTCTTTTATGCGTATTTCTGTCTAGAAAGTGCATAAAATCATTATTTTTTATGAAATAGTTTTTCAAGGAGTTGATAAACGAACTCTTGCTTTGCACTTTAAAATATAGGCAGACACATCATATTGTTAAGACATGCTATCCCACGGAAATAAGTACTAAATAGTCGAACATTTTACTGAAATATAATTTATATCGTTTTCGTACGAATTTTGATTTAAATTTGAACTGCTTGAAAAAAATTTTAAACCAAAACACGCATATAAAAGTTCAGTTTTCCACTCATTTTGAACCCAATTTTTCCTAATTTAAACATAGTCAACATAATCAATATCGTGATCTTTATTTCTCTTTTAAAGAGTAACTTATAACTGCTGAATCTCACATGATAAACTAATTTTAGATATATTTACCTGCAAGGTTAGGTGATTCCGTGGATGTGCTGGTAGCAGGTTTTGTGGGCTGAAGGGCGTTAGTTGGAATAACTAATGTCCTAACTACTGTTGTTGCAATGGAATTGAAAATTAGAGTGGTTGTTGTAACTGTGGTTGTAGACTCAGATGGTTGTAAAGTAGGAATAACTTGAACGGCCTCTGTAGCTTCAGGTTGAGTACCCAATATTGTTCTGGAACCAATGATTGTCGATACGAATGTCCTTGGGGGTATTGTTGTTGTGAAGACTGATGTGACTGTTACGGGTGTATCATCTGTTTGATAAACACTACTGGTTGTTAAGGTCAATGTAAGAGTAACACTTTCTACGCTCGTTACATAACGTGTTCCTGGGCTTGAATGGTCATTTTCATTGTGAACTGGGAAGAAGATTGTAGTTTCACCTGAAGAACTACTAGTGAATGAAGTTTCCGGTGTACTACCGGTGCTAACTTCGGTTGCTGGTGGGAAGGTACCAAAGATAGTAGTGGCCCCTGATATATTTATTTGATTGGTGCCTGGAACGTAGAAGTCTTCTGGAGAATCAAAAAATATAGTCTCTATTCCAACGATGGATGATGTGCTTCCAGATCCATGAATGTGCTGTGTTGTCAGTGGTGGTGGATTTCTAGCATCAGGTAATCCAAAGAATATGGTCTCTAATCCTGTGATTAAGGATGTACTTGGTGTAGATTTTTTGTTCATGTTGCTATCTGCATTATACACGCTGCCTTGAAGGTCTGCATCATCGAATGAACTATGGAATCTTCCATCATTCTCAGAAATATGCACTGTTGCAGGAATTTCAGATCTGGTAACAGTTGGTTGAATGAAAATTGTATTGGCTCCAAAAACTACACTGGTATATGTATTAATAATAGTGTCCTCTTCAGCTATTTCAGGATCTTTCTTACCTTCATTGTTATTTCTATGCTTATTTTTATCTTTCAACATAGGAGTAAAACCAGTCAGTAGGGTGCTCGGCCTATGGACACCAGGTCTGGTTTTAGATGGATTAGTAGAGGATTGTGTGCCACGACCAATGGCTCCAATAGGAATATAAACGGGTTCGTCGTCGCTGGTGACTGTAATCCCTCCACTTGGTGGTACTGGAGCTTCACTCATATTGTCTATTGGTCTGGAAGAATTACTTCTTGGCCTATTACCATTGGCAGCAAATAAGTTTACGATGTCTTTGATTGTTTCACCAAGATTTCCAACTAAATTTGTGTTAGTGAGAACGTCTGAGAGATCAATAACGGCTCCCGGCTTCAGGCCAAGAGTTTGAGAGGTTCCCGATTGGTACGATGTTGTTGGATGAAGGATCATGTGATGTGTTGCTACATTGACATCCGTTAGTCTAGTCGTGGCTAAATCAGAAGCAGAATCTCGAGCTGAGGATGGTGTTGAAGTATCATGGGAGAAGAAAGTGGTATCAAAGAAGGTTTTCGAAGATGAGCTTTTTGAAACTTTGTTCGTTGTAGTGAATTTTGGTAACGACGGCGTTGTATAGTCTGACAAATCAACTGACGAATAGAGTGGGATCTCTGAAGAAGATGGAACTATAAAGTCAGTGAATAGTATATGAGTTTCACCATTCGAGTCTGTGGTAGGAATGCCAGTAATAATAGTTGGTTTGCTTTCTGAGCTTTCGCTTTTGGTACTTACTCCAATTATTTGAATATCGTCATCAGACTCGCCACCTGGTTTGCCATCGCCTTGTACAGCGGTACTACTACTGGAAGTCGAACTTATTACTACGGTTGGTTCTATTCTGACTTCTAGTGAATCTGTAAGTACAGGTCTTGGGAAAGAGGGAGGTGATGATGAACTCTGCCGTGCTGTATTTTCTGATGGTGACGATTCAATAGTAACATACTGCGTGACGACAGTTTCGCTGTCACTTATTATGGTTTCCGTTCCTCTGAAAAGAGTCGTGTAATATGTGTATGTGGTGTAGAATGTCAGAATCTCGCTGTTGGGTTTTGCTACTGCTTGCAACTCTTCGATAGGTTTAGTGTTCTGACTCTGTATTTGTACGTTATTTTGGTGTGTGAACAAATCGCTAGCCTGCGTTGTCATTCCTGGTACAGGTGCTGGAACGAAAAGTGTGATGTAGGAAGTAGCAACTTCTTCTCGACTGGACAATATAGTACTGGAATCCGTGAACAAAGTGGTGAAATAAGTCAAAGTGGTGTATTGTGTTCGAATGGAAGGTACAAGATCTTGGAACGTAGGTTCCAGGCCTGTAGAGGAACTCTCCCTGTGTGAACTTTCTTTTGGTGAACCTTCCACAGTTACAGTTCTGCTAGGTTGCACAAATGATGTCGTTACAGGTGACTCCTGCAATTGCTTCACCAACTCGGTAATTACGCTTGGAGCAACTTCCGTAATAGACGACAAAATGGATTCAGTTCCGCTGAACAAAGTAATGTAATGAGTGTTCGTAGCTTGAATTGTTCGAGTCGTGTATGTACCGTGAGAGGGTTGGAGAGTTGTCTCTTCGGGCCTGTTGTCTAGTGTTAAAGTTATAATATCTGTTTCTATTTCCTCCAACGGAGATACTATGGATTCAGATCCTCTGAACAGAGTTACAAAGTTGGTGCGTGTTCTGTATACTGACGTTGTTGATAAAAGTTGAGGCGCTTCTGTAGCCTTAACTTCTGACGTCATTACTGCTGCGGGAGTGGGAAGAATAGTTTTAGTAATAGTATACGTCTCGGTCGATGTAATAACGGATGACTGTAGTTCCTCCAAAGGTGTCACGACAGATTCCGATCCGTTGAATAATGTTGCGTAGAAAGTGTAGGTAGAGTACTGAGTGGAGCGTACCACATTTTCACTTGTTTCTGTTACTGTGATCGGCACATTCGGTGGCTGGGTATTTGTGACAGGTTGTGTTACTGGTACGGAGTAGACATTGGTAATAACTTGTTCCGATGTGGAAATGGACGGTGTTCCACCGGAGAAGAATGTCGTGAAGAATGTGAAAGTGGTGAAGAAAGTCCTTGGTTCGTAAAGGGTAGTAACATCTTTGTCCATCATCAAGAGAGCATCGGTTACCATGGTAGGACGTAATGTGAGAGTTGGATTCGTACGGGCAGGAATATCTTCCTCTCCATCAGAAGCAACAATCAAAGAGACGCCATTTGAGACTTTAGTAACGAGATTCACTCTCTGCCCTACATTCAGTTGATTGTTTACGACTTGAGCCCTTAAGGTTTGAGCTGGTTGTCTCACGTCGGGAGTAACTGAAATTACAAAGAAGAAACGATTAATTAAATTATTACTCTCTCGAAGGTAATAGGTCCTTAAAATAGAATAATTATCTTATAATTAATGATGCTAAGTTGATAAATTTACCTGGTCTGTAAGTCGGAGAGACAACATCACTGTAGTCTAGAGTAGTTGTAGACACGAACGATAAATCAGCTTCAGGATCTGTAAATTAAAGTAAAAGCAAAACATTTTTTAGCAGTGAAACGGAAAATTTAAAGGCACTTAAAAAGAATTATGCGAAATGCAGAATCATCATATTACATTATTAGAATGTTTTGCTAAGACTTTATAACATTGCATTCAATTCGTTAAATCCTTATAATCGGTCACCTTTTTTGAGACAATCTTCTCAAATTCTGATATAAAAACTACGAAACAATACTCAAGACAATGAGCGTCTTTAATAGTTCAGTATATCTATCTTTCCAAACTTTGCATACTCATAAAGTCAATTATTTATGAGCAATTATTGATGATATATATTTTTTTAATTTAATTTAAACTGGTAAAAACAGTTTTAGAAAACAGATATTGGTCAACCTTGTATCCATAAATGGATAATAGTCCTGAGGAAAATTACAAACTCAAACTATGTCTTCAGTGTATTATTTTAATGAATTAATATTTTCTGCTGATGGGGATTTAGACTTACAAGATGATACAAGACCGAAAATTCAAAAGAAACTTAACTTAAAGTAATAAGTGCAAACTTGTGCTCTGTCAAGGAAAAAATGAAGTTCTACATTCTCAGTAACTCATTCGCAATAAAGTTTCTCAAAATATTAAATTCATGAGAGACAAATTCTCGTATGTTAAATAGACGTTTTTATCAAAACTATCTGACTTTGTTTCATTTCCTTGAATGTAAAGGGCATGTAGGCTAAATATTTCTTACCAAGTGTTTCTGTAGCAATCCTAGAATTCGTTTCTTCCAATGTCGTGTACGTTGCAACTCCATCAACGGTGTACGGCACAGTGTAGGTTGTGGTAGTAAAGTAAGTCAGGACAACAGTCTTGCTAGGTTGAGTTGGTAAGTCGTCGGGATTAATTAATGACGACGACGTCACAAGAGCGTTCCTGTACGTCGTACTGAGGCCGAAAACGACTGGCACCGACGTCATTTTTGTGTAGGTTTCGTACTGAGGTTCTACTGACGGCTTGAGTCTCCTGCTGACTTTAACTGAGACTGGACGTTTCGGTGGTCGTGGTGAGGCTCCATCAGGTGAGGCTGTTCTGGTGACAACATAGAAGCGGGGACGGGTTCTTGTAGGTCGAATGACACGAGAATTCGTTCTGGAAGCTGAAACTCCTGGTGATCTTCGAATTGTGATCTTCAGTCGCTTTCTACCGGGTGGTGTGCCTGCTGGTATAAGAAGTTAAAGAAACTTTTAGAACAGAGAACATTAAATCTGCTCTTAATGTAGAAACTCTATGGATGCCATGTAGAGGTCATAATTCAAAATTCATATGGTGATAAACTGTATTAGTAGAGATTTTTCAAGTTCAAAGATAGGTTGTCATTGAATGAATTTGAATAAAATATTTATTTCCAATTAAATGCATATTATGGAACATATCACTGGATATTTAATTACAGACACTTCTTACTTAAAGCGACCACATTCCTTTCCTAAGACTATAGAAAATTGGTTGACGAGGAGCTTGATAGTTTTTATTTATTCCCAATAAAAAAGTTTTCAAACCTATAGGCATTTATAGTACCAAAAACTTGTTTATTTTAGGGTGCTATACAGAATTTTGGCTTCACTGAGTTATCATAACAGGAAATAATAAGTGCAGGGATTAGCAAGATGCGCCAATCACCAACAGAATATCTACTGAGAGCCATTTCGGCCTCATTATTAAAACTAACATTACTGTTCATTTCAACTCCGTATCAGGCTATTTATGAAAACTTCTATTTGATTACATTCCATTTCACTACCAACGTTGATACTAGCATCGGTTTTAAAACTAAATGGGATTCCCAGCGTCGGAGAGCTTGTAGTTTGTCCGAGCGGTCGTTAGATATGTAGGGTGTTGAATGACAAGTACTGTCCTCTTTAATATGGCGAGAGTAGAAAGGATAAATATTCAGGTATCGCTTATTGGGTAGTAATGCTAATGGTAATTAATAAACGTCATACTGGAGTAAAACAAACGGTTATTGGTGACGGTTATGGCTCAATCCCAAAGAAAAAGATCAAGGACAACATTGCGTAATTTTGAACCACAATCAGATGACAAGGTCAACACTTGAGCTGGAACTCACTCTCCAAACCAACGGGAGGACATTTGAGGCCACGCCAGATTTACCGTTCTCTCGTCACGGCGTACACGACTATCATTAGGAATAAACAAATAAATGTTTTCCTAGTACCAGTTCTTTAACCGACAGATAAAAATCTTAAGCAGAAATCTGAGTTTACAATTAAAATAGTTTTTCATAATAAATGTAATACATTTACCACATTAATATTGTTTCAAATAGAAATTAAACTTACCTTGATTCGCATTTTCGGTTGTGGGTGGTTCTTCTTCTGATGTTTCCTCTTCATTTTCCTCTTCTTCAGGGAAATCCTCCTCGTCATCTAACTCTACACTTGGAGGATCTCGATTACCTGAACGGAGTGAATCAAAGCCCGTTACCATCGAACTTGAAAGTGGTTCTGCGCTATCCGACTCTGGATCGGCTTCGGTAACAACCCTGCTTGTAACGGGTCTGACACGGACTCGAACTCCTGGTCGAGGTGCAAAAACTCCACTTCGAAGGCTTCCGGGCCTCTGCAGAACAGTTGTTGCAACTCTTAAAGGTCCTCTCTGAGTCTGTGTGCGTATCACACGGTTGTCAGCAGGAATTTCAGGTGTTGCTTCTCTGTGAGAAGATGACCTGACATTATCGAAATGAGATCCAGTTTCTGAAGCAAACGAAGGCTGAATTGGAACCGTTTGGGGGTACGTTTGTTGGTCTTGTACCTCTGCATCATCTGGCTCAAGATAGTTGTTTAAGATGGCGTCGGTCTCTGAAGGAACAACTTCGACTAATGTCGGCGTAAAATCGTGTCTGTTAATCACTGCATTCCTTAAGTCATCGAAGTGGACGATCGTTTTGAGTTCAAGATTTACCTCTGTCGTAGTGCCGTCAGCGGTTCTTAAGCCAAGGTTGACAACCTGTTTACTTGGGTTCAATGTAAGTAGGCCAGAATTGTCTATTGTGTTTGAGAAGTCTTGCAAAAGAAAAGGTTCTGTTTGGCTGTCTACATTGGATATCGTCTCTGATCTCTGAGAGTGAGAGCTTTTATCACCATCTCGTAATGTATAATAATAAGTAAATAAGGTGTAGTACGTTTTTGGTAATTTGGCCACATCAGTTATATGTACTGTTGCGGGAGATGCTGCTGAAGGTGATAGATCTTGATCTAATTTACCATCAGGGAACATTTCAGGATATTTTGCATTTGAACGGCCATAGTAAATGTCACTATTGTACAGCTGAACACGGGATGCCAAGTTTACGATTGTTGTAGTCGCCCCTTGCGCTCTTGATCCAAGGGGTACAGCAGTCTGGACGCCATTTTGAGTGGTGAATCCACCTCTTGACCTGATGAGATCAACCACTCTGGGATTTACGGTTTCTGTGGCTATATTCGAAACTACAGCTTCTCGGGTGGAATACGCAGTAGATGGACCATTCAAAAACGTCGTCATGTATGTAAAGGTCGTATAATAAGTAAGGGGCAAAGCTGGGGCATCCGGTTGAACGCTGCTTGCAATGTCGTTGTCCTTATTAATTCGAATTCTATTCGGGCGTCTGAAGTCTTGTGCAGAACCAGGGTTTGATACGACTGCTGGACCTCGGGCTCTGATAGGTGCTTCATTTCTGCTCCCCTCGTCATTCTCTGGTAATGCATTGATGATGGGCTTCCTGTCTAAAAGCTCTCTGCCAGATGTTGGTCTGTTTTCTTGCTGCGGTGCGACTGGTCTACGCAAACGTATGATTCTTCTGGGAGGATTAGTCGGTGCTGGCGGGTTTCGTTGTAACTGAGTTCGAATTGGATCTTCGGAAGGTGGATTAGATGGAGAACTAGATTCAGGATTCTCAGGGGGTGGGATACTTTGTCTTGTTGGAGAGTAGCTGGGCAAGTTCCTAATAGCATCATACCCGTCTGATTGTGGCGGTGGTGAATTTGGCCTTATTGGATTGTTAGGCAAATTTCTCACATTGAATCTTTCAGGTTGCCGATTTGCTCTGGTAATGCCAAAGTTCTGAGGAGAGCGCACTCTACCGTAATTGTCTACCGATACTTCGGGTGGGAAGTTTTGTCTATTTGGAGTAAAGAACTGCGTACCCCTGAGTCCGAAATTATTGATTGGTACATCTTGTGGTTGAACGAGTACATTACCTGGATAGTTTCGTAAGTTTCCATTATATCCCAAATTTTCATTTCGTATTGGTCCTGGTTGGTAAAAGTTAGAATTTGGGAGATTTTGGGGAAAATTTTGAGGATTGTTTCGAAAATTGTACTCTTCTTCGAATTCTTCAGGTGTCAATCTCCCTGGTCCATCCGGTCTGATACGACGAATGTAGGCTCGTCTGGTGGGTATTACACGTACAGATGGTATCGGTCGCTCCAGAGTTTCTTCATTGAATGCTGGACCTAATAAATGAAAAATATCAACTCCGTATTTATCATCTGCTGAACTGTATTGATTCCTGCTCTGTGTGTTCACAGGGTCACTCAAGGATTCCTCATCATTGTCATTTCTTGTGTTAAGATTTAGGTTAACATTCAGATTCTTTGGACTATCTTCCTCAATTTCTGAATCAATTTGGAGCAATTTACGAATCTGATAAGTTTCTGCTTCCGAAGGTTTGTTATAATGTTTAATATTCGTTTGTTTTACAATTTTCTTTTCTACACGCCTTATCTGATGATCTGAAAATTTGATGTCGGTTAAGCTAACTTTACTGTGTTCGATCCTATTCAGATTTAAACTTTGCGTGGAACTTTTGTCAGGAACTTTATTTTGCGGGCTATTAAAACTACTTTCTAAATCAAACTCTGGTTTCTGGTTTATTTTATTTGTATTCTCTCCAATTCTAACGCTTTGTAAAGTCTCTAAGGGAACTGTCTGAAGACTTTGTGTAGGATTTACATCTACAGATTTAAGTGTGGTAGCAGTTGCATCAATTTCTTCAGAAACACTACGAGCAAATCGGGTGTGTCCATTGAGTTGTAAAGGGACTGTGATCATTGTGACGATCGAGTAAACCTCCCCATTGTGGGCTGTAAAATGAATAGTTACCTCGGTTGTGACAGAAGGTAGGATAAAGACTGGCTGGGGGAAAATAAATGGATGGGCTGTTGGAACTTGTGGAACCTTGACCGTAGTTGTTTTAACCAAAGTTTCTTCGTTTAGTGTTGTTTTCGTTATTGTGGTAAACACTGTCTTGCCATTGAAAAACAATGGTAAGACCGTGGTAGAAGTTATTGTCTGGGTGGAAACGAACGAATTTTCAGAAAGGGATAAAGAGTATTCGGTATTTTGAAAAGGCATTTGCGGGGCAAAGGGATTCTGAAAATAAGGGTTCTGTAAGGGTATTTGTTGATGTTGCAAAGGAATTTGTTGATGTTGCAAAGGTATTTGTTGATGTTGCAAAGGTATTTGTTGATGTTGCATGGGTATTTGTGGTAAAGCAGATTTCTCTTCGAGTAGGGTATTTGTCTGCGTTACCAATGTTGTCAGCACTTGCTTGTGTACAACAGTGTCAGTTCGTGTACCGAAACCAACTTTAATAGCAACTAAGGATGTACTATAAATTTCAGTGCTCGTTAAAATTACTTCAGTAATAACAGTAAATTGTTTCTCGGGGGGTAGGTTTGCATCAGGCAATCCAGTTATAGCTGTCAATAAAGTTTTGGTTATGCCTCCTATCGTAAATGTAGTTAGATCTTCCTGTTTGATGGTACTTGTCGAAAATGTCGTGGTAGTAATCGTTGCAAAAGACGTGCGCGGGCCCAAGTGTACTGGTAAAGTTTTAGTTGTCGTATATACATTAGTTACCGTAATATGACCATTCAAAGTATTCTCAGAAGGTAGTAAATCAAATTCATCAATGGCAGTAGTTTCACCAGTAACGTAAGTTACAGGTGATAGAAGTGAAGTGCTACTTGAACTAAATGTT
Source organism: Metellina segmentata (assembly GCA_947359465.1). NCBI lineage: Eukaryota > Metazoa > Arthropoda > Arachnida > Araneae > Tetragnathidae > Metellina > Metellina segmentata. The sequence continues at coordinate 91,453,791 of OX375879.1, forward strand.
CGAGGGTCGAATTTCGGAGGTCGCTTGCTACCACGGGAACGCCCAAACACTGGCAAAGGTAACGCTTTAGGTTTTTCTATATTTACTTCATTATCGTCGCTATCAAACACAGGTTTGTAAGTGCTGCCTGGGCGGCCTCGGGAATTAGAATTCCCAATACGATTTTTGTTTGTCCTTTTAGAAAGCGTGGCAACGTCTTGCAAATTATTTCCATTATCGTTGTCATCGATAGAATCCATGAAACTGGAAGTAGGTTTCACTGCCAGAGAAAAACTGGTTGTCAGAGTGAAGCGTCTCTTCGATGAACTGCTTTCAACTTGTTCAGTATAAGTCGGAAGAATGTCCTCTTGATAATCTCGATGACGGGTTTTCCGTTTATTGGATAAATTATTTATGGTTCTATAAGAGGGTCTTGATCTAGTAGGCGTTATACTCGGTAAAAGCTTAGACGGCTGTTTTGTTGCACTGTTTCTTGAAGAAGTGGTTCGCATGTTAAATTTTCCAATTTTAGGAGGTGGTCTTCTCAGACGAGGTGTTGATGTCGCAGATGAAGCGAATGTTTCTTCTGTAAATGACTGAGCAATAGCTTCGCTGGCTTCAAAATCTTCATCCAATTTAGAATTGTCCTCTGCTGGTTTCTTACCGAATCTGCTCCTCCTGCTGGGTAACAAATTATTCACACTCGTGGAAGATGTCTTAATTATTGGAGTGGATTGCTTAGTTGCTATTTGAGTTGCTTTGGACCTTGCATTTCTCGATAGAAAATTAGGCACACTCTTCGATTGAAAGTTATAACTGGAGTATGTTTTAATGGGAGCAACGGAAGCTTTTCTGTTATTGTTGTTATAAGCTCTACTACTGGAAGATCTAATAGAAGCCGTGCGACTTACACTCTTACTGAATGCGTTTCCCGAACGGGAATTTCGAACACTGCTGGCAGCAGCACCAAAACGTTTTTTTGGTGCCTCTACCTTAGCAGCAGATGACCTCTTCGATCTTTTTAACACAACATTGCTGTTGTGATTTACGTGCTTCTTTGATAAATGTTTTTTAGATTTGCTGTTTGTATTCGACGTAGAACTAATGCACTCTGCACAAAATTTCCCAGTCTTTATCAAGGGTTTTACTTTACTAGAGCTTGTAACTGCATCCAATGATAGTTCCTCTAATGCTGATGGTGGTAAAGGAATTGTTACTGTTGGAAGATAAATTTCGCGGTTGTCTTTTTTATTATGGATAGAGTCTGTGAAAGAGCTGCTTAAAAAGATTGGAAATATATCTCTTTTGATTCTGTGATCTCTAGTGTCATGGGAAAAAGAAGTTCTTAAAGCTTCTGGTAGCAAAACTGGAGCAAAAGAGGGTTGATGATAGGAAGATTCTGTTTCTAAATCCTCTTCAAATGCAAGAGATATGTCTTCAGAAAGAATATCCACCGCTCTTCCTACTGCATTTTCTACTTCATCATTTTGAAAACCGTCATTATCAAAATCCCGTATGTTGATGGAGTACATATCTTTCTCGTCTGTTATAATTAATGGCTCACTATCAAAATCATTCAAAATACTTGTAGTGTCCATTCGAGAATCCGGCGTTGAAGAAAAGATAGTGAGAATTTCGAAATCTGGTTTTTCATCTTCTAAACGTTTAACGATGGATATTTCTTGTTCCTCTTCCTTTTCGACTTTGCTTGATGCTTCTACTTTCTGTATCGTTACACTTGGAACATGGGCATATGTACCATCTAGAAAAGTGCCATGTACTTCAAATATATGTTTGGTGGTTGTTCCGTTAGCTACGTTAACTCTTGTTGACGCTTGAATTAGACCAACTTTTTGACTGCTTGAAACGAGAAGAGAAGACATCAAGGGAGTAGTTTCACTTGAGAATGATAAATCGGTATCGAAACTCGATGCATATTCGTATGAACTATCTAAACTAGAAGAATAAAGCTGCGTATCGACTGGAAAAAGAGTTTTCGTCGATATACTTGGAACGTGGGCGTAAGTACCGTCCAGATACGTGCCATACACCTCATAATGGTAACGAATGGTCGTGTCGTTAACAACTTTATCACTGACAGAAGCTGTAACTAGACCTGTTGTCAGGTCTTCCTTGTAATACGTTGACAAACTCTGTGATGTTGGTATTAGCGAGGACGTCAGAGCCTCTGTAGAACTCGTAGCAGTTATCGTTCTCGTTGTATAGGTTCCTAAATGTGCATAAGCACCACCTATGTGTGTTCCGTAAATTTCAGATACAAATAAAAACGTAGTTGATCCATCAATCTTGCTTCTTAGTACCCTTGAGGACAATAGACCAGTTTTTCTTGATCCAGATATGCTAGTTGATGTGGATGCTGGAGGGGGAAGTCTTTGGCGAAACGGTTCTCTCGTGGATGACAGAGGCTGCGAACTTGTGAAAACTCTAGCTGTTTGAGCATAAGCTCCTCCTACAAAAACTCCATGAATTTCTGTAGTGAGATGTACTGCTACTGGGCCTCGGATCTTTCTCGACACTATGCTGCGAACTAGTCCTGGTAACCTAGAAGGACTAAACATAAGTGTCGTAGCAGCTTTTGCCATGTTAGTTTCTGTTATAGGAACTATTTCAGAGCTGGATTCAGCTTTTTGTGCATAGACTCCGTTTACGTACGTGCCGTAAATTGTTGTCGTATATTTTGTCATACGACCATTTCGTTTTGTGTGGGAAGTTAGGAGAGAAATAGCATTTTCTTTCTCCGTCCTCGATGGCGCTACACTCACTGTAGCTGTAACTTTGGGAATCGCGTACTTGGAAAGTTTGGAATCCATAGAGGAAACAACCGACTCTTCAAGAATTGAACTATCATTCGAAACTGAATTGTTTTCACTGTTGCTGTCCAATTTTAGCTCTGAGATCTGAAAATGTTCTAAATACGCCGCATATGCCTTACTGAATTGAGCATCTTTTAAAAAATCATCATTTTGTGCCTCGGATTCATGTATCGAATAGTGATTTGAAATTGTTGCTGTAATGTCATTTAAGGAAAAAGAACTAATCAGATTGTTTTCGTTTATAGTCCCTTCGTTTTTAAGCGGGGTACCTTGATTTTGAAATTCTTTGGATTCTAAAATTTCTTCAAATGCTTTACTTGTTTCGACATTAATGGGATCATTCAAATCTTCTACACTTAAAAGGCGCCTATTGCCGAAATATGATTGAACAGAAAACATATCATCATTTCTTGCAGATGGAATGATATCAATCATATCAGTTTCTCTTTTAGGCCTGGGTCTCATTACTGTTGGAACGATAACGTCACTGAGTATTTCAGTTACTGTATGTTCTCTGCTTCTTACAATCGGCGTGGGTCCTCCAAGTTCGGTAGTGAAGTACGTGTACGTTGAATAGAAAGTCACCAGTGAAGGCTGTATTTCGGGAACGTGATTAACCACTCCTTGATGATTGCTTTGTTTAACGTCTCTGTAACTGGGACGTTCTTGGTACTTTTGTCTGTCTGGTCTTTTTGGAGTCAGATAATATGGTTTCTGGTACCTTCTTGTATCTTGTCGATTTCCACATCTGTCACAATTTCTTTGATCTTTTGGTTGTCTGTAATTATGAGGTGTGGTTGTTGCTTTCATTAAAGTTGGAGCATGCGCTTTAGTTGGGTGTACGTCAGGATAGTAAACAGAGGAAACCAGCCTCGTGCTAGTCTGAATCTCTCGTTTGTTTCCTGGCCTCAGCAGCGTTTTGTAATACGTATGCGTAGTGTAGTGTGTTGCAGGCGTAACTTGAATAGTTTTGTAAATAACCTCAGCTGCGTTAGGAATCATGTCCTCCATAGATTCTTCATCGATTTTATAGTTATTCTTAATCGAGTCCTGTTTAGGCAATTGTGCCGTCTGGTCGTCAGTGTCACTAACTGAAGCATATCCTAGGTCTTCATCAGTACTCAAAAGTGATCTTCTGGGGAAAGGCGATCCATTCGCCTCAAAACCTTGTCCAAATTGTAACCATCCTAAATCTTCCATAACTTCTCGTTTTCCCCTACGGTGAGGGTAACTACGTGTTGCACCTTGGCGATGAACGGATGTCACAGTTGGAAGAATAACGTCTGTTAGAATCTCGGTCACAGTATGTTCCCTGCTTCGAATAGTAGGAGATCCATCCAAAAGCTCTGTGGTGAAATACGTATACGTGGAGTAATAAGTAACTCGTGTTGGTTGTATGTTCGCTTCGGGGTACACAATAGTGTTAGAAGCTCTATCGGGTATTCTTCTCCCTTGTACGGATGATCTCAACACGGGAACACTTGTTAAATATGAGTCCGAATTTCTGTTAAATACTTTCCCGTAATTACTGGTATCCTGATAACGTTGTCGTTCCGATCCTCTCAAGCAAGACGGACACCTGTGTGTCTCACTTTTATGTGTGAAAGGTCCCCGTATTTTAGTCGCAAATGACGGTTTATATGGCTCGTGGTTATGTGCATTGGGATGTAAAGAGTAGGTATGTGGAGCAGCTCTTTCTGGTAATAACTCATACCTTCTCGTTGGGCGGATATTGCTTTGAATGGTCTGCCTTTCAGCCTTCGGTTCGTAGCGGTTTTGAGGATAATTCTTTCTCAAACCTCCATTGCTTCTACCATAGGACACATCTTGAGTTGCTCGGGGCTGTTGGTAGTAAGTTGAAGCAACAACTTTAGTGCTTGTGTCAACAACCCTTTGGCCACCTGGTTTCAAAGCTGTGGTATAGTAAGTATATGTGGTGAAATGAGTTGTAGGCGTTGCTATTGTAGAATGTCTTACTTCAGCACCTTCAGCGACCAAATCGCCTCCATCAAGTAAATCGATGAGGTTGGAGCTGCGAGTAGAAGTGTCCAGAAGATTTGTAGTTTCTGAAGAGTAAATGTTAGATATCATTGGAGTTTCTTGCGAGGTTAAATATTTTGATGTACCAGTTGAGTCTAAATATAAACTTGAATGCGCAAAGTAAGATGGTTTGAGAATAATTGGTATTGAAGTTAAAATTCCAAATGGTGGCAAAGTTCTCTCAAAAACTCTAATTGTTTCAGGCTTTAAAATTGATGGCTCGAGATCTATCGTTGATTCTATAAATGGTGAATTATCTTTCACTTCACTGGAGGAATTTAGTGTAACGGTTTTTGATATAGTGCTATTTGAGGGTTCAGAGAAATCAGTAGAGAATGTTTCACCCTCATTACCGATTTCTGAAGTTCTTATTTCTGATGTCATCTCGTGTTTAATATTCTCAGTTTTCATCGAAAGATCCACATCTACAAGTGATTTTGAATCCAGTGTATGATTAACTGATTTAGTTCGATTGTTTTCCATGTTATCTTCTTGGGTAACAGTTCCATTTATATTGCTTGTGGAAATATTCTCATTTCTGATATTGCTTACACTGCTTAGCTGAAGATTCGGTAAATTAAATTCTGAATTATTGTTTGAAGGTGAAGTGATATTTTCTGAATTAAATTTTGGTAAGTCTGTAATGGATTTATTGGAATCGTCAATGATAGTTTCTAAATCCAATTCCGATGGCGTTGAAAAATTACTTTTGGTACTAGTGTTTAAATTATCGGACAAAGTTTCATTTTCTGAAGTCTCAGTCATTTCAAAAGATGAATCAGAACCATTCAACATGACATTGAATGTTTCATTGAAGACGTCATCATTAGTCACAGAACTAGTGTCTAAAAAAGAATCAAGTGTAGTAGTCTCATTTCCAATAGAAAACGACTTGAACGGATCTTCACTCATCATATAAGTGTGATTCGTCAATGGACTTGTCGCATTTTCGATCCGTTCTATTGATGTAGGAGTAAGAGCTTTAGTAGGGTTTATTCCAGTGTCATGTTCTATATTTTCATCTGAAATACTCAGAAGTCTTCTGTGCTGCATTATTCTGCCATCGTATGAATTCTGTACTTCCCGAGCACGTCTATTCAAATGTTCATATCCTGCAGATCTAGCGGTGTGAATTGGTTTGTTAACTGAAGCTATGGTTGGAACAATGACATCTGTTAGAATTTCAGTCACAGTGTGTTCCCGAGTCTTGATGACAGGAGTCTCCCCACCAAGTTCCGTAGTGAAGTACGTATAGGTAGAATAGAATGTGACCCTGGTTGGTTTTATTTCAACATCACTGTTTACAACGTTGTTCGGATTCCGATTTCTAACAACGGGTGATAGTTCCTTGGGTCTCTGATTGCCATTTGATCCGTAGCTGTTAACATTTCGGTTTCGATACGTATCATCTTTATGAATTGGACTCGATGGGGCAATGCGTCTACCCTGTCGTCCATCTGCGTAACTATTGACGCGGTTGAAAGTGTGTCGAACCAGATTCCGTCCAGCTTCTGCAGTATTGGTAGGAGCTCTATCTTCTGGTTTTACGGTTCGTTTGGATCTGATACGATCGCCATATTTGAGAGTCGGCAATACCACGTCAGACAAAACTTCGGTGACCGTATGCTCTCGTGTTCTGACCACTGGTGAACCACCACGGGCCAATTGAGTCGTGGCGTAAGTGTAAGTCGAGTAATGGGTAGCAGTGCTGGGTTTGATACTTGGTTGGAGATCTTCGGATCTGCGGTTCCCAACTTCCGCTGTTCGACCTCTGAACCTGTCCTGAGGTTCCACATACGTACGCGTCCTAGCTCTGTTGTTTGGAACGTATCTAACAGGTGTGCCACGTTGTTGATCTCTACACACTGGGCAATCATTATCGTGATAAGTGTCATCGTAATTATGTGGTTGATGGTAGGTGGTTGTGACGCGTACATTTGGACCTACTGGATTGGGTGTTAAGTTTGTCTCGGTCACATACCGTGTGTCGACCTGGACATCACCACCTCTTAGTCTTGTCGTGTAGTAGGTGAAGGTCGTTCGGTGAGTAATATAGGGGTCTGATCCTCTGTGGACGTAATCGTGTGGTACCGTTCGATCTACAGGTCGACCGACAACTCTAGTAGGAACGATCCTCGTCTGAGTTGTTCTTCTGATGGTGTTAACTGGTCTATCGTGCGTAGGTATGGGGGTGACATTGGTTTCCGTTTCCTCCCGTGTATTCACTATTGGAACCCCATTTCGGAATCGCGTTGTGTGGTACGTGTAAGTTGTCCTGTGAGTCACGCTGTCTGGTTTGTATAAGTTAGGATCGATGCGTTGTGAGTAAACGGGACCCGCAGGTCGACCTCTCGAACCACCAAGGTATGGAGCTTCTGTGTTGTAGAGGCGCGTCTCAGTATGGTAGTGAGGAATTCCTGTGTTGTAGTATGGGACTTCTGTTGAATGTGGATCGTAGTACGTACCAATTTCGAATGGCGAGTAACGAACTGAAGGTATGGGTGTGACATTCGTTTCAGTTTCCTTTCGAGTTTCAACGAAAGAGGTTCCTTGTCTGAATCGTGTGGTATAATACGTGAATGTAGTTTTGTGCGTTATGTCACTCGCCCTCCCGACATCGTATGGTACAGTCTCAACGTTATAAGCTTCCACTCCTGTGGGAATTCCTGCATACCTTGTCCTGTATCCGTCGTCCAGTACGGTATGTCTCACGGCACCATCGCAACAAGGTTCTTCACCAAGACCATAAACCGAACGCTCAGCGGGTTCGACCACGAAGGAATCGACGTGGATGTTGCTTTGAATCCGAGTCCCGCCGCCTGGTTTTAAAATGGTTGTGAAATAGGTGTACGTCGTGTAGTGAGTTGTGGGTGTCAAATAGACTCGAGCATCGGTGGAAAGGATCCTACCACCTGGTCGCAATACCGTGACTGTATCGCCAACGTCCCTCTTCCTTCTTTGTGATGAATCGATTTTTTCAGAGTCAGTTGGGACATCACCCTTCGATGCATCAGGCTCATTGATTTCTTCAATAGTTAACATTGTAGAATCCTCAACTTTAGAGGGATCCATTTTATGAGCAGCTGATTCAGAATCTGTTTTCACAGATCCAACAAAACTTTTAAGCTCCTCTAAATTCAAATTAGGAAGTACTAGGACAGTAATAACAGGTAAATCTTTTGTTGGCGTACCCTGTGAATTTGGCAAATTTTCGGTTATTGAAAGTTTTGATTTTGTCAATGGCAAATCAGTAGTGGTTTCATGAAATGAAGAAAGGATTCTAGGAGTATCTGATATAGTAATGTCTTGTTTTTCATTTTCTGTATTAATATCCAAAGCAATATCGGGTAGAACTGTTTCACTTGCTGTTTTTAAAGTATCTAAGGTACTTGCTATTCCGTAAAATACTTCAACTTCACTACTGGGGTCCACTGTAATCGATGTACTTTCTGAAGCTGGTGAAGGCACTATACTATCCAAAGAACTAGTAATACCATTTAGCAAGGTTGAACTTGACATTTCAACACTAGCTATTTCTTTGAAGTCTATGGAAGAAATATCCAAACTGCTCGAGAATTTAACAGAATTCATATCTCTTTCTGCCATGCTATCAGTTATAATGTGCGTATCTGCTACTTTTTCATCCTCCGATGAACTTGGAAAAATAGATGTAGTCATACCTCCACTGTTATGGATAGAAATGTCAGGCATTTCTAAAATACTTGTAAGAGTTGAGACTTTGGTTAGTTGAATAGTACTATCATCCATTTTCGATGAAGATGATATTTCAACTATATCTTTCATACCTGAAGAAAATGTGTCTATTGTTCCATTCACAGTAGAAACGATAGAAGTAATCTGGACACTATTTTCAGATGTAGTTTCAAAGTTCGGAAATAAATCAGTTACGTCGGGAACTCTTAAGCTAGTTTCAATTCTAGATGAATGGCTTTCGATCCTGAAATCAATGGATGAACTAAAACTTTTTTCTACGAACAGAGAAGTTGTTTCTGTTGACACTTCAGAATGAACTAAATCGAATTGGAAAGAAGAAGAAATTAAAAACACTGTTGATAAATCTTTTTCAATTTCCCTTATAATGTTCGTATTTTCAATTACAACAGATTTCATCATCTCATCATCAAAATTTGGTGTAACAGATACTTCTGCTGTAACTGTTTCAAGTGTAGTTTCTGTACCTAAATTACTAACAGTTTTGCTGATTTCCCTGCTTGAATTCAACGTTATATTGTCTGAAACTGCCATTCTGCCCACTATATTCAAGAACAAAATGTCTTGCTCTTTAGAATGCATTGCATCGTTCTTTCCTTCCGAATCGCGATTTAAATCATCTTTATTCTTTTCAAAAGGTGAATCTTTTAAAATAAGAGAAATGTCAGTATGGTCGTCACCGAATATTCCTTCTGAATTCGATGCAAGACCAATCCTATTCAGATGATCCGCATTCAAAATGCTTGCTTCTGAAGAAACACTTGCCTCGTCGTCATTCCGATTCGTCAAGATCTCCTCTGTTGAAACAGTAGTAGGCGTTATTGTTGGTGTTATTTTTATTTCATTAGTTGAGCTGGATAAAATGCTGATTAATGCGTCTAAATTGTCAATGCCTTTTGTGTCGTGACTTGATGCAAATGAACTGACTGTAGTCGAAGAAAGTTTCGTGGGTTGACTGAGTTGTGTGATTGATGGACTAGTATGAATAAGCTCAACTGGGGTTACAGAGGAATGTGACTTAGAATTAATGAAGCTTGATGAATGCAACACGGTGTTTTCCATGTTCTTTGTTGGTCGTGTTGTCTCGTCCACAGTATAAAATATTCGTGAAGTGCTTTGCACAATATGAGCATAGGTCCCATTTATGTAAGTACCTTCCACAACGGTTGTCCATTCTGTTGTCCTACCATGTATTATATCTGTTCCAGTTGTTGACATGATCACTCCGGTGGTGTGGACATTACTTTGCGGCATGTAAGGTATAGTTGGAGTTAGCATCAAAGGAATGTGACTAATTTCATCTTCAGGAACTATACGAGAGTCTCTTTTGATTCTGTACTGCAATCGTCCTCTTCCGGTCTTGTGTTCATTTGGATGTGACAACAGTTTCCTTTTATTAAACGACTGAGATTTTCCAGAACTTGAATTTTTATGATCTGAAATCTGGAATTTCTCCATGTGTGGGCTATTTTTGACTTTCGAGTCGTTGTGAAACAGTGCAGCTATTTTTTGCATCAAATCCCCGAATCTCTTTGTTTGGGGCTTCGCTGCGTATACTTTTTTGGCGTGATCTTCCGTCTTTTTCACGAAGGCTCGTTTGTTCGGTAATTCATGGTCGAATTTGATAACAGTGAAATCTGCTGTAGGGATGACGGATACTGGTTCGTTGACAGCCGTCTGGTAAATCTTACCTGAAATCAAGGATCCGTACTGTTCCGTTTCGGTATTTGTTCTGAAAGGTCTAGACTGATACTGAAGAACTTTCGAGGTCCTGTCTTCAGGACTTTCGTCTTTTAGAATGCTATTCAGGGGATTTGATTTGATTTCGGTTACACTCTGCCTGTCGCTCAGAAATTTCGTGTAACTGTACTGAAAGTTGTTCGTAATCATCCTTGCCATGGAGGGTTGCAGAGAAATGATATCTTTGTTGTCGTTCCCAAGGTCATCCTCAGTAGATGAATCCTCTCCGAATTGATCTATACTCGATAAGTGAAAACAGTATGTCAAAATGATGAAATGCAAAGTAAAAAAAGCTTGCTGGTCTTTGCAACAACTAAAGCATTTATTGTCTTGTCAGCTTGTCTAAGCGATGATTCACATTGGCTGCTTTTGCAAGGCGAGTATCAGCTTAAAAGCGTTTATTAGTTAAAAGCAATACAAGCGATAGTCTCCCAATAAGTAGTATTGTGAGACTTTATGTAAAACTGTATGAAGTGCAGATATATATGCATCTGCAGCTTTTTAGTAGTCCTGAATTGAACGTTTTGTCTTGTGAAACCTTCGAATTGCTTTTGGTTTCATTGAAGGCGGGAGTCTATTTTGTATAGATGAACAATCATTTCGAAATCGCAGTTTTTTCAGTATATTGCATATGATGTATTACTTGAGAAAATAGTCTAATTCCTTATCAAAATGAAGGAACTGATTCTCAAATAAAATCTTGGTAGTATATCAAACAAATCTGCAATAAACGCATTCATCCAAGTACGACTGGAATGACTATCCAAGAAAACAACAGGTTCAAAGAAGAAAGTTTTTTGAGTCAATAATAATGTTTTGTGATGTCAATGCAAAAAAACAAGGGATACATAAAATGGTATAACCCCTAAGTATATTATAGTTTCATTCATTGACAAGTGTAAGTCTGTATTGTATTGGGTGTGTTATCCTTAAAGTTGGTATGCAGGTGTTAGATTGTAAAAGTTGATATTGTACTTAGTTTACTAAGTGCAGTGTTGAGGGAAAGGACATTTGTTTTTACGACATGTTGAACTATTTATTAATATTAAAGTATTTTTTACGATGGGGGAAAAATTCAAGCTTAAGCATAAATTTGCAGTTTCAAGCATTAGCTGCAAGCCTCTACAGTTGAGCACACAGAGCGGAATCAACACGCATTATAGCATATAAACTGTAACAAAAGAAGAAGCAGGATTAAAAGTCACAATCACAATATTAAAGCAAATATAATTGTTTAGCATCAGTAAATCGACAATACACTTCAATTAGAAATACATTGATTTTGAAAGCAACAATAGAACCCAAATGTGTAATAAGTTATTTTCAATTTTCGTATCATTAAGTTCCTTATGTTGTTATGAAATGGAGTGTCACGATTAACTCCAACTTCCTTTAGATGTTTAAACATACAACTGATTCGCAGCTTCGTAGCTTAGTTTTGAAAATTAAATTTCACTGTAGATATGTGAATTATATACTGCAATTGGTTGTGCATTGAGGAAGAAATATAAATTTAGTTTATACGATTTTCATTTTTAGTATATTGTACAGCTTGAATCAATAATAATTTGTCTTTCATTGAAAAATTAACTTTTTAATTGAAGAGAAGTTTTAGGATCGGCCATCGCACGTCCCAAAAAAAGTGTTCAATATGTATTTTAACACTAATGTTTATGTGAGAAAAAGAGCGAACAATATTCAGATTAATCTGTTCAGAATAAATTTTATTAATCTGAAATTGGAAATTGCACAAAAACAACTTTGTTTCAGGTTTCAATGGTTCACTATGTTAAAGAAACGCTATCCCATGAGTGAAAAATTCAGTGCATAAATACCGTATGTCTAATATAATTTTTAAATTATCCTTAAAATAATGATAAATGTGGATTATGTTGAAAATAAATAAAAATCATGAGAAAAATACAAGGAATAATTTGTAGAATCTACAAACGTTTGAAATATTTTCATGAATATTTGCATTTAACTATTCAAAAGCGTTCAAATGATAGTTCATTGAAGTTAACGTCCTGTACTGCAAAATGCAATTGCAATCAAAAATAGCTATGTAAATCGGAAGGTCAGGAATTAATAGTCAACCGTCTGCGCGATTTTCGTTAAATTTCTAATATTTTTTCCGTTTGAAGGTAGATGGCGCCACAATTAAGTAAGATATACAAAATTTTGATTGTAAAAGCACGACGTAAAAAGCATTTTTTCCGATTGACCGCCATATAGGACTCAATATTGCAAATTTGGACAGAATGTCTTGTATTTGAATTTCGAAAACACCTGATCAAACAGCGTGTACAATTCCGAAATTAAAAAAATAAACAAAAATATTTTTCCTGGAGTCGATTTACCTAAAATTATTATCTTGCTGTTTTCAAAAGTTTCATGATTTCTTGTTTTGAGAAAAAAAAATTATTTTCTTTTCATTGTACCTTTATTGCTTTTGTGAAAATAAAAAACTGAATCCCGTACTAGACATTCAAATGATAAGCGATCGAATTCACAGATCAATTATTCATGCTCACTTTCGTGCAACCAAATCAAGTAGGAACAATTGAGCAGTCAAATTTGACCAATTGGAATACATTCATAAAATCTTATTTCGGTCTCTCTATCAAATTTCATCTTCCTTAAAACAAATTGTATACTCCCACATGTGCCGAAATAGCTCAGTTGGGAGAGCGTTAGACTGAAGATCTAAAGGTCCCTGGTTCGATCCCGGGTTTCGGCAAAGTTCTATATCCTCGGTAGTATAGTGGTAAGTATCCCCGCCTGTCACGCGGGAGACCGGGGTTCGATTCCCCGCCGGGGAGAACATTTTTTTTAATAAATATTTTTCTCAAATTATTTTTTTGCGTATAATTTTAGTGATTCGTTTCAGAGGAAAAAGGTATTTCAGAATTTTAAAGTGTTGACTTCAATTCGAAGTACGCTAATTACATTCAAGTGACATACAGGAAGATAAATTTTGAGCCTCTTGTTCCCAATTCTTCCGCCTCGTAATTGGAACTTCCTCTGCGGCGAACACTACTTCCGAATCTTTAAAACTTTTGGTATTTAGGAAACATGTTAAGGAGGCTTAAGTTGAATAAATTATTTACGATGAATAAACCAACCCAACGATGAAGAGATCTGGTGGGTAATATCGTTTCCGGAATGACGAAATCCCCATGATTGGCTGTTAAGTTTCGAAAATTGAATCATTTTTGATTATTTTTTATAGATTTTGATTATATTGTTCAATATTTTTTTTGCGACACTGGTAAATGTTTATTTCTGACAATGATTTCTTCTGGTTTTTTGTTGTGGTTATGCTAATATATGTGTATCTTCTGAAACATCACAAAAAGATAAAATTGCTATTATGTAAATAAATTTAAAAAAAAAAAAAAGATACATGGTTTTATTAGACTTGATGGGTTTTGGCTTCGGATGATGTAGAATTACGACAAAATTGCAGTCTAATTTTTCCAGCAAAAATTAGAAGTTGGTGATTATTGTTTCACAATCGAACTCTTTTGTCGTTTTTACATTATTTTTGTGCTTATTCTCCTATTTCTTTTTTCAAACACATATATACATAATTGCGAATTAATTTGTATATAGAACCCTCTCCTAAAATCCTGAGAATATGCGCAAAGATGATGATTTATTTCAAGATGATAGATTTAGATTTTAGATGATGATTTTATTTCAAATGTTGAAAATTATTCAAAAAATGTGCGTGAATGTACTGAAATGTAAGTAACTCCAATTGAGTTAAATTGCATTCCAAATTTTCCATTCTGGAAACCATTCGAAAGTTCATTAGAGTCAGTAGTGTTTGGGTATTCAAAATTTTTTGACAACAAAAAGTTTGAAAAATGGAAGTGATTCGTATTTACAGACTCTTAATTTTGAACGCCAACACATTGTTTTAAAAAATTAAGTATGTTTGAAAGATATTATGCTTAACTGTTTTAAGTAACCAAAATGTGCACGAAAACAGCAACTCATAATTTTTAATAGCGTTGTTGAATATATTAAGAAATTACTTACGAATTTGCCTTTTCCTTCTCCGTTTTTCCATGGCCATTAGATCTTGTAGTCGGCTTTCATCGGGACATACTGCTGAATCGCCATCGGTTTTATCAGCTGAAGAGAAACAAGGAAATATTAATGTCATGCAAGAATTGTATTCGAATTTTGATTCACTCCAACAAATACGTCACCCCTCGATAAAGAGAGGATGAAGAAAACGCCTTTTGAAATAAAAAAAACCTACTGCCACAAGATGGTACATCCGAATGCGCGATATATCGCGGCGATGTATAGCGAGGGTTACATTTAAAAGATAAACTGAAACGAAACCATAAACAACGAATTCCGAATACCGCAATCCATAGTCTTGATTCCATTCGTAACACAATGAGCATTCCGTCGATGACGTGAAAATCAAACAGTTTTGATTTGCAGAATGATGTCTGCATCACTTTACAAATTAAAAATTTAATAACTATCTAATCTTCTAAAAATACTAAATAAGGCATTTCATGGCCTTAGTTCCATACGTAACTCAATGGACATTCCACCATTATTAGTTGAAAAATCAAACTTTTGATTTGTAGTTAGTGGTTCATAAATCACTTTACAAATTAAAATTTAATAACATTTACCTATCTAAAAATGTACTTAGTTTTTATAGAACTGGAATATTCTCATTCATTTATACATTGATTGATATTCTCTACTAAGTACTACTACCAATGATATTCTCTCTCAATTACTGTTCATAAATCACTTTACAAATTAAAATTTAATAACATTTACCTATCTAGAAATGTACTTAGTTTTTATAGAACTGTAATATTCTCATTCATTTATGCATTCATTGATATTCTCTACCAAGTTCGGAAAATGAAATATCTAAGTGGCCGCCATTTCCATAATGCCGACTCGGTGAGCACAATGGACTGTCGATGTTGCACATAAAATTAAATTAGTTTAACACATTGCTCGTTTGTACATTTCTGTGTAGTAAATTTCCATCGTCCTATTTTCAATTACTTGTTTCCAAATAACGAAAATAAGAAATGTAAAGAAATTTTAAATGATAAAGTAACGTACGGAACACAATGTAGTCGAATGCCGAATAACATCAAAGTACATCAAATACACCAAACCCCGGGAGCAGAAAGTGCTCAAAACTGCGACATACGTCACAGAACAAACATTTATCAAAATTTGTGACGATTTATTTTAATCATAAGTTACTATGTTTTGAAGTACAAAGATCGCTCCTTGGCACACCTTTTTCTTTTCTAGCTACGGAACAACCTCTCTACACCGCCCAAATTACCATAAACATTTTATAAATAACACATCTTCTATGTCAATGACAAAATATTTAATATCAAAAGTTGTCGACAGAATTGCAAATTCTGAAAGTATGCCTTGGTTTTAAATAAAGTGATTCAATTAATTTTGTTGTTTTATTTTATATCTGCAATACATATTTAGTCGATAGTTGTTGGTTTCTTTCGTCTGTTTTTCATTTTAATGCAGTTTTCAAAGTTCGGACTAAATGCCTGCATAACAATTTCAGTTGCTTGGAGTTGTGTTGCAGAACACTGAATATAATTCTGCACCTGGGAGAAGGGGGGGGGGGTCATAAATGCGCAAGTTTCATTATCCATTAAGTTACTTCCTGTTGCTTATTTTGCTTCACTAAAAATATTCGTTTACATCTATGTTCGACTGTTTCCTGGTTGATCGAACCAAATGATGGCAGAACAGAAATCGTAGAAAAATATTTTAAGTAAACAATGTTTCGGAATTCAGCAGTAAACTCCACAAAACGTGTATGGAGATGGTTGAAAATTGATCTGATCCCCTGAGACGAGTTGTTTCAGTCAAGGGATGCTTGCTTAAAAAAACTCTAAAACATCTCGTTCAATCAAAAACAAATCGTATCCAAATACCTTTGACTGAATTACACAATAAAATCCTTTTGTGTTGGATGTATCGTTTAAACAAAAAAGTACATCATGCGTGTTTTGAAGTACAAAATCACAACTGATTTACTGACAACTTAAATAGCATATGCATCTGTTATCTTGTATCTACTGGTAGGTATTAACTCACTGAGCGATATACAGCAGTGAAGTTCTGTTTTTACCCATGACACACTTGACTAAATAAACGCATCTTTCTAAGGAACCAGTAGATTCTTTCAACATTTAGAAAGATTCTATAAGTCCTCTCCTTTGAATATAATTTTTCTTTGGAGCAATTCCCCATCCCCATTGGTTTTTTTTAGAATAAATCCCTTTGAAAGATTTTATTGTAATCATTATATTCTTTCCTTTGAAAGTATTATAATGGTCAAGAGAAAGGTCAAATTTTGTTACAATTCATACAAGGATTACTGCATGTAGTAAGGTGTGTGTCTCTGAATGTTAAAAAATAGATTTTTTTTAACTATTTAAATTGACATAAATACTTTTTCATTACTAATTGAATACTCACTCCTAATGCATCACTTCCTTTCGATATAAAATAGAAGCTCAGTTTAAGAAAAAATTTTAATGTGATAATATTTTTAATTTTGTTTCGTTGTGCATTCAGTTGGAAAGCAAAAAAATATATTGCATGTGTCTTTTATTCAACAAAGGATAATTTGTGTACAAAAATACAAAATTGAAATTTTCCTTTTTCATACGGGTTCTTTATCAATGCTCGGTTTTATGGTGCAATTGACATATTTGTCCTAACATAAGACAGACAATGTCAGTTAATGGAACCCTACACTAAATCCTTTGTGAAAATACCTCCATGTAATGGGCCGATTGGTGTGATAAAAATGACGACACAGACAAGATACTAATAAAATAATTCTATAGTTAGACACAAAAATTTACATTATTTACGGAATCGATCAGGAATTCGTGTCCCTCTGTGGAAAATGGAAAATAAATAGAGAAAGTAAGGATCGACGCCAAATGGACGGTGACCTAGCGCCAAAAATACTTCTGTCCAGTTTGAGTCTTCTGAATGTTCTCTCTATCGTCAATACAGTTGACACCGAGGGACATGTAATTGATAGGGAAGTTATCATGTACCACTTGACCATTTGAACCTGGAGGAGATCTTTCAGGTACACACACGACCAGCGGGTCCTTGAAAATCTGCGTTTGATCCTTAATCCCTAGCGCCATTTCCATGGGTGTTACAGAAAATACTGTAAATTCTTGTTAAAATAATGAACTACTTCTATCGTATTTTGATTGTGTCTTTTTGTAAACATCTATATATATAATTCTCTTACGTGGCACGCAAAAAAGACGTTATTTGTAATCGCGTTTTGGCAATACTGTACGATTGTTTGCTTATCGCGAAGTCTCGCGCATCGATTGAATTTATAGCGTTATCGGATGAAATTTTATTGAAAAAAAAAAAAGGAAATTTTAATGAGCTGTTGCAGTTAGTTTATAATAGAAATCAAAGAAAGCGGAGGATCTTTTCAGGGCCATTTAAAAAACGGTCCTTTTCAGGACCAACAATTATAGTTCAACAAGACGCTTGCACTACAACTTTCGACAACAAACTCAATGAAAAAGTGTGGGTCGTTTGAGTGCTGGGAAAATGTACACACAAACAACATGCTGGGTATTCAATTTCCAAAGCAACGCTCACATTTCGAGTCAAAATTTGCTCAAAGTTTTCATTTGAATTCTGATTTTAGAGATACTGTATATATATTTTCTGTAATACAGCAAATTTAGATTTGAAAAACATTTTTTTGGAAACATATTCTGTAAACAATCCCTTCTGCTAGGACACATGTCTTCATTGAGGCGAGCGAAGCGAGCATAGGTTCGCGCAGCGAACCAATGAGGATTGCGAAGCAATCCTCCGGGGGTTGGCGAGCGTTAGCGAGCAGGGGGCAGACCCCCTAGTATAGTTAAAATAAACTACTAACAAACTAAAAGCACTAAAGCAAAAATTTATTTATCTGGGTCGCGGTATGCAAGAGCAACGGATTGGCAACCGGAGGGGGTTGTAAGTTAGAAACTAGGTCCAATCATAGATCATCACGTACGCGGGAGCCTGCGCATTGAATCTACCGTGGCCTTAAATTGTCGAGATGTGGTAGTTTGGATGTTGACCGTAGTTCTAAATTACGTGCCACCATTCTCGGATCTTTTCTACGGGATTGATCCCGGGCCGTCACCAATAGTCCGTTGTGTTACTTCAGGGTAACATTAATTAACTACCTACCTCGGATTAAAACCTCCGGGATAGATCCCGGTCCGTCGCCAATAGCCCGTTCTATTGCTCAAGTGCGATTCCAATTGCCCACCTACTTTTGTAATTTTTAATGGCGACGAGCTGAAATCGTCTTCGAAAAACAAGCCGACTTCATGTTCGGAATACGTACCGACACAGAAACATTACAGCTTCCTACATAAAACGCTCAAACGTGATATGCATACTTTTCCAGTCGGAATTATGTTTCTACGACTAACGGTAAAACGATAATCACCTCTGCATCCATAATAATGAATCATATTGAATTTAATTACATTCGATGCGTCAATAAATTGTAATACAACTAACGGTTCCGTTACCTTCGTCCGAGCCGTCTTCGCAATCCTTGACTCCATCCTTCACCCTGTGGCCATCGACGCAGTGCGGCAGGCCACATCGGCACCGGTGCTGGCCTCGGCCACATTCTGTAAACAAACAGCGATTATTCGGCATCTTTCGCATTTTACAGTCACACGCGGAAGTGATTAGTAAGTCAAACAACATATAAAAGTCCATCATCCTCTTTCTGGGGTTTGAAGCACGTTATGAGCAATTTCGATGTTTTCGTATCTTGTGAATAAACATGAACTAGTAGAGGCGGGAAGTTTTCATTTGAGATATTCTTTTGTTGGGATACTCAATAGTTCAGGCGTATGCAAGCCATTTTTGAATCTACCATGTCAGTCAAGAAGATAATATTTACCGAATTTGGTCTTTTAGTTCGCTTAGCAGGTTGAGTACAAACCTTTTACCTCGAAACGTTTGAAAAGAGACACTATTACCAGTTAGTTGATATCATATTGTTATTGTGGGAGAGCTAAAAGTGAAGTAAGGACTTCCAAAGTAGCAACTTTTTATCCTCGGGATTGATAGTAAAATTTCGCACTTTGTTTTCGCTATACGGTGTAAACTTTTTCCATGGTTAATAACCTAGGTCCTATTTTTATCTAGGAGATTAACCATGGATAAAATTACGACCGTATCGCAAAATTTCATTGCCAATTCATAGGATGAATAATTCTGATCCAATGATTATATCGCTCCCATTATGGCGTGATTCTAAAAGTGGATCGATAATCAAATGTTTGATAAATCGTTTTGCGAAATCGGGCTTGGTTAGGAACGAAGCCACAATTAAACATTTAAGCAAAAGTGATGGAAAAGGCCCGAGCACATCAATTTGTCAGGCTGGAGTCTCTTGAAAGCCAATTCGGCATATTCTTAAAATATTGTTCATGTTTCCATATAAAATCCAGTTGGCGTAACAGCTGAAGACAACAGACTGTTTCAATGCAATCCAGCTCAAGGTATGACAACTCCTGATTTCTTCCTATGAGGTTCTCTCATAAATAAAGTTTATCGTACCAAGCCTCAGACACACTCCAACAGCTGAAGTACAATATTCGGGACTGAAATCATAGCCCTGGAGCCCCAGACACCAACAAATGCCATTTAAAACGTTTTTAAAAATGCACAATTGCGCGAGGTGGAAAATAGACTCCTTTTAACAATTTGATTTGGAAAGCTAATTTAAATTTATTTCTTATAGATACTGCGTGAGTTTCTACAGTATTGTAAATTTTAAAGAAATAAGAAGCATTTTAAAATATATTAAAACCCTTTCCTCATTTTTGGCCTGCCTTATATTTTTCTATAAACGAAGTTGGTAATTGCATGAGGCAGAAAATAGGCTTTATTTAAAAATTCGATTTGGAAATCTAATTTAAATTTATTCCTTATAGATACGCATGAGTTTCTACAGTAATGTAAATTTTAAAGAAATTAGAAGCATTTAAAAAAGTATATTAAAACCCTTTCCTCATTTTTGGCCTACCCTATATTTTTCTATAAGGAAGTTGGTAATTGCGTGAGGTAGAAAATATAGGCTCCGTTCAAAAATTTGATTAGGAAAGCTAAATTAAATTAATTTTTTATAGATACAGCGTGAGTTTCTGCAGAATTGTAAATTTTAAAAAAATAAGAAGCAATTAAAAATACATTAAAATCATTTCCTCACTTTAGGCCTACCCTTCATTTTGGCTATATTCTTCTATGAAAGAAGTTGGTAATTATTACTACACAGATGTATGCTTAATGTACACAATGTAATCATCGGGATTTATTTACCTTCATCCGACCCATCATCACAATCCGGCCAACCATCATGATACCTTTCCTTGGGTATACATTGGTGTATTGTCTGGCACTGAAATTCTTCTTCTGTATTGCACTCTGCAAAGAGAAAAGTATAATTTTGTAGTGATATATCAAAATTCTAATTTCTAATTTAATTAGTATGATAAAATGTAAATAGTTTTATTTATTCTGTTACATAAGACAAGGATTACTATATTGTACCAACGTCAGACGTATTACATTGGGCTAAGTTGTGTCTCTTTCAAAGCTATATTTTGATATCAAAACAAAACTGAGCTAAATGTTATATAATTAGCGTCAGGCTTGTTAGTCTTATTTTATCTATAACGTACATTAAAATATGAGCTAACATACGTTGTACGTAAAGCAAATTTATGAATAGTTTCATTTTCATGTGAACCTTTTATTTCAAAAAAAGTATTTCAATCTTTACAAGCAAGAAGACTCTTTCGAAGCGTTAGTACATTGCGACTCCGTCCAGGAGACTGTCGACCTTGGATTTGTCGAGTTTTCAAAAATTGTGAAAGCTTGTTAGGATTAGGGGGTCCCATAAGCAAACGCACGAATGAAGATCGTCTTGGTCGTTTTTTACACCGTCAGCTCACTATCACTACTATCGCTTTCGGCCCAGAACTATGAACTTATAACCAGAATCAGAACTAAAGGCGTTTGTTATGGGCGTACTTTATTTACGTTTCAATCTATCATTTAAAGAATAGACTTGTTCAGAACCCGTGAATCTAAATGCCAATTCGCCAATATAGTCGGACTACAATCAATTTTATGGTTGTGTTATGGATATGAGACTATTAGTGCTATTAGTACTAATAGTCTCATTAGTACTGATAGCCCTAATAGTCTTAAATTAGTACTAATAATACTCCAATAGTATTATTTGTACTATAGGAGTGCTATTAGTGTCCTGTATTTATGTCCTGTATTTATCAAATAATTATGGTCCTCCTCATATAAAGGCAGGAAGGTGCCGGTACCAGGGTACGAGGTTTACTAAAAGATTATAGGCCTACTTGGTACGTAAAAATGTTTTATATTGTGAACGGTTTTCTGTTTTCTAAGTTAAAAGTTACAAAACCCTTGTGCATAAAAGAAATGAAATATTATATATTAGTGCAAGTAAAACATTGAATACTTAAAAAAATATTTTGTATGAGGAGACATCTAAGTGGACTTGGGACCTTCATCTAACATGGTACAAGAACAGGTGCTGAGGTACAGTAATTGGGTTTACATATACATTACCAAACACATTGGTTGATTTTTAATTTATTAGGGTATCTAGATTTTTGGAAACGAACTCGGAGGAAAACCTTTAGAAAGATGCTAGATTAGTCAAAATGTGTTCAGAAATGATAAATTTCTGAGCACCGTCTGAGATCCGATTGCAAACACCGATCTCAAACACCAATAAATTCCAATCATTCCCAAGCAGAAAGAAACCTGCAAGCTAGGACAATGTACCCTATTATTGTATCGCGTGTCACACAAATTGGCGACTGTCCCCAAACAGTATCCATTGTCCGATGTAAATTGATACAAACCATTGTTCGCACCCCGACACTTGGAGTGGATCTCTAAGCGAGCCACGCACCCTATTGTTCGGGGACTGTCCGGCTCGATTTCTCACAGGTTTCCGGTGAAACCAAACCAATCAATCACGGGATTCTTTTGCATGGGATTCTAGAGCAATTTCGTTGAAGAATGAGGATTCTGAGCATAATTTTTCTTTTCATCTCATCTTTGCAGGCATCACTGAATATAGATATACGTTTATTATATTATTCTGTTCGAATTCCTATTGTAAAGATTAAAATGGTTTCGATGAATTCTGTGACTAACTGACCTATACAGCCCGGACCTACGGTAAAGGGTTGGGTTCTATATTATGTGATGTTAAGAACGTCTCAGCGATCTTTCTTTTTAAGGGCTCCTGAAAAAATGAATAGCTAAAAATTAATCCGTTAGAGTGTTACTTAGTGGAAAGTTATTAGATTATAGGATTAATTAAGAAGTCTATTGGTAGAAAAGACATAAGATACAGTCTCTTTCTTATCAGTAGATTTCTAATAATATTAAATTGTTTGAATTGTTGTTTTTCGTGGTAATGCATACAGTAGAGTTACATTTTAGTTACAATTTATTGTACTCAATATTAAAAAATTATAAATCGTAGAATAAATTTACACATATTCCATAAATAAGGCATTCGCACTTATGAAGTACTTTTTCATTTTTCAACCCACCGAACCTTTCTTATTTTAACAAGGTATCTTGTTATTAGCGAAATTGGTCAGATCTTTGTGGATCCTTATGAATCAAATATCCCGTATAAATAACTTGGAGGGTCAATTGTCTATCTTGAGGAAAGTGATATACCAAGAAATAAATTTTATGAAAAAATGCAAATGACGTTATAAAGTAAAATTAAAATGCATAGATTAAAAAAGGCTTTTTGTGATTCGTTATTGCAGACAGATTTATTACTGTTTAAAATTGATTAGATGAATAAAAAAATTAAACTAGTTTCACTTTTTTATATACCGACCCAAGATCAGATCACAATAGAACCGGTTCCCTCCACACCGCTACCACTAAACCTCAAAGTTCATCATTATACAGCTTACTGTATTGCTTCATAATCCTTTAACTAGGAGTTACTTTTCATCTGATTAAATTGCAACATTTAAAAGTTCAGCAAACTAAAGTGTCATTCATTTATCATTCTTTGATCACTTGGTGTTCTCGTAATGAATGATGGATATTAATTATAACAAAATGCTAAGAAGGATTAATGTGCTTTTGTATGAAATTAACTACTCTAACAAACCTATTTAACGGTTTGTTGCAGATGGACAATGAAACTCGCTTT
Organism: Metellina segmentata; assembly: GCA_947359465.1. Classification (NCBI taxonomy): domain Eukaryota; kingdom Metazoa; phylum Arthropoda; class Arachnida; order Araneae; family Tetragnathidae; genus Metellina; species Metellina segmentata. The sequence goes on from OX375879.1 coordinate 91,477,458, forward strand.
GCATTCACGCATGTGATATAAAATGAATGACTACATGGATTCAATCAGCTTTTCACGATTTGCATGTTGTAAATAGAAATGGCTCTTGTCTACTCCAAATCTCGGAGTTCTGTTTCGTAATATTTATAGAAAGAGATATCGTTTCAATCGTTTGAAGATGATCAAAGACCTTCCTATTTCTCTGTGCAATCAATATTCCTCCAATATTAAATTCCATTGAAACTGAGCTTTTGATGGATGTTAATTTATTGAATTTGTTATATATGCTTTATTAAATAGGAACTCGGTCAATGATAGTAGTAGATGGTAATTTGAAGACGGACATTTGATCATTGAAAATTTTCAATTTTGCAACCACAGGATTATTCATAGAGGAGTTTGCATGTGATGCTTGGCGAAATAGTCTAACAACCTATACAATTTAATCACAGTGATCTAGTATCACAATGATTTTAAATTAACTTCAACCTCTAAACGTTATTTATATAACAGTTATTAAGTTGACCATTTTGGTGCACGAAATTTGAGGATGTATTCCTTGTAAACATGTGCCTAGTAACATAGTATATATTGTGCGATTATTTTAATTTATAAATAAATTCATTTTCCTATACATAAGTGTAATATCGTTGCTTTTCTTTAGTAAAGAAATGCGAAATATTTTTATATCAACAGGAATCAAGAATAAAAATATATTGAACCACTAATTAAATTTTACATTAATAATGATTCGAAATTCCATCTCTTAATTAAATAATGCTAACTGCATATGATTTTAGAATTTTACTAAATTCATATAAACATTATTCAATATTATGTGTTATTATGTTTAACTGTCTTTGAATGAAAAACAAGTAGTCAATATAGATATTCAATAATGAAGAAAATTACTTTTCTTTCGAATTTGAATGAAATAATTACATTTCTTTCTTTCGCACGTATTTCTTTATTTACATAAATTTTCTATACATTTTACTTAACAACGATTCCTTTTAAATATTGTAAGTAATAATAAAGATTCCTGATTATAAGCTTTAAATGTAACCACGGAGAAAGTAGTTGTACTTTTTTATTCCATGAACAATATACACTCTTTGAATAATAGCTTTTCGAATGTACTGAAGGTTCATATTTTAATTTTGGAATCACGTGGTACATAAAACTTTTGATGTTTTTTACAACAACATGGTCTTGAAATGACCGAATTTTCTTCTAAACGAAACTTCTCTTAACGTCACCCAACCAATACAACAACTTTCAGTATACATTTGTCAGAATTGAAAGAAGCCTACGGAGAAGATTTCACCATATTTAGTAACAACTGTTATCACAAGATTTCGGTGACCTCCTATAACTTGACAAGATGTACCTGTAAATTTTCAGTCGAAGGGCAAATCAAAGATTTTTCTATCGTTAGAAGTTTTGCGACATCCAAACCTTAATGGTCTCAAATTCTAGAAGAACGGATGTATTTCGAAACGTGGCTTCCCTGCCAATTACTTGTGGCTTGATAAAGATAAAAGACTTCTCAGTTTTTTTTAAGATCCTCGTCAAAGAAGTAAAACTGGATTTAAAAAAAAACTTCACGCTTGTGTGTAACGATATCAGAGGAATGTCTTGAAACTGATCACCTTTTGAAAACGAAAGCAAGTTGCAACGTGGTGATGTGTCGAAACCTCAAGAATAATCTGCAATTGGTAGTCTTAGAGGTTATTGCAATAAATGGAACTGAAGTGCTTTCCGATAAAGCATACAATGAAAGGAAGAAATGTTTTATGAGAAGTGCTCCTATGCTTGCGGAGAGTGATCTAGAACATGTTATAGAATGAAGCGAAATAGATAACTTTTACGATTTTTAACGAACCATTTAACTGATGCAACTTTTGACGTATAAAAAATTAGAGTATAAACCGAAAAAAGCTGTTCTTTTAACAAGGTAGGTACGTAAGTAATGGACGTCACACTTGAACAACACAACTGAGTATTTTTTGCAACACGGTTATCGAAGTGCTAAGATTGTGGTTCATCAGGTTTTTGTGTCTAAAAATAAGCATGACGAGAACATTGAAATTTAAAGGCCAATGGCAACATGGTGGTAATCCAAAGAAATATTTTTCTTAAATTATAAAATACTCAAATGAACCAAAACAAATATCTGATTAATTAAAAGAGTGTTTTTCTTGAAATTTTAAGATAAAATAATGTTTTTAATATTATAAGATAATAATTTCGGTATTTTTTAAGTTTGAAAATTTCTCTCCTAAAAACTGGCTTATCATTATATTGCCTTTAGCCCTTCAATTTATGAATCTATCAAAAAAATGCAAATAAGAAGCAACATATAGTCTGCTACGAGTGACATTATTGAACTTAAAATGATCCTACTAGTATAAGTCAATAAAATATAGCACAGTTTATGATTGATTTAAGAGCTTCGGCTCTTTGAGAAGTAGTTTATGGAAATTGGAATAATGAATACATAAATTTATGTATTCATTGTCAAATATATACTATGAAATATACTTCAATAAAAAATACAGTAGCTAAGAAAAGGCGTAGTATAGCACACATATTTATTACAATGAGGTAATGTTTTACATCCTCTAGATGTAGTCAAAATTTCAGATTCACATTATTGAATAAACTTAATATTGTAGTTAAAATCGCAAAAAAAAAATCAAAGCGTGTAACTTGTTTTTAACGGAAGTCTGCATTTTAAATGATTTTCCTCGCAATTGCTACTCTTCAAGTTATGTCATTCTTAAAAGGAAGTACTCCTGACAAAAACGAGATAATGACGTGTTACCATATTCTCATCAATCCTCGCAACAATAAGTTTTATTTAAACACGAATTTACGCTCATCATAACTGCTTTTTAAGAGCCGAAAACACTTTATTTCTATCGAAAGCACAACTCAAAACCTGTTTTCCTCCCTCTGACATTTAAAATCTAATGCAGTTTGAAGAGTGAAAACTCGATTAATAACCTTCACATTCATTGTGGTGTACCACAAGGCAGTACATGGAGGAAATCTTGCCAAAAGTCGCAACCATCGCACCAATGACGCTGCAGTTCAAGCTCCGCCTACGCAGATTTGACGTTGAGTCAATGTGAAACAGATTTAATATTCCTCGGGCACTCCAGTCAACAATGCTCATTCTCCCGTAGCACCTGCAAGCCGTTAGTGTGCCCCATATTCTGAGAGTTAATTTATTACCATTAACCCTTATTCAACGCGCTGTAAGCCAAACAGGAGAATGCAGGTTAATTTGCAGGAGAAACGCTTGGGCCTGTTTTACGTTTCGCACCGACTGTATTCAGAGAACGGCTTTTCATTTGTATTTACTATTCTCTCGCTCTGATGTCGTCCCTGTGCAACTGTACAGTTCTTTGGAGACAGGGTGGATGAGACCGTCTTTTCAAAATTTAGAAGTGATCATTATGTATAATGGGTTCACACGAAAACTTCCATTTTGCAACTTGCAGTCTTTCCTGTATAACTTTTAAACAATTTTGATAGCCAATAGAATAAAATCCAATGGAATCTTTCTATACGATTCCATTCCAAGGAAAGGAGCAATGTAATCTCTCTTTCCAAAGATCCTTTTCTAAGAAAATAAGAAATGGAATCTTCTCAAAGTATTATATTCTAAGGAAAGAAGCAATATAATTTCCCAAAGAATTATATTCTAAGGAAAATAGCAATCGAACCTTTCTAGAACTTTAAAGAATGAATGTATTCTTTCAACCCTTAGAACTTCCACTTTGTAGCTTGCAGTCTATCCTGCATGACTTTTAAACAATTTTGATAGCCAATAGAATAGAATCCCATAGAATCTTTTTATATGATTCTATTTCAAAGAAATGAGCAATGGTATCTTTCCAAGGTATTCCATTCTAAGGAAATGCGAAAGGGAATCTTCTCAAAAATTTCTGTTCTGAAGAAAGAAGCAATAAATTTTTCGAAGAATTATATACTAAGGAAGGGAGCAATAGAGCTCTAAGGTTTAATGAATGCATGTACTCTGTCAATCATTCGAACTTCCACTTTGCAACTCGCAGTCTTTTCTGTATCTTTTAAACAATTTTGGTAGCCAATAGAATATTTCCATAGGACTCCATTCCAAGGAAAGGAGCAGTGGAATCTTTCCAAGGTATTTATTCTAAGAAAATTAGGAATGGAATATTCTCAAAGGAATGTATTCTAAGGAAAGAAGCAATACAATTTCTCCCAAATAATTATATACTAGAGAATGGAATAATAGAACCTTTCTAAAGATTTGAAGAAGCCATGTATTCTTTCAACAATTAGATCAGGTTATTTATTCATTTGGTGTAATGTAGGTTAAAAGTAATGCTGCATTATTCGGAAATCCAGCGAAGGTCAGTAGGCCCATGTCGTTTGTACGAAGTCGAAGAGTGAAGAATTTTCACTACCCGTACCAAATTTAGTCAGACAAGTCATTGAATATTGCAATTTCTGTTGTGACTATTATGACTACCACAATTTTTTTTAATCAAATCTTTTCAAGAGTACTTTACTAAAGCGTAATGATCACACATGCAATGATCGTTGCTGCCATCAATGATAGTTAAAACAATGATTCAGTTGCGAATTCGTGGATTATCATTCCAGGAGCGTTTTGCATGTAGTGAAAAGAACAAATCTCACAAACGTGTTTAGTCATCAAAGATAAGTGGTTAAGTTAAGCTTCTACTATTGTATAATTAGTAATAAAATCATGATACTCGTAATTTAAAAATATTTAAAGAATTATTTAAAATATTTTTATTTTATTTTTCTCCAGGTAATATTGCAGCCTTTAAATCTGTCGTTCAAGACTACTACCAACTCAACCTGTTTAGAATAACTGTAATTGCTTCTGCTAACAGTATCTTCATTGTTTAAATAAGTTTCGAAGACCGTCGCCCGATTCTCATTCGGAAAGCAACAAATGATGTAGAAACAAATACTATTTCCTCTCCTCAAGTGATTTACTTGGCTTAAAAGGGAGCAAAAGAAAACAATCATCTCAAGCATCTCCCTGGGAAAACCAACATAGCATCCGGTGGCCCCATCATCAAGCCAAAACACAGTTGGATAATGGCTTGCTACCATCTTACGCAAGTCTCAGATAGTTTCATGGTCAATAACCGAAGCTAATTGCTTCACTATAAAATAAACGAAACCTTCCAGTTCCTACTGCAGTTTTAATGTGCCTCAATTACATGTTTGACGAAACGTTACTCTGTTGTAGAGCAAGCATTTTCAATTCGTGCCGAGATAATGTTCTTTTAATAAATACTCGATTGAAATCCGTGTTTTTTCATCCAAGATTTTTCAGTTAAACATAGTATTAAGTTTTAAAAAAATGTTCCTTTTACGGTCTGTGAATGTTGATAGGATGCACGTGGAAGTCAACAAAGCATAGAGTTTCAGAACTTTAAGTGAATAGATGTTATTTGCTGTAGCTATATATAAAAATGAACAAACGTAAGTGTCTGCAGAGTGCTAAACAAAATGAAGACAAACCAAAGTTTCCACTTTCTCTCTATCTCCATATTTGTACAAAATATAACTTTCCACTAAATGACTTCACGTAGGAATATTAGACATAAACTGAAGCTAAAGAATCGATGGACTACGAACAATGTACTGATAAGCCACAAAGTGATAAGTTACATAGTGATAAGCTACATAGTGATAAGCCACCATAAATAGGTTCCCCAAAATGAAAATAATTAAAATAAAAATACTCAAGAAAATCAAATGTAAAAATTTTAGTTAGCGTTGCGCTGGAGCAACAAACGGGCTATTGGTGACGGTCCGGGATCAATCCCGAGGGGAAAGAATCGAGGACAACGCCACATAATTTTGAACCATGGACAGATGACAAGGGAGTTAAAAGAATTTCTAATTGTGCGTAATACTTGAAAGTTTAAGACCTCTTGAATAGTTGATAAACCATTATAAATTTGGGATTTGTAAAAACTTGAAAGGGTGGGTTGTTGTTTAATGTTTTTCTGTTATCCGTCTACTCGATTAACCGTCCCGGTCTCAACCCTGACGGTAAATCGAAGTTTCACTGTAATAGTAAATTCGGTGATTGTATGAATACGATTGTAGGAACAAACAAAACATGAATTGTTCTCTTCTAAAATTCGTCACGTGTTGACCAGGATACACCCTTCGTTAGACTGAATCAGAAGATGTCCGTCTTCTCTCCTTATCTATTTCGGACACGGCGTTACACAATGACCCACATCATCCGACGTTCTCTGTTACCTGCTACAGACAGCGACCTTACGGCATTTATTTCAGTTACTGAAACTGGAGCTAAAGTATTTACAGCACAGACGGCTCGTGCTTAGGAAACGTCTACAGAATCTCAAACGCGCACCACTAAACTTGCACCAAATACAAAAAAACCTCGAAAGCAATATTAAAATATATAGTCCTAAAATCGCCTTTCAGCCCACGTAGATAAATTTACGAGACAAGCTCTCGGAGAAGATGCCCACCGTGCATACATAACGCCTTCATTTCCATCGAGAAAAGAATATCAAGAGAGGAAATAAGAAGATTTAGGATGCGGGAATGGCACCAGGATGGGAAAACCGAGTTTTCCCCACTTAAGGGGAGTTAGTACCTTTGAGACCTTGCATTGCTCGCGAAAACATACTTTTTTCGATTCATCATAAATAATTGAGTTTTTTATATTGTAGTATAAAATTGATACAGTTTAAAGATAATTGTATGGCTTTTAAAAACCAGCAGTCATATTTGTAATTAAAAAAATATTTTTATATAAAACCTAGCAAAACTTATACATAATTTCTTCGTTTTGAAATTTACCCACTTAACTTTCCCTCAAGTTTAAAAAAAAACGAATAAATTTAGAGTTAAGAAATTTTGTATGGTTATTCTAAAAGAAGATCTTAGTTCTCTGAACTATGGATTTATGTATGAGAGCTATAGTTTTTTATTTATGGATTCATACATAACTAAAAAAATTTCAAAGTTGACTTATTTTCATACTTTTAATTTTTATAAATATTTGTACTTCAAATATCACAAATTCCTTAGTTCACAGAATTAAGACATTCATTTGCTTCAATTTGGTGCAAACATTTGGGTTTTACAGTGCATCTTTCAAAAGTTATCTTGTGGGAAAGTTAAGTGGGTAAATTTCAAAACGAAGAAGTTGTGTATAATTTTTGCTAGGTTTTATGTAAAAAAATATTTTTAATTACAAATATGACTGCTGTTTTTTAAAAGCCATACAATTATCTATAAACTGTATCAATTTTATACTACAATATACAAAACTCAATTATTTATGATGAATCGAAAAAAGTATGTTTTCGCGAGTAACGCAAGGTCTCAAAGGTACTAACTCCCCTTAAGTAATGGCGGCAAGGCGTGGAACAAATGGAACCATTTTTTTTATTTTATAAAGTGTCTTTAAACGGGTGAAGTTGTTGAGAACCACAAGCCCACGCATGCGATTCTCATGTGGGAGTTTTGTGATTCGAATGGGAGGCATTGTATTGGAAATCTGTAATGATTGCTTTGGTCGATAACTTTCTCCCACGAATAATTAATGGGGGATAGTCGTGGGTTAAAAGTCCACACAAATGGAATTCCGAGGAAGTAAATTTGTTTAAGACCGAGACTGATTTGTTTCTTGGATGCTTCAACTGGAAACCACGTAACTATGGTGGTTTTTTTTTAAGAAAAGGACTCGATATTTGTCTAACTACACCAACGTACATGCAAGGGTCATTTAATAAGAGAGCGGTAAACAAAAGGTTTTATGGAAGGAATCGATTTTGTTTCTAAACGTTGTCACTATTAAGAGCTGCACACTTGGTCCAAAAAGTTTATAATTTTTTCATCCCGTCGGAATAAAAGTATCTTTCTCAAGACGGTAACAATAACATCCTTATTCGACGGCAATTTCTTCCCACCTAGCAAAATTTTCAAATTAAGAAACAAGGAGAAATCGCCTTAGGCCAAGTCTGGAGAATATGGTAGTCATTTTTTTCGTTCCATAAAAATAGTCTATGATTGCACCAAACCTTTTTTTCACTTTCGTGGCAACTGCTAATGCGCTCGTTTCAAACGTCTGTAGAACAAAGTCTCACATCTGGACAAAATTTGTCCTTAGCTAGTTAGAAGAGTTAGACCTGTCAGCCATGACGTCCAGAAATTAATTGTGTAGCCATCTGATAAAAATTTACCCAACTTTTCAAACGACCATCTTAATAGTTATTTTAGATAATGCTGGAATCTGTACAAATCTGCAGAAAATAGTGAAAAATGAGGTAGATTATAATCATTACCAACGTATCAGTATTTAAATTTAAACATTTGTTTTAAATATAGTGAACGAATGATGCATAAATCGAATACGATTTAGGCTCTATTAATTTTGTTTTTGTTTGCTACTAAGTTTGTTTTTAATTCCCATTGCCATACACTCATTGCAATTGCTTTCAATGTCGAAATCGAATAGGGTTCAATGTATCAAAATTTCAAGACCTGATTTTGTGAACAGAAAGCTAAAAGATAATATTTTTTTATCAAAGCTCAGTTTCATAATGTGTCGGATTTGAGTTATTTCTTAAAAGCCAATTCTATCAACACACGATAAATAAACATTTTACTTCAGATTTGAACCCCTTTTATTTTTAAATTTTAGCAGTCAAGATGACTGTTGATAGCAACTGTATTTAATGAATTTTTTGAGTTTATGATTTGTGATTGAGGTTTTGATTTGTTTGAATTTTGAATAATATACTTTTATCACTTCCTTCTGATTGTCAGTCAGTCTATTGTAATTTACCAAATGTAGTCATCTAAAGAGTCAAGTGTTGTTTCTGCTCTTGCTATTGTAATTTCTTAAATTCTAATTAAAGAGTTAGACTATGTTCATTAACTCGAACATGCTTTAAAAATTCAGAACTAAATTAGGAATTCCAAGATCCTACGGTCACGGTTGCTCGTTTAGAAGAGTAACGAATTTGCAAACGGATGGTTGCGATTTCGAAAATCCAACCAAAGACCGTCATGTACTCGGAAGCTGAAGCACGTTATATCTGACGTGGCCTCATATGTCTTCATAGAAGCGTAGTGTGGAAGTTTGAAGAGTATGGTGAAAGCTCAGGGGTCATATGATTATAGTTCAAAATTTATATCTTTGTGGTGACTTTGAATCTTTGCCTTTGATTCCTGACCATAGGGAGGCATGTTCAACAATGTTTTATTATAGGCTAGTTGGAAATGCCGTATGACCTTAAACGAAGGATAAAGATTAATTTCAAATACAAAAATAACAGCAGCCCTTAGTTCAAGTTTTGCTTTAATTCATGCAGGATATTAACAAATTTCCAAAGTATTGATTCTAATGAGAGTGAATTGGTAACTCGTGAGCCAAAATAAGACAAAAATTGTGAGTAACGAATATATTAGTTTTCCTTCCTAAAATTTATAGGGAAACGAAAAATTCTGAAAACTTCAAATTTTTGTTGTTGTTTCTTATGCCTACACTGGCAGACCATCGGAGTGCCAGGCCCGTCGTAGACGGCAAGAGGCTAGGGGAGTGCGGCTTCCATGCAAGTGAGCCCCATTGGGAGGAAGTCCGACTTAGCTCGAGAAAACTTCAAATGATGTATTTAATTAGGAAACCATTGAAAAATTAATAAAGTAGTGATGCCAAAAAAGGAGCTACTTTTTGTCCAGTCATTCAATTTGAAATACATTCAAAAAGTAATTTAAGGGTGCAGAAAAATTAACGCTGACTTTCTCCGCCCTTGAACCGATAGTTAATGCATTTATTTGTCCACTCTCATTTAATTCATGGGAAAAATCCTTCAACTCTCCTTCATTTGAAGTGCAACCGTGGGCTTTTGTTCCGAGCACTGCTTTTTCTCGAATCTCCGCTCCCTTGACCCAAATATCCGACTTTTGTTATAGTTTACGGTTGAGGCAAATCGGAGTGGATGCATGGGGAAACAAACACCCTGTCGTGACGGGCATATTTAAGGGTCCTAACGGCTGCGTGAGCGTGATTTCGGACCAAGTGAAGATCGGATTACAGGCCACGCGACCGTGACAAGCGGCGACGAATCCGGTAAACTGTGAAAAGAAACTCTTCACTCAACAAGTGTACTCTGGGGGAATTTTCCTCGCTTCACTTGGTTTACGACTTTTCGTTTAGAAAATAGTTGAAAAAAAGTGTTTCCATTGGAAAGTTATGTACCCGTTGTTTGCTCACGCATTTGGTTTTATTTGAGGACAAGAATAGATAATTTTTAATTACTGTGCATCTTGCAAACTTTGACCTTCATCTTAATAATGGTGCTTTGGCAATGGTGGTGATCTTCGTTCTGATAGTGTTTTTTATTGTTCTCAAACACTTCTAATTTAAAGTGTACTTCCTTTTTGTTTTGTCACGTACTTGTTAATTAGTTCTCAAACATAAATAATGCACCTAAGTGAAGCAACACAGAACGATTCATTATTTAAACAGTTTCCTTACTTAACAAACCGTTCAGTAAAACTAGGGCTTGCAAGGAAATCAATTTTCAAATCGTAACACGCTTCATATTTTAATTATGAACACAAATTAATTCATTTCAATAAATAGAAAAACATGGTTTCTGTTTTTAAATCTTCTTTTGAGTATGAAATTTACTTTTTGGGCAATGTTCTTTTCATGAGAAGTTGTGGTACTTTCTAAATGTATTTTGATTGATAAATTATAAAGTTTAAGCCTTATTAGATTTATTGGAACAAAATTGTTGCCGCGCTTTTCTCATTATTTAGCTCCTGTTATGGTGTTAATCTGGAAGTAAGAATAGTGATGACGCTTATTATTAACGGTTTATTAAGTGTTATGAAGTTTTATTAACTATTTCATACAATCTTAATGCATAATGGGATGTAGTGCACCAGTAAAAAATAATTAAGTTCAAATCTGAAAATTTAGTTTAATTTTATTCATATGAAACTTAATGAATGACCAGGGATTTGTAGGCTAAGAACTAACTAGTTGAACTTGTGAAATGTTCAATGTATATATCTGTCACTTATGAGTGCTTATATGTAGTAACAATTAGATCTGCTTCCTTTTAAAAATGTTATTTGACAGTAAATAGTATTAAGGTGAACAAAAATATTAATTTCATAAAATTTTAAGACCATTTGAGGCTATCAGAGCACTAGTGCCCTTACCCACAAAATACCGAAAACTTTACTATTGCCTTTTATTACGACCTTTAATTTTTTTTAAATGCGCAGATTTAAGTCTTCTAAAATTACGCAATAACTTATTATTGCTCCCTGATAAATAAATTGTCTGATCCTCAAATCATATTGCAGGTAAACAAAAATATATAAATAATGGGGGCAATAAAATCCCATTTTTTCCATTGAGTATGTTGGTGGGTTAGGCCACTCAGCATCAATTGGTATCTACGTACATAAAAAGGAATTATTGTTCAGAAAATTGACCTATTAACATAAATGCCCATGATGTATAAAAGGGACACTAAAACACTGATTTGCGCAGCATAACTTTATATTAGAACGATCTGGTTAGCAATAGTATATCACAAACTAAACACAAACTGACAAATAAAATCCATTTGAATTTTTACATTTTTAAACTTTGCAAATAACATGGAAGTTACAAACAATTCAAATTTCGCATCATAAAAAATATAAATACGAGTAACATTAGCTTAGTTTTCAATCTAAATTGTTTGCTTAGGATGTATCCAGTAAAATGTAACTAGATCATGCCGGTTTAAAAATGTCGGTCGTGGCAATTTCAATTCGTGCCAGGTGCATTTTACATTTTCATGGTCATCTCGAAAAGAGATTGAACAAAATATCAGTCATTATTTTGAGGGTTCCTAAAGATTACGCACAACTCTAAGAGAAACAGATTTTACAATTTATGGAGAGTAGGGTTATGATATGAATAATCGATTCGTAATATCGCCAACTGCAATACAACAGCGGCTTACGTCAACAATCGGGGAAAAAAACCACCATTAACTTTAAATGTTCTCGTCTAAATGCAAGCACCGGGATAGGACTCAATCGACACACTTTATAATGGGTAAAAAATCTCAAATACCGGTTCCACCCCTCATATGAAATTCATCATTAACATTCCGCTCGAAGCGCAAATAACTCGTTTTTTGTGGACAGAACTTTCCAAAGGAAGGCCGGAACTAGGCCAAGGAGGTCCACTGGCTAGCCTTAGGCATGTAGGAAACATGCCCAATGTTCTGGCCGATCCGCGGAAAACCGTTATCTGGTGGAAGAATCTGAGGCACTTGTTGCATTCCGTCATTTGCTGCTTTGTGGCCACTGAAAAGGATCCTCGTCATGGCGATGCACATCTTTACGCTTCGGAATCTTTCAGAAAAATCCTCGCTTCAGTACAAAAACACACATAGATAAAGAACTGTTGCTATTTATGTTTGGTAGGAATGCCTGCAGACGGCCTTGCGTGGGAAATTGGGAACAATTTTTGATAAGATGAAAAGGGAGATTGAAATAAAGGTGGGAAATGTTCGCTCGGTTGTAAGGGCAGTCAGCAAGGATTCGTTTCTGGATTTGAATGATTATTATCTTAGTGTCCTTCTTGAAGGATTGCGTTGAAATAGATGGTTGGGCTTCAAGGTTTTAAAACAAATTTGAAGACAGGAAAAGCTATAGATAAGCCTTTTTATAGAATGGCAAAAGGTCAAAGCACAGACTCAATTACTATTAAACTGTTAGTAAAACTCGATTATCGAGTCGAAATAAGTATTTCGATTGATTGACATTTCAGCTTGTAACTCGAATGTGCTTCTACACTATTTTAATTTTAAAGTTTCGTGCGCATGTTATTGTAAGCACTCAACCTACAAAAAATCTGAGGTACTTCCAAGACAGTATTTTCTTTCTGTGTGTGTTTCTCTCTGTGTCGTAAACTTTTTAAGTGTGTGGATATTCAATTTCTTGCCGTTGTTTGGAGCAGATTGACCAAATATATCTCTTGTGCCATAAATTCCAACACAAAACCAACAAACCCGAAACAACAATAAATGTGCTTACCAATAGTAGTTCATTGTACATACGAAATTGAGTAGAGGTTTATTATAAATGTATGTGAAAATAATAAACTTATTTTTGAATGTTTGTAAAAGACAAAAATGCTTAGGCAAATTTAATAAAAAAATAATAACTGTTGGAAAACTGACATTATGTAGATATTGATATAAATTTATTGCTCGTTCAAATTATTATATCTTTTAAACTTAGGTATGTATATGCTTGGCCCATTAACACAACATAGATTGCTTATATCCAGAATTTCACCAGATGATTTTTAAATGAAACGAAGTATTTTGTTACATAAATATTCTGAAACACATTATACTATTAAATAACGAACTATATTAAGAGAATTTGCAACTATTACATTATTTTTCATCTAATAAAAATTTACAAAATGATTTAAATAACAGAATCACATTACTCTAATGCTCTGAATTGCAACTATAAGGTCCAATTTAAAAGATTCAAAACGCAGAAATTAAATTGCAAACACGTTAACTTCTATATTCACAAAATGTGTTTGAAGAAACAATAAATTTTACTGCATTTATAGTATCAAAATACACATTGTAATCAATCAATTAAGTGTTAAAGTAAAGACTGCTTGGTTTTTCACTCTACGATCATTTTATGCTACATGAGAGCTAATTAGACAGTGTTTATATTGAAAATATTGTTTTAAGTAAGAATTATTTTACTAAAGGTAAGATGGTTCAAAAACTGTGTTTCAAAAGTTTGTATATTTTAAGTATCTTTGTTTAAGCTATAGAGAGAGAGACAACATTCAACAAAAGTTTCTCCTCTGTGAAAGTGATACATATAATAAAATCGAAATACGATTTATTTCATTTTATCTATCAGTATTTGTTATTTTAATTAACATCAAACTGGGGTTCAACAGTGGGCTATTGCCTAAGGTCCAGATCAAATCCGTAAGGAAAGTTCCGAAGACAACTACGCGTAATTTTAAACCACGTCAGATGATGAGGCCACACCTTTGCTGGCACCCCTTTCTCCAAACTTCCACACCACGCCAACGTGAGAACATTTGAGGTAACGACAGATTTAACACGCACCAATCTCTTTCTTAATATCTTTTGATAAACATGGAATGGTATTAAAAGGTTTCATACTATGTATTTGCACAAAAAACACGATTTAATTATTACTTACTTAAATGTTTCCCAGAGTAAATGATTGTAAAAACCTAAAAAAACCTGAGTGCTTTTCTGAGTTGAAACTTTCAGCGAGAGGATGTCTAAAACTTCTCGTAAAGAGCATTTGTAGATGGATACAAAAATTTCCCTTCAGAAACTGTTTGACATTTTCACAGGTAGGTATTTTAATCAACGTCGCACTGGATCAACTCATAGGGCTATTGACATTTTTATGGAAGAAAGTTTATATCGATGTGAAAATTGACTCGGCTGTGCGATCTTTGATATAAGTCGAGTGTGCGATGACAAACCGGCCTGGTGATTAAGGTGTTAGCCTCTAGATAGGATAGTTCCTGGTTCGAATTCGGGTCGTTACATGGATATTTGCAAGCGTATGGTAGAGGCAGCTGGTGCACCTTTAATCTGTCGTGGCCGAAAGTCCACATGTCGAGTTGGTGTGGAAGTTTGGAGAGTGGTGTGCCAGCTCAGGTGTTGCCACGTCATCTGACCGTGGTTCAAAATTATGTGGTGTTATCGTCGGATCTTTCCCTTAGGGGATTGATCCCGGAACATCGTCAATAGCCCGTTGTGTTGCTCTAATATGACGTTAATTAAAAATTACCATTACCATCAGTCGAGTGTGTAAGACAACGCTGGGGTTGTCGTGACTTAATGGGCTTGCCGCCAGTGCTGGCAACCTGCAACTTGTAGGTGGTACATGTTCGATTTCTGTAAAGTATAATTCTAAACTGGATATATTTTATTCTCCAGTGTCAGTAACATGTTTCCTTGTGTGTTCAGCTCAACCAAGTACGCCCCCTTGCGGCATAAAATCCAACTAACCTAAGACAAAGCAATTTGTGACTTTTCTCAGTGACATTATTGAAAGCTATTACAGCTTCAGCTTCATGAGAGCATTGATCCTAGTAAGAAATAGATTGGAAGGAAAGTATGAATTTCCAAGAACTTTGCGCAGATCATTTTCATGGTTATTTTCGTTTATAAAACACATTCAAATACGGTTTATATTTCTATTCAATGCAATATCCATTCGCATGCAAATGTGAACAACCAAAAATACCCAAGACCGGTATTGCTGGTATTTAACCGCGCCTACAGGCTACGCCTACATTAAATCGAAGACACACACTGTTATTTAAAATGTCTTCTCAAGAACTATCATCTAGAAACAACGCCCACATACATTCCAAAAACAAGTATTCTGCCAACCGTGTCGTTATAAAAACGTAAATAAAATTCACTGAGTTATTCTATTGGGTATACTATTACTGAAAAGAGAAATCTTTACAATCTGAGTGGTGAAGAACCTGTGGAGCTTTGTTCAAAGCTCTCTGAAAAAGGGCGAGCCTTTGTAAAGATTAAATGCTTTAAAAATACTCATGAAGAGTAATGGCTGTGAGAAACAATGTCAAAGACACTGTTGATTTTCAAGGGCAAGGCTTCTAGAGCTTTTTATGAAAGGCATAATGTGAATTAGCTATTGTTCCTGTCATGCAAAATCTTCTTTCATCTCCTAAGCGACCTCATCGCTTGGGTAGTAAAAGTTCACAATGACATGTAACTTTCTCAGCACCTTTTGTGAATAATAGCCATGTCTGTTTTGTTCTAAGTATAGTTCAATGGCTTTAAACTGAATATTTTTCAACCTTATTACCTACGACAAAATATTTTCCAATATTTTGATTTTTATTCATACTTAATAAGTGTAAAGAAATATTTAATTTAGTATTTTGAACATTCTACATTCAAGGGAAATTATATTGGGATTGCAAGCATATATTTTTTGGAATATATTCCTGCTAAGTATACTAGAATAGATAAACTAAAAATAAAATGTATCACAAATCACAATATTAGGTAAATTAAGACATAATGGAATCAAAACCCCGCTATTTTCGAATGCTTAAACTTTCATGAATAGTTGTTGCTGAAATGTTGCTCCATTCTATTTAAATTCCTTTCTCCCAATTTGTAGTTAAAGTTTCTATAAGTACTGATTCGAAATTTTTCATGCTTAATAGTTAACAAGATAGACATTCAAATAAAGTAGCAAGCAAATGTATTTATACATACTGTTTTATAGAAGAAGGCAGTCGATTAAAGTGATTCCTAGATGGGTTTATAAGAGAATGTAATTACTTTAGAACGAATAAACAAGGATTCGATTGTACATAAAAAAAAAGATATGCTAACTCAAATCTCTATTAATAAATGCTTACAACTCCAATCATCTCAAGCTTTGCGAAAAGTATCAGTGAATATAAATTATAGGCTATTTAGACAATTGAACATTAAGTTCATGATCAATGCTTCATAAAACGAATCTCATCTCTGCCGATAACATGTCGATTAATGGATCGATGATGATACATGTATCAATTGAAACCACGACACATTTAATGACAAGGTCGTTTTTAAAATAAGGTCGTCAGGCTGGGAAAGTTTTTTGGCATTTAATTTTCTTGTCAGAAGGTAACCTTCCCAAATCATTTCTCTGTCCTTGATTTTTTTCTCTAACATATGATCAGGCATTTAATTATCTTGATATGAATTCATTCTCGCCCAGATACCGTTAGATTTCCTGAATTATTAATGGGCAAGTGCAAGGACTTTCATTCATGTTTATGTCAGGTATTTGTACTGATCTACCATTTTAACACTGTATTTTCTTTGTAAAAATGTGATTCGTTTATGGTTAGAAACTTAACTAAACATAATAAACCAAGTTGAAGATTATTATTTAAATATCTAGCTTCTTTGCTCACTCAATTTACTGGTATTTCCATACAATTTAAAGTTTAACCCTCAAAGTGGTTTCGATGAGGTATGAGGTCCATCAAGATCTGATCATTTTGTTAATGACAAGAAATCTCATCATAAACAATCGTTATTATCTTGACAATATATCTCGTCATCAAGACATTACTGATTTTTTGTGATAACGATATCAAAATCTGGTCAGTTTTTCTAATTGACATGAAATTTGGTCCATCATGATCTAGTTAGACTGGTCACATACCACGTCGAGACAAACATCGGAATGGTTAAATATTTTACTGCAAAATCCAAAACAACATGAAATTTATGTTCATCACCTATTATTTCATCTAAACCGATGAGTCCAAGACAGACTCGGTCGTGGGATCAGCTTTTTGCCTCTACAAAGAAGGAACATTTACAAAACTCTGGTCGAATAGACTCCATATTAACAAGAGTGTGTTCAAAGTGGAGTCGGTTGCAATTGCAGAAGCATTTAGAATGGTCCCTGTAAAAGCAAACAATCTTCTTAGACAGCCAAGCAGTTCTAAAAGCTCTCCGAAATCCAACTTCCAAAAATTCCTTCATCAAAGAAATCAAGAAAATCCTCCACAACAATCCATCATCAGAACTACGATGGATCAAGGCTCACGTTGGACACGAGGGTAACGAAAAAGCAGACTGTCTGGCTAAGGAAGCGGCAGCAAATAAAGATGCTCCGGAGGACAAACAAACAGCCCTTCTAGTCTCACACTTCAAGACACTCATTAGAGACCACATTCTTCAACTGTGGCAAGAAGAATGGAATACAGATGACACAGGCACCTCAACCCATGATCGCTTCCCAAACGTCTCCACGTATACCCGCATCAAAAATAGAGGTATTTTACAGTTTGTAACGGGCCATGGCTCATTCATCAGCTATCTCCACAGATTCGGGTTACCCCAAAACAACCAATGCTCTTGTAGAATAGTGGAAACTTCAATGCAGTATGCCTTGGATTGTCCATTCACAAGCTCACTTCAGCTGCGTTGCCCACTACCAGTACCCACCCCAGGATGGCTAAACCTAGCACGCATAACCTAAAGCATAGGAAATGCAGAGAAAGCATTTGCAAAATCAGTGATGTTTTGAAAATCCGCTACAGGGATTTTATAGCAACGACATAAACACAGTTCCCTTATGACCATGACAAAAACCTAGTAGAAACTGCAAATTAAGAAACTAATAAACTTCGGGTTACCTCAAAACAACCAATGCTCTTGTGGAATAGTGCAAACTTCAATGCATTATGCCTTGGATAGTCCATTCACAAGCTCACTTCAGCTGCGTTGCCCACTACCAGAACCCACCCCAGGATGACTAAACCTAGCACGCATAACCTAAAGCATAGGAAATGCAGAGAAAGCATTTGCAAAATCAGTGATGTTTTGAAAATCCGCTACAGGGATTTTATAGCAACGACATAAACACAGTTCCCTTATGGCCATGACAAAAACCTAGTAGAAACTGCAAATTAAGAAACTAATAAACAACCAAGGGAAACTACTAAACTGGAAAATTCTTACAAGGATAGGTGCGGGGTCTCTACTAGCGGAATGTATGTTTTTACACATTTTCAAGAAATAAACATCACATAAATCATGAAAAATATATTTCTTTTATTAATCCTTAATGTTTGGTTCAGGAAATTGAAATTCAACTACATATTTCATTCAATTATAATTCAATTATGCATGCAAATTGGACTCCATGCACTTTACGAATATGTGTACACAATTAGTAACTATTTTTTTAACGGTATAAGAATTTCAACGGGGATAGATGTCCCAAAGTTCAATTGTCACAGATTATCAGCCGCAGGTCCTCCCACACAATCCGCAGAGATAAGCGAAGTCCTACGTCAAAATTAATATTCAAAAATCATGAGATAATAGAATTTATAATGTTTTAAATTTTAATGGGAAACGTGTTCTTTACATATACTAAGTCTGATATCTTAAGGGGATCGGTTCAGTCATATTTCCACAGTGTAGAAATGGGTATGTTTTAAGAAATATTTTCTCAGAATCTTTTATGTGCATTGATTTGAATTTCTTATACAGGTTATGAAGACACTTTTAAACACTAAAAAGCAAGGATTTTTAAAATACTTAAAATTTGAAATGTTGATATTTTTTTTCTTCAACTCCGATTTTTGAAATGACAAATTTTCATCATTTTTAACAATCAAAATGAACTTTTCTGAGCAGATAGAAAAATGTATGTGTTTAAAATATGTTATAAGGTATGATATATATATATATATATATATATATATATATATATATATATATATATATATATATATATATATATCGAAAAATTATTTTAAATATTTCTACTCAACACGTATCTCCTATACATAATATATAATTTTAAACACAATATAATATCGAAAAATTATTTTAAATATTTCTACTCAACACGCATCTGTATACATAATATATAATTTTAAACACAATAGTGTAAACATTTTTATAAATTTATAAAAAATAATCACAATTTTGAAATAATGTGTGCACTGTCCCCCTTAAGTAGTAAAAATAACCCACAATTTAATTTTTATCTATGAATCTAGGACTTCTTCACCATTATGTGTAACGATACGGATATCTAATGGGCAAACTCCGAAATGGACGCAAGAAGTCAATAAAAGATGTAGGTAAATCCGTTTCACCAAGGTAAACCAATTTTTTGCACTCTGATAAGCAGGAAGATCTCCGCCCTTTCCCCAAGTTTTGATTTCAGGTGTGTAATGCTCCAGTGGTGTCTTAAGGCTGGCTATTTTTAATTAAGTAGGAGACGCAAAAGAGCGATTATAATCCCCAGAACAACGGATTGCGATGTCTCAGGTCGTACCTCGCAGCGAAACTATTTCCAAAGTGAAATCAAGCAGTTAATGTCATTTACTTGAGACTTTTTCACTTATTCCCCGAGTTACTTTTTTTCTATTATTATGGAATATTTTTGTTATTTTGAGTTTTATTATTTGCGATTTCGGAGGTGGGAACCGTGTGGGAGAAAATGAAAACTTTCACAATTCACGCGTTTCATAAAGGTTTTGTTAGTTATCCAGATAGATATTTTTTTTGCGTAAATAATAGATTCACTGAGTTTACGTTGCATCACAGATTGTTTCTAAATATATTCAAATGTTTTCTCTCTTTTTAAACTTCCCAGTCGACAAGAAATCTCGTCCAATATATTGCCGATTTTGTATGATAACGAGATCAAGATCTGGTCAGTTTTCTTATAATGAAAAGGTATATCGTCCATCAAGATCTGGTCAGTTTTGCTAATGACGAGATAACTCGTCTAGGCAACTACCAGGAGGATTAATAAGCACAAAGTAGCTTTAGAACTTTATTTACAAAATGTTTTAAGTTGTACTTGGATTTAAAATGTTTTAAGTTGTACTTAGATTTAAAATGTTTTAAGTTGTACTTAGATTTAAAATGTTTTAAGTTGTACTTAGATTTAAAATGTTTTAAGTTGTACTTAGATTTAAAATGTATTAAGTTGTACTTAGATTTAAAATGTTTTAAGTTGTACTTAGATTTAAAAGGTTTTTAAGTTGTACTTAGATTTAAAAGGTTTTTAAGTTGTACTTAGATTTTAAATGTTTAAGTTATACTTAGATTTAAAATGTTTTAAGTTGTACTTAGAATTTATCATATATTATGTAAAAAAGTAATATATAACTTTAACTCTTTAAGTTTATTTTATTAATAGAATGAGAAGTACACGCTTTTCACAAAAACCAGACACATATTTTTTTTGATGCATTCATAAGCTTTCTTAAAGTTTATTTTCGTCATCTGACCGTGATTTAAAATTATGAGGTGTCACTTCCAGATGGATTTCTGACCGTAGCCAATAGTCCGTTATGTTGCATCTAAACGACATTAATTCAACAACCTATTTTAAAGTTCTTTTCTTACGAATAACTTTTAAAAATATTAAATTAACACAAAAATTTTGGTTCGGAAAAAATCATATTTACAGTAAAAGCTTTAGGTTAATACTTTTGTGTATCGCCTTAACCATTTTGATTTTAGAGATTATTATACTCTGAGGGGTTGAACTAATTACTATATAATGTTGAGAGAATGATTAAATTCAACAATAAAAATTTAAGTAACATATATATTATAGAAGAAATACTCTGCTATGTGATAAATCAGTTTGTGACAGTTAAAATTAAATCATATAAATTTTAGTAAGAGTTTTGAACATTAATTTATTAATACAATTTAAGGATGAAATTCTAACCTCTAAATAATAGAACACAGTGTGATGTGATAGCAAGAAACTCGCAGTTTAATTCGTATCATAATGAAAGCACGAATACCTTTGAAGTGTTATATACACATATTTAAATATCTTTACTACTCATTTAAATTGAATGTAAGCGTAAATTTTTGTTAATGTTTACATAACAAATGCGGTTTTTGACTTATAAACTGACGTAGTAAATTTATTATGTTACATTAGTATTTGCCCTGATGGGTGATTCGCATTCGGGATTTCACCTTTTATATAAGCACAAGCACACACACATTTTATTTAATTTTTACTTTACTTACTATAATTGACCAGCGTAAAAATCCCTTTCTTATCTTGCACTAGTAACCCTGTGATACGTTTATAAAGATATAAATTTGTTAAACTTAACTTTAGAGGAAAGTAACCTTTTGATCCTCATAAGATTTCTGAATAGTGTAGCACTGCTTTTAATCCTCACAATACACAAAACTAAATAACAGCATTTATTGGATAAAATATTCCCAGGATTTGAAATTATTTTAGGTTGTTGACCTAGCATACTTGTATACTTGTTACATTTGAATGCCTCTGTTCTGCTTATATTAGCAGACAAACAAAGGAATCGGAGGATGGAAGGAAACTACAATTATAAAAGTGTGAAAAATAGGACAAATATTCTTCCTATAAACTTTGATACCAAACCATATCAACCGTTGCAAGTTTCCCGGAGGACATGCTTAAAATTTGAGCTACCCTCAAGGAATATGTTAGTATATCTATCGTAAACACCAGATCTTCTGTACCGGAAAATAGCTTCTTCCCAGCAATTAGGATATGAAAGGTTTTGTCTTCAGATTCATGTGAATGATCTTGCTTGCAGCTGTTTCGTTGTGGGTTTCAGTTGCATACTTTTTACTGTAGGTGGATTGGGAGTAATGATTATCTAGTGATTATGACGTGAAGTGGTTCGTCTCGGTTTAGGATGAGGTTAGAAGAATGTGAGATTTTTTTTATTTTTCGACCGTGAGTTTGTTCGCGCGGGTCCAACTTGATTCTTTAATAATAACCGTGTTGGAAGTGGTTGAAGTTCGTAAAAATACACATTCGAGATTTGATTTGCGATTTTTTAAGGCTTTCAATCGTGTGTGACCGACTGTATTTGTTAAAATTTTATCATTATTCGACATTTCAAGTATTTCAGATTTTCCGGAATGCTTGTGGATTTTTATCATTATATACGGTTACTGCTGCAAAGGAGATTATTACGGAAAATCTTGCTGGATAGATTTACAATCTGTTTCCCAGAAATTCTACTTTACACTAATGAGTATGTTCCCAGTTACATTACAATGTGCTATCTACCGATAAACAAACGTTACCTTCTTTTTTATTTCTATTATATTAAAAATTTAGGAATTTTAAGTTATTTATTCTATTGTTTTGAATGACTTTAATTTTTGGGTCAAAAAAGTCTAGGCAATAATTCTCTGTCTGTTTGCATATCATTGAAAACATCTGCGTACCACATCACATATAAAAATAATGTATTGTGTCATCCGGAAAGTTCTACGTGTTTTTTAAGATAAATACCAACGAAGCAGTACAAAAACATAAGAACATTTTATTGAATCACATAAGCCCCATTTGTTCTATAACTTTTTGCCATCTGGCAGCTGGAAAATTCCTTTTTTTTAAAAGTCATTAGACTTATTTGTAAAGAAGTTATCGAGATGTTGTTTGACAGTCTCCAAAGAATTAAACTCTTGGCCGTTCAGTAAATTTTGAAGTGATCTGAAGAGGTGAAAATCTGATGGGGCAAGGTCTGGTGAATATGGGGGTTACACAAAACATCCCATCCATACTCATTAAGTCTTTGAATGACATTCAGCGAAATGTGGGGCCGATCATTGCCATGTTGGAAGACAACACCTCAACGATTGGTCAGTTCTTGCCTCTGTTTTGATTTCTGCTTTTAATAATGCCATTTCAGAACAGTTTTCCTAATTTATCGTCTGATTTTGTGGCAACAAATCCTTTGTAGTACCACCATACAGAAAGCATTACTTTTTTTGGATGCAGTCCCCCTCTAGCGGGTATCATCTTCGAGGCTGAAATTTCCATGCTTAAATTTAACAAACCACCTTCGAACTGTTGCCTCAGAAACAACACTATGTCCATATACATCACACATTTTACAAACAGTCTGACTAGCAATTTTTCCTTTCTTAAAATAAAAAAGCATAATACGACGAAAATGAACTTTCTGGTTCTCTATTCTTAGTACTGCAGTGAAACAAAAATTATGCCACAACACATGCTATAATTATGCAGTGTAAGCAGAAAAGACCGAACTTAAACATCTGCTTCAATCAAGGTCACTCCTTATCAGCGATAGCAAAATAATAATAACAAAGCTAGCTTCGATTTGAAAACGCGCAGAACTCTCCGGATGATCCAATAGCTATTTGCAGAAGAACCTGAATTTGCATGACTTAAACGTTTTTAGTTCATTTTGTAGGACCGCTTTTTATGATGCTGTCAGTTTGTTTTCGAGCATAAAATTTTTCTACTCGATACACGTGAGCTAATGAACTCCCTTTTCTCGTGATTTTAGAAGAATGCTGTCATTTATCTAACTCTATCAGTGAAAAATAAAGTTAAATATATACAAATATAACATGTATCTATGATTAATTTTTTTTTTTACAGAATACATACATAATGAAAAATAAAGGATTTTTCCATAACCCATATTATACTCGTCTCTGTTATTTATGAGTCCCGATTTTATCATTTAAAATTACAAAGGTTTTAATTTTAAGTAAGATATTCAACTTGGATGCACCGTTAAAATTACAAAGAAATGTTGATTCCTTATTAATAAGTTTTTTAATCTTGTTTCATTAACAACAAGCAATAGATACAAGAGTATTGAGATATTCTGCAAGAACTGTTTTAAACAGACAAGGTACTAAATTGATGCGTAAGAAGCTTTGGATAGCTATTTAGATCCTGCAAGCATCGTACAAAACAACTTACTGTTCAACTAACCTTATTCCAGAATTTTATCAGTGTCGCCATTTGCAGGCCTCGTTAAGTAACGGGAAGATAACCAAGGGGTATGCTTCCCGCATGTGCAGTACTTGTATGCACAGTTATTCCTCGTGCCTTTTCAAGTGTATCACAGAGTAACGAGTGAATATAAAATATAAATAACAATGCAGGAAGTATAAATAATAAGCGGGTTGACCGAGTCCACTCCGCATAATAGATGGTGTCAGAACCAGAAGAAAACATTTCTTCACGGTCAAGCAGAACAAGCGTGAAAGAGGATGCCTCGTGGTCTGTAATTTACTTTCTACAGATTACCCATTACTACTGATGCATCTATGGAAAAAAATCGATCCCATCTTTTTTATGAATGAAATAACTTTTTACTGTGCTCGAGTTCTTCGTGGATTGAGTTCACATGGTAATGACGACACCGAATGCTTCGTACTGAATGTTTCATACGTTCGAATTGATTGTTCCTATTTCAGGTGGATGCCATACTGAGAATGAAACGAAATTCAAATTTATCTATTACCATACGCTCTTTTATATTGGAAAGATTTCAAAACTTAGAGGATTTTTATAGTCTATTTAGATTACAAAGTGTACACGAAAGTGTTCAGTCGGTACTTTATTTCTTCATTTCATGGAATTTATTGATAATTAATGCAGTTATGTTTGTAGAGCATCATATATCAGGTAATATATTCTATATAAAGTAGAACTAGATTTGTTCTGTATTTTAATAGAACAATTTTCAATTTAATATTATCAGGATTATTTGGACATTTTTTATTTTAGTGTTGAATATATTAAGACAAAAACAGTTATCAGTTTATATACATTGCTTACGTCAGTTTTACTATAGTTGATTACGAGTAGCTAAAATAGTTGTATGTGCCATTTCATGCAACCAGACTTAAAACAAACGTTGCCAATGTAGATATTCTTTTTCGTATTGTTATCTAAACATGATTGTATAAAATTTGATGCCGAAAAGAACTTTGAATTACATAGCTTTGTGTTATCAATGTATAATATGTCGATAGTGCATGATCTGATATATAAACAAAGTGAAAAATGATGATATTTATAGTTTTGAAGTATTCAGTGTTTCTGTATTACCAATGCAATAACTTGTCAATAAACCCTGAGGACTGTTCAAATCCAAACAAATTTTAAATTTCAAAATACTTCGATTTCGCAAAATTAATTTACTTTTCCATCGCCTCAAAAATGTTTTCAAAGTTATAACAAAATGATACACATGGATTGAAATAAATTTTGGGCAAACTACAAACTGAATACAAAATACTAGGGGGCCCGCCCCCTGCTCGCTAACGCTCGCCAACCCCCGGAGGATTGCTTCGCAATTCTCATTGGTTCGCTGGGCGAACATATGCTCGCTTCGCTCGCATCAATGAAGACACGTGTCCTAGCAGAAGGGATTGATTACAAAATATGATATTCCAAAAAAATATTTTTCAAATCTAAATTTGTTGTATTACATAAAAGATATATACAGTACCTCTGAAATCAGAATTTAAATGAAAACTTTGAGCAAATTTTTACTCGCAATGTGAGCGCTGCTTTGGGAACTGAATACCTAGCATGTTGTTTGTGTGTACATTTCCCCAGTACTCGAGCCACCCATACACTTTTTGACTGAGTTTGTTGTCGAAAGTTTTAGTGCACGAGTCTTGTTGTACTATAATTGTTAGCCTTGAAAAGGACCGTTTTTTAAATAGCCCTGAAAAGATCCTCCGCTTTCTTAGATTTCTATTACAAACCGCAACAGCTCGTCTAAAATTCATTTTTTTTCAATAAAATTGCATCCGATAACGCTATAGATTCAAATGAGGCGCGAGGCTCCTAGTAAACAAACAATCGCACAATGTTGCCAAAACGCGGTAACAAATAACGTCTTTTTTGCGTGCCACGTAAGAGAAATATATATATAGATTTTTGGACTTTGTATTCATTTGAAATATTACTCAAACTAAGATTTTCATATGGTGATTTTGCAACAATGAATCCATATTTATCACTACTTTACTAACTTTTAATTTTTCATTTAAGACAGATTTGATTAATTTTACTTTATTAAATTATATTTCTTAAATTTTCAATTTGGCTGTTTGATTCGATTCGAAAATTATACAATCGAATAAGCATACAACACATTCGATGGCATAATTATAGTACACGGTCATTTGCATAACATAAACGTATCTTTATTACCTAAAAAAAAGCAGTAGCATCAAGTTGTTAGTTAAACATTCTAAAACGTTATTTGTTATTATTTATTTTAGTTTAGAAGTTCGAATTGGAATTTTATCGTCAGTTTATATGCCACTTAAAGACGTCGATACCTAAACAACTTTTTTAAAGGACTTCATACATCCAAACGATACACCTTCACTTTGATGTAATAAAAGTTCCATTCATTAATTTCAAGTTGTGTTTTCAAGCATCATTTATTCGAAATAAGTATATCTACTGATCCATGGAAAGTAAAGTCATCTGGTTAACACGAAAGGAATGAAATGACATTAAGGAAATGCTCGCGTCTTATATCCAAAACGAATTAACTTGCAACCGACAATTTTTGAAAGTAGGTTAAAGCAATATACAAAGTGAAGCTCTTTAAGTCGCCAAAGAAATGAAAATTATGGGTTGCAAGTATTGAATTTCCAATCGTTTAAGGAAACTTTGTATTATTAGAAGTATAAGTGAAGGATTCGTCTTTGTTTATAGCATAATGAGTTTTTCTAAATGTTTGTATCTTCAAATAGCTCGTTTGAAGGAAAAAATAAAGTATTTAAAAGCCTTCTGTTAGAAATGTTCTCTACGAAAGATTATCCTATTACAGTAAATTCTACACTTCTTAATATACAGTTTCTAAAAGTAGGTATTTGGCAATTTGCTTTTTATTTTTACCGAATGAATTATCGTCACATTTAAGGGTATAATAAAAATACATACGTGTTCTCTAAAGTAATGTACGTAATGCTAGAAAACTATGCTTGCAATATAGTTAAGTAATGTTGTTTTTGAAAAATGAGGATCTATAATGAAGTATCTCGTTAAAATATACAGCTGGAAAATCTGTATTTAATAGCATGTTTGTATTTTATAGTTGGTAAGCTTGATCAAATCTTCCTTATTTCTATCACTAAATGAAAGACTAGTGCAAAGTGGATTCAAACTTTTTCATTTGACCTTTCTCAAAATAATGTGTTGTTTATGAAAACGTTGATTTAAAACAATACTTAACTCAAAATATATATCTCACAATACAATGGTACCGATATACATAAAGTTTAAGAATTTAATCCTCCTTTTACAATTTTAAGTCTTTTTCATATTCACTGCATGCATTTCGTTTGTATGGTATGCTAATATTCTACACACAAAAGTGTTTTTAATGTATTGTAATTTTAAAAATGCTCTCACGAAACTAAAATGCAAGTTATGGAAAAATAAAAAATTTGTAGTTCAACAGTAACTTAGGGTTAGGGTTATGAAATATAAAAATGAAAGCTCCATGCGAAATTAATTATAATTCCATGCATTTCTGGGTATGTTCAGTCAATTAAAACTCACTAAATGAAGCATTAATGGGGACTGAAGCGGACAAATAAAAGTTGTTACAGACAAGAAATAATAGTATTACAAATAAAAGATATATCTTAAATTATCCGATTCGACACGCTGTTAGACTTAATAGGGTCCGGGACTCAAAAGTCTAAAAACTTCATTTTCAAAGTTTTTGTTTTTCTATAGGTCTACATTGTATTTTGCAATTATAATAGCTCTTTAATATTTCAAAACTTTAAACAATTTTTTATTAAAATAAAAAAAATGTCAAAATTTTGACGTTGGGCCAAATTGATGTATCTTAAAATATTTGTTACAAATCACTTCATTTTTGCATTAATTAACTTCTAAAAGTTCATACAAAAAATTGTCTGCGTGATTTTTGGTTAAAACAGTTAGAAAAAATTAAAATATATATACTGTTCAAAAACTACTTAAAGCATATAGTACACAAAGTTCGAAAATGATAGAAAAAACCAATATATTTATACACAATTGCTGAAGACAATTTAAAGAAATATATTGGAAAAGTAAATGTTGAAAATTTCGTTCATTTATTACAAGTAGCTTTAGTTATATCCATTTATTCTATTGAGATCCCATTTAACACAAACCGGCTTAATGGTTAAGGTGTTAGCCTCTAGTTCTTAAGGTTCCTGGTTCGTATACGGGTCCGGGCATGGATGTTTGTAAGCGTATGGTGTAGAGGCTACTGGTTCACCTTAAATCTGTCGTGGCCGAAAGTCCTCACGTTGGGTTGGTGTGGAAGTTTGGAGAGTGGGGTGCCAGCTCAGGTGTTTCTTCGTCATCTGACAGTGGTTCAAAATTACGAGGTGTTGTCCTCGAATCTTTCCCTTAAGGGACTGAACCCGGACCGTCGTCAATAGCCCGTTGTGTTTCTCTGGAACGACGTTAACTAAAAATTACCATTACCCATTTAACACAAAAGGAGAAAAAGAGCGTTTAAAATTACGAAGACTCGTTTGATTTGTAGCTGTCGTGTTTTTAAAAAGTTGAATATTTCCGGTTCTATTATGGTTGAAACGAAATTTAAGTGTCATTTTATTCAGAAATATCTGTTTTTTTTTTTTTTTTTTTAATTTTTTTTTAAGATAGTAAAACAATTGAACTTTCTTCTTTTTTTTTTTTTTGAGTCCCAGACCCCTTTAAGCTTCCAAGTGACTTTGATCAGATATCTCGTTACTATCAAGATCTGACCAATTTTACTAGTAACGAGGTACCTCATACCGAGGCACCAAGACATACCGATCGTTTTATGATGGCATGATCTAGATTAGGTCAGTTTTCGCCTAATGACATATGTCCATCGAGGTCTGCTAATAATTATGCTCGTCAAGATTACCACCAGGATGGTTAACTATTTTTTTGTAGGTATACAAAGCGATTAATCGATACAGTATTCCAATTAACTTGACGAGCAAGCTTAAAAACTCTTTGGACAATACATATCCCCAACGGAATTCGAACAAAATAAGCAAATTCTCGACCATCATACTTTTGAGGATGTCTGGTAATCCTACTCATAAAAAGAATGCATTACATTCTTAATTACAATACAAAGATTGCAATACATGCTTCATAAATGTTACTACAAATGTAAAATACAAGTCATGGAGTGATATGAAATTTGTAACTCAGTATTGACTCATTCTGTCTGTGGAGTTCAAAAAGTAAAACTGCTGCATAAACAAAATAATTAGATAATTTTGAAACGGAACGGTGATTCTGTCACATATTGACACTTCAAGAACAACCACATTTAAGACATCAATTTAAAAAAAAAACTACTGAAACAATTTCAAATGAATGATGATGTAATATTCCGAATAAAACGAAGGTAACCCAAAACTGAATTTGAGTGCATTACACGGATTCCACCGAATTGTTAGAAGTGCGGGGTTTTAAGAGAAATTATGAATTCAATCCAATCCTGAGTCACTTTTGAGTACAAAAATGTTAGTCGTTAATCGCTGTTAGCGGAATCGTTTAGGTCAAACTACATTTGCTTTTTGTTCGAAGTACTTTATATTTGTAATACCCTTATTTCTTGTTTCTAACAATATTTATTAAACCGTTTCCAATTAAAAGTTTTCATCTAAATAGATTTATTTTCCCTAATTTTCGGAACAAAATTTAGAAAATAAAAGTTTGTCAGGAACATTCTAGTTCTGGTAAACTCATCCATGAAATACGTGGAATTCGAAAAATAACATTGCAACAGAACAAAAGAACATTCTGTAATATGCTACGGAACACTAATTCTATCGCAACTTTACATTTCAGAACAATCTTATTTAAGATGTTTCTAAATAACTGACGCTTCAAATAAATAAATATTCTAAAGGATACGAAGAAATCCCTCCAGTCTTTCCATGACTCAACCAACCCGTCCAACATTCGACCGCAGCATGATCCACTTATCAAAACGCCTCACCTAAATTCTACCAACCACGTGGACATTGCAATTCCCGGTAGTAACAAGGTGATTAATCTTTAGATAAAGAAAACTGTCCTCACACCCATAAAATTCCTCGTCCGAATATTTCCCGCAGTCCGGAATGTGAAGTCTTCGTCACCAGGGTCGATTCAAGAGGTGACTTTGAAGTAGAGACCCGAATGGCAAGCAGCGTGAATCCGTTTCTACGAGAACCACATGAAAGCTAAGAGCAATAGATTTCAAGGACTGAAGGAGATGCTCAGAAAAGAATTTAGGGCTTTTTGTTTTTATAATTGGAAGCAAGGTCATGTCCTACAGAAGACCTTGGGACATTTTTCTGGTGTTTTTGGTTTCTTCTGGAACAACGGTTTTGAATGCATGGTCTTCAATTCAATGGTGGTATCGATGGACATGTTTGTAGTTCATTCAAGTGGAAATGCAATCTTCAAAATTGATGGCAAAATCTGTCAGTTATTCAATAGAATTATTTAAAAAGTAAATTATGATTTCCATAATCAAATAACATGTTCCGTAAGATTTAAAAAAAATCTGACTCCTATAAAATTGACGTATGTAGATAATAGATAAAAAATTGAATTCCTATTGTCAAGTGTGTGTGTGTTAAAAGTATCAAGAAATATAGTTATTCCATCACGTTCAAGGACTGATGGAAGAACTTGGAAGGGTTGAAAGTATTTAAAATAAATTTTATAATTCAAAGCAAGGTCATATTCTACCGAAGACCTTGAGGCATTTCTATGGTGTTCTTGGTTTCTTCTGGAATCATGGTTTTGAATGTATGGTAGTAAATTTGATGGCGGTATCGATGAACATGTTTGTAGTTCATTCAAGTGAAGATGCGGACTTCAAAATTTATAAAAGAAAAAAATTAATTACTTTTATTTACATTCGCTCCCAATAGAGAATTTTTGTTCTGGATAGTGTACAGAAGTTTATACAGAGAAGTTTATACAGAAGTTTATACAAGATTATACAGAGTATATAAGATTAACATGTTATTTGTGTATACATGGTAAAAAGATGAGTTAATTTATTAATCAATATTTATGTAACGAAATATTGAACCTGGTGTAATACTTTCGATATATTAGATTACATGAGAAATTTTGTAAAAGATTTTATTCTAGATAAGTTTCTTTATTTACATCTATTTTATAGATTGTTCATCTGTTATTAGAATTAATGGTTGAAATCGAAGTTGTCGAATTGGGCTCACATTCATTCCTAGAGCGATGAAATTTCAATGCGATGAAATTTTGGGTACTAAAATGTTACTTTGGGCACTCGGGTACATTTTTGGTCTAGCAGCATCATGTTTGCATCAGTATAATAATGGATTTCACAAGTGATATCGTCGGCTTAGAGCAGAAACTCATTAACTGACATTTATTGGGATACACTAAATGCTTGTTTTCATTACTGTGTAGTCATTTCTAATCCGTTTAAAGAATATATAACACCCCCAATTTTCATTTTTGGACTTAAAAATCCGTTCAGTAAAAAATCTGTTTCTTCAGTTAACGAGTCTCTGCTCTAAGCTGATGATTTTTCATAAAAATATTATCTTTTATGAAATATTTTGTCTTGAGTACAATTTTAAATTCGGTCAAGTATAAGGGGTCTCTGCAAAACCTCTAACACTATAAAGCGATTCAGATTTGTCTCTTTTATAACTCATAAACAATAACTAATAATCTAATGATTTAAAAGTTTTTGGATAAGATGTTATGTTTGTGTTTAAAATAGTGAGTAGTGGGAGAGTGTAGAGGGAGGGGTAGCTCTAAACACTGAAATTGGCACGAACTGAAATGGTTTTGGGCAGTGTAACTATAGATAACAAAGAGATAATGCATTGAAATTGAGATTCATGTGTAGAGAATAACCGGATATACAATACTATTTAGAATTCGTATGGATAAAATAAAATTTGTGAAGTCATAAACTCATTAGTGTGCCGAATTGAATCTTTCCTAAGGATTCAATTCTAAGGAAATGAGCAATAAAATATTTGTAAAAGATTCTATTCTAAGAAATTAGCAATAGGGTGTCTTTCCAAGGCATACGATTGTACAGAACAGACACATGTAATTGAAAACTTAGTTTCAAAAACTTCTATTCTAAGGAAAAGACCAATAGAATCAAGACAAGGAATGTTAAAACAAAAGAAAGGAAGCAATGAAAGATTCTGTTCAAGAAAAGAACCATTAGAATGCTTTTAAAGATTGATAGAATTCATGGATTCCTTAGAAAGGTGTAGTTACACAGCTATTAAATGTGTTATGGGGTAAACACAAAACTACATTTCTCCAAAATATCGCGACGCTTAGAGAGTAAAGAACTTTCTGCACCTGGCAATATTCGTTAGAAAACCATTTTTGTCCATTTTTCTGCAGAATTTATCGCTAGTTCTTCCAACAAAAAGGTATCCGAAAGCGCGGTGGTACATTCAGAGGTCAAATGTATTGAAACAATTGAATATATGAAGGCAATTCAGGATGTTTAAACAATTATATGTCTTACAAAAAGACTTTTGATATTGTTTGGTACGTTAAGATTTTTATTTCAGAGTATAATTCGATAAACCCAATTTATTTCCTTCTAAAAATACATTGAAGTATTTTGCTATCAAAAATGAAAATCTCTCTAATCATAGAATCAATTATTGCACTTTCCTGGTACTTTTTACATAATTAATTGAAAATAGAACTAACCTACTTGCCATACGAGCAAATGACATAAAAACACTAAATTTGATATTTTCTCTTATGAAATAACGAATAGTTCCTCCCTAAAACTAGTAATTCATCATAATTACACGCTCTTTTCGAATGTCGTAAACTAGATCATCCATTGTTTTCGGAAGAGTAAAACTTTCTGCGAGTCGATCAGAAAAAGATTTCATTGATGCATTCTGAACTTCACAGTAATTGTCATATCTAGGGAAGGATTGTGTTGTGGACAATAAAGAAATACGAAATTAATTATGGATATTTGTAGAAAAATAAATTGCTCCGCTTTTTTTTAAATGATGTCAAGTAATCCTCGTAAAAAATTACAAAAATCCCAACGTTCTTAAACTGCACATATTTATATCTTCTATTTTATGAGCAATGATTGATCTGAGTGATTGTTTTGTTTCAGCTAGTCTAGACGTTTGGATTGCAATCTAATTTCTCGTTATTCGGTTAACAATTTCATTTTTGTTCTTCAATGGGAATACTTTTGATACGTTCTGGGAAACACACGTTCATTACAAGTTTCTTCCTTTTTAATAATAAGTATTTCTCAATTTTTATCCGGACTTTTCACATCATATAGAGTCTTTTTTTAGTAATATCTACGATACTACTGAATAATATGATATCCTACAGTGCTATTATCGCAAATTAATTTTTAAATCAACGTATTACCTAAACCCTATAAATTTCGCCTCGTAACCCTTAAAGACATAAATGCAGTGGCAAAATCAAAATTCAAGGACAAGACCATCAGATCTGTGAACTAACTACAAGCAGGTCACTTGCCAAAACCATAGTAAGACTGAGAACTGGACACCTTGGGGGAATGAAAATTCAGCCGGATGGAACAAGAACATATCCCAGCTGTAAAAACTGTGGTACAGAATTAAGTCCCGAACACGTCCTCTCTTGCCCGGCCATCTTGGCGAGCATTCAACAAATTAGTGACTTTCCCTTGGAGGACCTGTACTCGGACATTTGCCTTAAAATAGCTGAGATTGTGTGGACGGTGCATGGCCCTATTTGAAGTGTTCTATCCATGGACAAGACAACAACAACAACCTAAACCCTAAAATCAAAATGTTGTATTGGTATCTAATAGTTTTTTATGATTTGAGTTAAAGGTTTGGAATTTCTTATATCTATTGATTACAGTATGCTGTTACTCAAATTGTATACATATCTTATCTAAATCTCACTATAATGTTAATCATATACATGCATGGAATAAAATTAATCAAAAATATAAAGCAACATTTCATGCACTTCTTAC
The DNA here is from genome assembly GCA_947359465.1 of Metellina segmentata. Taxonomy (NCBI): domain Eukaryota; kingdom Metazoa; phylum Arthropoda; class Arachnida; order Araneae; family Tetragnathidae; genus Metellina; species Metellina segmentata. The sequence continues at coordinate 91,511,965 of OX375879.1, forward strand.
TACTGTTAATTCGTATTTCTAATGCAGTACATGCAAAAGTGCACTAAGTAGTGTTACCACAGTTAACTTTTAAACATCCACTTGAATTGTAACCCATTCACTTTGAATCGATTTATTTTAATGTATTAGGAATTTCTTAACTCCAACCTATTTTATCTGTCCCTCTTATTTTCTTTCCTAAACTGATTTATCTCTTCTAGATTTCCTCATTTCTTTTGTAATCATGCTGCAGAAGAATTTAATACGACGTTCTCTTGCGTAAACAACCTATGACTCACATTGCCGACTTACAAGTGAAACACAATTTTCAAGATTTGAGCTTCGTATCTTTTTAGAATATAGTGTGGTGATCTCTAGACTGGTGAACTTCACTAAGTTATTTTTTCTTTGCGCGAATGTAATTGGTAATTTTTAATTAACGTCGTACTGGAGCAACACAACGCTATTGATGCCGATCCGGCATTACTCCCCTAAGGGAAACATAGCTTGAAGGTTATATATGTCCTTACAAAACGCATTTAGTGAATGTTTTAGTGAAGTTTAGAGTATAAAAATTTTTCACTTTCATTTCCTCAGAACAATTATTTTTCACTTGGTGTATTTCACTCGCAAGCTGTTGAAAACAAATATATTTGAAAAGATCGGTCAAATTTTGGCAAATTAATCACATAGTGTGTGATTGTATATTGTTCATATTCGTTTGCAGCCATTCGCCAATATAATAATAATGTCGATTTCTGTGCCACTCCATCATTCAAATTTGGATGTCAATAGCAGTCATCTTACAGTATGACGTCGTTCAATACATCATTCCTGTTAACGACCTTAATTTCCTGCTCATCACATCATTCTCATTCACAATACTATACAATTCACTTCCGCTTAGAGAGACCAAACAATCCGAAAATGAGGACCTCGCGATCTAATTTATCTACACAAAATACAGACTCCAAATTACTATAATTACCCTTGCCCTCGAAATCCATGCATTCCCGGCGACATGCAAAAAATTCGCATCTCGTTCACGACAGTTATTACTAATATGAAACGTGAGATTCTTTTCGAAGGGCCCAATCATCTAGAAATGTCGTGTGGGGAAAAGGAACTTCGCATCTTATAGATAGGGTAGATGAGCTATTATTCCTGCTAACTGGAGAAACCGTGGTGAATGCAAAGTTATGTTCTTCAAGTAACAAGTCACGGAATTCTTCTAACGAGAAGCACTAGGAAGTTCCCTTCTTATTGTAGTATCCCTCCCTCTCTCTCTGCACGCGTACATAAGCGAGGCATTCGCTTCTGAATCGAGAAAGGAATTAGTTTAAAAGTTTCGTTCGAAGTTTTCTCTGTGAATGTCCACCATTTAGTTAAATAAAATACTCTTTTCCATGGCGATCGCTTTCATATCCACTTCCACATTCTAATAACAGTTTCGTTTGAAGCTTTCTCTTCGAATGTCCACCATTTATAATAGTTTAATAAAAATACTTTATTCTAAGACGCTCAATTTAATATGTCTTGAACATTATGAATTGAATTGCTCTAAACATAACTTATCTATCTTCTCTAATTATAAACATAACTTATATATCTTCTCTAATTCTAAGCATAACTTATCTACTCTAATTCTAAACATAACTTATCTATCTTCTCTAATTCTAGACATAACTTATATATCTTCTCTAATTCTAAACATAACTTATCTACTCTAATTCTAAACATAACTTATCTATCTTCTCTAATTCTAAACATAACTTATCTATCTTCTCTAATTCTAAACATAACTTATCTACTCTAATTCTAAACATAACTTATCTATCTTCTCTAATTCTAAACATAACTTATCTATCTTCTCTAATTCTAAACATAACTTATCTACTCTAATTCTAAACATAAATTATCTATCTTCTCTAATTCTAAACACAACTTATCTATCTTCTCTAATTCTAACTATAACTTATATATCTTTTCTAATTCTAAACATAACTTATGTCCAACATGATAGCCTTTTTATGACGGGGGAGGGGGGCTGTTTAGAGAGATAAATTAACTCGTTCCAATGCACGTTTTTGGCAATTTATAATTCAGCAAAGGGATTTAATACTTAAAATGCCTTTGTAAAGCAGATCTTCAAATTTAATTTTTTTCTATGCGTTATATAATTGCTTAAGGCTTCCAAATTAGATACATATTATTTTCCTTCATATAGTATACGAAAAAATAAGTTTTAAAGAAACATATTACATCGAGAGTTGCTTAAAATATCCACTAATTTTCCTTTTTCTATCGCTAATAGTAATTTACTACCGATTCTTGACACTTTTTCAATTTTATAATTCATTTAGAAAACTAAAACCTTGATTTTTAATTTTATTGACTATGTTCTTTAAATATATACTATGTTTTTTTTCACTCTTATGTTGTAAGATTTCTTTTCAGTATGGGAATATGAATAAATAAAAGTTTACTGTAATATTCATAATCACAGGTTTTTCATTTGCTCTTTTTCGAGTAACAAGACAGCTGCTGAGTAACCAAACAAACAATGATGCCTTAGAAGTATCGTTTTCCTTGTTTTTAACTACCATGTGCACAATTAAAATATTTCTGTGCTTAAAAGAAATATTTCTAAGAGATTTACAAAAAAACTTTGAATATTGGTTCATTTAGTTCCGTGATCAACCTTAACTGCAATTTTTAGTTTTATTTAAAGCATTAAAGTTTTCAAGAGAAAAGATAGAGCTTGCTTCTAACGAAAACCAAAAGAAATTTACATCTGCATTCGCGCTGTTTATTTGTCAGACTCAAAACATCACTGTGCAGTCATATTAGTTATTCAAAAATATGCAATGACCGGTAATTTATTATAAAAGAAATAGAGAAATACATTTTATACAAAATCTGCCAGATTTAAAACTTAAAAACATTTTGCAGTGAGTATTCTACAGTGCATCCTTCTGCAGAACTTGGAGAGATTAGGATTGAATATAACGGATAACATGCTTGCAATATGGATTTCTAACGATGCAGCGTACATTGTTCGGCTATTCACCTCTAAGTCCTGACAGTTACGTTCACGTTAGGACCCTGACCTCAACACCACTTTTTGCTCAAAAGGAAAAGTTTGTCTTATTACACTTTGCTTCTTTCCATTCCCAGCGGGGAGTGCCACCAATAACATCGAACTTCGGTGGCAATTATTTCCTAACTTGAGAAGATTGCCCAAGCGTTACTAATTACAACCGCGTACGGCTCAGAAAAAGGTTACCTAAAACGGGATGTGGAGGGCTTTTCCCTGTGATCATCCTCTTGGGAAAGTGTACCCGTGATTTCGCTGCTTCTTCCGTCAATTGTGATTACTTTCGAAACTGACATGAGACACTCGTGTGTGCTACCATTTGAGCCTCATGTGGAGTGCACCCCACTAAAGAGGATCGTTGCAAATTCCTCGATTTTCGAATAAAGAATCTGTTAATCATAAACTACCATTTTTATGAGTGGTATTCGAACAGGATACGAGTACAAATTTAAGTCCCACACCAGGATCTGAACTTAAACTATCATTGTTATAGCAAAATCGTGCTTTTGTGAAATTAATCTTTAAATAAAATTAGCCATGCATTAGTTCCATTTTAGTTTTTTCCACATTTATCATGGCAATTTATCTTTGCGTCGAAACCTGTCATGTAGCCTTTGGAGCACATCTGCTGCAAACTGTCCCCAGGTCAGGGCAGGGGGCAATTTGTTTCCCTACTTGGATCTTCTCTTTTCTTGGTGTAATAGGCAGTTTTGTACCAACCATGCTAAAGAGGTTCGTTACAAATTCCTCGACTGAAGCTGTTTACTATAAACTACCATTTTTTCATGAGTGGTATTCAAACAGAATATAGGTACAAAATTGGGGTCGTCACCAGTATCTGAACGCATTGTACCACTGTCATTGAAAAATCGTGCTTTTGTGAAATTAATCTTTCAAACATATTAGCCATGCATTAGTTCTAATTTAAAGCTTTTTCCACATTTATCATGGCGATTTATCTTCGCTTCAAAACCTGACATGTCGCCTCTGGAGCAAGTCTATTGCAAACGCTCCCCAAGTCAGGGCAGAGGGAAAATTTGTTTCCCTACTTGGATCTTCTCTTTTCTAGGTGCAATAGGGCCTTTTTGTACCGACGAGATATCTGTTGAAACATATGACGATTAAACAGCTTGGGTAAAGCTTTGATGCAGATTTGAAGATTGAAGAAACTAACATTGGTTTGATTGGTTTCTGTCTGTCTGTCTTTCTTATGATACACAGACGCTAATTAGATTGTGCACTTAGACTTTGCACTTAGACCAAACCATTGTGAACATCCATCCACGGGGATGGATTTTCGCGATTTGAACCAACAGACTGTTTAACTGAGCCCCAAAGTACTATCCACTCGGCTAACAGGTCGGACCTGTCATTGAACAGCTTATCTGGAAAAGTTCGAAAGATTTTCAAAGTGATTTCAAATGCCAGGCATTTGGCATAACACCATTGACCAACTGAATTTCTAATATATGAGGAGCCGTCATGACTTAATGGGTTTGCCCATTGCTTCATTCCAATTACTGAAATTATTTAAAATAGTTTTATTTCGTGTAAAAGTAGTGATATCCTGTTTAACTTTAAAAAAGTGTTCGTGTGATTTGCATTAAAGAGCGCAAATTCGTGATTCTTAATGCAATCATTGGCCACTTGGCCTAGTAATTGTAATTCAGCATTCTGTAAGATTACAAGTTTCTTCAAATTGAAGTTCCTTAAAACGAAATTTGCAACGAACTTTCCATCATTAGCATTACTATTAATTTACATTTTCCCATTGCGATAAAGCTCTACATATAGATTAGAAAATTTCCAATAGTTGTAGAGTTACTTCTTACAAGTCAGTCGTGATAAAGATTTCCCATAATCCATATTTATGTATCATACTTTTATGTAAACTTCTGAAAGTGTTTAACACTTTGTATAATGCACATACATTTAAAATAATAGTCGTCACGGTGAAATTAGGCGAGTCTAAAAGTAGCTTCAGCTATTTAACATAGAAATATATCAAATGAAAGTGTTCTCGTGACATAAATGCAAAACAACCGTACAATTTTCAACTGCAATAATCCTCAAGACAGAATCCATCTTACATGGGGTTACTAAACGTAAAAATTGGCGTAGCTGAAAAACTAAATTTCACTCCTGATAATTCAAGGGACGGTGGGACAAATAAAGCTCAATAATGTAGTTTTACAAAAAAACTATAACATTGAAACGCTCAAATATTTAAACCTTTTCGTACTCTATTTCTCAATGCTCTATATATATGTATATTGCTTGAGAAACTATTCATGTAAAGTGAAATATAGATGGTACTTGTGGTTTTGAGGTAGTCATGTCTTTACCTTCATACTACGGCCGGTTGTACCAAACTCAAAGAAAGAATTTAGACAGTGGCCATTACAGAAGTTGTACCTTGAAACTTCTAAGGATTGCGACAAGGAAAATTTAGACTATGGCCGCTACGGCAGTTGTTCCTTGAATGTTTTTAGAATCGCGCTTGTGAGTCAATTTTGCTAATTATGAGATATCAAGTTGGGAAAAAACTGTTTTATTCCTCCAACAGGAATGAAGATCCTAAAATAGAAAAAACTAATTGACCCTTGCCAAGAACTGGTGAGAGCTTGCAGCAGGTTTAGCACCAGATGAGGGAAACTACAAGACAGCTTCCGATGTGACGTAGAGCCATCAGGAGTGTTAACAGTTATTTCTCTATCTTCACTACAATAATCACTTTTCACCCATGATTGTTAAAGAAAGGTACCCGTGCATATGTCAAGCATCAAAACGGAATTATTACTAATAAAATCAATGGTTAATCATCCAGATTGACCTTACACAATGAAAATCCTTCCAGTTATTTCGCCACTTCCTTTTTTTCGTCGTCGGTTTGGAAAATCCGAGCCGAAACGTTCGTTCTCAGAGGTGCAAAGTGAAATTCGTATGCAAATCAGTTCACATCACTATGCGCTCTGACCGAATTTACAGAGCATCGTGCGACATTCGCCGACATTCTTTTTTAACTTTTGTGTCCATGGAAATGAAGCATGGGGTTGAACACAAAAGTATTTGGCAACGAAATCCTGTTGTAAAGTCTTGGAAATCGCTCCGAAAACAATCGGAAAGAACCCAAAACTGCTTCAGCGCTTCAGAAGTCACTCGGATGTAAGTGTCAGAGAAACTGAAATAAGAATGCACTAAAACGCGCGCGCGGAAATAATTCAAGTGTGATGTTCCGATTCTATTCTTGTGAAAGCTTTTATTCGTAATAACGGAACCGTGTCGTCAAAATTGTGTTTGAATAAATTTCCCTTTGAAAAAAGACGGTATCAATTTAAATTAAGATACAGCGGAATGTTTTGATGAAGGTAAGCAAAAAAGGTATTTTATGCTTATAAAAGTTATTTTGTGTCTTTTTAAATTGAATATTTTTAAGTAACTAAAGAATGCATGTAACATGCAACCCAATGGAAAAACTTATTTTCTCCAAATTCTTGCAGTTCAAGTTCTATAGATATAAAGAATAAATATTTCTTTACTGCAGATAAGGAGCTCATTTAAAATAGTTAAAATAAATTTTATCCTGTACTTTAATGTATTTTCATCTTAAATTTTACTAAACATACTGAAAAACTATCTTATTTAAATATGTGTTTTAGTCTTCTCCCATGTCGGTTGTGGTAATAGTTATATTAATTATAAACTTCTAGTGGGATAGACTAGAAAAGCTTTGGTTTTTTTTTATACCTTAACTTTGTTTGATACACAGTGAATAATATACCATTAATGAATAAGCATTCGTGTAATACATTACTTATTCACTGCATTTTTATTACTCTACTTTCATTTAATCCTCCTGAAAGGTCTACAACACATCCCCCCCCCCACCCTTATATACTATAGACAAATTAACAATTTGATGGTGCCTGTCCATCTTGTTACAAATGCAACAAGCGGGTGGTAATGTCTTTCATCCTTGAAAATAAATTCCTCAATTAAAGCATCATCAAAGACTTCACAATAAAAATGAAGGATCTTCATTTCATGTAGTTTCAGGAACATCGCCCAAGACTATTCGAAACGATTAGGAGATGCCAAATTCCAGGACATGCCCTCTTATTTCAACACCTGTTTTACATGCATCACCCATCCTCTCACATTGTACTTCGAAGCTATTATACTCTGGCGAAATCAACACCTTCAAATTCTTAAACATTAAAACAACACAGATAGGCATCTAATAACTATGCATGCGGGAGTCAATATCAAAGGGCCGATCTCTTTTCACTCAACTTGAACTCAGGCAGTACAGATTCCAGAGTCATTAGAAAACAAAAAGACCACAGAGATTATTCAGCACGATGAAGTAAGAAACCTCTCCCAACAACAAAGATCTGGGAGGAAGATGAACTTTTCTCATTCAAGATATACGTAACGCCTATTTTGATATTTCATTATCCTTCTAACCAGTTCTTCACTTTCTGAAAGAGAAAGGCAGCTATTTATGGCTGCATTATGGACAATGTTTATCAAGGCTTGAAACACTGGGAGGGTTACGTCTATGCTAAATCTACAGCCGCCATTACCTTTACCTCCCATTTAAATGCTTCTTTGGAAAGTATTATTCAAAAGACACAAAGAAACTATTGTGAAGACTCTCTTCCTATGTGTAGCTTCCTTGTGAGAACGGCTACTCTGATTAATTGTGAGAAAATGGTTTGCGCACACAATGCACGATGGTTCCTGCTGTATCTATGTTTCTTCAATGATGAGTGAGCAATTAAATTACCTATTCTTGGTGGCTATTGCTGATTTAATGGGACTTGTATTATTGTTTTTTGTTTACATTCCAACCTATTTCACAGGTATTAAGATTTTTTCACTAATATCTATCTCTATTTAAACTTAAACTTAGTTCTGTAGTACGTATTACTTAGTTTTTGCTGTCTAACTGGTACAGTGGGGGCAGTATTTGTATGCCATCAGTTGGTCGTGGTTTGTATGCACATGAATACTAGTTATTGTCCTATTTGGAGTAATGGTTGCTTACCCACTTCGCAAATAGCCGTCAGTTCGCACCTTGTACTGCCGAAGAATCGGTGATTGATATAAAAAATAAAAACAAATTATTGTTTCAGGCTTCTCAAAAGGAAATTACGTTATATCTACGTCAAATATTAACTGTCGAAGCGAAAACATTGAAATACTTATGAAATTTATGTATTAGTTAAACCCTATAACAATACATTAAAAAGTTCTAGAAATGAAGGTTCATATTTCTGTAGTCGTTTGAGCTGGTATCATGTGCTGTCAACGACGTTCTTTAGCAAAAAATATTTCTGATATCTATCCGCTTTAACCCATAAAAGTATTAAATTGAAGTTTTTTAAATTTAACTTTTGAACAAGTACATATGCTTTGTCTTTAAATTAGTTCTGCTTAGTTATAAGAGCATTTAACAATTTTGATCCATACAATAATTATATACACATTTAATATTGTTTCTTTTATAAATATAATTTACATCCCAGACGTTGAATCAATTCTGAATTAGATGAACATCATATTTACTTATCTCTTATATGCACAACAGTATGGTAGTCACGCATATAAAGATTGTATACTCCGAAAGTCACGTAAAAAAGTTCACAATCACATAACGAACTTGTAAATTGGTATGTAGGTTGCAACCGAAGCATCGCTTACTGCAGAAAAGAGGGTATCACTATAACCAGAGCAAAAGGACACCTTATTTAAATAAAGCGAGAAGAACTTAGGCATGTTGGAAACGTAGAATTCCCATATCGCTTTGGTAAATAAGCGCATTACAACAGGACGCTCCATTGAACAGAGAAGCGCATGGCTTCTGTAGCGATGAGCCTCATGGGATGGAAAATCAAGTAATGTCGATGGAGCTACGTGCAGGAATACTGTTCACAACAAACCGTTGTCACACGAACTGATAGTTGATGGGATCTCAATAATAATTCAGTGTTTTCATTACTCTCTAAGTCATATTTGGGCTGACTTTTGTTAGCTAATGGCTACTTCTAATTTTCAAAATGTGCCATGTTTATTACAGTTTAATAAAAATAATAACATGTTGCAATATGTGATAGAAATATGTAATCATGAAAAATTATCTTTGTTGAATACTTGTATTCCATGCTGATCAATAATTTATAGAAAAAATTACACCCAAATGTACACATCAAACTGTGGTATTACTCGAAAAATCGAAATGCAGCAATTTCCGCCATTTAAATAATTTGCTTTGACGTTTTAAGTTAAATATTTTTTTCACTGTCAGCTTATAAAAGTATAATCTTTTTCGTCTAAGTTGTAAAGAGCGTGCCAAATTCAGTATTAATGGTACCTTCGGAGGTACTACTACATCGCTCCACTCGACATTTACGTATCTTCTTGAAAAAACTAGGACACTTTAATTAGGTATAATCTCAGTATTAATGGTACCTAGCCCGACTTTGACACATACAAGATTCTAACTCGTATCCAAGTGCAACAGTCTACTAGTTTTTTTAAGAGAGACACCTTTAGCCACTTGGCCACTAGGTGTGGATAAAGTTAAATAACTTGATTAGAGAAAAACTTTAGAGCCTAATTTACATATCACTACTCGAAGAAAGTGACAAATAGCCAAAATACATTTTATAGGCAAAAGGAGCTTAGAAATCTTTGAGCATATTTTACTTCTCAATTTGATTGGGTTTTCTTACTGTGCAAGTCCCTCATTTAACCATGCTGTGCCAAACACAAGACAGAAACAGGAAGTAATAGACGGACATATACACAAGAAATGTTTTACTGATTCATGAAATAAGAAACACACCCAAGGTAGTGACATGAATCAAACCTGCTACTCTGACAACATATACGTTGTAATCGCAGTAGCAAAATCCCAATAAGTCCCTATGACCTTCCACAATATGAAATTTGCAGAATTCATTCGTATCAATAGAAAAACATGTATCGTATTTTTATATGCATCGTCCTTTGAGTTCCGTGTATTCTAGTCAAATATTTTAAGTATAGTCGAAAGATAGCCTCATTTATCTTCCAACGCCAGTTCAGAACGCTTGGATACTGTTTCAATTCACAATCTTTTTCAGTTGTTAAAACTTTATCACACTCGCATGTTTCTGCCCTTATCATGATTCAAAACAGGAAATAAGGAGTCATTAGAGAACTAAATTACTTTCAGTACCTTATAACAAATCATTAAACTCATCAATAAAAGCCCTTCGCTAATTATCGCCCACTGGTGACTGCCGCTAATGTCCCAAACTCCCTTCCGTCGCTTAGAGGTAAATCCAGTCGTCACCCAATTGAAGCCCTTTCCTTCAGCACAGATTAGAACTCCCCGTCTTGCCTGCTAAGTTTCGATCCTACGCTCCATTAAATCCTTTATTTCCGCCTCATTCCGTTTACTTTGCGGTAAGAACACGCGCTGGCGATTTGTTTTGTTTTGTCGCCTATCATGATACACAGATCTGAACCTCTAAAGGGTTTCCAATGATAAGAATACGAAAATATGTTGTCTCTCCAGTCCGATCATTGTTTGAGTTGTCAGCAAGTAACGGAACATCGAGGAAACGGGAAGTGCCGTTTTAACGTTATCACCAAATGATACACTTGACAAGGAAAGCAGGCTTTAAAGGTATTAACAGGTTCAGGAAATATAGGAGTTGCTTTTTTCTTCGACTTCCTAAAATGCATTGTTTAATATCTGAAAACTGATGATTACGTACTGTGACTTAATCCTTGGCCATGCGGACTGGTGGTTTTTGATTGATAATACAAACTCGTCTATTTTGAGTTCGTTTCAAAGATTTATTATTATACCATTGTTGGTATAAGCCCCTTAAAGGTTTATTTGTTATTTGATAGAAATGGCGTGGGTTTGCTATCGACAGTTTAATCTATATTCGGCTTAGTGACAGATTTCAGTATCCGATTAGTGGTGTAACCTAGTTCTGTCGCGAATAAAATACCCATGTATTGGAATAAAAATAGGACACATTCTTCAGTTAATAGCTGTACTTTAGTACAAATAGGACAATGTCCATTTTGTAAGATTTTTGGGTGCAGCTGATATAGCAATTTTTATTTTTGACTTTCATTACCGAGTACACAAAATTAATGTTCTACGTTTTTATTATTTCAAAATTTACTGACATTGGCCCTTTTCTATTACAAATTTCATGGCGCAACTTAGCCACCTTCAGCCATTCTTAAAAACCAAGACCAAATCTATTCCAACTTTCAATACTCTGAAGTGATTAGAGGACATAACTCCAAATCAGCGAATTTGGACAATGACTTTTTTCCCATCAAGGTACAGAAATAACTGTTGGTGGCTAATAAATCACATGTAAAATACTGCTAAGTTAGTACGATAACATTCTTATAAATGCTCGCGCGTATATTTTTTCTAGGTAACTCGCACGGTAACTAACGACTAACAAAATGTCAACCATTGAACTTGCCTTCCATAGTGTAAAGAAATACTTCTTAAGATACTAATTACATTACTGTATTCATGAAACAGCAATACATCCGATATACTTATAATTGCTTCGTTATTAATTCTCAACGCTATATTATTCAAAGTGTAAGAGGTTTTTTTCTATGGTTTAAATGTTCTGTATTTGACTAATCTAGTGCTTTCTTCCGCAGTTTCTAATTTATTTTGTTCTAAAGTCAGGAACACTGTAGGATAAACACTTATTTATAACTGAATAGAGAACACATATAACCATACTTTAAAACAATGTTCCTACGATATTTGTTTTGAAAATACATTTTAAGTGTTACAATAGCAAAACATGAAAAGATTAGATGGAATCTGCAAAGTTCCTTTGAAAGTCTTTTGAGGTTTAACAATCCGACAAAAGTATCGCTTACGAACATCTATCCACCTGGCATATCCGTATTTAGCAATGAATGGCTTCGACAAGGTAAAATAAAAGTGTTGAACACAAAACCAGTAATTCAAGAGCTGTTCGAAACAGACTTTAAAAAGTCAGTTCGTACTTCCTTTCTGATTTCATGGTCGGAACTAGTATTTCTGGTTTCCCGAATCTAGTTAAGTTTTTAAGCAGGGAGTAACGAGTATTAGTTTGAGGTACTGACCTTCGTCTGAACCGTCTGGACAGTCGGGAGAACCGTCTCGCACCCTCGCTAATGCTATGCAAAGTGGAGGATCTCCCCTGCAGGAGAATTCCGTCTTTGAATCGCATGCCGAATCTGAAAAATGAAAACAGCATAAGTTAATGAACTTTGACACAAGCAGTACGTAAATTGCAGAGTAAATGGAAAATTTAAGTAACTGATAAATATTCCAAAATGTTTCTAATCAATTATTATCTGCCACAATCTTTCCTCGTCAAAAATATGCTTAAACAAAATCTATACTGTTACAAATCAAAAGTTAAAATAATAGAAAAGTCGGTTTATGTCATGGTCACCAAGAGTCAAATTTAAGAGGGTCCGGGACACATCAAAAAAATTTTTTTATTAACTAATTCAGAATTTTGAATTTTTTTTGTACTGATTACCCATGTAACTAATAGACAAAATCACAACACAAAATTTTTCCAAAAGTTTTTTAAAAATTTTAAATTAAAATTTTTTTTTAAAAAGAGGGGTCATTTAAAATTGTTAAAACTCAAAATATTCTTGATCAATTTTCAAAATTTTTACAGTAAATTATTTACAAATTTATAAACTTTAATTTTGATTCAGCAATTTAAAAATATTAATTTAATAAAAAATAAAAAATATTTGAATGAAAACTTTTGAAAATTTTAAGGTACGTTTTTTTTTAAAAGTCATGTTTTTAAAAGTAAATATTTGTTTCAAATTTGCTGAATCAAAATTAAAGTATAATGTTTGAAAAAGATATATTCCAAATTTCAACCCTTAAACTTTATCGGTTTTCGACTTATAGCAATTTGAATACAGGAAATCTTGAAAAAATGAATCTTGGAGAAAAAAGGATTTAAAGTTTTAAAGACACATGTTGTTGCCATGACAACAACTGTCAAGAGTGTTAGATTTTCAAAACAACGCACCACAAAAATTATTATATCTCTAGTTCTAATTAAGATAGAAACATTATTTAGACGTCATTTTAAGCAAAACAACACAGATAATTTCTTAAAATAATAAAAAAAAATTCGAAAATTTGACGATTTTTGTGTCCCGGACCCCCTTAATTGAGATGAAGCTAGACTTTTATGAATCTCTGGCAAATGAGTTTGATGAAGCATTATCCAAAGCAAAATTTAGAATGAAGATAGCTAATAATACACAAAAACATCTATTTTTAATCTGTTATAATACATTATGTAACAATCTGCTCGTCGAAAATGTATTTAAACTTAATTTCTGCTGCTAGAAATCAATAGATAACCTTGTTGAAAAATCGGTTTATGTCATGGCTACCAAGAATCAAATTTACCTATGAGACGAAGCTAGACAATAGTGAATCTGGGGCAAATGAGTCTAATTCCGACCTTAGAATGAAGATAACTAATAATACGCAAAAAAAAATTTTAATCAATTATAATACATAATGCAACAATCTTTGTTCATGGAAAATGTGACTAAAGTTAAAAATGTGACTGAACTTAATAAAATATGATTAAACTTAAGGCTAAACATAATTTATGCTAGTGGAAATCAAAAGCTAACATAGAAAAGTCTCTTGATGCCATGGCCACCAAGAGTCAAATTGAACTATGAGACCAGAAGCTAGACTTTTGAGGATCTGGTGCAAACGAGATTAATGCTACCTTGTCCAAAGCAAAATTTTGAATGAAGGTATTTAATACTAATAAAAAAAATTTTGAATCAATTATAATGCAAAATGTAACAATCTTTGCTTGTCAAAAATGTGTTTAAACATCGTTTATGCTGTAAGAAATCAAACCTAAACTAATAGAAACGTCGGTTGGTGTCAGGGCCACCATGAGTCAAGTTGAACTATGAGACGAAGCTATACTTTTAAGGATCTGGGGCAAACGAAGTTGATGCTGTCCTGCCCGAAGCAATTTACATTATTTACAAAGAAGATAAGTAATAATAATACAAAAGTATTTTTAATCGATAATGATGTAAAACGCAATCTTTGCTCGTTAAAAATGTGTTTCAACAAAATGTGTGATGTAAGAAATTAAAACCTAAAAGAATTGAAAAGTAGTTTGATGCCATGGTCACCAGAAGTCAAAGAGAACCATGATACGAAGATAGACTTTCGTGAACCTGGGGCAATCGAGGTTGAAGTCGCTTTGTCCAAAGCAAAATTTACGTATTTAAAATTAAGGTAATTATGACAAAGTAAATTCGTGCCATAATCAATTTCTTAATATATTGATGATCCCAATATTATTTCGAATGAAATTAATTATCAACTCGCATGAAAACTACCATAGGGACTAGTTTGGATAATAGCTTCAATTAATTATTCTTCCTGGAAAAAGTAACAAAAAAGCGTTCGGGTTTGTTCTCTCGGAAGATAAATGTAACAATAATTTGGAAGATAAATTTAATTATTTGCCTCTTCTCTGAATAGCAATACCATTACAGGATGTAGATTAAAGGCTAATTTGGTAATTGGTAATTTTAATTAACGTCGTACTAGAGCAACACACTAGGATCAATCCCCTAAGGACTCCGAGGATTACACCACGTAATTTTGAACTATGGTCAGATGACGAGTAGATGAAAGAATAATACACTTTAAAGCGCTGTTGGAGAATAACATTAACTTCAAACGCACAGCACTGGAAAATATTTCTGTGACAAGAGCAAGTTTGAGTTTAAAACCCCCCACTTTAATACTTTCTGGGGGCTATTCGTCACTAGCAAAATTGACCAGATCTTAATAGACGAAATGTCTCGGCATTAGAAGAAAACTGACCAGATCTTGATCTCGTCATCATAAAAGAATCGAGATATCTCGTCATTAGTGAAATTTGAAAGATCGTTATGGACGAGATATCTCGTCGAAACACTTTGGAGGGTTAGTTAAATTTTCTGAAATGGTATCCCTTTAAATATTGGCACTCGTGGCTTAGAAACTTTTATCTGCGTAAACACATCGGAAATAAAGCTTTTCCCGAAAAAACTCACCTATATTCTACGAAACTGTCAGAATGACTGGGCAATTTAAAATATGTTTAGGGGTACGTTCACGCATAGGACATTTACTGCATTTTTGATAATAACGTGTTTAATCACTATTTACTTATATTTCTCTAAGATGGGGATTTCTGAATCTTGTAAAAGCTTTGGTAATAGTTTCGTATTTATTTCATGGATATGATGGCACTTTAATTGATTAATCTCAATCTATACCACGCCTCGACATTTATGGAAATTGAGGTATGATTGAGGTTGGACTTGGGATCTGCAGAAGACATTTTATTTCCATTCTGCAACTAAAAAATCTAGGTTGTCCGTTATCACCCGTGGACACGCACTCAAGAGGTTAAGGGCTCCCCATGGGAAACAGAACATGAAGACATTAAAATATTCTAATTATTATTAATTCTTCTGTTAAGCCATAAAAAAGGGTCTTATTTAAACGTCACTAAAATTGGATAATAATATTTTGTCAGACATGAGTATAAAAACTTACGGTTATAAATCATACTCTGAATATTCGATTCAACTCATATAAATTTAATAAATAACTAAAATATTTTCATTTAAGGAACTAATGATTAAGAGGAACTCGTATACAAATTCATTTTATAAAGTCAGAATGAAAACTTCACTGATTCTTTGTTAGTTTTATAAATTCTCTTTCAAAGTATTTTGTGCAAAGTATTTTACTCCGTAAAATATTCAGTTGTAAAAAAAATAACTTTATTTTTTTTCATTAACCCAAATAGAATTCTAAAAAAAATATATTGAAAATGTTCTACTCATTTCTATCGAAATAGAGAAAAAATTTTCATACTTAAGGAAAGATTTTTCTTTTACATCGTTTAAAATATTCTCGCTTATCTACTACTTCTATTCATTGAAAAGTTTATAAAATCCCACAAAGCATCCATGTTACAGTGTCAGTGGCATTTCCATTTGACAAATCTTTGCTAAAAAGTGATATTGAATTCATCCCTCTGCTAAATGAAAGTTATTTAACGGTTGAAAGAAAATAATCAATTTCTTAGTTAATATACACACTTCACAATCTTACTGATAGAAGACGATTTTAAACAAATCCTGTTTCATTCTTTAGTAGAACAAAATGGTAAAATTCATTCATTTTACTTCGCTTTTATTGAAGAAAATAGTAGAGTTGGTTTTTGAGATTAGTGCATATTTAAGCCTACTTGTTAAAGACATATAGTTTCGTATACAAATGTGTTAAATAGGAAAATTACTCATATTATAACCCTTTACTTGTTCCTTGTATAAATGTATTCAGAGTTCTTTCAAGAATAACAAAAGATATAACATATAAATAGGTAAAATTTCTAATGTATGTTTCAAATTTTTAAGGAATTGAATGCATTTTTCTATTTAGATAAATGTAATTATTTCCACCCTTTTCAATAGCTGTGATATGAAAAAATTTGTGATTGTTTAAGACTACTATTTTTAGATTTGAATTTAAGATATCAAGAGTTCATACACTTTCATAGAAATTTGTTAACAATGTATATACTATGGAGTTTTTGAAAATTATTCGAGATTACTAATTTTTTTTTAAGTGAAATTTTTTAACGAACGAAAACTTTTTTTCACACAGACAACACTTATATCTAAATATCCAGCATTCACAATAAAATAATCAGCAATCGGGTCACCCAAACGACAACAAAAGAATTGTGCGATCAACTCCACATAATGAATTCTGTATAAAAGCCCAACCTTGTTGCTCCTTTCATTCCAAATCCTCACGAGCCATTTTTATTTCGTGTCAGGACTCAAGTAAACCGTCACTAACGCATCCCCCACCTATCCTTAGTGCTACTTTTTCTTCGACTGTATAAAAGCCCTAACACAAATCAGTGTCGCCGACATGGAAAAAGGAAAAGAGTTATTTCTGTACACCGTAAAAATGGGTCATCCAGCTGAACTTGGTCATCCAGATGCTCCGAAACGCTGGTAATTAAGGCACGAGCTGTCAACTGATGGTTGATGAGTGGAACATTGAAACTTTTTAAAACATTACAATAGTTGACACAAAATGAACCTGAAGATGTTCAACCTCAAATGGAAAACATAAACATAAATAAGAATCTCTGAATCTTAACCTTTTATGAGCATTTACATTTTTTTTAACCCAGAGAACATTTGTGATGTATACAAGTTGCAGCATTATTTTATTTTTAATTTTTTTCCAATGTCATACCTCGGTTAGTTTGTTTTCGAGTCGAAAATTGCCCTATAGTGGTCAGTCTCTGGTGTAAAAACCAACTGATGTAGGGTCAACGGTGCTGTCAACTGATGGTTGCTGAGTGGAAAGTTGAAACGTTTGTAACATTACAATAATTGACACAAAATGAACCTGGAGAGATTCAACCTCAAAAGGAATACATCAACACAAAAAAGGCTCTTTCAATCTGAATCCTTTGAGCATTTACATTTGTTTTGACCCAAAGAACGTTTGTGATACAAGTTGTGACATTATTTTACCTCTAACTTTTTCCAAAGTCCAATTTTCACCCCTGTTAGTTTGCCTTCGAGTCTAAAATTGCCTCATATTGGTCAGTCTCTGGTGTAAAAACCTGTCTCAAACTTTCATCAGTTGTAGAAAGGAGACAATTTGTTTTTGTTTTTTACATGGATTTCCATTCCCTTTGTGGAAATAGGTCAGTTTTGTCTCGACTAGATATCTTGTCTTTAGCAAAATTGACCAGATTTTCTACGAGATATATCGTCGAAACGCTTGGAAGGTTAATGTACACATAACCCTTCAAAGGTTGGAACACATATTCCTTCAAAAGTTGGAGCACATAATCCTTCAAATACTTTTGTGAAGAACGTGTTAGTCTCAGTGTTAACTAACCCGGGGCACCGGAAAGAATCTGCCACATCGCAACCATGATGAGCAGGGAAGAATAAATGCCTTCCAGAAGAATTCTTGATATTTACTAATATGATAAGTCTCAAAAAACAATTGTTAGTAATTTTTATTAAATAATATTAATTTTTATAATGCTATATTAAAATATTGTATAGTATAATATTAAGAATTTTAATAAATAATATTAAACATTACAACCATGATTCGACATTATCTCCCTTTCCTTATAGTGTGTTGAGGTAGCAGGAAATTCTTGCGCTCAAGTGCTATATGTAAAACAATCCGTGTAATTGTCTTCTCATAAACTAATTATACGCATTGGGGAATAATTCAAATGGATGCTCGTCTAGTAACGGAAGGAGCCCACTCAATACCTTAAAATGCATGGACACATTACGATTGTCTTATAATGCGATTGTAATTCTGATTTAACATACGGAGGCTCTTAACATTAGTAAACCCCAGAGTTCCGACTACAAGCTCTAATTAATCAGATTAGTATACCAACATATACGAAGCACTGTTCTCAAAAGGGGAATGTGATACATCGGGATTTGGCTTCCAGATGCATTAAGGCTAAGCATTACACCGGAACCTGGAAGTGAGGATATCATGTGATCACTGTATCATGACCATTTTCCCGATCGAGTATACAAATCTCTACCATTAACATACATTCCTTTCTTAGTTTTATAGGATTTTTTGATCAAACCTTATGACTAGTTTTCAACCTACCTTGCCTTTTTGGTCAGTTCGTAAATATCAGATAATCATAAAAGTTCTGAACGTATTTTCGTGTGATAGTTAAATGCTACAAAAATATTTCAAAGAGCAGTTTACTCATCAAAATAAGCACCATCATATTCGACAACTCTTTCGAAATTGGATACTTTAATTTATATACGAGATCCTTTTTCTGTCTAGCCGGTATTAGAGGGTTGTAGTATTTTGGCGGTAGAACGGTATATTTTATGTTTAAAATCTAATTTTCTAATTTTAATTTAATTTAATTTTCTAATAATTTTCTATAATCTAATATTGAACGCGATTGTAACATGTCACCAATAGAAATTCTAAGGAATTAATTCCGCATTGGTAAATTATAATTGATTGATAGATGCCTATTATATAAACACCAAATGTCACCAAAGCGACGATAAACTTCATTTTTAAGTAATCCTAATGAGTCATGCAAGAGTACTTGGAAAATAAAATTTCCTTTTTCCGTCTGGTTTATCTGTTTACACTGAAAATCCTCATTCAATTCCGTAGACAATCAAAATGTGTTGTGATTAGAATAAAAAAAACTGGACAACACTGAATTTACCTATACTTCATTTCTAAACACCTTCTTTCGTATTTGGTTGTTTAGAACAAGAAATGGTGATAATCACTTGTTGATATGTCAGGGGAATCAGGTGAGTGAGGCAATAGTTCCTATTCCAAAGCGATAAACAAAATGAAACTATCGATGTCTGTGCTTTTTAACTGTCCTGTTAGAATATTTTTCTGTTCACAAGTGCGGGTTGTATTTCGAATTAATGCATCGTGCACAAGTTCTAACTGGCAATTGTTGGCTCAGTTATTTTTTGCATTTGATTTGGTTTGATTTTCCTTTGGAAAGAACCCCGTGGTACGCAATATCTGTCAAAGTTACACACAGTGTAAGCATCTTCAATGATCTGGAACTATTCAGGTACCCAGAAAAAATAGTGGGATTATTTTCTCAAAGTATTAGTGCGTTTTCATGGTTTATATAAGACAATTATACAATAACAACGGTATTTAAATAGTTGAATTTAATAAAATAATGATTTGATATGAAAAAGTATAGAAAACTGATGGTTCCCCTTGCTTTAAAATATTTAAATTATGCGCATTAAAATAGGACAAAATGTTCAACCGGACACGTATATTTCGTACTTTAATCCTAAGCAAAAAAGCAAAATTATTTTATTCTCAATGAAATTGAATTTTTTTATTATAAACAGATTTTTTTTTTAATTTTAATGCATTGAAATGAAAATTGAAATGAAAATTGAATTTAATAATGCATTGATTTGATAGAGGCCGGTGATTATGAAAGTGGTCAGGTCAAAAATTTGAAAATGTTTAGTTTGTTGCTTTAATTTGTATAGCAACTACCAAAATTGTTAGTAACCAAAGATTTGTTTTAAAACTTAGCATTATTGGAATTAATATTTTGCTATATTGCAAAACATATTTTTTACTTTATCCAAACTCAAAACTACAAATATCTCGAAACGAAAAATGTGACTCAGGCCACTTTCATAATAGCTATTGCAAAAAAATGTAAAGCTCTCAGGAATCCATTCCTTAAAAATGTTGCTAATACCATTTTTTTAAATGATAAAAAATGACTGTCAATGACTGGCAAATTTCATTTTGTAAACCTACTCTAAGCGAAGTAGCAAATTACATTTGATTTTACAGTCAAATGTAATTTTCCACTACAATCATAGACAAATATTTAGTAAAATCTTTTGACACGTCAAAATAAATATAATTTATAATTCCACTAGGCAGTAAAATTCAGATCTAGAACTCTAGAACTTTTAAGTCCTTTAAATATTGATGATTTTACAAAACTGCTAACTTCGTTTGGTATAACTATAAGTTACGGTAAACAACGAAATCAAAACTAATGATAATTTAATTCATAATTCTGCACAATTGACTAAACCATACGATATTAATACTTTAAAAGAGTGGTTTAATTTAAAACCAGTGAGAACATTCTTTAAAGTTTAATTTGAACAGGTTTTTCTTCCAAGAACCTGCATGCAAAGACGGAATGCTTAAACAATAACCCTTTCACATTTATATGATGAAACAAATTAAAATTACTGTTATTTAACATTCTCTTCCCTGGAGCAGTTTTCTCCACGTAAAAACAATTTACCGCACTTCAACTGTACGCACACTTAACTCAACACATTCTTTCACGCAGTAAAACTTAATGATCATCCACGTGTGTCGTATTCCTTTCCGTCCCATTTGACCTCTTAACACAGCGCTTCTCCAAAGCGAATTTATATCATCTGCGCCAAAACTAAGAATAACTGGAATCTCTTCTGGAAGACATTTGCAAGATTAACGCATCTTTTCGGTCGTGTCCCACTGAACTCAGAACTTCTGCTGCCCGGGGCCCTTCACGACACCCAAAGCTTGAGGGAAAAGTAAAACAAAAAACTTCCGTTTAAGTCGGCGTTACCGTCACGAAAAGAGCAATTGGCAGGTTTTTGTTTGGAGAAAATGTGATGCGCGTGTTTGTTTACCAGAGCGTATATGAGGGGAATTTTCTATGAAGAGCTAAATGTAGGTGACTGTGTACAGTTTCTGCTGGGATACGTGTTTCCTATAGGTATTCCGAACGTGACGTCAGCGTAGAAGAATTATAAAAAGTAGAGTGATCAATGGTTGGTTGTTTTATTTCGCAGGGGTTTTCACTTGGCCATGCTACACTAGACACGAGGTAGACAATATCAATAAAAGACATACACACACAGGAGCGGAAAGTACTTAACTACATACGTTGCAGAACAAAGTCTTTGTAGATCAATTTTTCCTTGATTTTATCAAAATTTTGGCCGATTTTTTTTCAATCATAAGTTACGATGTTCTGCAGTGCAGAGTGCGATCCATGCCAGACCTTTTTTTTTTCTTTTCCAGCTACAGAACAACCTCACTACACGGCCCAAATTACCACAAACACTTGATAAATAACACATCTTCTATGTCAATGACAAAATATTTAACTTCAAAAGTTATCGACAGAATTTCAAATTCTGAAAGTATACCTTGGTTTTAAATAAAGTAAGTTAATTCATTTTGATGTTTTATTATAAATATGTAATACATATTTAGCCGATAATTGTGTTTTACGCCTGTTTTTTATTTGACTGCAGTTTTGCCTGCCTAACAATTTCAATTGCTTGGAGTTGTGTTGCCGAACACTGAATATAATTATGCACCTGTCCACACACAGTGAAAGTTTTACTGACACAGAAGATATAAATGCATCCAGGGAGGAATGCACTTGACAGGAATTGAACCTGTGCCACTTATGGTTCGAAAGAGTGAGGTATGGAGACCTTTTTAAGTACCCAAGATCATATGAACGAAGCTAGGAACTAAAATTCATTACAACAGTTAAGGCTTCCAGAGATCTATAATAATCCCTAACATAAAATTTTTCAAATCATTGAAAACTTAATTGTAAAGACGAAATATTCCCTCTTCTTTATGTTGTCTTCCTTTAGATAACTACTTAAAGTGTTTTGAAATATAATTGTTCGCCAAAGCAATTAGAACCTCAAAACAATGCTGAGTTACACAACTTTTAAATTTGTAGTGTGAAAACATTATTCCACACCCGAATAGTAATCCCCTTTTACCCTACTGCAGCAGTAACGCGAACCTAAAACCTTAGTAAGGTATCACCCTTTAAATCGTTAGAAACAAAAACAACTTTCCCCACCCCAGGTTTCATAACAAGCTCACTTTTAAATACAAACACAGAAGCACACAATTAAATCAAGCACGGCACTATCGACAAGACGTTTCTCAACTTAATCCCACAATAGGTACATCATAATGACAATCTTTTCGTCATCCTTTCTTCTGTTCACTCTCGAAGCATACCCTTAATTTCTGACTCAAGCCCACTTTGTAACATGGTAATGGGCAGAATGTGTACGCTAATATAGAGGACCAAACAATGGGCATCCATTACCCCCTAAACAGCGGCAACCGCTGCCAATTAGGCTTTTGTTTCGGATTGAGTAACCTCTATGGATTTTTAACATCTCGCGAAAAAGAGACACATTGTTCCGTTGCACCTTGCAGCGTCCTACATACCGGGCCAAATGATACGAGGCATTGTGCCACGGATAAGGGCTTTTCTCCCAACTCCGCTCGGTTTGTGAAACACGCCGAAACTCAATTAATGCCACACGTGATTGGATAAAGAGCTATTGATCCGTGGTTAAATCTGACCCATATTTGGAGAACTTTGTGGAGTATTTATCAACAAAGGTTTGGGCTTGAGGAAATCGGCAGTTTGGGATTGTTTGCTTTTCGAGACAATTTATAATCAATCATATTCGGAGGTTTTAGGGGAAAATTCCCACACATCAGGATATGATCAAGCTACATGAATCATCTAAAGACAACATACCATCGGCTTATAAGAGAAACATACTAAGTCAAGGTTTTCGAGATATGATTTTGTCTTAGATTTTCAATCCCAGAAGGTGTTCATCTGTAGACTGGTGTAGTCCGTTAAGTCATTTTTGTTTTGCCCGAAGGTTACATTTTGTTTGAGAAACACACTTAGTGAATATAGCAAAAAGGAAGACCATTTCCTCTTTGTTTTTTCAGCACTGTGTTATTTTAACCTAGTGTGTTTTTCTTACTGACATACCTCGCATTTATGATTGAGCGGTAGCTAAGGTTACCAACCGTTCCTGATTGGCTGGGATTGTCCCGGAATTAAAGTTACTGTCCAGAATCCCAGTTGAATGTTAAACTGTCCCAGAATTTCAGATAAAGCTATCGACCAATATCCCCTACACTCCAAAATACTTATTTCTATTGCACATGGCTTCGTGTCCATCAAACATCCGTACCCCTACTATCCCAAGTCAATACTATATACCGTCACACAAAGTGCAGAAGAAAGTATGTTAAAAATTCTATTTTTTCTTTTATTATTGCTTTATGTGGCATTTTATGATTTCCATCAGGTGTCAAAATCTCATATGTCATCAGCTGATCCAATAAACTAATAACAAAACCCAAAGTATATAGTAAAAGTATCAAATCGTACAGAAACAATTCATTTTTTGGTTTTCCTGAAAAATGCAGCTTTTAGACATACACCATTTTGCACTTTGAGTGAAATATCAATATTTCAGTTTTGCGTCTCGGAATTGCTTCAAAAAAAGTTGGCAAACCAAGCCATAGCATTAATAATTGCTGAACCCCATCTGAATACTCTCATCTAATCTTTTACAAATTGATTAATATTTAGTGGAGAACATATTGAATTTTTAATTAGCAAGCCGATGATATAATGATGTGTAAACGAATATTTTTTATAAATTTATTTAATATGCAATAACAGTATTTTTAAGTATCCGTAAAAAGTTTTATCAAATGTAAACACTTAACTTTTACTTTGAAGAAAACCAACAAACCACAACGCACACAATAAATAATACAATATTCGACAAATCGTGGTTTGGTAGATAAGCTTACCATTTATCTGTTGATAAATATCATTACTTTTGATTTTTCGTTATAGAAATAAACAAAATTTTATAAAAATCAAACTTCTGACTTGAAATAATAAAAATTAAAAATCTAAATATTAAAAATTACACACTATAGAAACCATATCATAGTGTAAAGAATTCTTATTTTACTCGACCATTTACATTATTTTTTTCATAATAATCTACCTTTTAAGATTGAGAAATGTATAAACAACCTACAAAGAATATTAAGCATCTAAAATTACTTTGTCTTGAGAGAAGAATAAGTCATTTCTTAAAATAGGTATTGATGCTTTCATGCACTAATTATGATCATCTGCTTATATGTGAATTAAAATAAAGTGAACACGTAGAAATAGGTTTAAAAGTGGTTTCAAGGACATTTGTTTCTGGATACATAGATTCTTAAGTTCAAAAAAATAACTTTCCCATATAAGCATTCTGAAACATTAGGGCATAAAGATTTTATCTAAATTCATGAACACCTTCATTGAGAGTTAGTTCGATTGGATTTATGTAAAATATTTTATTTAATTCCCCAAATCAATTTTATAACTTAAATCGTGTAATCTATTGTTAGTCTTATGGAATGCATTTATAATTATAGTACTTCTCGGCACTCTTTTCATTGGTAGACAGACTATTGTGCAACTACATACATTTAAACTTATATCTCTTGGATTGATCTGTATAGTTTATTATATACTGGACATATTTGGTCCGTCTGCACCAAACACAAAACAGGTACCGTCAAGTAATGGACATACACTCGCAAAAAAATTTACTCACACGGAATAAATAAATATATCCAATGTAAGTCACAGAAATCACACTTACTCTGTTTACAACTTCGATTCATCTAGAACCAAACCATGTCCTCTTCTTCAGTACCCCATTTCTTATTAGTTGTCCCAATTAATTCACTCTTTCAAAATTTATTAAAAATAAATTTTAAGCCAAAACACACATTGATCCTACATTCCACAAAAGATCCTATATCCTACAGAAAGCATGTCAGTGACCATGCTTATTTCAGCCCACATAGTTTCATAGGAATGTTGTTGGAACAAAGTGTGACATGCCTACATTGAGGTTTAATAGATAACCCCTCATTAATCCACCAAGTTGATCAACGAGCTATTTCGTCTGTCAAGATATAACCAATTTTGCTAACCACTAAATATCTCGTCATCAATGTATTACCAATTTCTTTGTGGATATTGACGAAATTAAGGTCTGGTCCATTCCTTCTTATGAGGAAATGTCTTGTCCATCACTCTCTGGTCACTTTTGCAAATAGCGAGATACATCGTCGATGAAACGAGGGTTAACGCGTAGTCCTCTTTTTTAGACTTTTCCGGATCATTGATACCGGATCCGATATCACTAAACGGGAGTAAATGTTGCGTGCTCCCGAACTAGGTTGTCTTTTCGCCTTGGGATTTTGTTCTTCCGTCAAAGGAGGGAGAGCGAAAAGGGAAGATCGTTAATTACTGAACAGTATCGGCCGAGGTCATCTCTGATTCGATTTTCACCATTCACTTCTGCTAACGATTGTTCCTGAGACTGTCGCGACACGTACCCACGAGCAGGTGAAAATAATGAATCGTTAGGTCGGAGGGAGGGGGGTGAGCTAACGATGTTTCTTTTTTTCCCCTTCGTCGCTATATAAGCGCCGAAAGACGCGTCAATTGATTCGGAAACAAGCATTCCCGATTGTTTTTATTGGTTACCTGCTGAATAACCCGGCGTTGCTCGAGTTTCAAACATGACTGCGACAGCTAAAATATGACCTCGACATTGCCCTGTGTTAACGCATACAAAAACCCTGTAGAACGTGTTTCCTTGTCAATGTCCATGTATTGCAGAAAAACAAACTTTATATTTTAAAATTGGGGCTTAGAGGGGCAATTTTAAGACTACCTGTGAACTTAGAATTTGCTTACTTCATGTCTACAAATTGATCTTAATACAGGAAATAAATAGCATAGGCTTTCCCCAGCGTTCTAAAGTATAAGTGTACCAAATTTCGTGTTGATTTGTCAAACGGTGTAGATTTGTATAGAGAATATACACACACATCCTTTTTCCCTATATATATATTTCTTCAGATAGGTAAAAAGTATCAGAAGCTTATATAAGATGCTCTGATTGATTCTTATTATTCTCGCAGAGTCTTATACAATCAGTAAATTGTGTAAGACTCTTCGATAATTATATTCGTTGAATAAATTAGCATATGACTCAATATTCGATATAATAAAATAAGATTAAAATAGTAAAGCATTAAATTATTTAATAACTATTGGTTAAAAATTGTATCCAATGTTTTATTCAGCTTTAATTTATAATAAGATAATTTTTTATGTTTCACAAAACATATTTTGATGACCTAAGGATCCATTGTGGTGTTGACCATAATGCTAAACAGTATAAGCTCAAGTGCCATCTCTCTTCTCCAGAGCCGATTCTAACGGCATCGAGTCTTTCGTGATCGGTTGGAGTATTATACTTATGTCATCGAAAACTATTAGAAGAATTTTTGCTTCAGGATTTGAGTTTGTTGTAGATATGAGAGTGTGTTTGCATATATATACAAAGTCACGGCAATGTTTATTACGTGAAATGCAAATATGTTGCTGAAGAAGATGTGAACAATATAACACCTAATGATTACAAACTCATATACGGCATGTGACACACAATACGAACATAGTGTACAATGAAAAGAAAGGCCATTTAATTACTTCATGAAAGCATTACCTTTCTATAAAATATAAAATCACATACCTGCATCATGGTATGTCTTTTATCTGTAATACATTCTAAGGAACTCAGCGTTTTACATAGAACTAACGAAATATGCAGGTGAATAGTCTATTTTAATTATATTACATATAGTAAGTACTAAGGAGAGAAAATGCAACTTTAAATTCGCATCTTAGGGCATTAAGACTTCTTTTCTGACAGTTTTCTTAAAGGTAATTTAGACAGTACACATTGGGAATCAAAATTAGGTGGTTTTGTCTTCTCTTTCTTTTCGGGATTAATTAACCTTGGGTCGTTACCAATATCTTCAGAGCGACGTAAATTTAATAACCTACCTCAATAATAAACTTCTGTATTTAGACTGTTTACATAGTTTGAGTTTGTTCAGAAAATCCTAATACAACTTCCCGTAATGTTAGTTTGTCAAATTGTTAAGAACTTATAAAAACTGAATTCAATAAGAAAATCAGATTTATACAAGTCTAAAAAAGTTCAAATATAAATTTTAGGTTCTTATAATAATGTATGAATGTTCTACTGATCTATTTTCAGTAAAAATGCAAACTCAAAGGAGGAAACCAACTCTTTTACATATAAATACCTAACCATGCTTCCAAAACAACCTACAAAAGCATCAACTACAAAAGCATCTTTGTCTATTCCCACGCTGTACCGGTCAATGTTACGGTTAATGTGGTGTAAAAAGACCAATTTATCATTGAAAGATACCCGTGAGAATGTCCAAACGCTTTGTGCCATACAAAACGACGAACGTGATTTAAATAGTCTCATATGTTATTCAAGGTTAGTACACACAAACGCGCTCTGATGAAAATAAGATCTTATTTGCAGTGTTCGATTGTCAACCTTGGCTGACTGAGCATGAAGATATCTCGAATGGGTCGAAGGCATAAAGGTCGAAACACAGTTTCAGTCAACCTGAAAAAACTGTGTTGAATATAATACGTGGATGGATTTTGATGATCAATCAATGGCTGTTGAATTATGTTTTACTGGCATAGAATGGAGAGGAGGAACTTCGGCTCATCTTTCAAGCACAAATCAATAAAATGAGGCGTGGGAATGTATTTTCTGCAAAGACAGTAAATATTACATTTCTTGTTATTGTAACCTAATTTCACTCACCTAGATTCAAAATGTTTGTTTGCGCTTTTTCGAAATACACGTTCATTCGGAAATATTCTACCTACATGGATACAACTGCACGTTAAACTCATTTTCATCATGTGGATAAGAATTTTGATAAGTTGAGAAACGTTAATGGGTCCAATGTGAATTATTTCCCATGCATTACCAATAATTTAGTTCAAATAATAGTTTGTATTTATATAAAATAAATTGACTCCATTTAGTAAGTGAATTCAATTCATTTGTATTCACTTACTTCACTTCATTTGTATTCATTTGAATTCATTCAATTGTAAAAAAGAAATATTTATGCAAAAGATTGCAATGATTACCCTCAAAAACGTTTTTGACAAAATCAATTAAAACAAGATATGCAAGGAGCATTTTTAAATCAGACAGTTGTCCAACAATCTGATTCAGAGAAAAAGTGTTTTTGTATTGGATATGCTATGTTTTATGCTTTTGGATATGTAAATCCGTGAAAAACTATTTAAATTGAAAATATAATTTTATACCGGTTAATATTTAACCGCTAAATTAGCTTTAAAAAGGGAATTTTTCAGTTGATATTGGTGATTTTGAAAGTCTACCGACTTTTTAAGATTCTTATCTAACCTAATGACTTAAAGAAATTCTAAAAGAACTTTTTAAAAAATGTAGCTTCTTTTGAAGAAAAATGGGTTTCGTTTGAATAAACTTAAAGAAACATGGCATTGAAAAAAATTCGATTTCAAGTGAAAACGTAATGTTCTGTAACAAATGTTAAATAAAAATGAGGAATACGGAACTGGTTGTTAAGTGTTCTTTTAATGCCTTGAAAAGTATATTAGAACAGAGACAAAAGTTATAAACAAAACAAAGCATGGCTTAGACGAGTTGACTTTTTAGACATCAAATCAGCTGACTCCTTTACTCAATATTTTATTTTATAAAAGAACCACTTGCCTTTCGCATTTTTATTTGACTACTTTATTCAAAAGGACAGTAAATTCTTTATTACGTTTATTGCATTTAAGTTAAATTTCCATAAGTTTTTTGTGATTTACTTTTTCTATTTATCTTGCAATTTAAATAGCTTAGTTATGGAACTATAAAAATACTAATGAAATTGTTGTGCATATAACTGTTGTCTTTCATTTCTGTACCAGTGTACCTTCTATAAATCCACGTAGATCTTGTAGAATATATCTCAATGAAAATACGATTTCTTTTTGTGTTCTTTACCTCATCTTAAACGTTGCATAGTTAGTTTTAAAACACCATGCATTATATGAAGTAAAATATGTATAATTTTTCAACTACTTTACAAGATTTTTCAGGTATATTTACACACATTTACAAATCATTTTTTATCTTCACCACTACAGCCGTTGCTTTTCAAATCAATACGGCAGAATTGATGTCAAAGGCTTGAAAACTAAACCGACTCCTATTCTTCTCTAAACATATTTCAAATTAATGAACTTTTGTTTACTGAACGACAGCCCCATTGTTTATATGAACAAATGATTAACCGCTCTTAGCCATCCCTTCCCAAATCAGACTCCATCACGAAATATGAAACAATAACTAACTCAGGAAGCGCATCCTTATTTCGCTTTCTGTCTTACTCACCAGTTCACACAAAAGCAGTGAACAAAACGAAAACGCCGACGAGTTTTCACTTCCACCACTGACAACTATCACCTCTTTGAAGACTGGGAGAAAATATGAATGGGTATTTCGTGTCCACTGTCAGTAAAGGAAAAGAAAACGCCCAGTGTTCTTCAAGTCCAGCATGCCAGTGGACTCAGTGGTCATCGTGCCAATTTCGTTCCGCTGTTGGGTGGACTCTCTTGGACTGACCTTACGCGCCGGAACAATGAGTCTTTTCTCCATTCACCTAGTGTTCGTCGGCACGTGGGCGTTCGAACTCGCCCGCCTTTCGTGTTTAGTGGTCATCAGCTACTCTGGAACCTTTGATTTGGAAATAATTTCTAAACGAAATGGCACGCTTGTGTTCGATTTAACAGATATTCTATCGTGTATTGGTCACCGAGTAGCCACAAAAATCGCTCTTGAATATGTATGATGAAATCTCACTATTTACCTTTGTAACGTAATTGACAGGAACCTTTAATTCAGAAATAATTTTATGCGAAATAACAAGTGCGTGTTCAATAGCTATTCTATCGTGTATTGGTCATGAAAGGACTACAGAAAGCGCGTAAGAATATGTCTGATGATGTATCACTATTTACTTTTATAATGCAATCAAAATCATTATTACTACTATTTTTATCACAAGGATATTAATATCCAATGAATAACATATCATGTAAACCTCCAATTTAATACAATTTCTAACAGACTTGATAACGAGACCATAGCCGAAATGAAGATTGCTTCAGGATGCTTACATTACAAGTTTTAACGACATCTTTGAACTTAAGAAAAATCCTAAAAATTCATTGTTTCTATTATAATAGTCATCGAGGAAGCATTAAGCTAATTCATTGCCCTTAACTAGTGTACAAAAATTTAGATCATTTTATAGTTGTAACCATCCAATATATTAGTCGTTGGAGGAAGATTAATGACAAACTGGTGATGCTATTTTAAACAAACTTAAGACATGCTCCAAGTACATAAATATTCATATCCAATGGTTCCATCTCAAGTAGACTTTAAATTTAAGGTAATTGTTGATAGACTTGGTAAGATAGCCACGGCCGACCCAAACGGCCGTACCAAAAGAAAAACAACTGAGAAATTTCAATTTAAATACCCTATTTTCATGCAGTGTTTCCAACTTTCCACTCTAACCCTTCTCCGTCTTTGCACCTGACCTGGACGCCACAAGTTTGACAAAATCTGCAACTTCAGCAATACATAATTTCGTGCTGGTAAACAACCATTTAAGTATTAATGAAACTGTATGTTTGTGATAAACTTTTACCCCTGTTTTTTTGGCCCCATTTGAAAAATTGGAATAGTTATATTAACTAAGCTATTAATAAAATTAGGTATTACTTCCAAGACTTACAAGTATTAGCTTTATGGAAAATGAAGACAAAGGATATAGATTCGAATAGTATTGATGTAATCCTATACGTTTGATTATTTCAATGCTATTTTGATATCAAACTTAGAATTACATATCCAAAACATTTTATTTGCTATTATATTCATTATATTATATATTATATAATTTGAATACATAAATTCACAAAATAATAATTTTTTACACTTCAATTAAATATAATATAATCTTACAGTTGTTACGTAATTATAGCTATTATGATCAATTTATAATATTTTAGTATGATTTAAAGAACTATTTTTTTTACTTATATTTATGTAGAACATCGAAATGACAGTATTGAAAAGGAATGTAAATTTTTGGGAAACACTTAAATACTACACTTACTATGATTGCACTTAATTGGATAAGAAAATATTCCCCGTGAGGAAAGATTGCAACTTATATCAATATCTTACTACTGCAATAGTTGGACTCAGTACATGAAAAAAATCAATCATCTGTCATGTTTTTAGGAATTGCATTATTTTTCAGCCTAAACAAAAAAACAAAAACAAAAATAATGTAAAAATAATTAGCATTTATTTTTTTAAATTAACACGCTTAAATAAATTGAAATAATAAACCTCGAAACTCTTACGGTACCAATACTTGAATCAGACACAGACACTTCAATTACCATCGGAAAAGAGTTTAGAAAATAAAGAACAAAATAATTTTCAGTCTTTTGCTTCTGCTGTATCAAATTTCCCGACAAACCTACCAAAATTTTTTAATATGTCCTCGATTCATGTGGAATTAATTGTTGAGCCTTTTTTCGAGGGTCACGTTTTACTTATATTTCCTAAAAGCTAAAGATTCTGTCACGTCGAAAACAAGATTAACGATTTGTTACCAAGAAAACCTTCCCTTCCAATTTTCATTTTCATGAACTCGGTAGGGCGTAAGATTATAATTATAGGGAGAGATGATTTGTAAAGAGGCACTTCCGCATAATGTGCCTTGTCTCTTTTATTTTAAGAATTGAACTTTGAATACAATTGTTATTCATAATTATTACTTTAATTACCTGAAAATTTACTTGATTCAAACAACTGGAAAAGTCAATAATTCAACCACAATTCAATATATTTCTGATACGATCAAGATAGTCGATGCATTAGGGTCACAAATGTATATATATCCCTTTTTTTTAACTATGCAATGTGTAAGTAATCGATTTCTGAATGTACCTGATGCAATACAATTTATTCATCGGATGTTAAAAAGATAATTAATAAACGCCTCACTGCATTTCCACAAAGGACAAATGGCAACGGTCTCGGATCAATCCCGAAGGGAAAGATCTGAGGACATATCCACGTAATTTTAAACCATGGTTTGAGGACGAGTAATTCATCGGAAATGGCATGTGTAACAATCCAGTCAGACAATCGAACATAAATCTTAAAATTCGTATAATGATAGTTTAATTTTACATGTTGAGAAACATTTGATAGGTAATTTCTACTCCTCGTGGAATGGAAGTGAAGTCGGAACAATTCGATCGAAAGTTTGAATGCATCTCTTCTTTTATCGTCAAACCTTGGAATATAGTTATTTGATTGTTAAAATTTCTCTACAGAATTTTTTGTAAACAAATTTAAAATAATTTAAATATTGATTTGAAACGGTGAAAAGTAAAATAAATAAGTACATTGAAACAAAATGTAGCATCGAAAGAATTGAACCTTCTTTTCGACATCAAGTGAAAAATTACATAAATATGGAATAATGACTAAGAATTAAATATCATTAATGGCGTCTTTCCTCACGTTTTGATCATGCAAGTACTTTCTTCGGTTAACGAAAAATAATTGTTGAGTACAAACAAGTTCAGATACAAACCGAACCAGCCAAGTACTTTCCTTTTTTACCATTTTCTACATAGAATATTGGAGAGATCTGAGTGTTTAGTCTCATTTATTCTGTGAAGCAGATCATATTTGATGTGAGAGCCCAAAACAAGAAGAAACTGGTTCGAGCTTCCTGAAATCAAAACGTGTCGGAACTTTTAATTAGAACGATTTAGTCCTTGATGTTCTTATTTGCATCTCAATCTGACCTATTTTTGAAGTCAACACGTGCAAGGATATGGTTTTTCTGCTATACTAGTGTCATCGCACACATGGATATCCACGAGTTTTTACACCTACGACGATTACGTGAAATAGAATAATACGGATTTCTGCATATGGTGATTCAGATTAATGTTCTGGCGAATTCCTATACTTTAGTTTGTCATCATAAAAAACTTACTATTAGAAAAAGCATTCAAATCAAGTATTTAATAAACCATTTATTTTCTATTTGTGTAAAAGTTCTAAACGTAAATTTTTAAACATCTCAGTTTTACCGAAATTTTTCCATACGAAACTATAAAATAAAGCCTTTTGTACTTTACATATGCCGAAAATGAAACTACCCGAAGTTCGAGAAATTTATTTTTCAAAGTGCAACCAATTGTGTTGCAGTGGCGATTCTTGTTTTTAGCACCATGAATGCTACTTTGCGGAGACATATCGTAAAATTAAATGCTAATTTAAATGTAGTAGTCCCATTTTCTCACTTTTCATGTACCTCCTGATATCAAATCGTTCACTTTGGTGACAGTTGCGGAAACATTTTTAAGAGTTAGATAATCTAATATTTGTTTTAGAAATATAAAATATTTTTTATTTGACTAATTAGTTACGAAAACCCATTTATAATAGAACATGTCGTTTTAAAAAACCTATATGAAATTATAGATCGTACTTGAGTTGATATATGGACCGTTGTAACTATGTATATATTCAACATCTGTGTTTGGTTTCAATGTAGCTTCAGATTAGAGTACACATGCAAGATACACGTTTGAAAATAAAAGAACCATACCATTCATTCCAAGTGAGATTGTATGTAGCATGTAATTTGTTTGACATGTATACTTTAAAGTTTTACGATAAATTAAGCGTATAAGATATTACTATCAATAAACAAGACAATATTGAAAAGTCTGTATGTGAAAAGTGGCGGAGTTGTTAGAGAGTAAAAACTCATAGTACCAATACTATGCTGTATGTAATTTAATTCATATTAACTGCGCCTTCCTAATTTTCCTATATTTTCCAGTAATAAAATAGGATAACTGAATAGGATTATTAAGCATATAAAAATTTCATTTATAAGATGAATTTTGCAAAAATTATATCGAAAACTTAATGCTGCATTCAAGTATTTAAGTGATTCTGTGTTTTTGTTTATGGAAGGAGCTATGTTTTATACATCATACCAGTCTTGTATAGCTCTTAATGACTTGAATTTTAGATATACCAAAAGAACGATTGATATTTAGATTTGACGCAAATATTACTTTCAACATTTCAAGTGCATGCAAATCTCAAAGAAAAACTGAACATGCGCTATAAAATGACCAAAAAAAAACTGAAAATTAGAATTACTGTTAAATTTAGCTGCAAAATATAAGGCAAGCATCTTTTCTGGTTTTTTTTCTTTATTAGTACTTTATTAGTATTAGTACATTGTAGTGCACAAAACGAAGTGTATGACTGCAATTATTTTCTTTGTTAACTTACTTCCAGGCCAAAATTTCAAAATTATTATTTTTAATTTACATAGATTACATACATTAATTTAAGCTATATTTACACTACCCTACAATCATGGACCGGACAGCAAGATGTGATGGTATAAGGGAAAACATACGTGCTTTAATAGGGGGATGGTCCCTGACGTGCTGTAATTACACTAGCAACCATTATGAGCATACTTTCAACAATGTTTTGATACACAGCTATGGATATTTGTGTCCATTCCTTCTGCAAAAATGTCGCCAGCTCAGCTGTAGATTTCGGACGTAGTTCCCTGCTCCGTAAGCGTCTCTCTGACTCGTCCCACCAATTTTCTATTGGGTTTAGGTCGGGACTCTGAGCAGGCCAGTAAAAACGTTTTACATGTATATCTTGATACCACTCTTGACAGCGGCTGCAACATAACATGGAGTGTCGTCGTTCTGGAAGTAACATTCGTCCATTCCATAAAATTTCCAGAGTGTAGAAAGAACCTGATTGTCCAAAATAATCACGTAGGCTTCGGAATTCAATTGACCAGGAACAACATGCAAAGGTCCCAGGCCATACCACGAAATACACCCCCAAACAAGCAGTCGTATTTTATGAAAATCCGCTGGCATCTAGTCCATTATTGTAGGGTAGTGTATAAATATTTATATATTTTCTTAAATAAATATATTTAAAAATTCAATACTACAAAAAGAAATATTTAAAATTTAGGAAAACTCCTTCCTTAATCTAATCCAACTTATTGATGATGTTGTTTAAGGAAGAAAGACAGTTCAAAAATGCTTATTGATTATTTTAATTGGACATAATATTTAAATTTATGTGTCACATTTACGAGATACATAGAAAGAGCATAATATTTACATGATACAATACAAATAATTTCAGATAAGCAGTTATATAATATCACTCAATGTATAAATCATGGGTTTTAAGAAGGCTGGTCAGTTATTTTTCTTTCTTATCGCTACACCCACATCTCTTTGTGTGCTCTAATTTCTTCTATTTTTACAAGGAGGAAAAGCTTACCCTTGATAAGGAAGCAAACCGAAAGTGACTCGTAAGTTGGGCGTGGGGAAAATAAACTCAAAACTGTGGAAAAGCCGTCGGATAACATTTCTTTTTGTTTTGCTCTTTGATTGTTCATTCGAAAACGGATGAAAGTTGCGCATTAGGAAATTTAATTATAGAACAGTACGTCGAAAGACGTTTGATGAAATTTGTTTTTCCTTTTTAGACTTTCATTCTACTTTGGATAAAAGGTCAGTTTCATCTAGACGAGCTATCTCGTCCTTTCTAAAACTGACCTTATCTTGGACGAGAAATATCGTCGTAATTCTTGAAGTGTTAAATGTAGAACGAAATTTTAGGGAGTAATTTTCTTCATCACAAGGAAGTTGTGTATTCAATATTAAGAACAGCAAGTCATGTTATTATTTTCGACATGCAGGGGAAAAGTATAACACATTCATTTAAAACAAATTTGAATATCGTATTGTAAGCTAAGCAAATAAAATTATTGTTTATAAGCAATGTAGGTTGAAATATTTTGAGCAAATTGCAATGCGATTAATGGTCGTTAAAGTGAATCGACAAAATTTTCTTTTCTAAAAAACTGGACATAGAGCTCAATAATGAGTTCAACAGAAATATGTCAAGTGGTCTCTCTTAGGAAGCTCACATCGTTGGATAATGTAAACACCCGTTATTTATAGGAAAATTAATACATTTTAAAAGCACAATGCACAAGGACCTGGTATGAAATTCATAGTAAACCTCAAATTCTTAGATATGCAACCATGTTAACACGACATCTAACCAATTTTAAAAAATTTCATATTGTATGGAAAGAAAATCTTGTACATTGAATCTATATAGATCTATGATTCTGTATGTGTAGATTATCCCTTGAACCAAAGCTTTTACCTCCGTATTGACGAATATTGCAAATTGTATCTTCAAAATATCAGTTATACTTTCAAAGCATAGTATGGATGTTGGGTCACCAGTGCAATGATACTGAGCCTCGAATAAACATTTTAATGTCTATAGGAGCTGAGTATAAAGGAAAGAAATTGACACGTAAACAGACTCTGATTTACAAACTTCCTTTTCAATTGCCTTTCATCAAAAACATATAGATTTTCTCACCTAAATCTCTATCACGTATGCATACGCTATTTAAATAGATCTACCTATCAACATACATACACATTCAGCATTCAATCTAGTGTTTACTCAACTCTGTCTGTCTTATGTTTGGCACTGGTTGGCCAAACCAAATAGGCCCCGTTGCGCCATAAAAACCAAAATATAACCAATCATCAATATGGCATGCCCATCTCTTTGTGAAGAAGATAGTTTTTCAGTATTTTTTTATATCAACGGGAAAATTACATTTTCGTGTTTTCATTTGGAGTGGCATCCCCTCTATTAACCTTTAGACGAGGGTTGGTACAGCAGTTGTACCTTGGTCGCGCCAAGAAATAATTTAGCATACGGCCAGTACAGAAGTTGTATCTTGAAAGTTACAAAAATCGCGCCACGAAATAATTTAGACTATGGCTGGGTACAGCAGTTGTATCTTGAAAGTTGTAAGAATCGCGCCAAGAAAGAATGTAGACAGCGGCCGGTACAGCAGTTGTACCTTGGAAGTTATAAGAATCGCGCCAAGAAAGAATTTAGATTACAGCTGGTACAGCAATTGTACCTTAAAAGTTATGAGAATTGCGCCAAGATATAATCGCATCAGTTATATCTATAGCCGTAGTCAAAAGCTTATATCGCTAATTTTGCTTACCGAACTACCAATATGCTAGCGTCAAAGAATAATGCTCTAAAGGAATAGTGAAATCAAATCTCTTATGAAGCAAATTTAAATACAAATTTCAAAAGGAGTTTAATTTCTAGTATGGTTCTGCTTGCATAAATATCTGACTTGAGTACTATGTCAATATGCCACCCAGTTTCCCAGCACTGGCATGGGCATTAAGTGCCTCTTCCGAACGCATTGCTGACCATGAAGGGAATTTGCCTCGGGACGTCTCTTCCACTGTTCTTCGTGACATTTCCCAGATTTCTCTCTCTAGGGAACTAATTTTTTTTTCTTTTCGTTCTCTGTCCCCGATTCTGGCATCCAAAACCTAAACAGCTCCCAGCTATCATACTCTGGCAAAATTTCATTTAACACTCCTGCTGCAGAAGTAGGGAATGCGGGTTATGTTGGCAAAAGAGAGAGACTCCCCAACCTGTTGCTGTGACCCACTTAGCAGACGCAGGTCACACTGCTTCAGTTCACTGGTTGAACCGTGCCGACGATAAACCGGTCCCTATGGGCAAAGGAGCCGTCGGACACTTTTTCCGGATTGTGGGACTGGGACCTCTGTGCCTCATCACACACATCGACATATCCGATTGTTAATTCGATTAATTAAAATTCCTTTCGATTGCTTCCCAGCCAAGAAAGTTCCGTACCAATTAGACACTCTTCGACGGATGTCATTAACATACAATGTAGTTGCCTTGCCGTGGTTTGATTGATGTAATTTAGTGTTGACTTTTAGTTTCATACGGTGGGTAAGGAATGGAAGTTCGTACGGGAAGAAATGTTGTTAATGGCTAAGGTACACTAAAGTTGCTGGACCGTTCAATGCATAACGGAATTCGGTGTTAATGACCGAATTCAATCGGTGTTCATTGACATTTACCGTAGTTTAACAGGGATTGCGAGGTTTTTATCAGGGTTGGCCTTATCTCTTATTCTATCGTAGACTAATCTGATACTGTCTCCTCTATTCCCTATAAAAGAAAAGATTAATTTATTCATCTACTTAATGGATACGATACACCAACGTTGTTGGACCATTCACTGTATAATGGAATTCGGTGTTAATGACCGAATTTAATCGGTGTTTATTAACAAGTGCCGAAGTTTTACAAGGGGTGAGAGGTTTTTATCAGGGTTGGACTTATCCTTTTCTACAGTAGACTAACCTAATATTGTATCCTCTATTCCCTATAAAACAAAATATTGATATATTCATCTACAACAGAAATAATTGCGTTGGGTCGCTTGCTTTCATTACACGTCATGGAATGGAAGTTTGTATGGGAAGAAATGCTGGTTAATGACTACGGTACACTAACGTTGCTGGACCATTCACAGCATAACGGAATTCGATGTTAATGACCGAATTCAATCGTTGTTCATTGACAGGTTCCTTAGTTTTACAGGCTAGAGAGTGGGAAAAGTTTTTAATCATATCTTATTTTTTTCTGTTTCAAGTTAACTTAATACTTCCCTCCTCTATTCCTGATACGACACAACCCAGCTGTATCAATATACAATAAAACTTATTGTGTGTGGGGTGACCGGCTTCCATTTACATATCCTCATAATTATATAATTAGTACTTTAAATATATTTTAAATAATTATTTCTATGCTTATTTCACTAATGTACGTGCCACAAAGTGTATTATTTGTACATTGACAAATATCAACAACCGGGTACAAAATATGTCACATCAACCGTCATGGGATTCATTCGGCGACTTTACTGCATAGTTTAAATTTGCTTGACTCCAGCCTTGGAGCTGTAGAATGTTGCAAAGAATGCATTAAAGATTTCAATTCTGATGGCATTAATCCGTTGTTTAATTACAAAAGGCAATGAGAAATCTGGAATATAGAAGTCAGAACAGAAAGGAGGACAAAAAAAGGAAATAGGATTAGTTTTCAAAACAATTCTCAATCGCCCTTAACAAGCTATTGTGGTGCTTTTGAAGTGGGTTTACAGAAGCTAATTGTGCTGGGTACCTAAGACGGGTACCTTTCCAAAAACATTGTGTTAAAAATAAAAATTAATGGAAGTTAATGGAAATTAATGGCCCCCATAGGCTGCAATTGCAATAGCAGCTCTTTTGGGCATACTTTCAACAAGGTCCATATCCAACATATCCATACGCAGCTATGGATATTTGTGTCCATTCCTTCTGCAAGAATGTCGACAGCTTAGCTGCAGATTTCAAACGTAGTTCTCTGGTCTTTAAACGTCTCTTTAATTCGTTCCACAAATGTTCTATGGGGTTTAGGTCGGGACTCTGAGCAGTTCATGGAAGACGTTTTACATCCATATCTTGATACCATTGCTTGACAGAGGCTGCGACATAACATGGAGCGTTGTCACCCTAGAAGTAGCATTCGACCATTCCATAAAATTGCCAGAGCGTAGTAAGAACCTAGCTGCCCAAAATGTTCATCTAGGCGTCGGCTTTTAATTTACCAAGACCAGCATGCAAAGGTCCCTGTATATACCACAAAAACACCCCAAAACAAGTAGTCGGATTTTATACAAATCCGCTGGCGCCCGGTCTATTATTGCAGGGTAGTTCATTATATATATATATATATATATATATATATATGTGTGTGTGTGTTCTTAATGAATTTAAGGTCTATCTATGGCTGTGTGTAAGTAGATTTATTTCCCCATTAAAAAGATGCATTCAGTTTGAAAAAGTACCATTTTAATTGGCCCATTACTCCTTTTATTTGCTTCTAATCACGTTATTAGAACTGTTTGGGTATAGCTTATATTTTTTATATTACTATCAGACTCAAGTATTGAAACTGTGTTAATATTTATTTCCTTATCCTTACTGTGTGATAGCAGTTGGCATACGAAATAAAGAAGCATTTCAAACCTTACTTACACTTTAATATGCTAAATTATATATTTTATCGACAAGATCTATTTAATATAAATAATTGATATGGTATTCCACCAAATGATATAAAACTCTACGAAAATTGCACAGCATTTCCTGTAATTACTATTATTAATTCTTATTTTCGATAAAGTACGTAACAGAAAGTTCACACTTCTATCACGGTACCAAAATTTCCATCTAAAGATCTCATCAATTGCATCTCATTCAAAGTTAAATCGGAAATGTCCGTCGTTCGAGATTATTTTCGAGTTCACTTATGTTTTCTTTTCT
The DNA here is from genome assembly GCA_947359465.1 of Metellina segmentata. Taxonomy (NCBI): domain Eukaryota; kingdom Metazoa; phylum Arthropoda; class Arachnida; order Araneae; family Tetragnathidae; genus Metellina; species Metellina segmentata. Next base: position 91,552,969 of record OX375879.1, read on the forward strand.
ACTTTGATTTTTTATTCTAGATTTCTCTCTTTCTGAAATTATGCAGCTAAAGAATACAATTGAATCAATGAGCTCTTTTAAGCTAATTTGATCAATATTTTACAGCTGTAGATTCAAGAATCAAGCATGCGTTAGCGAATTGGCAAACGAATTCAGTGGTGGTTTATTTTATTGTTTACGTGCGTTTTAATCTTTCTACATTACACAAATAAGATCTATATGTGAGCTACATATATTAGTGAAACAAAATAATTGGAGGTAGTAAAAGTCTATAGTTGATAAAGACCTGCAATAGAAAAGAGAAATGTTCCAAAATATAATATTAAATTTACTTTTTATTTTGAAGCGATACTTAAGCTATGCTACATATTCGAGTAAACATTGAGAATTAAAAAATATATAAAATTATATATCTTCTGTTTATAGAAAGGCTGACATGTAATTATAATCATCATTTCTAAATACCTCAAGAAATCCAATTTTGCCGAGTGAACCGAATTTTTTTCTTTCTGACGCTATTACCTTTCCACTATTGCCTCCTCAACTACAATCTGTATATTAATCCACATTCTACAAAATTGTATTTTATCAATGAAGTAGTTACAAGGTAAGGATTGGTGGGTAATAATTTCTGACTCCATCTCTCATCATAACACTATTAGGTGATACGAAGACGTACTTCAATGTTCAATATTCATTGCTTTTAATATTAATAATACTGAACGTTTAGCCCTATGAAAAAGATTTCAAAGGTTCTTCGAATCGTTGTGGAATATTGCTAAGAGGCAGAGAGAACTTTTCCAATCGTTGCTTGAGCCTCATCGCTTACCCTCATTAGTTCCGCGGTCACGGAAGCCTTTGCAAGCATCATTGAATCTTCATTTTTCAGACGCCGTGCTTAACAGGCAAGACTTTTAGCTCGCGAAGTTTTGATGTAACCGTCGCTTCCGCTTGCTTAAATCCGTTAGTTTTAGGAACAGACAGCCGCAACTTTTTTCGTCTTGCCATCGGGTTGAAGTGATTGATAAAACGGGTCTCTTTTTTTATACGTGTGTTAGCGTAACGCTACGTAAAGTTGCTAATAAAGTGGAACACGTGTGTGTATTTTTCTTTTGTTCCAACGGGACAGTAGAAAATGGCGGTTTAGAAATTCTGTAACCTGTTCCTGTTACTTCAATCAGGCGTGGAAGGAATTGGAATTTAGTCAAGGTCCATTCAATTAAACAAAGAGAACATTAACATATTTGGCGTTACAGTCTAGCATAGTCACGATGTTGGTATTTTCTTATTGAAATAAAAGTATGTGTAATCGGAGAAGTTTAATTAGCATTCAAATTTTTAGAATTAATTAAGCTGTAAAGAATGAGTTGTGTTTAGAAGCAGATATCAACATATCTTAATGTATATCGAGTTTGGCATAACTTAGCCAACTCTGGTTCATGGTCCACTAAAAACAAAAACATAATCGATTTTTAAGTATATATATTTGACAATGGTAAGTCAAATTCCCTTCTCGACACACGAAATGGTTACAATTTATAAGGGCATTTTTATTTAATTAAAAAACTTATATGTAGGCTGTAAAGATTCTGGCATTCATAAATCAGTCCAGTAAGAATGAACTTTTAAAAGTCTTTAAGGTACTGAAGTTAGGTACAAAAAAAGCATAAAGGGTTTTCATCGTGTATAGTTCATTAAAAAGTCATCATTGAGAAATACTCACTGTGTAACAGAAAAAAACAGAATGATATATGCAAAGTATTATTTAATCATGCAATAATTACTTTATGTTAAATAATGCAACGGGTGTTATTTTAAAACTGTAGAAATCACAGAGTGCTCTATTCAAACAGTATAACTCGTAAGTTTTGTTAAACCTAATAAAAATTCTATGTGTAACTGACTAAATAAAATAATAGAACTTAGAAGGGGTGCAATGAGCAGTATTAAACGTAGTGCACTCTGAACAATACTAAATCTGCTACAAATCTTGCAACGACTACGCCCAGCATTTATAAAGTGAAGATGTTCATGCACACTATTGGAAGCTTAACGAACTTTTGAAGCTAATGTACCTGTTGAACTTTTCACTACTTTTTGTCTTTAAGTTTTGAATTACAGTAAGTAGAGGTAGTATGTAATCAACTAAAGGTGAGTTACGTTTAAACATTATTGCTGGCAAGAAATTTGATTTGCTTTTAAAAATTCTTCAAAATACTCTAACTCAAAATGTAGGATCTTTTTAATGAAGGGAATTTAATTTATCAAAACCGTCCCGCCCTAAGGCATACGGTGTAGTTTTGGGTTGTGAGCAACCCCGCACATCACATGCGTTGCCGCCTATGTTTCTCAATATTGCAATACAATTACACTCACTTACAAACGTCATTTTTGTTTCTGATGTCATCCTTTTCTATAAAATTGAACGTCGTGAGCGCTATGCTAGAGAGATAAAGCTTATAATTTAAATGTATTGATTTATTTGCAACATAAAATAATGGCATACATAATTCACACGATTTTAAAGGGAATGTTTAGGAATGTAATACTTTAATAGCGCGTACTTAACACCCCCCCCCCTCTCTCTCTCTCAAGTGACAAGATACCTCGTTCACCAAAATATGACCAATATTTCTAATGACGAGATATCTCGTCATCAAGATATTATCGATTTTTTTATAGTGACGAGATCAAGATCTCGTAAGTTTTCTTCTAATAACGAGAGACGACGAGATTTCATCCGTCCATCTGGTCAGTGCTGCCAATGATGAGATACCTCGTCGAGTCAACCACCAGAATGGTTTAAGACCCTAAATGATGGTTTCATTTCTTCCTGGGTATATTTCTCACCGTGCAAATCAAGTTGTCCTTGTATGTGTTTGATTATTTACTTCCTGTCAGTTTTGCGTAGTTTGACCAAATGTGGTCCTTGCTCAATAAACCCAACCAACCAAAACTGACACAACGTAAGTTATGAATATTGTGGACAGGACTTTAAATTGTAACATGTATACAATTTTATACAGTTTAAATCTTAATTTCTGATAAAAGTAATATTTATTTTTGAATAAGATAATTTTATTTTAGAGAAAAGTACACAAAATGTGTGAATTTTTGCAACGATAAAATAGGGATTTGCTTAATTAAGAATAAAATGATTTTTCTAAATGTATGCGGTCTATAATTAGTTCTCGTATAACAAAATTACCTATCAGAGAGACAAACCTAACCCTAAATGTAAAACCAAAAGGTAAGCAGTGCTTCCTTGACTTTATATTACGAATTTTGTTCTAAAGCATCCTTAAATTAATATTTGTTAATTTTATTGTGATCCAACCAATAGAAACCAACAAACCAAAGAACATTATAAGTTTAATTCCTCATTTAATTTAACAGTTAACAACGAATCAAATGAGCTATCCATATTATAGGATTAGTTACACTGTATTTAATTGATTAAAACTAACTTTTGATTTGTTTAAAAAAAAGCATCATCAGTTTATTCTGAATCAAGCGATAAATTTGTTCACCAAGGTAAACAAGTTAAGTTGATACTCTCCCTTCTTCTCTATTAATGCCACAGATGAGTCAGTCAGTCAAAAGACGATGTAATTTATCAATGAAAACTCCGTTTACTTTCCCTGCTTGAAACAATAGCTATTACTCTTAACATTCTTGTCCGAAAGTAACATTGTACATTGAAACTACGACATCCCGTTTTCCTGTCTTCTAAATCCTTGTGTATCTTTCTTAAATAGTAGTACTACTTATTCAATGGGGGGAAATGTTTCTTTACATTGGTTGTACTTGACAGCTGTACTTTTACAGAGTTTCTTACCCCATTTCCTTTTGCTTTAAAATCAAATTTACAAGGATTGGGGAAATTGCTCAATCAAGACGAAAAACAAATCATATGTTGACAAATACGGAAATGTTCCCTTCTTCCGTCTTAGACAGTGTTTTTATACTGTTAACTCTTCAAGTATAATTGAAGTTTGGAAAGAAGAATTTGTTTCAAATTCGATATAAATAAACTTCATTTATCAATATTTGCTGGAAATGAACCTTCTTTATTTATTATTCGGTTTATCCGTAACTAAATTTGAGCTTCAACTGCAATAGTTTATTAGGTTAAATTTAATTTATCATTAAATAAATGGTTGAATTAACCGTCCTAGGTGTTATTGTCTCGACGAGGTATATTGTCAGTAGCAACTTGGCCAGATCTTAATAGACGAGATACCTCGTCAGATCAAGAAATGTTTCATATCTTGATCTCGTCATCATAAAAATACTGCAATGTCCTGATGTATTAGCAAATTTGTTGGATCTTAATAGACGAGATGTCTCGTCGAAACGAATTGAGGGTTGAATATCAGCAAGCAAACGTTTCCTGATCATTTGAAAAAATTACAACTTTCGCGCAGTACCCATGTTAAAATAAGCTTGAAAACTGAATAAAATTGAAAACTATGTATAAACACGAATTACTTTATCAAATCGTGAATTTAATTGCGACCAGTTTAGTTTTTATGAAGTTTCTTTAATCAATCAATTACACAAATAAGTTCTTTAAACTATTTTCAATAGAGGACTTTGAAATATATGCTTAGATTGTTAAAATACAGAGTATTGAATATCAGCAACCAAACATTTCCTGATCATTTGAAAAACTAATAGAAATTACGCGCTGTACTCGTGTTAAGGTGGAAAACTGAACGAAATTGAAAACTTTGTCTCTTTTATTTAACAAACACGAAACACTATCAAAACATGAACTTAATTGCGAACTTAAAGTTCTTTAAGTTACTTTTTCACATAGGAATTTGAAATATCTGCATAGATTGTTAAAAGACAGAGTATATATAGGGCATTAAGCTACAAAAGACCAAAGAAAAAATAATGTACTACTTCCTTAAGTGCTTCACGATAGTTTTCACGTTATTTTTTGTTTTCTTTAGGCTCATCGTCACGAATTACTATGTAAAAAGAAAACCACTTTAACAAAACCGGATCTGTCCCTTCTCGTCGCTTCTCTTTGAGCGTGAAGCGTTTTCAGATGAGCTATCAACCACCTAGAACCTACTTCCTTCACAAAGATATTCATTCCGTCGCTACAGGTGTGACGTTTATCCACACCGTTTTCGGAAAATTCAATGTGTTGATATTCGAGCACATTATGATGCACCGAAGTAGAAAAATACTTTTTATGGAATCGCATTATTCACCAGAAAAATATATTATTTAAATAAATAAAAATGAATGCCGATTATAAATTTATCTTAGTTCGGTATTAAATGAATAATAATGCACTTGCTTATTTTACTATACCTATAATAAGCAAACGAATGACGAAGTAGATAACTTTTTATCCTTTGCCATGAAAAAAGTAAAATCGCTTACACTTAATAAATATTATTAAATCATGACATCGATGGAAGGAATCTTGTAATGCAAGCGAAAATATTTGTGATATAACAGTAAAAATGCAAACTATTTTAATCATTATATTAGTAATACTAGCAAAATACCCGACCTTACTCGGTTTGAATTGGTTTACTCTAGATTGAAGAGATAATCAAAATATATAATGACTTACGTTTTTTAAAGAATAAAATTTATTTTAACACCTTTCGCCATTTTTATATTTTCTACAACTTACTTTGGACACAAATCCTACACATGCATATCCATTCATGTGATACATTTCACATACATCGTACAATTGCTGTATGACAAAGCTACAAAATGACGAAAGGTGATACTAAGGTTACTACTATAAAAGACGATTTTGAGGGAGATTTGGAATTCCCTTTCTTAAGTTCTTTTCATGTTCAACTCAATTAATTAAAATTACTATATACGGCGAGTGCTCTCGCACTCATAGTCAACAAAACAATATTTTTTTTACTTGTGGCACTCTTGCCTCCGGTAAGCGACATTGTGAAATTTTGCAATCTTCTCCTGTCATTATTACAACTAATTTTTGAATGTTGAAAAAAGTTCTAGTTCGGATTTTTAAACATTATTATTCTTTCAATAACGACATTATTCTTTAAATAACGGCATTATTCTTTCAATAATGGCATAATTACACTTAAAATTTACTGAAAATTTATACTGACTTACCTAACATTTTTAAGTTTAAAACTTTGTGGTGCTGTTGCGTGTGATGAGAAGGAAAACACATTTATTAAAATAATAAATATTTAAAATAGGAAACAGTGAAATAGAACAAAATAAAAGATGCCGCAAAAAATTGTTGTAAAGATATTAATTTGTGATTCATTTTTATCTCTTGATCTCGCACAGTTGCCACAATTTACAACTAAAAGTGCACAAAATTTAGAAATGTGAAATTATTTCAGAGCGAAAGAAACAGATAATATCACTGCTCACGCGATTTTGTTCATTCTCGTTTCGTTGAAAAATATCGTCTGTCTCAAATATTCCGAAATCGTTTTCATTGCGCAAAGAACAAAAATAAGACTCGCAATAAATGAAGTATCAGAGCTGAAATTCCATTAAAAATATAATTTTTTGAAGAATAATTAGTTTTTCAGCAGTACTGGTAAAACAATCGAAGTAATCGTAATATTCAATAGACATTCCAATTTTTCCGAAACTACCAAATTATGGTTGATTTAAGTATACTTACTCAGGTGTTTTAGCATGAAACTCATCTAAATATACCAATAAAGACATGTTTAATACTGCATTCACTAAACTAATAGATAATGTATAAAATAAAATACACTGCAGACAAATATCTGGATTACAATTCATGTGATGTGTACACAAACACACAAACACAAAATCGAGCATAGAGCAGAAAGACGGACAGACAGACTTTCGCAACCAATTCCACTCACTAAATGAAGACAAGTACTCACTGTATGCAAATTTTCATGAAAATATCTTAAACCGTGTGGACGTGTATAGGGCACAACATACAGACAGACACCAAACGAGAAAAAGGCGGATTCGGCATCAGAAGGGTCCAAAACGGATAGAAAACTTGAAATGGGTCGAAAATATTGAATGTACAAACAAACACTCCATTCTTATTTATATAGATTAAATTATTAACTTATGTTAATAATTTAAAATGAATGCGATTTAAACTTTTCTTAGTTTTTTATTTACATGACTAATTATGCGCATGCTTATCTTACTATAAATTAAGCAAACTTACGACGAAGTAGATCACTTTTTATGCTGTCATGATTAAAATAAAATATTTGAATACTTTCACGAGAAATTGCTCGTACAAAGTAATTAATGAAATCATGACAAGTAAGTAATGTAAGCGATAATGCTTGTGATAAAATAGCAGAAGCGGCAAGCGATATTTATACAGAAATTTAGTGAAAACGCGTAGTTTAGTTAAATTGATAATAATTATAAAATTTTGTTATTTCTGGCAATGGCAATATTTTTCATTTTTAAGTTCCCTTTAGAATTATATATTGATAGTTAGATTTTAGCTTTGGGTTTAATTGAAGTAGTAAGTTGAAGCAAATGGGTGTGTTTCAATGCACTCTCATTACTTAACGATTACTCGCAAAAAAAAAATAACAAAAAGCATTTAAATAGCAATAAGTGATTTGTAAGGCCCGTTGAATTTTCACCTCATGTTTACAACTAGCATTTCTATAAAATAAATATTTATCCCGAGTAGCATTTTGATGATAAATGTTAAGTAATTCATCACAATGAAATATAATAATATAAATAAAAATAAATGCATATTTAATTGATTGAACTGTGTTCTATGTCTATCAGAAATAAATTCTTTTTTTACACGTTACAGAATTGAGTTAGTTTTAAAACGTAATCATAAAAATATTAACACACAATATCAATTTTAATTAGTTTCTCATTATCCTGGTAAGTACAAATTTACAAAACCAATTTCTATGAAATTCGGGAATATTTTTCAATTAATACATTTGATACAGTACCTAAATCTAAATTGATTTAAATCTTAGTCATTAATTCAAAGAGATAAACTTAATTTTTCCTACAAGTTTTGTTTTGTTAGTTGAAGCTTGTTTTAACTTCTAATTATATAGTAGAAAGCTCTTGGTTATAACACTTTGCTAATATAAGAAGTTATGCAGTTCATATCACATGGATCAGATTTCAAACTGTTTCTCTTTGTTACTCTCCTGGTGCTGCGATAAACGAGCTGCCCTATGGTGACCAAACTCTGGAGCAAAAACCTATTCAAAACTGTCTCCAATTCTGGGCAAAAGTACAATTTGTTTTTCCTGTTTGGATTTTCATTACCAGGGCAGTTTTGTCTCGAGTAAGTATCTCGTCATTAGCAAAACTGACCAGATATAGGTAGACGAGATATCTATTCGAAACACTTGAAGAGTTAACTAGTTACTATATCTATTTATTTATATTTATTTATTCTACCCACAATATCTATTTATTTTTTACTCAAAATAATCTCTTCATGTTACAAAATGTATTTTTCAGTAAACATTTACAATATGAATGGAGAATATGCAAACATTTTAACATTGTTTTCTTTAAAAAAAAATACTAAATAAAGTATATAATGTTAAATTTAAATTAAATAACAATAGTACTTCTTAAAATATACATTGCATAGTCCTGAAAAGGCTACTTATAACCTGAAAGTATAGTAGGTAAAGTAAGAAAATTTATGCTTTAAAATATGCTTTTAAATGATTTATTGGTTTTATCAAACTATTTTATTATTTTCATGTAAATTCTCGAAAACACTTTTCATTTTACACGAAAAAAAGCGTGTTGGCTACAGTCATTATAATTTTTTGTGTTTGTTATGGTATGCTAATGAAAAGAAAATTATTTTTTTAATCACCAATCGAAAAATATTATTTTGAAATTAAACCTTACAATTTAAATATAAAGTAATTTTTATTTTGCAAAATAATTAGTTCTTGGAAGAACTTAGTAATGATTGTTTCATAAAATGCATGCCACTTGGAAGGTGCACTTTTAAATTTGGTTTTATTCATCGAAAGAGCTTTCAGTGTGTGTTAATTCTAAAAACTGAAATATACTAATTTGTATAAAAGTAAACAATCTTCCAATTCTTATAATGAATAATTTTTTTAATTAATTAAGAATTGAAGAAAAGTTTTCTAAAAATTTAAGTAAACTGAGGCTTCCACAAAAATTTTGCGAGGTACGATTAAACTCCTTTTAATCTGAGCTCATTATATGAAGTAATTACAAAGATCGTCATGGTAATTAGCAAAACTCGTAATTCCTTTGTTAAGGTAACAGTTACGAGTTTTGCTAACTACCATGCGATATGTAACTTAAACGCTTTCTGTGTCACAGTAATTTCATTTCTTCTCTTTGACTCTTCCATAGCAGTGGCAAGAGTATCATTTTAAAACTTTATGAATTTTCAACACTAAATGTGCGATTTTATTTACTTGAAATCTCAAAAATTAAAATAGTTACAAATAGTTTGCAAGATAAAATACATGTTTTACTGATCTTAAGATTATAAACTTATGACTAGATATTATTAACCTAATACTCATGAAGACTCAATACACATATAAAAATATACAAATACTACGCAACGTCAAAATACGAATTTTGGAACTAGTAAAAAAAAAAAAATTTTTTTAATGTTTACTTTTCCAAGTGACACGCTCGAACATAACTCAGAAAATTCAGTTCGAGTATAGACCCGAAATTTTTCTTGTGTGTCAAGTGACAGACCCGGATGATTCGAACATCGGACTCGATCCCCTGAACATTTATCGTTTGCCACAGACCATCTCATCAGAGCAGCCCTTGTATGTACCAATAAGAGGGTTAAAAAGTTAATCTCAATATAAAACATTGAGAGCAAAATGTCTAGATTTTTATTCAAATTGCAACTCGAATATATAGTTAAATATATATTAAAATTAGCAATCAGAATCTAAATGGAAAATCGAGCAATATGTGACACTTTTGTGTCTCAACCATACAAAAAAAAAAAACCCTGTCTATAGAAATACAGTTTCCAGGTCATTCAAAAAAGGTGTATTATGGAATAATCTCCTTTTTTAACAAATATTAACTTTATACGTATTTAATGTCTTACACGTGGTTTGTTTCGATGCATTGAGGACAATGTTCCTAATTATGTTTAAATGAACAGTGTTGAATCATTTTCTGCAAAATTTCTTTTCTACCTAATGTTGGTTTAATATAGCCGTAGATATATTTTACTACGTTGTTTCTAAATGAGAGAGAGAGGCGACGATTATTGATGGAAGATTTGTTCTCTTATTCCCAAAACAAAGAATCATAAACCTAATTGCAACGTAGCATTATGATTCTTTGTTAATTAGTTTAATGAACGTTTTGGGCGTTGGTCTTGAATAGGAAAGGAACGGCTACATCTTGTACTGTATAAGTTTGCATGTAATTTAATGTATCCAAAATAGTATAGTATGTGGAAACTTTAGAATTTAGCCAATTTTCTCTTATAGCCAAGCCCCTTAAGACTCCAAGAGGTTTTGAAGAGATATCTCGTCCATCAAGTTCTGCACAAATTTGCTAATGACGAGGTATCTCGTCACCAAGATATTTCCAATACTTTTATGATGACGAGATCAAGATCTGTATTCAATTAGAATTCAGTCAGTTTTCCAAATGACGAGGTACTTCATCGATTCAACCACTGAGAGAGTTAAGTGCTTCAGCACATAAAAACATGGGTGACAGACATAAAAATATCTTTTCCGAGCACGTTTTCACCAAGGAGATATAAACAGCAATACTTGTCAATAAATTCCAAAAGTACTCACCAGATCTTGCTAATGACAGTAATCCAATCTGTAATCCAAAGATCATAAGCAACCACATGTTGCCTTGAGTCCAAAACCCCATATTTACAAGAAACCTATATACAGAACGTCCAGCTTCTGAAGACAGTCACCAAATCGCTCACACACCCATTGGAACAAGGTCCAGTGGACGCACGCAGGCTGGTAACCGAAAAAAAAACGTATACCAGTATACTATTTTTCTTCTTCGGCTCGAAATGTCATCAAAACTCGTCAACCCACTGTTTCATCGTAGTGCGTGGGGTGCTCACGACGTCTCAACAACTTCTGCTCAGCTGCCCGATATTCGGCGGGACAGGTGAGTGACTTCGATTCTCGTTCTTGGCTCCAGCGATTGGTTGAAAGTTCCGTGACGTATCCAATCCCCTTTTCTTCCCAAACGGTACCCTCTGGTCATAATAAGCACAACAGGTTTCTTTTTTAACGTGGATCGAAGCGAGTGCGTAAATAACGGCTCTTTTCTTTTTCGCCCTTTTACCTGCCTGACTTACTTCCCGTCTGTCTACGCATCCTTCTTTCGCTCTCATGGACATCCCTTTAATCCTCTAGGTGAATAGCGGTCCTTGTGTAGTAGCCGGTGGTGGTCTTTGTTTACATACTCTTCCACTCCTCTGAAAGGAAAGTCCGCGAAAAGGTTAACGGCTGGCTAAATCCGTGGGACCTTACAAAGCCGATTGGGTGGAATTTATATGCACACAGACCTCTCCATCTAGCTACGAGAATGAAAGGTGTAAAAACAAAACCCCTGAATCCACCGTTTTTATTCAGTGACAGGTGATTTACGATCTTCGGGGCTTGTAAGGCCGAGATTACCTTAAAGGGTTAACGCATGCGTTAAATTCTAAGCTAATTTTTCAGCGCAATGCCGAACTTTTGGGTGGTAATTATGAAGGGTAAGTAAATGTTATAAGTTCGCACGAATTTATAAAGAACATCTGATTGTAGTCAATGACTCGAAGCGGGCACATAACGTATATGACTTCTAAAGGAATTGAGAACTTTCCAACTTGCCCTTGCACCGTTGCCTACCTCAGTAACTCCCCTTGCTCCATAAAACCCAATCCAGCCAACCTTCCCATACTTAGGAGGATTATATTGGACACTCTTCAGAAGATTATCGCTATACGAAGTGAAAAGCCTGGTATTTTGGACTTGGTCTTTTCACCTTGACCAAGGGAATTAGTAACAAAATTTTTAAACAGACATCATTAACTCTTAACCCTTATAGCATCATGAGATTTCTGAGTAGTGTAGTATTGCTTTCTTTCGCACAACGCACATAATTACGAATAACAGCTATTGATTAAAAGAATCCTGGAAGAGATTCTATTGGTCAAGACAGTTAAAACTTGTGTGAAGTCTTTCAGGGCAGAAGAACACAGCACTACTCACTTCTCTGAACTACAGGTAGCAGAATGAATACATGCGGGCGAACCCCTTATTGGGTTAAATGACCCATGTGAAACTCCTGAAAAATGAGGAATAATAATATATTTTTCTCTTCAAGCATCCTTATATAAATATTTTCCATCTGTTCCACGCTATATTTCCAACTTTTAATTTTCATGGTTGGATTGCGTTTTATGGTACAATGCACATATTTGGACAAGCTGCGCCAAACACAAAACAGACAACATCAAGTCATGAACTCACGTGCAAGGAAAGTTTCGTTGATTCAGAAAAGAGAAATTCTGAGATGAATCAAACCTGAGAGGGAAAAAACCTACAACTCACAGGTTGCTATAGTAGTGGATAAGCCCACTGAGACACAGTGGCCCCTAATTTTCAAGGTGTTCATTAAAGATCAACTTGCAGAAAATATCTCGTTTAAAATATTATCAACATTAAGTAAGCAATCAGCATTGATGAATAAATTTTCTTAAAAGAAGTAAAATTGAAGCGATAAAATCTTGATACTTAGTCTAATTTTTTGTCGAACTAATTTTTTGACTAATTGGTAAATTACTTTTCACATTGGCCAACTATTGCTCACATTGTCGAACCACTGCTCGTATTGGCGAGCTAGTAGTCACATCGGTGAACTACTGCTCACATTTTCGTTAATATTATGAAGTAATGCATTACAAGATTCTGAATTTATGAAATCCGAACTTAAATGATTGATCAAGTAAGTGAAAATAAAATACGTAGACATTTCAGACAGTTCAAACCTGGTTGGAACTCACGTTGATTGTATTGTGGAATAATATGTGCACGACCTTCAGAGAGTTAACTTAAAAGTCTAACTCACACTACTTTTCATTTTTTTTGCTAATATATATGGAGCAAATAATACACTTTAGAGGGAACGTCAAGCAAGTTCAACATTAATAGTTCCGCATAAAATAATACAATACTATATCGATATCCAATCATGTACATATCTGCGATGAATTTTGAAAAGACAAAGAGAGCACAACACAACTGATCAATACTTCTCTTTCATTGTGTCATCTTCAGAGAAAGATCCGGGAAACACAGGAGATGATGAATGGAATGAAAACGTGTCTTTAGTGTGCTCTAGGCTTCAAAATAAAGTTCCATCCAAAAAAAAGATAAGTTACCATTTTGGAGTCTTCAATCATGACAGTAATTGCTGAACAAGATTGCTCCGTTTTCGCTCCGTTTTCGCTACCGAAAATAACACAGATTCTTACAGTAATATTCCGAGTTCAAATTCGTGACGATTCACCTGTGTTAGTGTTCTTACTTGATATTTAATCATTAAGATCTCGATAAACAGAATCTAGACCAACTTCATAAGTCTGATTACGCTCAAAATGCCTACCATTATAACAGGACTTCTGTATAAATTCTCTTGCGAGACAAACACAAGTCAAGTAATGACTTGAGAGGCTTCTTCAGAGTGACAACATAGGCAAATCGGAAATGTCTTATGGTCCTGATTCATATCGCACCCCGGCAAGAAAGTGACACAACTCAAAAAATAAAAATGTTGATGTTATGTCATTGAAAAAATACGTATGAGGTGCCCCAGCTTGTTATATTAATATTCTATAGAATGTAATTGAAGTTAGCACCATAAATACTTATCTAAAATTTAAAAAATAAAAAACTATTTAAATATTTGTTTCATAGTATTCTTTAAGTTGATGTTTCTCAAATTCTGCAATTTTGAGCTGTGTCACTTTTCTTGACGGGGTACAATATGTTCCTTTGGCGGCGTCCTGTCTCAGTGTGTATACTCAATACACTAATATCCTTCGAGTTGTAGATGGTGCATGTTCGTTTTCTGTCATATACATTCCTCCCTTGGTGTAATTGAGTTTAATGGTACGAGGTCCAGTTTAGTACAAGCTGCTGATCTTAGAATTGGGTCCAGACAAGATGTTAATTGTGTGTTCACTTCTTGATATGAAATATGAACATCACTAAAATTTAATAATATAATTAAAAATCGTTACTCTTCCATTTTGAAAACTCACTTGAATTTTGAAATTTGTTTAGTTAATAAATGTAATTCAGAAACTGAATAATCTTGTGTGTTTCTAGACATTATCACAAAAGACATTATCACATTACCGAAATAGTAGCTGTAAAAAGGTAAAGGCAAATTTATTTCGAATTAAAACTTATGTATGGTAAAGTGTTATTTGAGAAACATTTTTCTCTTCTGTGTGAGTAAAACTTTCATTGTGTGTCTTTTACTTGGTATTTTATGTCTTGCATCTGGCGCAGCATGGCCAAATATGGTCCTTGCGCCATCAAACCCCAAAACCAACCAATCATCTGTTCATTTATTTAGTAATGAGCACAGATTTTCCTATTAATATTTTAACTGGTTTGCTAATTCTTGTGTTAATGCTATTTCTAATTAGTGAATTCTATTCAAATAAGCATGTGTGTGTGACTTATTTAAGTTGTATGTACTAACTAGAAATCACGAAAATCGACCAGAATATCAATATTTTTTTATTAATTCAAATATGGTCCAATACCTAAGCTTTCAAACGATGCAAAGATCTTGCAAATATTCGAAATATGTTTTTAGTCTTACAAAGGTTTATTTTAGGTACTGTCTCCATGAACATACATGTTTCCAAAACTTTAAACTCGATTTCTGAAGAAGTGTGTTTTTGCAATAGGATGCTTTGTTCAAAACATAATAACTCCACAATGAAGCATGTGTGTGACTTATTTAAGTTGTATGTACAAACTAGAAATCACGAAAATCGACCAGAATATCAATATTTTTTTATTAATTCAAATATGGTCCAATTCCTTAGCTTTCAAACGATGCAAAGATCTTGCAAATATTCGAAATATGTTTTTAGTTTTACAAAGATTTATTTTAGGTACTGTCACCATGAACATACATGTTTCCAAAACTTTAAACTCGATTTCTGAAGAAGTGTGTTTTTGCAATAGGATGCTTTGTTCAAAACATAATAACTCCACAATGAAGCATGTGTGTGACTTATTTAAGTTGTATGTACAAACTAGAAATCACGAAAATCGACCAGAATATCAATATTTTTTTATTAATTCAAATATGGTCCAATTCCTTAGCTTTCAAACGATGCAAAAATCTTGCAAATATTCGAAATATGTTTTTAGTTTTACAAAGATTTATTTTAGGTACTGTTTCCAAAACTTTAAACTCGATTTCTGAAGAAGTTTGTTTTTGCAATAGGATGCTTTGTTCAAAACATAAAAACTCCACAATAAAGTATTATAATTATTTTTGTATCATTATGATCTATTTAATACAGTGGATGTTTTGAATCTCAACCAGAGTAATTAGTAAAGAAATGGATTTTATTGATTTTTAAATGTAAAAATATTTTTAAAAAATGCTGATATTTTTACGTTTTCTTGATTATAAAATTGTAAAAAAAAAACTATTTCTTCTAGCAGCTTGATGGAGATTAAAAACATGAAAAATAATATTAGAAATAATTTCAGTAGAAATCGTCTTTTTGAACAAAATAAAATGTGAGATATCATGTTTCAAAAACATGCTATCTTTCTAATTATATCTTAATTAGATAATTAGTTATTTTCACCATCTGATTTTTTCTCCCTGAAATGATTTTAAGAATACACCAATTACCTGTAATAAAAAAAATGAATTTTTAAAGTCAAAATTTAAAATAATCTTTAAGTGTATACGCATGGATTTACATAAATTTAAAAACTTTATCTGAATTTATACCTTGATAAACCAAGTGTGCAGCTATTAAACAGTACAAATTATAACTAATCAAACGCATGTAAATACTTTTACCAAATAAAAGGGATTAAGCTATTATGTATCTTGAATTGTAAAAGTCTTCTAAATTTAAGACTAAACTATCACAACAATGTATATATTAGGCCAAGTTACCACATAAAACTTTTTGCACTTCCTCTCTTTAAATAGTAAATTCATAATTTGAATTTGTAGGGTTATTTACTGGAGTTTTTCAATGTCTACGAAAAAACTCAATGTATTCTTGGTACCGGATCGGAAATCCTGCCAACAACAAGCCAGAAACCATGGTCGGTCTACATACTTATTACTGGAAAACAGATTCGATAAGTTTAATTTTTACGTAAATAAATATTGCAATCATGAAATTTTTATAACTGTACACACGAGTTCAATCAATGCATTTGGATATCTATCTATACTCTTTATACAAGCGCTAAAATATATTATTTTTCAACGCATTGCAATAACGTGAAAGTCCCTACTTTGTCGCACGAACATATGAACCCATTTAACACCTCAGTGATTCCACAAATCTTCCCTTGCAATGATTCAAAATAGAAAAGTAGGCTAACAAAAGCGATGGACACAGATTCACATTATTTTTCAAAAAAAGGTGACTTTTCTAATTAGCTCAAGTCTGTGGCCATACGTGATTTTCAGAATAAGTGTGTTTTGAGGACTTGCTGAATATCTAGCTCTCCACACGACTAAAGAAACCAAAAATATCTTCCATAAAGTACACCAGACTTAACGCTTTCTCTAATCCTTGGTCCGCGGTTACGCGTCATTAGATTAAGTGAGGCTCTAATTGGTTTTTGAAATTCTTTGTTTTCGTTCTATTTTGAAGTTAGGAGTGTCTGCTGCGTTAAAAGTTACTCTCTAGACGGTCAACGGTCCATAAATCATCTTTAAATAATAATATAACTACGTCTTCTTTCCTTTCCTTTTTTACTTTGCTTTTCTTTCAAAAACTCTCGAGGACAATTGAATGGTGAATGGATATTGTCGTGTTACTCTCTCAAACTGTATATTATTAAACTTGTTTTCCTGGGTTAGACTAGTTTTTTAGATAACAAGAAATTCAGTTTCCTTCTCTGTTAATTACAGATAGTAAAATAAGACAGTATTTTTTTTCTTTTCTTTGAAATCTGAATAAATGAATGAATATATAATGTGTTTCTCAAACATATTGTTCCATTGTTAAATTTTGATAACTATTTTTAATTTACATACACATTATTTTTGTGAAGTTTAATTACCAATAATATAACTCAGTTTGGCCATGCCTGGATCTTGTGCCATAAAAAATCTGTGAATCATTGGTTGTTTGAAGTTTAATGGCACTAGGTCCAGTTTAGTACAAGCTGCTGATCTTAAAATTGGGTCCAGACAAGATGTTAATTGTGTGTTCACTTCTTGATATGAAGTATGAACATCACTAAAATTTAATAATATAGTTAAAAATCGTTACTCTTCCATTTTGAAAACTCACTTGAATTTTGAAATTTGTTTAGTTAATAAATGTAATTCAGAAACTGAATAATCTTGTGTGTTTCTAGACATTATCACAAAAGACATTATCACATTACCGAAATAGTAGCTGTAAAAAGGTAAAGGCAAATTTATTTCGAATTAAAACTTATGTATGGTAAAGTGTTATTTGAGAAACATTTTTTATCAGTATACTTTACAGTGTAGGGTCATTCCATGCTGAAAGGGAAAAGCTTGAAAAAATAAAATAATAATAATAGATATGTTTTACATAATTTTGGGTTTAAAAACGTCTGAAATTCTTTGGAAGGTAATAATTTTTTTTTTAGAATTTAGTTGAATTTAGTTAGATATTAGATTAGTTAGAATTTGGAATTAGAATTGGAAAAATGAAGAAGTGCTATGTAAGTTACTTTTTAAAAAAAATTTATTAAATTGAATTTATGAATGACAGTTTTTAAAAACATTTCATGACTACAGTTATGAAAGGTTCTAGAAAGGAATGTTTATACTTTTCAAACAATATCGTGCTGAACAAAATGTTCATGAACCTTTTCTGTTATTCCTCTTTACTGCAACGTAAGTTACTACATTAAATTTAATTCTGTGAACTTAAAAATATCATTAAGTTAATAACATTCCCACCAATGTTTAGCTCTTTATCAGTTTGTTGAACAATTCAAGTGAGTATTTTGTTTTTCATTATTCTTTGCTAATATATTTACACTTCAAGATCAGTATATGTGTCTAAATGTAACGTAAGTTACCGTGTAACTCTGCCCTGTATATGGTACTATTAAAATACAAAATATTAAGTACAATTTTGCAATTTATGTCAGAATTCAACTCTTGAAGACAACAGTTAATGACTTGGATTTTTATAGTCAATGGCTTTATTGATTATTGATCGGAAATTGAATGTCACTAAAACAGATTTAAGAAAAATTGTCTCATTTGAAATATTTTTGTTTATAGAAACAAAATTTGAAAGTAAGCTTAATTCAAGATGCATATTTATTAATGATGTCGTGGTTCCTACTATTCTGATGGAAACAAATTCATCTTGGGTTCGTAACAATTACAATCAGGTAATCTAGATTAACCTATTTCCAAATAATTGTTATGTATATACTAAGAGCATTCCATAAAAACTGAGAGTGAATTTTGTACGTGTGGCAACATCGCAAAACTAAAAAATTAAACTGCAGGCGATTTTCTCAAACTATTAACTGTACAATTATAAATATTCTAAACGGAGCAGACGATTTTATTTTCCTAGTTTCGTGCTTGTTTAAAGAACTGTTTTTATTTGCCCTACAGAAATATGAAGGTGAGTGATTCAAAGTTAAAAAACAAAATGCGTTCTGCCATAAAATTTTGCTATCATTTGGGCAAAACAGCTCCAGAAACAGTTAAGTAATGAAAGAAGCTTACAAAGACAAATGTTTTGGTGAGTCTACGATTTTTAAATGGCATGGTGATTTCAAAAAAGGACGTTTGTCTGCAGAACTAGCTCTTAAGCCAGGCCGACCAGAAAGTGTTGTGAATGATTGAAATGCTAACACTGTGGGCAATCTTGCAAGAAAATCGGCGAATGACATGTGAGGAGATAACGGCATCAACTAATATTTCAAAAACGTCGATATTTAGCATTATACGCAACAGTATACAGCTTCGCCATGTTTGTAACAGGTGGGTCCCTCATCACCTAATAAAAGAACAAATGCCAACAAGAATTCACCAATGTTGTGAGTGGAAACAGATGCTTCAAAATGATTATAATTTCCTAAAGACTGTAATAACAGATTATGAAACTTGGGTGCATCATTTTGATCCCCTTACCAAGTCATCAACAAGTGTATGAAAACACACTGACTCTCCGCCTCCGAAAAAAATTCGACAAACCAAATCTACTGGAAAGGTCATGATGATTATTTTCTTTGATCATAAAAGTGTAATCTATCAGCATGCTGTGCCTTTAAAAACTATTGTGAATAGTGATTATATTTCAATTTTGAAACTTTTGCGACAACACATATCGAGAAAGCGACATGAACTGGTAGGGAATTGGACATTACATCACGACAGGGCCACCCATAAGGGGGGACATACCGACAAATGTCGGGGGCCCGGACGTTTAAGGGGCTAAATAGACAGCTTCTATTATGGGTATAGATGTAGAATTCTACAAAAAAAAGAGGACAGAAAAGGAAGCTTTTTTTACGAAAAAGGAAGTTTTTGAATTGGAAAGAGAAATGTCTGAAGTATTAGAAACCGAAGAAACTAAATTCAAAAGTTCAGTTTTTGATATAGTAAATCAATAAAAGTTTCTCAGTTAGAATCAAGTTATGAGCAAATGAAAAAAACCTAAGCAATACATTCGAAGCCATATTAAAAATAAATTATAATTCTAATGATCAACAACGCACTTAAAAAATTAATTGAAAGCTCTTCACATGATTTAATCCACAATCTCAGTAATGATATTCAGATGTTCAAGACCGTTTGCTAAGCTACTTTTTCACATTAAGCTAAGTTGGAAAATAAAGGTCTTCCACTCTCCCTTTAAATGATATCTATAGATTAAAATTGCAATTATTTCCCCAGAACTTTGTATAGCTTTAAGAATTTTGTTTTCTCTTCCTATCACTGAGGCTTCTGGTGAAAGGATTCAGTAAACTATCTATAATCAAAAATCATTTACGATTTACTTTGGGCTTAGAATATTTTCATCTTAGAATATTTTCAATTGAACATGAACAGGCATGCAAAATGAGTTTCCTTTTTTGACGGCATCGATAAATTCATTAATTCGAATAGAAGATTTACTGCTCCCTCCTCAGTACTGCTAAGTTTTCGGTGTTTTGACTAGTCTTCAGCGTCCAATGTATGTTTTTGCATGGGTTTGTTACTATCTTTCTATAGAGATATTTAATTATAGTTTTCTGATTATACAACATTATCCTTATCGAAGTTTTGCTCGATTGCAAAGTAGCCACACTTCGGGCGCGTATAACACATACATATTTAATTCCATAATTACTTACCAGTTCATTATTTTACTGTGAGTTTGCTTGTAGATTCCTGAAGTTGGGTATTTGTAAATATATGGATACTTGGGAAAATAAAAACTTCCTACACAAAAAAAAACTTAGGGTCCAGCGCGAAAATTTTGTCGGAGGGCCCGGGAAATTTATGGGGGTGGCCCTGCATCACGATAATGCTCGCCCACATGTCGCTACTTCTGTTCAGCAATACCTTAGTAAATACAATATTAAAATCATGCCACATCTCTCTTACAGTTCAGATCTCGCACCATGCGATTTCTGGCTGTTTTCGGCGTTGAAGGAGAAGTTCCGTGGTAGAAAATTTACTGCAGATTCTGAAGTTATTTCAGCAGTGCAGGGTTCCTTGAAGCAACTTCCAGAAAAAGGCTTCTCTACTTGTTTTGAAAAGTGGGTTGAACGATGGGGCCGTTGCATAGCATCTGAGGGAAGATATTTTAAAAAAGAATTATGTATTTATTTTCTGTAAACATATTTCTTTATTTTTTATGATTTTACTCTCAGTTTTTATGGAACGTCCTTTGTATAAAAAATACTTTTTTTTACTTACACATAATTGTACTTTTAAAAACTATTGTAGATATTTGCTTTTTTAATGGAGAGTTTGAACGAATAATTTATTACTACATTTGACTTTATAAAAAGTAATACTTCATACCTTGATTAAAATATTCCGAAATTCATAAGAAGGTTTAAGTTAAATTTTAATTGAACGATTTTAAACATTTATGCCATATATATTTCATATGTATGCCACATTACATGTTACTTGACTGCTGGTTAGATAGTTAAGATAGTTAATAAATGTCTTTCTGGAGCAACACAAGTTATTGGCAGCGGTTCAGAATCAATACCGAAGGGAAATAACCAAGTGCAACGCCTCGTAAGTTTTAAAAACGGTCAGATGATGAGGACTACACTTAAGCTCACAATCCACTCTTCAAACTTCCTTACCATGTCAAAGTGAGACATTTGTGGCCACGACAGATTTAACGTGCACCAGCACCCTTATACACGACAAATTGGTTGGATTCAATCTGGCAACCGCCTGTTGCTAATCTGATGTTCTTCAGCTAGGCTACCGCTACTTGACTGTTGTGTAAATTTTTTAATAAAACCTGATAATTTGAATTTAAAACAAGAAAAATAGAGATATAAGTTTTACTTATTTTAATCGTCTAAAAACGACATTCTTTTTCAGATTTTTTCACTTATTTTTCATTTGAAATTCATAAATTTCAATATCGAAGACTAAGGGGCACATTCTGTGTATGTAAGCATGTTTCTAGTTTCCGTATTGCGTTTTTTTTCCTGTAATGCGAATGAGAAACTCCAAACACAACTTCGTTTTATTAATTTTTAATACAGATTAATAATTTTACTTAAATTTGGCCATTTGAATTATTTATACATAGTAACATTGAACTTACTAGAATTTAATTTAGAATTCACGTGTCCAAGTTACACGAAAATAGTACAAAGAAGATATGTAATTTTGGAGCTACTGAACGACAAACTGAGTAAGATGAGACTACCAATCCAATATTCGTTTGGAAACCTATCCATCTGTGGTTTTTGAAAAAAACCTCTACTGTAGGTAGTTGAAACAACATCACACACAAAGGGTTATTAGCAACTATCAATCCCGAAGGGAAACATCCGAGTACAAGGCTCAGTAATTTTAAACCACGATCAGATGACGAGCTCAGTAGCTGACCTGGTACTCCAATCTTCAAACTTTCATGACATGTCAAATTGAGGGCATTTGAGATCACGACGTATTCAACATACACCAGCCTCCCCGCACACGACAGACTTTGGATGGATCGAGTTGCGAACTCACAACCCTATGGTTGTCAATCCGCGACTTTAGCAACTGTGTTAACGAAGCAAAAACGCCAAAGAATATTCTCGAATTTATGATGGATCAAAATTAAAAAAGCAACAACTAATTATAAACTTTTAAATACAGTAAGCTCAAGCTTAGTGTCTGCAATTTAAATTTAAAATAATTTCAATGAAAATTTAATTTGGAAATACGAATTAAAAAATTTATTTTAATAACTAAACCTAAAGAGAACTTGTGGCTACTACATACAGGGTGTTTCAGTGAACCGTTTCAGAACTTCTAAGAGGGGTAGGGTACATCCTGACGAACCAAAATCATATACCAATGGGCAGTCAGAAATGCTTTCCTGACGCGGTAGATGGCGTTGTGCGAAAATCCCGAGCTTTCGTGTAGGGAATCTTCATTTCGCACAAGAACGCCAAGTTAGTAGGATGGATGATTACACGATCGCAGAGTTAGCCGATATGCATTTGGCGTACGGGGGGCTGCAAATTGTAGTGGGCCAGCCACACAGCGTTTGTACGCGGAACGATATCCGACGAGGCGTATCCCCAGTCATAATTTATTTGCAAGACTGCACCAGAGGTTATCTGAGACAGGTTCATTAGAAAGAGCTGACAGGGACAGGGTAAGAACAGCACGGACTGCAGACGTCGAACAGAATGTGCTGCAGCATGTACAGGAGAATCCAAGAACGAGTACACGAAGTGTAGCAAACGCAGTTGGGGTTTCCCATTACAGCGTCTGGAGGATTTTCCGAGAAGAAGACATGCATCCGTTTCACGTGCAGCGTGTCAAGACACAGCAACCGGAGGATTATGCACCTCGTATTGCTTTCGCACAGTGGTACCATGGAAAATGTGCTACAAATCCCCTTTTTTCTGCTGAAGTGTTGTTTTCCGATGAGGCATCCTTCACAAGGGAAGGAATTTTCAACACTCATAACGATCGTATCTGGGCGGTCGAGAACCCGCATGCAATACGACGTCGTGCAGCACAGATTCGATTTTCGGTCAATGTATGGGCCGGTATTATGGGAGATCACCTCATCGGACCTTACCTGTTACCGTCTCGTCTAACCGGACCTTACTACTTGCTCTTTCTGCAACAAGTATTGCCACAACTTTTGAGAGATGAACAGATTTCTGCATCGACGCAACAGACAATGTGGTTCCAACACGATGGAGCCCCTGCCCATTATAGCGGATATGTTCGTAACTACCTGGATGTCACATTTGGTCAGCAGTGGATCGGACGTGGTGGTCCCGTGCGTTGGCCTGCTGGGTCACCCGACCTATCATGTCTTGATTTTTATTTCTGGGGTCATCTGAAATCGCTAGTTTATGACACCCCTGTTGACAATGTTGAGGAGTTGGTTGCAAGAATTGCAGTAGCTGCCGGAGAAATTCGAGATATGCCTGGAGTATTCCAGAATGTTCGGATGTCCATGCGTCGGAGATATGAGGCGTGCATTGTAGCCCGTGGAAGAAACTTCGAACACTTACTTTAATCCATGTACCTTTTGCTTCTTTTTATGTATTATTAAAACGATTTCTCACTTACGGTCTCTTTTCTTTACGGTGCTTCTGTGTACAACACCGCTTCTGGAAAGCATTTCCGACCCCAAATTGCTATATGATTTCGAGTTGTCAGGATGTACCCTACCCCTCTTAGAAGTTCTGAAACGGTTCACTGAAACACCCTGTATTTAACAAAAGGCAGCCTCCCCGTTCACGACGGTCTTTGCCTGGATCGAGTTTAAAAACTCCCCCTCCCCCCTCCAGTTGTTAATCTGCAACTCTTCAACTTGGTTTACCCAAGCAAACGAGCTAAAGACTGTTTTCGGATTTATGATAGATCAAATTTTAAAAAATCAACAACTAAATATAATTTTTATAATTCCTTAAGCTCAAGCTTAGTGTTTGCAATTCAAATTTAAAATAATTTTAATGAAAATTTAATTCCGAAGCACAAGTTCAAAGTTTATTTTTACTAAACTATAAGAGAATCATTTCGTCAAAAACAAGAAACGAATCAATTTTTGATCAAAGCGATCGAATCAAAACCGCAATTTTTAAAATTTTTGACTCATCTCCGAGATTGTTTGGAAATCAAAAATCGTTCTCAACGTGTTTGACAACAGAAATTTCTATTCACTAATAAAAAGATTTTACGGCCTCCTCTGGTGTCGAATTCAATTCTTCGGTTGTCACTTTTACTTTCACAAATTCGCGCCCCTCACAATGGACGGAACCATCTCAATAGTCCATCCAACTCAAAGATTATGAGGTTGGCTGGAATAAGTGGCACATTACTCTGTCATTCACTCGATACTAAACGCACATCAGATATAAACCAGAACACACCGTCGACATTTGACATCATTTCTCTGTGTGTTCGGAATTCCATTGCCACCGAGCATAACCAGAAGGGACAGCGAAAGGCCTCTGAACTTCCTCCTGATTGGCAAAAGGAAGTTATTCGCCTTAGTTTGAAATGGCCATCAATGCCGCTAATAATTGAGCTATAATTCTGAAAATGACATCAAATGATCAAGAGCTCGGCAATTAGAGGTATGGAAAGTTATTGCTAGTCGTTTTACGTTTGTTATAACTAACACCAAAAACACGGACAATGGAATGGAACTTTGTTTTGGTCTAATTGCCTCTTATATTAACAGTATTGTTCGAAATCTACTTGTTATCTCCAAGATATCATCTGATTGGCAGCGTATAGGGAGGTGATTAAAACTTTCCCCTTAGAACTTAATTTAGGTGCTTTATTTGTGGCATATCCGGGCCATTTCTTTGCTGCTTAATCGTACATTGTGATAATGCTCCCCTCACAAAATAGAAGTTTCTTGTCGTAGCATTTTCATCAAAGTGCTATTAAAAATACAAATTTATAAATTAATTTCATTTTCAGGTTTTATCACTTAATATTCAAAGTTTTACTAAAAGCAAAATAGAAATTTCAATACCTAATTGAAAAAAAAATGTTTTCAAAGTGATAAGATTTAGTATTTCCCATATCATACATTCACTTAGTATTTTTCAGCACTTCTTTAATCTTTCAAATCCAACCCAGGACCGTTGTGTGAAAAAAGGGCTGGTGCATGTCAAATCTGTCGTGGCCTCAAGTATTCTCACATTGGTGTGGTGTGGAAATTTGGAGAGTAAGGTGCCAGCTCAGGTGTGACTTCATCATCTGACGTGGTTCAAATTTACGTGCTGTTGCCCTTAGATCTTTCCCTTCGAAATTGATCCCTGACCGTCTCCAATAGCCCATTGTGTTGCTTCAGTGCAATGTTAATTAAAATACCTATTAGATTCAATTATTTATATAGAATTACTTACGTAATTGTTCAAAAACATGTCTCTATTGAGTGCCTATCTATACAAAAAATATCCGTCATCTAATTTTATCCCAATTGTACAAATTTGTGAATTATAGGATAAAAGTATGATATTTTCAAAATGGTATTATCACTTTTTAATTAAATGAATTCAAAACTGCATATTTAAGAGTTATGACACAAAGAGTAATTGATACTATTTTAGAAATACCACACTTAGAAATATTTATCACTCACACACCAATAATACAGACGCGTATATTTCATGTTGAAAAAAGCACAGGGATTTGCTGTCCCCATCTGAAAAAAAAAGATTTCATATAGTAAACGTTACATTTAATGTAAGTATTAAAACAACAATCGGTCTAGTGGTCAGGAGAAGGTTTCTGGTTCTGGATCGAATCCGGGTATGGAAAATATGTTTGTCCTGGAATAAAATTCTGGTCTATCTATAAACGAGATATGTGCCTAGAATATGTGATATGTGTAAGATGTGTAGCTTGATTCCACCGTAGAATACCAGTGCAACGCAAAGTGTGTCATGAATTCAACTTTGTAATGCCTTAATGAATACTGTTCAATTAGCCTGACAATCGAAAAAAGTTCCTTAAAATTGAACAACTCCTTAGATATTATGCTTTGCTTTGCATTTTTCAGTTCAAATGTTTTCTTAAAATACACTTAGCTAAGACTACTGAAGTAAGAATGTTAGACTGCATTGCTTATGACACTTTAATTGATGCAGAAATAAACAATACTCAAATTCACTTTCATCGTCTAAACAGTTTCTCTTATGATTGGTGTATTCATACAACCTATTACGCTTTCAGTTTATCTATCAATCAATCTGCATCCGGTGAACTAATTTAAACAATACAAAAATACAGATGAGGATTCGATACCTTCTCTGTGACTGACACAATAATTAACACTCTTTAGCAACACAATATTGGTATCCTATTCTTCACGTGTGTTTCATATTTTACTTTCTCATTTCAATAAGAAACAATACTAAAGATAAATACCGAGCATTGATATTTAACAATAGGTGGAAATGGAAAATTTTCTTTGAGTATACTTGGACAATCAATCTTCTTGTCTTCCTCTATGCTCTCTAATTTTTAATTTAAATAGTCACTAGACTTTCTGAAAGAATGCAGCAGCTTTATGTGTCAGGCAGAATCCTAAATTTTAAAGTGTGGCCATGTCTAATTTTTCTGAAAATTTTAAACTCATTCCAAATTGTGTTCAATGAAATAAGTTTCAACAAAGCTTGAAAAGACGAATCTTTTCAAAAGCAGTTTGTATTTTAAATAATTCGCTACAGTTAATAGTTTTGGAAGTAGTACTACAGTTGATGTGAGTCATTCCATAGAGAACATCAACACAGGTCTTCTTCAATGTCTTTGTCTTTCACTACTTGTTTCTAAGTTCATTTTTGAAAATGATAAAAATATTTTTAGTACTCGCCTTTTGAATATTTTTTATCCATACGACACATAATCGGTTACTTCGTGTGTAATTTTTAGTTACTCTTTGTTGTTGTTGTTGCTTATCCTCTTTAAAAGATCTGACATTTGTCAGATCAACTCCAGTAGGTTATTGACCGCCAGAAAATCAATAACAATAAGGGGGACAGATGTCAAGTCCTCCTTGGAAAGTCCGACGCAACTCAGTATGTGCTCCGGAGGGGCTGGATGGTCACAGCATTTTCTGCAACTGGGATGGATTTTTCTGTCCCGTTCAAAAGAAAGACACTTAAGGTGTCCATTTTTAAGTCTAGCTAGTGCAGTCTGGGAGCCACGATCACAATTAACTTCCAGAAGAGTGCCAGGGAATGTTCCGGTGTACCAAGGTTGTGCAGGTGGAGTACGCCATTTTAAATTTAGTTTAGTTCTTTCATTTGAGTACAATTATTGGTAAGTAAGCGAAGAGCCAGTGGCCGTTTCGTCCTAGCTGCCCTCTTTAGCCAATCTATCCGCTACCTCATTACCACTAATGTTTTCATGTGGTGGAATCCATTGGAGATGGACGTCGTGGTTCTGAGAAATCTTCTTCAGTTTAAGCTGAATAGATATGCTGGTTTCATCGTCTGCAGAGAACCAGCCACTAAGATGTGGAAGAGCACTGTCCGATAATATCCAAAGTTCACCAAAATTATAATCATAAGATATGATAGCGTCAAGCCCTACATTGATCGCAATTAACTCGCTCCTGAAGACAGAACAAGTGTCAGGGTTACGTTGTTTTAGTGAAGTCTCAAGATGAGGGGTTCTAATATAAATACCGCTGCTAGTACGATCTTCTGTACTACTACCATCAGTATAGACCTGCACTGCATCTTTAGGAATGCAACTAATAATCTCCAGGGCCAGCTGCCTAAGATGGTCGTCAATATGAGTTTGCTTGTTTGCAGTGGAGTTCAGATCAAAGTGGAAGAAAACTCTTGGCATCCCCTCTGAGGGGTCTATACAAGATCTTAAAGATTGTGGTTCAACCTCACGAGAGATCAGGTTATGAGTTTCCGCCAAGCTAAAAGGGCTGAATTTCCTTAGTCCTTGAATGTTGTACCAGGTGTGCAGATACAAGGTGATTCACTTTGACAATAGTTTAATATACTGTGAAACCAGCAGTGATGCAGCTGAAGGAAATTTACAAAATACTCACTTTACGCAATTACCTGGTATTAAACCTACAGAATTAATAATGTAGTACAAAAAGAAGACTAACAAAATAAAACCTAACCTGATACTAATGATGGCTCCACACCAACAGTAACAGAGACAGGCGACAAAATGTCGACTGTCTCTGTTGCTGTTAAAAAAAGCCTTCACACCGCTAGCGACAGCAATTTATTTACGCACACTCAAAATCTTCTTTTTCGAAAGCAAAACATTTATTTTGCTTGGGATTCTGCAAGATGGCTGACATATCGAGTCTGTGTTTATTAAAACTAAACTAAAAAAAAATGCAAGTAGCGAGAGTCACAATCTTTATTCTTATTGTCTGTCGGTATGGCAACAGTGACGAAAATTAAACTTCCTCCAAGACTTGAAAGCGCAGCGACAAACCGGGAGGAACAAAATTTGTTTGTAATACGCATGCACTATAGCGATGTACATGTTTTTTGTCTTTGTCGCCGTTGATGTGAAGCCACTATTGGCCTCTGGCGGTTTGTTTGTACCAAGCGCCAGTTTTGTGTAGGTAATGAAATCATGTAGGCATACCATCAGAATGGATAAAACTTGCTTTACTATAACATATTTACAACTCTAGAAATTAGCTTATTTAAATCAACAAGAATTTAACGTAATTCCATAGTCAGTGCGTCCTAAGCTTGTGAGGCAGAAAGCGAGAATGAATCTAAAACTCAAAACGAACGTTCCTTCTTTTAATTCTTAATTTTTGCATAAGTTCGTAGCTCACACGTCAGAACACAAATAATAGTTGCCATTGGCGATCTGGAGGCCATTCCGAAGAATGAAGCATCTGATGTCACCGCATGGTTTTATTACTTTGTAGGTTAGGAGCCGTTACCTGGATGTAGTCTTGCTTCTACAAACCTATAAAAGTAATAAGATAGCATCTAACCTCGGAAACTAAGCACATAAGAGTTGTAAATAGCACCTAACCTGTTACTTAGCCTAGAGACATAATAAGATTGTACCTAATCTGGTACTAATCCTAGAGAGGTATCAAGATGGTTAATAAAGATAGAAGAGATAAAATAATGCCCAACCTGGAACTAAGCAGAGTAGTAAAAGTACTAAGAAACTTAAATGAAGGGTGGGGTTAAGTGAACTGCAAAACCATACCTCGTGTGTGCTTGGTTACCTGGTACTTAGTATAGAATCAGGGACCAAGCAGACGGCACCATAGCACTCTTCCTGAAAGAGCTATGAAACAGCGACATTCAGAGATATATTTTTTATTTATTTATTTAACTCAAATTGCGCGTCTTCGATTTTCTTTTAGCTCGAAAAAAATTTAAGACACGAAGGTTTTACCCCACCTGTACAAATACCGGGAGCGCTTGAGTTCCCTGTTCCACCATTATCCCGCTTATGAGGATGTTGGTGAGTGGGTCTTAATCATTTAAAGAAATTGTGGCATCAGAACACTCTACGACCTCTTACATCTTCTCTCCTCCTAAAAGAGCACTCCATAACTGTTTTTCAATTTTGAAAAACAGTTTTGGGGTTGCTGAGCCCCCTCTGCTCCTTATCCCGCTTCCTTGGTCCCTACATAGGAGAGTAATAATAAAGTATCTCTCTTGGTACTTTCTATCTCTCTCTCTCTCTCTCTCTCTCAGAGGAGCTCATAGGAGTAATAATTTGGTACCTAAACAGGTGCTTAACTGGTGATTGTCCTAACGAAGAATCTCGTCATTATCAAAAACTGACCAGATCTTTATGGTCGAGATATCTAGTCCTTAGAGGAAAACACATAAGGTCTTTATGAACGAGATATCTCGTCATTATCAAAAACCGACCAGATCTTTATAGTCGAGATCTAGTCCTTAGAGGGAAAACAGACAAGATCTTTATGGACGAGCTATCTTGTCGTTAGAAGAAAACAGACCATTATGTACGAGATAGCTCGTCAGAAGAAGGAAATTAACCAGACCATTACGAACAAGTTATCTCGTCTTTAGATAAAAACTGGCCGGATCTTTATCTTGTCATGAAATAATCGGAAATATCTTGACGAGCTATTTCGTCACTAGCAAAATTGGTCAGATCTTTTAGACAGTCATATCTCGTCAAATAAGTCATACCACTTTCAGGGCTAACACAGGCGAAAGAAACTATCGGAAATCTCTCGCCCCTGCGTGGTTCAAGTGCAGACACCTCTCCGCAGGCAATCGGATACGCTCTCCTAATTGGGGAGACTGCCCGGGGACACTCCCAAGACGCTCGTGCGAGCGACTCGGGACTCGTGCTGAGAAGCCGATGAGCTTCCCCTCCCCACTCGGTAATTAAATTAAACCAGGCATCGTTCACTGACCCGGAATCTGCACCAAATTCGAAGATCAAGGTCAGCGAGAAAATGAGTCCCAAATTGAAGACACATCCCCTTTCGCTATACCACGACACGAGTGACATCCGGAGGCTGCCTGCCCAGGGAATGTTCACTAAAGTGGGTCGTTCTTTACTCTGGACGCGAGGGAAAGACAGATTTAATTAGGGCTTTTGTTTTCCGCCGCTTTGTAACCTTCCCCAGGCTATCTTGATTGAACTGATTGAAAAACCCTGTGTTCGGATCGCTATGGCTTATCGAGGTTAGAATTAGATTTCAGAATTTTGCATGCAGATTAAAGGTTGTATTGAAGGTGGGAAAATTTGAGTTTTTTCGCTGAGTGGGATGTTTGTTTTCCTGTATCGTGGAATAGAATATCAGGAAATGAGTCCACATAACCTGTGTGGGTGGGAGTGATTTCTCTCAAGCCCGATTTGAAAGCTTTTAATCGTTTCGTAGAATTACTCGAGAGATGTGTGAAGGCAACGGTATCCAAGTGCAAAGAGTAACAGATTAGCAGACAGAGTAACGGTTGCGAGGTGAAAAAACTCGGTCCAACTAAAGACAATCGTGGAATCAATACACCGGACTGAGTGCATGTTGCATTTGTTAAAAGTCCTCATGCTAGCGTGGTGTAGACGTTTGAAGAGTGGGGTCCCAGCTCAGGTGCTGACCTCGTCATCTGACCCAGGTTCAAAATTACCTGGTGGTTTTGGGGATATTTATCTCCCAGTTTGATCCTGGACCTTCATCAATAGCCCGTTGTGTAGCTTCGGTGCAACGTTAATTGACTACTTAACTAGAAATGTGTCGATCTCGATGAATCGGCATGAATTCAAGATTTGGTAATGGTAATGGTAATTTTATTTAACGTCGTACTAGAGCAACACAACGGGCTATTGACGACGGTCCGGGTAATTGGTAATTTTTAGTTAACGTCGTACTAGAGCAACACAACGGGCTATTGACGACGGTCCGGGATCAGTCCCTCAAGGGAAAGATCCGAGGACAACACCTCGTAATTTTGAACCACGTCTAGATTTGGAGAATATATTTAAGTTCTATGTACGGGCAAACACTTTCGATACTAAAAATGGAATAATTCTGTTTTTTCACCTAATTGATATTTGAGGTAGCCCAGTTGAAAGTAACGGATTAGCAACCGGAGGGTTGTGAGGTCGAAACTCGTTCTACTAAAGACAATATAGGGGCTGGGTGTATGTTAAATTTCCTCATGCTGGCGTGGTGAAGAAGTTTGAAGAGTTGGATGCCAGCTCAGGTGTTGACCTCGTCATCTGACCGAGGTTCATGATTACGTGATGTTGTTGTGGGATCTTTATCTTCCAGTTGGATTCCGGACCTTCATCAATAGCCCGTTATGTCGCTCCGGTGTGATGATTTTAATTGACTGCCTAACTAGAAATGTGTCTATCTCAATGATTCAAGATTTGGAGGACATAATGAAGTTTTATTTATGGGCAAAAACTTTCGATGGCAAAAATCGAATAATTATTATTTTTGCGTAATTGTTATTTGAGAAATACACTCAGAAATGAATCGAACCTGTTCCTCCTAGAATTAGTGTCTCAAGACATTAGACATGTGAATGCGTGTGTATGTGGTTGGTTAGTTCCACCTAGATTTCGCATGTTGTCAAAGTTGGGTCAAACCCACAGAGCCATCAAATCGAAATAGGAAATAATAGTATCAACCGAAAAATCAAATAAAGGGAAATAATGATGGACCAACACCTAGATTTCGCATGTTGTCAGAGTTGGGTCAAACCCACAGAGCCATCAAATCGAAATAGGAAATAATAGTATCAACCGAAAAATCAAATAAAGGGAAATAATGATGAAAAATGTGATTGCAACCCTTTGAAATGAGGAGAAAAACAGCACTACCGTGTAATTCAATGCTAGATAGTCAAAGTAATTCATTATCTTGACCAGACGTCTTCCATTAACCCAGCAGTTATATACCGTCCATTTTAAAAGCATGCAATTTTCTACTAGGATTCTCCAGAAATGAGTACTATCGTGATAAATCAACCCTCTAAATAGTAATAGATTCAATGAGACATGTCAAAGATCTGGTCAGTTTTGCTAATGATAAGATAACTTGTCAAATCAAAGCTTCATTAAAATTCTCTTAAATACTTTTTTCGGGAAGGGAATCCTTTGATTGATTAACACTCTCGACAAGACAAAGCAATACTTTTTCGCATAATAATAGGTTTTGTTATTGTTATTTCAAAGAACATTACGTAATAAAAAAACAGAAATACCTGTAATTTATACACAAATTTTACTAACATAACTGTAATGTACTGTTTAAAAGAGCGTAAAAAGTAATCCATGAAGAAAAACTCATATTACCTACTCAAACCATGAGAAATTTTACTTAAACTAGTTTTTTCACATATATGATAGCATAATGTATTATTAACGGGCAATCATTTCATTCATTTCACAAAATTTACACCTAGTTTGTTCGACTAGTGACCGACGCAGAATTCGTTTGTTTACAACTGAATCGTCTTTTTTTTTTTACAATTCGACCTCAATGAACTGTGTACCACTGGAAACCTTCACAGATCCATTATTCTTTGGAATGCATTACGGTTCAAAGTTGGATGGAACTTACCCTCATTAGTTCCTCGAACGGTTCATAAAACTCAACGAACCGAGGCGAAATTCCATTCAGAACCCCTAAGAAGAAAAAAAAACTTCCTTCATTTGCCGTTGCAAATTCAATGAAAAGAATATTAGTAAAAAAGCACTTGACTGATAGTCAATAATTCGAGCACATGCGCGAGGAAAGATAATCAGGGGGGAACAACTCAACTCCAGCATGGTTTCACAAAAGGAAAACGTGACTTTAGGTACCAGGAGTACGGCAACACTTTCGTTTACAGACAACCACACCACTTATCGGAATAACATCGCTCCGTTTAGGCTGGTTATTCGAAGAAGTGGATTCATTTTTAAGGGTTGTGGGTTCATAGCGAAAACGAAGAATATTTTTCAAAACATGTATGTCACGACATTATTTATTTCTTCGGTACAAAAGAAGTTTTCGAAGAAATTCTCTGTGGGTTTTCAGTGCAAGACAAAAATTATTGAGAACTAAGGGCAATTATTATCGATAAAATGAGTTGAACACAAAAGTTCGAATGTTAGATTTAATCACAACCGTTTTTTATCAATTTTCCGGTTTGGTTCTTTGTCATTATGCAGGGTTTTGAGAATTTTTCTACGGAGAAAAGATTCTATCGAATGAAGAGAGCTACGATTAGTGGGTTAATATTACGCTCTAGTAAACACACAATTTAATACGGATTACCGATTAACTAAAATAGTTATGCCTTGTTGGATAACAAAGAGTCGGAAATTTACTCTTGAATGGTTTTTTCCCTCAGTCTGAAATCCTGCATAGAAAGCCTACTGCAAGAAGGTTATCAGTGAAGTCCGGATATTTAATCTAATTATTTATTTAAAAACTTAGAAAATCAAAAACACATTCCTAAAATTTGAATAAACATCCTTTACCAGCTTTGTAATCGCATTTTTCTAAACTATAAAGTTGTACGTTTGAAACGAAACAATTTCCAGGAGAAAAGGGGAAATACTCAACAAACATTCATGAACAGAATTTTGCATTTTTTTTTAAAGTACACCTAAGAAAAAATACAAAGAAAATTCTGTTTTTGAATAAGTTATAATTACACGTATTCTAAACACTAAAAAATATATACATGTCCAAAAATGAAAGATAATTCTAAATTCGTACCGAACACGATAATTTTATTTCGATCCAGTAGACCATGAGTGGGATATTTTGAAGGTTGAATTGCAATCTAAACAACACTAACAAGGGCTACACAAAATCAAAGCTATTCTCGAGTGTACGAATGGGACTCCTTTCGGCAGGAACTCTTGAACAGCCTTATAGTAAGAATGCCTGAGGGTTGTGAGGCTTGTACAGTCAATACCGACTGTATGGTCACCCTCTTATAAGGTCACCCCGCTTATATGGTCAGTTTTCTAAAGTCCCGTCTAACTTAATAGGCAACATGTGTTAAAGCGCACCACTTATATAGTCATGTTAGTTTCCTGGCGATGGGCGATTTTTTCATCTTTTCAATGAGGTTAACAGTTCTTTTTTTTTTTTTTTGAAAAAAAAAATAATTGTTGTAACCTTTCTTAAGTCGGGGATCAACACAGGGATTGACCAGAAGATAAAAAAAGTCTTTACGACCCCGGAGAGGACCTGAATTTACACCTTTACTTCTCTCCCCCTTCCCTCCATTTCTCTTTTAAGTTGAATTATTGTCGGCGTTACCCCCCCCCCTCAATTCTCTTCCTCCCCACGCACACACAACAGGTGGACATCTGTCTGTTTATTGGTTGAAGTTATCTCTCCCTGTTTGAAAAGTACGTTGAAATTGAGACGATAAATGTAAAGAACATTTTGTTTCGTTTGGTACGTGACGAATAAGAACGTTCATTTATTTTAAAAATTTTTATTTGTTTTTTGTCTGTGACAAATTGTTCCTCTGCTCAAAATAAAAACGGAAACGAAAAAAATAAGTTTGAAATTAGCGTTCTTTTATGCTGTTGACATTCCAAAGAAAACAATAATAATTAAATTCCATTACATTCATTTAAAAATGTTCTAGATTGAATTTAAAAATTTTCCGCGACCCAAAAATTGAAAAAAATTTGGACTACCTGTGTGCCAAATTCCATTATTGTAAGTACCGTAGATTCTTTAGGACTATGATAACGAAAAACAGAAAAACAAACACTTCGTTTTATAATAATAGATAAGTGCATTGAATATGGATGCACGTACATATGCGTACAGTACTTAGATTTTAAGGTAAGCTGATAAAATTCAATAAACATATTGCATAATTCGTACTTCAGTCTTTATTTCGCGTATTAATTTTTTAAATGTTTTTAAAAGTTTAATTATTTGTTTATGACCATTATATTCTGATAAGTTAATAGAATTCTGCCATAATTAAATAGTGTAGTACTGTTCCGCATATATAGTCACCCCGCTTATAGGGTCTGATTTTTCTGGACCGCTGAACTGACCATATAACCGATATTGACTGTATTAGGATTAGATATAGCACATTTCCTATTAGGTTGCTTTTGACAGACCAAAAATGCATTTTTTGCAATGACTGAAGCAGATAAATATGTTTTCCTAAGTATATTTCCCTCATTTATTAAGTTCCCAGCAGTAGCAAAAGACAGGTGGTTGTTCTTATTTTTTATTCCTTTTAGCTTGTGGAGTAAAATAAGAACACCTACATGCCTCGCATAGCTTTTACAGCTTATATCTCACACTTAGCTTATCTACAAAGCACCACATATTGCACATAGAATATTCATTTATTATTTAAAGTAATTCAGTGCAGGTACTTGATATGTATGTATTTTTTAAATTAACGTCCCACTGGAGCAACACAGCGGGTTATTTAATTGGTATATGATTCATCTCAGATTGCAGCATCCTTAATTTTTGGACTTGTGTGTGCAGCTAAATTACACTGAGCAATTAGGTGATTTTAACACTATCAAAAATTTAAAAGAGTATGTTGGCAGAAATTTTAATTCTTTGTCCCTGAAAAAATTTGTAATATCTGCAGATGTGAGTGAAGTAAATAGATTCACTTAGAGAAGATTTTTCTTCAGCACGTTTTTATTCAATTTGTAATTGTATTTTTCATGGTTAAAAGACAAGAAATTTAAAGAATATTTTGAATTTCAATGTATTTTATTTAGAATATTGTTACGTTTTGAATCAATAAAGCGTTTAGCATTTAATTTTTATAGTAATATATTTTGGTATTTTCTTATTTTTTCATAGGTATAACTAATTGCACATACCTTGTTTTCTTATAACATGTTAAAGTTTGACAAAACATATGACGAATTCCCCAATATGTTTGGTAATGAAAAAAAAACAGCGTAAATAACAGGTGCTGCATCCTGTAATTCGAAATCAATTACTCAAGATTCAAAATTATCTATGTAATTATACAAAATATGTTTCTCAGTGTTGTCATGGTTTCAATTAGGAATGTATTTTGAAACCTCCTAGATAAGAATTTTGAGAAAATCTTTTGTAGTTAGAGACTTGTCTAAAAATATCTGGATAATCTTATCAAATTTGGTCAGTAAATTCATGTAATTTGCTTTTTTTATAATTTTGTTCCTCATAATCCTAGTCACCTTTAAAGAGTATAGTAGTAATTTGCTTTCCCCAAGCTATATTAGTTATATTAGCATAATACCGCCATCACCAGCCTGTGTATGACCTGCTGTACAAGAGGGGAGCAACTGTTCGCCTAGCAGACGGTGTACCCTGACACGACCATCGACGTGATGAATGAGAAAACGGGATTCATCTGACCAGGCAACTCTCTTTCACTCATCCAGGGGTCCAGTCTAGATGTTCCCGGCCCACTGTAGGTTGGTCCATAGTTGACGATGACGCTTGGTCGCAGAGGCACACGAGTGGGACGTCTGCTGCACAGTCCCATATTCAACAGTGTCCGGTGAACTGTTTGTGCCGAAACACTTGCGTTTGGACTTGCATTGTATTGGGTTGTCAGCTGATCCACTGTCTCGCGCCGATTTTGCTTTGTCGAGCGGGACAGTCTTCGACGTCCTTTTTCTTTGATGACGGATCAACGACCAACACCTTGGCGTCTACTTCTGGTGTCACCATCATTTATCCACTTTGCATGAATATTAACAACAGCAGATCGTGAACAACCTAGCAGTCGTGCAGTTTCGGTGATACTCGTTCCGAGTCTTCGAGCCAATATGATCTGCCCTCTACCAAATTCGCTTAGATCAACAGCCTTTCCCATCACTCGCAAAAGTAAGTGCAAGAATGATTCTTACCTTCTCCAGCAGCAGTTAAATACCATTATCACTTAATCACGTGCCATCCACGTCAAACAGACGAGTTCATTGAAAAATGTGGGGATGGTCATAATGTTTTGGCTCGTCAGTGTATATCAAATCTGTCTAAGAAACTTTTGCAAAATATGACAAAGCTATAATATTTTGAATGAGAAAATAAATATATTTTAAATTTTAATCTTATACTACACTTATACTAGATTATCTGCATGAAAATAAGTTGCTGTTTGAGATCTATGGTTTCTTTAACTGAATAATCCATGAGTCACAAGACACTAAATACAAACTTAAATTGTGTAATTTAAGGTGAGTCTCTCAAGGGGTTCTACAATTTCCCTTACATTTTCTTCAATTTCTAACTATGTTAAATGTTATTTTTCAAACTTTTGATTTCTAAATTCCTTTATTGTCAACTTATTTTTCTTACTTTCTTTTCAAACGATGTAATAAAGAGAGGGATTAGTAATCGAAATAGAAGAAAATTATTATTAAGAGATAGTTTGACATTTTAAAATTGAAATAACAAGCAGATGGGTTCGTTGTTTTAAAAAGTACGCTATACTTTTATCAGCGTAACCATTACAAGAATTACATCCTCATGTCCAGTACAATGAGCTCAAGCAGATCGTAAGGTAAGATTGTATATTGGCATGCTTTGCAAGTTTCGAATCCTTCAATAAAAAGAACACTTAATAGTCGATCAGTAGAAACCACTTCCCAGTAACTTTCCATAAATACACTTAAGCTTATTCCTAAAACACAGGTTGAGTCCGTGTTTTTTGCATTCAAACCGATTATGGACAAAGTAGAACGCTTGTGCAATGAAGTGTTTTGGAACACGCTATAATTTGCGAGAGGGAAACAAGAGGATAAAACTAATTAGCTACGTCCTCCCACAATTCGATCGCCCAAATGGTTATTGTAAACGAAATTAAATGAATGCCTTATTTCCTTAAGAGATCAAAGAATTGACCTTACCTAAATGAAAAGGGAAAACATTTAGGTAAGACGTAGAGTCTAGTTTTATTTATAGAGTAATCTCGAACTAGAAGTTCAGTTAAAAATAACCTGAAACCAACGGATTGTGTGTGAAAATAGACATTTTTTCGGGGGGCAAGTCATAAAATTAATTTGATGGAGAGTTAAATTATTACAAATCAAATGGAAATGGAAACTTAACTATTTGTTCGTTGTCCTCAGGATCAAGAACAACTATTCCTACGAAAGAACCTCTGCATATTTGACAAAGTTCTTCTGCAAAACTTTGGAAATATACTGTTCGAAAATTTAGATTTATTTAAATACCGTTGGTTAAACAAGATGAAACTGGCACATCAAAGGCAAAAAAAAAAAAAAAAAATTTAAACGTCTAGTGTTTCGAAGAAAAACATTTTAAACAAACTTATGGCTGGATAA
This sequence comes from Metellina segmentata, assembly GCA_947359465.1. Taxonomy (NCBI): domain Eukaryota; kingdom Metazoa; phylum Arthropoda; class Arachnida; order Araneae; family Tetragnathidae; genus Metellina; species Metellina segmentata. Next base: position 91,592,185 of record OX375879.1, read on the forward strand.
ATAAAATGATAAAAAATAACAATTAAAAATACATTAGATGTATTTTAGATGTACCGGGAAAATGCCAAAGCAACAAATCAATCAATGTTATTTGGATAAGATAAACATGGTTTTTTTTTCTCATAGCCAAATGAAATGTAATCACTTCCCTTAAGAACTCAAATACGTAATTTAATGGTAATTGAAAGTTATTTTTACTGGGCATGTTTAAACTTTCTATTATGCGGGAGACTTATTTATACAAATGCATATTTGAAGCGTTATAGCGAAATCTACATCGAAGCGAATGTATCTCAAACTGTTATAAAACTTAAAATGGAGATTAGTTTTATCATCTGTTTCAAAAAAAAAAGGGTATTTTTTCAAAGCACGTCTTTTAAAGTCGTCTCTTTTGAAATCAGAAATAAAGCTGCATGAAACAAAATTGCTCGTTTTACTGTAATTGGCATAACATTTTTATCAGCTACCCATTATTTTTATTAAGTACATTTAATTATCAGTTATTACTTTTATTATTACTTATTTAAAATTCGCTATATTTCATATTCAATTTATTTCTACTTATTCTTATACCTATAACGCAGACAATAAATGTGGCCTCCTGGATTCGTTCATCTTAAATTTATAGTCTCATTAGATTAATGAAGTACATATTTGAGTTATTGGGTAATGTGTATAATGAAATTTTAGAAATATTTATTTCGGAAATTGTTAATACTAATTTCAAGCCCCAGGATCATTTTTCCCAATAGTTTTCAGACTACAATAGTATTGATGGATAAAATAGGCTCTTCAGTTTGATGCCAATAACTTTCGAAAATATTTTGCAGATTAATTAATTCAGGGCTCGAAATACCCGGGTGCACAGGTGCACTGTGCACCTGAAAATAAAATTGTGCGCCTAATTCTTTCCCTCTAGGTGCACGCAGTGCACCTGTTAAAAAAAGCGGGCCAAACCTATTTTATGTTATTTTGATGCATGTACAAAATATTAGTATCGACCTCTCTCGCTCTAAAGGAACGTAATTAAAATTCCTAAATACACACTATGCAAAAACTTTAATCCAGAAAATGCTACGTTGCAATGAAGGAAAAATACAAAAAGAAGGATGGAGACTAAATCTTATGGGTGAATATCTGCCATAAACGTAGACGTTTCTGATTGCTCACCAATGTCTGATGATGGCTGAATATTCATAAGTAATAATTTCGCAGATAAAAAAAAAGTTTAAATATTTTTATTTACTATATACTAGTAACATATCGAAACATACCCAACTAATAAAGTAGTATACATTACATTAATGCATTGATAATCTTATATTACGTTTTTTTTTTTAAATATGCACCTAAAATATAATCTGTGCACCTAATTTAAATACTTAGGTGCACCTTGTGCACCTGTATTTAAAAAATCCATTTCGAGGCCTGAATTAATTCGATTGTATACAAATATGCATGTTTATTTCGTGGTGGTTTTTGTGTCACAGTTTGTTACGCTGCAACAAAGGTATATTAAAATACAAATATTTTATTAGTTTTACAAAAATGTGCGGTCTTATATAAACCAATATAGCAGGTAGTTTTTGCTGTGCAATATCTGTCGCCAATTAAAGGCGTATTAAAAAACGAACAATTTTATTTAAAAAAATTTTAATGCTTAGTTTGGCACAAGCCAGGTGTTCAATATGCGTGAGGCACCTAATGACCATTTTAAAAACTGTCAGTGAGAGTGAACACGCTACAGCAGTTAATTTTCAATTGTTTTGATACACTTTCGGGAAAGGAATACTTCTCTTCTTATATCAATATAGTATACCTTACTATAACTACGATCTGTTGAAATATCTAACGCCTATTAAGCAAGACATAGATAGTAAGCCCTGGTGTATAAAAGCACATAGCAAACCATTAAATATGTTATAAAAAAAGCTTCACTTAGCTTCATTCTTTGAATTAAACATTGATACACTTCTAATTGTTATGATATGGCATACCAGACTACTAAATTTTTTTATTTGTAACTACAACATAACACAAAAACCTTTTAACTAATGTACTAAAAAAAATTTTCTTTGTGGAAAAATACATTTATATTTTTTTCCAAGTTCGTATAATTGACAGGACACACGGAAATATGTCTGTAAGAACAGATTAGTGATTTAATAAACGACTAAAAAGCATTTTAAAGCTAATCCTTTAAACATAGAATTGAAATCCTTTCTTAACTAATCTCAAAACCTCCTTTGAAAAGTCCAAAAATTCCACCGCAATTTCATTTTCATTTCTTAGTTTAATAAACAGACCGACATCCGAGAAGGCATGCTATTATATCTTACAGTAACTATGATATGTTGAAATATGTAACGCCTATTAAGCATGTCATGGACAATTAGCCCTTATGTATAAAAACACAATCTTAGAGCACATACCAAACCATTAAATATGTTATGAATAAGATTCACTTAGTTTCAATCTTTGAATTAAGTATTGGTACAGTTCTAGTTGTTATCATATGCCAGACTACTAAACCTCTTTAGTTGTAACTACAACGTATCACAAAAAATTCTTAACTAATACACTGTAAAAGCTTTTCTTTGGCAAAAAATATATGTATTTGTATTTTTTTTATTTCGTATAATTGACAGGATACACTGTAATATGTCTTTAAGAACAGATTAGTGATTCAATAGACGTGACTAAAAAGCATTTTAAAGCTAATCCTCTAAACCTAGAATTAAAATAATTTTTAAACTGATCTCACAGCCTGCTTTGAAAAGTCCAAAAGTTCCATAGCAAATCTCATTTTCACTTCTTATTTTAATAAACGGACCGACATCCGACAGGGCATGCACAGAAACATAACAATTCAATGAAGCCGTTTCTTTACACAAACATAATCCTCGGATCTTCTCCATCTCAGGAGACAAAGGGTTCCATCCCACGTAAACAATAACAGCATCCTACGCTCGATATTCCATCAAGAGTTCGACTTCCATCAACCACCTGAGACAAAGGAAGCAAGGGGGCTTCTCCAGTGAATCGGAAAATCATCAGTGATCTTTAACGATGACGGGGACATTGAAAAACGAAGTTGGAAACTGACGTTTGGCCTGACGGATGCCATTGAAAAGGAACCGATTGTTAAGCCATTATGCACGAAGTTTCTAACGGTTGTAATTCGGAAATAGCTGGGCTCGTCGATGATGGTGTAACGGAAGATCTTTATCGCTTCTCGACCTGGACGAGCGATCGGATTGAAGAGATTGCCGAGAGAGGACTCGAATGCTGCCTGATGGAAGGATGTTGGTTTCACGTTCTAGAAACTGGGTTTCTTATTTTTCTTGAATGAACTGAATGAAAGCTAAAAGTTAACGCAATTAAAATTGATGCTTTATCGCTGAAATACATTTTACTCCAGAATCAATTAGTGCGTACCAATCATAGTTTCTATCGATTCGAAGTACAAGTTGCATCGTTATTTGAAAACCTTTTCCGTCACCCCCTCCCTATTTCCTTAAAAGGTAGTGTCATTGAAATGTTTTCTTATTTTCTAGTTAAATTTCATACTGAATAAAGTATGAGAACTGTTCTCGAATAAACTGATTGAAAGCTTGGAATTAAGAACGTAATTAAAAATAATGCTCTTTTAAACTAAAATGCATTTTATTACTGAATAATTTAGACCCTACCGAACATAGTTTTTATTGATTCTAAATTCAAGCTGTATCGCCATTTCAAAACATTTCCGTAACCACCATCACGTTTCCCTGAATGGTAGCGAAACTATCTTTTTCCGGTGTATTCTAGTTAAATTTTTAAATTTCGTACTGAATAAATTATTTTGTTTCTGTTTTAATATTAACCATTTTCGCAGGCTAATATATTTAGAGAATATTGTAATACCCGTGTGTTCATTCGTTCATGATTCAGTAATCCTTTATTGCCTTGAAATAGACAATCTAGAATTTGTAAAACCAAAATAATGTATAAAAAATTTTGTGTTTGCTTTATTTCGTATTGAAATGAACCGACTCTGTTAAGACAATATACGCGAAGTTTCAAACGGGTGTAATTTTGACGTAGTAGAACGAAGGATTTTCGTCGCTTCTCGATCTGAACAAACGATAGCATTGGTAACATTGGACTCCTATGCTGCCCATGATATTGGTTTTACATTCCAGAAACTGGGTTTCTTATTTTTTTTCTATGTTAAGGGGAAGGATAAGAGATAAGAATTAAGAACTGAATTATAATTTGTATAACTTTGAAATTAAAATTGGCACTTTTGTGCTTCTCAGCATATTCAATAACTGCGCACCAAAAATAACATCCAACTGTCCATTCCAAAAGGGGGAAATTACAGCTTTATTTTAGCAAGGTACCATAAAAATTATTTACTGGCTTAACCTTAGGAATTGCCGGTTAACATTTAGCTGGGAATATAGATTGGCCCTCGCGTCTAGTGACCATACCAGGAGAAAACTTCGAAAGCACTCAACCCTGACTTTCCAGTGACACCTTCTCGTCAAGGTCCAATGGGTCTTGAGGGAGGCTGGACCCCTTTGTTGGTTTTTGCAAGTTCAAAACAGTAAGAGACTGTTCTGACAAGAGAAGTGGGGAAACCAGATATATAATTTTGTAAGAGGAATTAAGTGAACAAACTGTCAATGCTCTACAACATCAACTCGCTCCCACATTTTGGATTGTATTGGTGTCCGTGGGACAGCTGCTGGACGAACAGGAGTTACCGCAGTGCGACTTAAAATAACATGATCTTTTTTTATTTGGTCTTGGCTTATTTATAATTCGCTTTTGTAGAAGAACTATTGATGAGTGAGTGACAACAGTGTTGAGAAACTATTTTTTCATTAATATTGTGTAATATACTTATAACCTGACTTGGCAATCTGAATCCTCTGAAGTTATTCAGTTGGTAATATTAATACTTACTTTAATGTTATTCATTTAACTACTTTAAGGAAGGATCAAAATTATAAATTTTACATTTATTCACTCACTCAGAACGACACAGGTAAATTATATTTTAACCAGGGCGACAAAATCAATAAATATCAATACTAATCTTATTTGACTGTATTTCATTTTCAAATGCTTTCATATTCTAAGTCAATCACACCAGAGTCAACAAAACTTAAGGAGAAATCCAAAACTTTATTTTTATTGGGTAATGCGTTTTCAACGAAAAATAACTTTATTAATTTTCCATATTTTTAGAATTTTACATCACAAACATCAATCATTATACTCATCCAAATATTTTTAAATGTTCTAAAATGAGTTGATACAGTTCTTATAGTGTATGAAAACATTTTCTTGCAGTTCATTTGGAAAGTTAAAATCCAACATGATAGCAAATACGAATTTGGTACCCGTGAATTCTTCACACCTAAGCACATAACTTTTAAAAATCACGCAAAACCTCTAAACAAACATCCTTGTGCACACATCTTATTACACTGCGTGCATGTCTCAATTAAACCTGAGATTTTCTTGTGAATTCTTCCGAGAAACTTACTGACAGCTTAATGCCATGGGAAAAAATCATCTCTTCCTGACTAGGTCAGTATGACAAATAACTGATCTACATTCTAAAGAAAGATGTAAACTTAACGTTTCGTATCCTGCCCGTGCCGACAGTTGTCCCAAACCCAACGCCATGTCCCATCAGTGTCTATTTGTACTTGAATAATGGGTTTTTAAATATTTACAAGGCGGTTTGGTATCATAAGGCTATTGTGTATTCGCTGCCTAATTATTTCTTGGAACTAAATACCTAAATTGATTCCAACATGGATGTGTGCTATACTGAAATGATATTTATATGTCCCCAATCCTTCACTGGACGCGATCAACAGAGCGTGTCCAAGCATGTCTGCCAAGCAACCATTGTGTCCAGATCGCTCTTGGAAGATACATACAAATGGCATTTAGGCACAATTAAAAACGCATGGTTGTCGTAATCTGGTAGAATAGATTGCTACTAACTATAGTTAGATATCAAAGCCGGTAGCAGGGCGGTGGTACAATAAATTACTAATTGACGGTTTGTGTCGGGGCTATTTATTGGGGTAGACGAGACAAGTGTGGTCTTTGTGTGCGGTATTGATTCCTGGTTGATTGTGGCTTGGTGATATCAGATAAAATAAAACAAGGGGCGGCGAAAGAGTGTACTTAGTGGGTTGGGAAGTTAGATGGGTGAGTTAATACAGCTGGTAGAAACACGGAAATGAATGCAGGTGTTTCACTTCACCAGCTGTGATCGGTGGACTGTGGGATTTAAAAGAATCTACCAAACATTACTGAAAAGAAGATGATACAGTTAGCATTAGTTAGGTGAGCAAGTATTTCACTCCAAGGCCTATAGCTGGTGTACTAACTTAGTTTTAATTGTTAAATAAATTATTTAAATTTATTTAAATCGATTAAATGTTTCATGTAATAAAATGTTACGTGTTCAAAAAAATTATTATTTCAGTATCTATACAATATAAACACACTTCTTTTAAAAAGTTGCATCCAATGTCATGCATTACTGCTTAACATTTTGACTGCGGCTATAGACATAACTGGCGTGATTCTTTTAACTTTTAAGGTACAACTTCTGTATTGGCCGTATTAGAAATTATTTTTGGGGGCGATCAAGGTATAACTGACGGTATCACAAGACGGAGTCTAAAGGTTAAGTTCTGAAAAATGTCAAGGGTCACGGTAGCCCAGTTGGAAGGGTCATGGATTAGCAATCAAAGGATTGCGAGTTCGAAACTGACCAAAGACCATCGTGTATGCTGGGGTTAGTGCACGTGAAATCTGTTGTGGCCTCAAATGTCCTGACGTTTGCGTGGTGTGGAAGTTTGGAGAATGGGGTGCAAGCACAGGTGTTTACCTCGCTGTCTGACCGTGGTTCAAAATTACAAAGTGTTGTCATAGAATATTTCACTTCGGAATTGATCCCGGACCGTCGCCAATTGCCCATTGTATTGCTTCAGTAAAGAGTTAATTCAACTGCCCTCTTTAATTTATTAATATTGAACAATAAATGTATGCATAAATTTATGATTCCTGATCGTTGTCAGTAGCCCGTTGTGTTGTTCTAGTTCGACTTTAATTCAACTACCTACCTACGACCAGAACAACATCCCCTTTTAAACTTCTTCCAGTAAAAACTCAGCTATTACAAAATATGAGGGAAAATAGTTACACTCCATTCAATAACATTAAAATATTTTTAAATTTGAAAGAGAAGAAATTCAGTTTTATTGAAGACAATTTTAATTCAAATAAGTCGAAACCAATAATTTCGTTAAATTTTCCTTCTCATTGCGTAAATGTTGTCATAGAATTACCTCGTTGTTGCAACTACCAAATATATTCATAACACTTTTTGTATCTTAGTTATCGTAATCATTTACAGTGTTGCAGTCCATCGACTGTATCTTCACAGTGGCTGACTTGTAGAGGTTGAAACATGTAAGAAAAGGGGTCACGATGATCTAGACAAAATATACAATCAGTCAAATTTTAAGCCAAACAAATAGTGCTATTTGTTGAACTAATTTTAAAGACTAATCTGGCTAGAACAATCACTCAGAAATAAGCTGATAATTCAATATGTTCCCAAACGTGTATTTTTCGTTTCTTAAAATTGAACCATAAGCTTCTTAAGTGTTTTTAAATTTTGCATTTTTTTTACACATTGATGAAAAACAATCTACGTAGCTTTCTTCTTCGGGATTACTTACGTCGCACATCATATTTTCACATGGTATGGCTAGATAGTCGTTTTTACAACGTATTGGTGGAGAGTGTATTAAAATATTTTGTGAAGATCTAATGATATCGAGGGGTATACAGAGAATAAAGATAAATAAAATGAGATGACTACAGAAGAGACATTTTTCGTCAAACTAAATGTAGGTTGGGACATAAACGTGAAATATATGTTGAGTGGATGTAGTTGTTGAGAGGAGCTTCAAAAAGTGTTAACATGTCAACTAGTAGTCACGTGATTATGTATAAAATTGACTTGGTTGTCTAATTTGGCATCTTATCACCTCTTGAGTGAATGTGGATTTCTATAAAATGAAGTCAAAAATGGAAAAATCGCCAAAATCTACTATTATGTCGCGTAGACCAGTGATGATGAATCAAAGAACTACGTCTTCTCCCGTTCAGTGAACCTATCATATGATGAATGTTTGTTTCCAACCGGCAGACGAAAGTAGTCAAATCACTACGTTTTGGTCATAGGATCCTGGGAACAGGTTACCTTTTCCCACTGTGCTTTTATTGGGTAGAGGTAGTGTCTAGGCGGCTGAACGTGTTTCCTTAATGTATTCCAAACAAGACGTCAATAGTCTTATTTTTCGAATACAATTTCAACACCGCCAATTCGAATAACGAATTCCGAATTTATGCACGAGGAATTATCAATAAGTAACGCACATAATGTAAAAAATAATATTAATAAAAGCAATTAATGACAATAGGAAACAGAAATGAAAGTACTGCCCCTTTATTACTTTACCACATAATTCCCGTGCATGTTGAGGCATTTTTTCCAACGATGGATCCGTTTGCAAATCCCGGTCGCATAGAAGTCCGTCGGCTGAGAGAAGAGCCACCTTCGCACGGCCCCTTTGAGTACCGTCATCAGAGTCCAACTTCTTACTGTCAAAGAACTTCTTTATGGGTCCAAAGCGCAGTGCGACAAATCAACACATTCGACAGCTGCACGACATCGCTCGTCCGCATGTGTCTCGTCTTTTTCGTGCGAAAGTGTAGGGTTTAGGTTGGGAAGTTTTGGAGCACCGTCCATACAGCCTGGACCTGGCACCCTCCGATTTCCATCTGTTTGGACCCATAAAAAAGTTCCTTGACGGTAAGAAGTTTGACTCTGACGACGGCACTCAAACGGGCCTTGCGAAGGTGGTTCTTTTCACAGCCGACGGAGTTCTATGAGACCGGGGCTTTCAAACTGATCCATCGTTGGGAAAAGTGCCTCAACATGGATCGATATTGTGTGGAAAAGTAATAAATAGGTATTACTATAATTTCTGTTTCATATTGTCACTAATTGTTTTTATTGATATTATTTTTTTACATTATGTGCCTTACTTATTCATACTCCCTCGTATGATAGCTACTTATTGTGAGCCGATTGTATTAAGCGCCAAACGTGGCCAAAGTTATGATAAACTACATTCTAAGGCAACTGCGATATAAATCATGTGAGATCATTTGGGTAGTGGAAATAAAATTTTCGCATTCAATCTCTTTGTTTATTCACTCTGAAAATCACTTTCACATATTGTTTCTAATATTGACTATTGCACGACATTAGATACCGAAGCATTACAATTCGAGTCCGGCTTAATTCGCCTTCGTGTAAAAAAACTGACAGCAGAGCAACAAACCACAATTCAAGTCTTTCATGCGTAGTTTATTCACTAACTGTAATTTTATCCCATGTTTTGTAGTTCAATGACTTTATTCGTTTCAATAATAGTTTAAAAGTTGAAACATTGTTTTAATTTCTTAGTGGAGCACTCACACACTGAAAGGGTTTAATTATTAGTAGGGCAACTTTTTGCAACAAATGCAACTTCTTTTCATTAGCTCTAAACTGCATGTAAAGTGCTAAAACCAAAATTCCTCCTACATGGGGTGTATTGTAAATAAATAATAACCGCAACATAAATGCAACCACCTACAACTTTTTAAAATTTACCTCAAAATATAATAGGCAACTATTTAATAACTATATATATATATATATATATATATATATATATATATATATATATATATAACAATGCAGATGATTGGAAGGCAAAATTTCGTCGCTCAGAGCTGCCAAAACGTTTGCTAAACATCAAAAGCAGCTACAAATGTTTGATTCGTCTTGTAGAAAAATCGAAATCGAAAGAGTACAACATCGAGACAGCAAATGAAAATATCAGATCGAGGGATTTTAAAGTTCCGTGCAACCTCAAAACGTATCTTAAAAGACGATTAGAAAAAAATAACCACCTGACGGTTATTGCTACATTTTCCCGATACGATTTTCCTCCAAATGATTATTTGCTACTGCAACAATGCCATGCAACATTAGTCTCCGTTGAGCACAGTTTTTCAATGTTAGAGATAACTGGCCAATGATCAGACATTCAACGACGTCAATGTTCTTCTGTATTTAATAATGCAAAATAATACTTTTGTATGTCACTAAAATTGTCCATAAATTCTGATTTTTTTTTTCATTTTTTACAAAGAATTTAGTTTAGATTTTAGTGTATCAAAATAAATACAACTTTATTACCATAAATGCAACTTTAGCGAATGATAAATGCAACTTTTTTCCATTTTTACTGCAACAAAAAAGCTGCCCTAATTATTAGTAAAAAGGTACGTTAAGTGGAAATTTTATTTTCCATGGCTTGTTGAAACTGTGTAGTTTTAAAAAACACCGGGTCTGTGACTCAAAGAAGGAAGCGTCGTGGGAAGTAAGTGAAAGCAGTGGATGAATAAGCACCTAAGAATATATTATTATTAACATGAAAATTTCCGTCAGAAAATGACTTCTTCCTGAGTTAAGGACAGATATGAATCGACCTGTTTACTTCAGTGTCTATTCTTTCCATGAGAACCGCCCAACTTGTTGCCTGTGTTCCCTTCTTCATGACTGGTTCCTCTAACGACATGGGAAGAAGATTAAAGTATATTTGATTACAGCAGAAGATGTTTGCATTCACTTAAAGAATGCCTTTTTTCTCTTCCTATTTCATTATCGGATTGTGTGGCCTTCCTGTATGCCACAAAAGTATCAATTGATGGTGTTATCAATCAACAAATTTGCTTTACAGCCGTTACCTCATATCTGCACTGTAGCTTTAGGAAGTGTTTTATGATGAATGCAGTCGTCGTCAAATGTCAGTGGGGCAGCGAATGCTGGTCTCTTGGAACCTAAGCGACCCCACCAGGAAGTTCATTTCCCTTATTCTTTCAGGGCCGTGGTAGTCCGGTTGGAACAGTAACGGATTGTGAGTTCGCATCCAACCAAAGATCATCGTGTACAAAGGGGGCTGGTGCTGGTTAAATCTGTATTGTCCTCAGATGTCCTCACGATGGCGTGGGGTTTAAGTTTGGAGAGTAGGGTTCCAGCTCAGGTTTTCACCTCGTCACCTGACCGTGGTTCAAAAGTACGTGGTGTTGTCCACGGATCTTTCACATGAGGGTTGATCTCGGGGCGTCGCCAGTAGATCGGTGTCCCGCTCCAGTGCGACGTTAATTAAAATATATCCTACCTTATTGTTTCTTTATATACAAATAGCTATTTTAAACTCCTGTACCATAGTTTTTTTTAGCTTTTTGTTGCTGGGATATGGTGGTTTGCGAATTATTAACATTCCAAATACCGGAAAATTGCCAACGGAAATACTCGATATCGGTTTTTGCCAATCAATTCCACATGCGTAACCAGTGGTAGGGGGTTCAACCCCCCCTATTCAGTTGAGAAAAATTTTACAAATATATATATATATATATATATATATATATATATATATAATGAGAGAGAGAGTTTTTTACAAATTAATCCTTTACTAATAACTACTCAAACTATTCATATATAATTGTAATTAATTTAATTTTAAGTTATTTTATTTTATTTTATTTATGTTTAGTTAAATTACTTTTAATTTATTTACTTTCAATTGATTTAGTTTTGATTATTTTGATGTTAATTAATTTACTTTTAATTAATTTAGTTTTGATTAATTTAGTTTTGATTAATTTAATTTTATATAATTTAATGTTAATTGTTTACTTTAAATTAATTTACTTTAAATTTACTTTAAATTAATTTACTTTAAATTAATTTACTTTAAATTAATTTACTTTAAATAATGTAGTTTAATTGACTTAATTTTTTTTAATTTAATTTTTTTAAGTATTTTAATTTTAATGCTTTTAATAACTTTTGTTTTTGTTTTTTATATTTTTACTTGATGTGATTGAAATTACTTTAAATTTTAATTTATTTAATTTTACTTAATTTACTTTTAATTAATTTAATTTTGATTAATCTTATTTTAATTACTCTAATTTTAAATAATGTAATTTTAATAATCGATTTTAATTTTAGTTTATGTTTTACTTGTGTAATAAATTACGGAAACAATGGTACATTAGTTCATAGGCGTAACCAGGTGGGAGTTGGGGCTTCAATCCCCCCCACCACCACCACCCCACCCCACTTGTTCAGCTCGTCGCACTAGATAGTCAAATTTGTTAATAACGAGCAATCAGAGCTTTATGCCTATCTAAACTAAATTATGTTACATAAAAATTATTTTTGCGCTCATAATGTAAATAATTGCACGATATATAAGTGAAATTTTTGTTCACTTGATTTTTACGTCTAATGTGTTTTTTGAAGAACCAAAACTAGGGAAATGTTTATATGTATTTACCACAGCAGAAACTGATTAATTTTGTCCAAATGTAATAGTTCATGAGGTTCTAGTGACTATTTTTCTATTCTTTTTAATTTAATGATAATCTAAATATCTAAAGTATGTGCATTCTTACCAATGATGTTTTTTATTTCAATAATGTTAATATATTATGTTTTTACTGATTTACTGTATTCTGTTTTACAAATTTTGAAAACAGATGTTTCGGATTAACGGGGGGTTTGAATTAGCAGGGTCTTAGTGTAATTCAAGCCTGTCCTTAAATAATTTGTTGTTAAACAAAACAATATGCTTCTTATGTATGATACAATAAAACAACATTGTTTAAAATTACTTTATTTGAAATAAAAGTGACTAACATTTGCAAGACGCAAAATATTTAATAATTTTATCAATGTACTACGAAAAAAATGTATTAATGTATGTGATTTTTAACATAAATATACAAAAATTTCCCTGAGGGGTCACCAGATGCTTCACCTCCTTATTGGTGTACAGTCCATACTTCTCGGGACTGACCTCCCCATCCCCTCATTCATCTACCCTAGTCACGCCTATGACTACAAGGATCCACGCAAACGAATTCTCGATACTTACGGCCTAATTCAACTTCCTTCGAAAACGTCTGTTCGAATCCGAAAGTCCTGCTCGAACTGTTTTTATCGCTTCCGTCTCATGCTATGCAACTTATAAACGTTCGGATTGTTAAGGGCTACCACCATACGTCGATGAATAGGAAGATCTTTGGTTGTTCATTTCCTTTTTAAGATACATTTATTTATTTCTCATTGGGTTCCACTAGTTTCACTTTATAATCACGGTTTCTTAACAGCCTAATGTTATTAGAAGTCTAAATTCCTTAAGATCTTTAAAGCGGCTTGATTGATTACAGTGCAATTAGACAAGCCATTTAGTTCTGAAATCATTCAGCTTTATTAAACGTGTTAAAAAAACAGTATAGCATTCCTTTACAATTTCTTTCCTTGTATCAGCTCAAGAATTCTTCATTCATTTTGTTACAAACAAGAGTCCGCAACACATCTAACAATTCAATAAAAATGTTACTGTGAAAAGTATGTTATTTTTCTTCTTGCTGACATTGCCATAGTGATATCTCTATTTAAGTTTCTTCGAACACTTATGAATGACTGTCTTAATGTCATCATTAATATTACAGTTGAATGTAGTTGTTCACATGTATATAGTTAATAGGTTTTTTTTAAATAATGAGCACTCCATACTCCTATGTGGCAGTCAGAATCGAGATATTTTTTACCGATGTGCTTAAAGGAAATCTAGTTTAAATCTAAAAAGTTCTGAAAAAATCGACGTTTTAATTTCTAATTTAAATGTATTGTAAGTTTTAGAATTCACCATAAAGTCATCTAATAAATACGTAAAGGTAAAAAATTTTCTGATTAAAAAAAAAAAACAAGTGTTAATTAATGAATAGCAATCCATGTAATTAATTAATTATAGATATAAGTGATAGATAATAATCGTACTAATAAAAGTAATTATTGCTAATTAATATATATATATTAATCATATTAATATAGTATTAATAATTTTTTATATTAATTATATTAATATAATTAATTTAATGTTCCCCTTTTCACTGGGGTACAGACCATACTTTTCGGGAGGACCCCCTCTCATTCAACAACCCTAGTTACGCCTATGATCCATTCCAATTACTCAATTCTCCATAAGGAGGGTTGGCTGTACTTTCGTACTAGGGTTTGAAAATTACCGCATTATGAATACATGTAAATTACCATCGAACATTTTCAATACTTGTTTTTACCAGTCTTACTTCTACTTTTTTTTTGTTGTAGGAGGCACTGAGACATTGATGTTTCGGTAACGGTAATTCTACTCAAACTCCAAATAGCTTCTGTTGTTAACCTAGTAACGGAACCTAAAGAAGGTGTGTGTGTGTGTGTGTGTGTGTGTGTGTGTGTGTGTGTGTGTGTGTGTGTGTGTGTGTGTGTGTGTGTGTGTGTGTGTGTGTGTGTGTGTGTGTGTGTGTGTGTGTGTGTGTGTGTGTGTGTGTGTGTGTGTGTGTGTGTGTGTGTGTGTGTGTGTGTGTGTGTGTGTGTGTGTGTGTGTGTGTGTGTGTGTGTGTGTGTGTGTGTGTGTGTGTGTGTGTGTGTGTGTGTGTGTGTGTGTGTGTGTGTGTGTGTGTGTGTGTGTGTGTGTGTGTGTGTGTGTGTGTGTGTGTGTGTGTGTGTGTGTGTGTGTGTGTGTGTGTGTGTGTGTGTGTGAGAGAGAGAGAGATAGAAGATCTGCAGTTATTCTGAATAGTTTATTATACGGAAAGCCTGCCCTTTTAGTAAACCTTTCCTTTTCCCTAGTGTAAACCCTAAAGAATTTCCAACATCTTACCTAGCAGTAAGGATCTGCTGTTGTCCCGAACAATCAATTATACGGAAATTCTGTCACTTAACGTAGTACCGGGGCCCAGATAGAAGATGTGAGAATCATGCAGCTATGTCCAATAGTTAACCATAAAGGAATTTATTCCTAACCTATTAACCTAGTACCAGGGCCCGTAGAGATTTGAGAAACCTGTAGTTATTCCGGAATGGTCAACCGTAAAGAAAGCCCTCTGCCTGACCTACTACCGGGGCCCGGAGTGCAGATGTGGAAGCCCACTGTATGTTCCCCACAGAGAAAGCCCGAGATGTAACCTAGAACCAGTGTCCAGTTAAAAGATGTGTGAAACCTGCAATTATTATTATTAACAGTCAACCATAAAGAAAAATATTCCCTTAGCTGAAATAATCGAAATAAACTCATTAAAAATATATATATATATATATATATATATATATAAACGATCTCATTTACACTCGCTGTTTACAATGGTTAATAGTACGGTTTAGACCCGAAGTGGTCTACGTAGACATTAAACACGCACTATTCTAACGAGTTTATACATTTATTGGCATCAATTAGCCCTTTCATCAATTTTATGAGCGGATGTGAAACTTTCTTGTTCTACTTTGCACGGTCCGCTGGATGCGTTGTTTGCTCCTCTTAATGAATGCGAGCTCAACGAGAACACTTCTCCCCCCCCCCCATTAATTCCTTCGTAGACAAAAGGCTTCCAACAGAGGCGTTGGTGTTGTTCTTCGAAGAATGGGTTAAAATTAAACCGACTCTGAAGTCGACTTGCCTGCATTTCACTCCACTGAATGTTTTCCGCCGGCATGTTTCAGATTAGTCGACAGCAGTTATAGGTCAATTGTGCCCTTGGGCGTGGGTTTCGAGAAAGGAAGGAAACAGATTGAAACGGGCATTAGATTCGTTTTAAGGCAGTCGACTGTAATCTCGTGGTATTACGTGTATTTGTGC
Source organism: Metellina segmentata (assembly GCA_947359465.1). Taxonomy (NCBI): domain Eukaryota; kingdom Metazoa; phylum Arthropoda; class Arachnida; order Araneae; family Tetragnathidae; genus Metellina; species Metellina segmentata. The sequence goes on from OX375879.1 coordinate 91,608,042, forward strand.
GGAATGCGATAGAGGACGGAATACCTGATACGGTGTTATCATAGATGTTAAGTACAGATGAACTTTCTTTAATTCTTCGATGAAACTTTTTTAGACGCCTTTTTGCTACCGGAATTGACTTGCATAACACGTGCAGTCAGTCAGTGCTCCTTTCCTCTCTCAAATTCTCCATGCTTACGATTGTAGTCCAGGCTTGCGATTTGATTTATTTCAGGGGTGCCGATTCCTAGAAGTATGTACCACATATATCCCGCCACAATAATAATGATAGGATCCAACCCATCTGCCATTCATGATTCTACAAATACACTAGCCATATTCAACAGGCTGCATGTTCACTTTATCAGAAGGATGCCTACTACTAGAAGCTTAATTGGGGTCACTCCAACCACTTGTAGTATTGGTCCGGACTGCCAAAAATTAGCACAAACATACAAATAATAATATAGAAATATGCGGAAACCCTGCAGTCACTATAAAACTTATAATATAATAGTATATGGGACTCCATATACCCTCTTTATACAGGGTGTCCCATAAATATTGGTACAAACTTTAAGGGGAGGTAGGGTACATCCAAAGGATTGAGAATTGCACAGCAACCCATAACCGGAAACCTCATGGGAAAGTGATATCAGAGGTACACGAAATGTAGGGCCACGAGACAGAGATTACCAGAAATAGGTATTGTTCATAAATATTACATATGGAGTAGTAGATGATACCATGTGAAAATGTTACAAAAGGTGTTCAAAGTTTCCACCATTGCAAGCGATGCATGCATTACACCGACGGACCATGGATTGGCGGACCCTGTCAAACACACCGGGATTTTCTCGAATATCCACAGCAGTGCGAAAGGTTCTTTCAACCAGATCCATTTCGGACTCGATAGGTGTTGCATACACAGCAGCTTTAAGTGCTCCCCAAAGAAAGAAAGCCATGCTGCTTAAATCAGGAGAGCGTGGGGGCCAGGCAACCGGTCCACCACGCCCAATCCATCGTTGACCAAACAACACATTCAAATGTCTCCGAACACATCGTACATAATGGGGAGGAGCCCCATCGTGCTGAAACCACATGTTGCGTCTCCCATTTTGTGGCACAGGGTGAAGTAATCCTGGTAGAACCTGTTCCAAAAAGAGGAGATGATTTGCTGATTTCAGTGATCATGGTAACAGATAAGGCCCGATTAAGAAGTCGTCGATCAAACCAGCTCAAACATTCACTGAGAAGCGATGTTGGGCAGCCTGCGGTCTCCGTGGAGGCTCTTGTATGCCCATAAATGTGCATTGTGTTGGTTGAACACACCATATCACCGTGAAGTACCCTCATCCGTAAACAAAACATATGATGGGAAATGAGCATCTTGGCCACATTGGTAGATACCACCGAGTTACCACGTACACGTGCAGGATGATCTACGGGGAGTAATATCTGTAGTTTTTGATGATGATATGGGTGTAAGGCTTCGCCTTGTAAAACACTATGTACTCTATTACGAGATCTTCCTATGGCATCAGCGATGACACGAACACTGGTACTCGGATTCATCTCTACGGCATCCAACACATTCTGTTCCACTCGTGGTCTACCCTCACTATGCCTTCATCAGCTGAAATTAATTAGTGGTCCTAGACAGAAATATATATTGCCTATAAAGATATGTATCGACTGATAATACGTGGAAATGAGCCTGGATGTTTTTTTTGGGTCACGCCTGAGTTAAGAGTAATCTTATTAGTTCACGAGATACAGTTTATTTAGTTGCAACTTCTACAATAGAGATAAGAATGTATTTCGTTGTTCGAATAGAATGACATTGAAAGACCTATTACCCTTTTCGTATTGTTTTATATATATAGTAACTGCAACCCCTTAAAATTATTATTTCATCATCAACTTTAAATGCGAATCAATCAGTCATATGTAAAACAATATTAATAAGAATGTAATCAATACTTCATTCTTAAACACTTTATACTTAGGCTTTAAAGGGAAATCGGAAAAACCTACTTTTTAACAATTTCGTAATGAGTAAAAGTAATGCTTCAATAAGCCATTATTTGGCTGTTAAACTGGGGAATGGCAAGCTACAATTTTCCTATAAACGACCGATATGTCCGACCGACCAGTCTGGTGGTAAAGTTGTTAGCCTATAGATCAGAAGGTTCCTGGTTCGAATCTGAGTTTGTGCATGGGTATTTGTAAGCGTATGGTGTAGAGGCGACTGGTGAATTTTAAATCTCTCGTGGCCGAAAGCCCTTACGCTTGGGTTGGTATGGAAGTTTGGAGAGTGGGGTGCCAGCTCAGGTGTTCCCTTGTCATCCGACCGTGGTTCAAAACCACGTGGTGTCGTCGTCGGATCTTTCCCTTAGTGGATTGATCCCGGACCGTCGTCAATAGCCCGTTGTGTTGCTCTAGTACGACGTAAATTAAAATTACCTTACCTATGAACGGAATGCATTTCTTCCTCTCTGTTTCTTTCATTCATGTATTCAAGATCTATCCGTTATCGTCGTTAAATGCTTGTCGTGTTGATCCAGTGCGACGTTAATCAACAACCTACCAACCCTAAATTCATGCATTTAAAATTTTTCTTTGTTTAAAATGTGCATTTATTCGTACTGAGAATCACAAATGTTTTTACGTACAAGCTATATGTGAATGTAATGTTATAGATAATTCATAATATGACATATTTTCTTTCATGTCAGATAAGAAGATGGCAAAAGAAGCAACGTGTCGTAGCTAAGACCATGTCTTATATCTTTAATTGTCATGCACATCTAAATCAAACAAAATACATTTTTGGGAAAAGAGCATTGGATTTCAACGCATTCACCAGCGACATTTAATTCAATTGTTTATTAGAATCACAATTTTATTTTTACGGTTTAATTACTCTTACAACTCACAACTATAATGATATAAAGCGAATGCGAAAAAGGGTTAAAATACTAATAATTTGAGTATTTTAACCCTTTGGAAGGTTTACACGCATGTATCCGTTCCGCGAGGTGACGGTAGCCCGGTTGGAAAAGTAACGGTTTAGCAATCGAAAGGGTGAGAGTTCGAAACTAGGTGCAAATAAACACAGTCGTGTACAAGGGGGGTGCATGTTCAATCTGTAGTGGCCTCAACCTCACATTAGCGTGGTGCGGAAGTTTGGGGAGTGGTGTGCCAGCTCAAGTGTTGACCTCGTCATCTGACGAGCGTGGTTCAAAATTAATTGGTGCTACCTCGGATCTTTCCCTTGAAGATTGATCTCGGACCGACGCACTTAGTCCATTGTGTTGCTCCAGTGCGATGATAGTTTATTTTCTATTAGGCCCGGTGCACATGTCCCGTTTTTCAACGTGCGGCGACGCTGCGGCAACTCAAGTCCTGTCTGAGATACATTAGATCCAATGGAGTAGTGCACACATGCCTCGGGCACCGCTGCGACGACGCACGTCCAACATGCGTGCAATTTGTGCCGCAGTTACACACGGCGCCGTAGCTTGCCGCACACGCTTCTCCGGTCTGAAGTACCTTATTTTCTTAAATAAATGGAATATGAATAATAATTAATAAATGGTTGTATCCAGTATCGTCTATTTTATTTCAAAATATACTTTTTTTACACCAAGTAAGCGAAACAAACACGTTTACTTCGATAGAATATTTATCTCAAATGGCGCGAAATGAGTTCGTGCGTCATTTCAAGGTTATGTGTGCATAGTTTGGCTTCGGTGCCGCAACGGTGCCGCACGTTGAAAAACCGGTGTGCACCGGGCCTAAGACTTCTAACTCTAGTTTTGATCTTGACGAATAGAATCTTCCCTAGGATACTTTCAACAAATCGACAGGGATGGGAATATTCAGTCATATCTGTATCGTGGGATAAAAGCTATTTTTAATTTCTCGGAAATGTAAAGACTCTCTGATATTTAACCCTCTTGGTAGTTTGTCTAGACTATGTATCTCTTCTTGAGCGAAACTGATTAGATGTGGATAAAGGAGATATCTTGTCATTAGAAGAAAACTGAACACGTCTTGATCTCGCTATAGTCAAAGATGGGCAATATCTTGTCACGTCAAAATCACTTGGATGGTTGAAACAAAAATTTAAAAAAGTTTCATCAGAGGCTCCATTTCTTATGTATATTTTCTCGATACCATAAGTCTTATCTCAGTTAAACTTGAAAATAACATGAATCTTAATGCATCTGGTGTAAAATAATAAACCAAGTAGCCGATGTAATGAACAATTAATTTAGTTCCAACCCCTTCTTCCGACTATAAAGTATAAGTTTCAAGACTACTGACTTCGAGCATTATAATATATCAAAAGCATTAATGCCTGTATAAGGGACCGAAGAGTATATGGGAGGTCTATGACCTCAAGAGTCCTGGATGTTCGCACATACTGAAAGGGGGTTTGAGAAAAGAAAAAACTAAATCACCAACATCGGAAAAAGGGTTGGTTCGTAAGGATGGGTGTTTCTTTTTTTTTATTTTAATGGGTATTCACATCAGCTAAGCATATATTTAAGCACAATTTATGCATATATTTATTGATAATATTATTAAATTAAAGGGGGTAGTTGAATTAACACTGTTCTGAAACACACAACACAACGGGCTATTGGCGACGGTCCGGGATCAATCCCAAAAGGACAACGCCTTGTAATTGTGACCCTTAATCAGATGACGAGGTCAACACCTGAGATGGGTTAAACGCCTGGCTGTTCATCCCTTGCTACGAAGAAAATTCATACAAATCGTGCGATTTGTGGCCTCCGTGGAGTTAAACTCAAGCAGGTGGTTTAAATTCACTTCTGGATTAATACACTTCAATTTCCTCTTCAATAACCTCAATAACCTCATAGAAAAAATTTTTAGAGCAGCACCTGCGTGTGCATTTCATAGCTCAAAATTTCTGCTTTGCATCATAGAATTTTGTATTTCCTTTTCTCTTTGGTCATCTTTCACGCTATGGGAAATTTTGTTTACCGTAAACCCTTCGTAAGGTCGGTATCCCATTAAGTTAAGTCTACACCTGAGCTGGCACCCCACTATCCAAACTTCCTCTCCACACCGACATGAAGATATTTTAGTCCACGAGAGATTTATGCGCGTCGGCACCCGCGTACTTGTTTGGATTGAGTTTCGAACTTGAAACCCTTCTATTGTTAACATGTTACTCTTCCAACCGAGCTACCGCGTCCCAATAAATTTGAAACGAGGTAAATTTATACAGGGTGTCCTAAAAGTTCCCGTACTGACGATTCTTGAATTTATTATACAAAATCAACAAACTATAAAACAATTATTTTTATGCTAATGGTGAAAAGCACTTTTAACATAACGTAGGAAAACAATTTGGACTTACATTTACAATAAATTTTCAACATTTTCGCCCTTTTCTTGGAGGCAAAGCTGAAGTCGTTTGCGCATATTTTTAAAAACGCGTTTCAAGATGCTGGGAGTGACTTCTTGTATCCTTTGAGTAATAGCAATTTTCAGATCACCTGTTATTTGGTGATTATCTTCATAAACTTTGTTCTTTAAATATCCCCACAGAAAAAAAAGTCAGGGATGCACAGATCAGGTAACGAGGTGGCCAAAGGTTTCTTGAGATTAGTCGATCGCCAAAAAATCTTGAAGCGTGCCCATGGTTTCATAATTTGTATGGCAGGTTGTAATGTCTTGTTGGAACCAAGAGTCTAGTTCATTCATTTATAATAATGCAATAAATTGTTGAATAAGTTGATATAGCGTATATTTACTCGACATTGCCTCATTTCGTTATTTATGTCGCCAAAATTTTTTACATCTGTCATATGATTTGCATTCAAAATAAGCCTCAAACAGCGCAATTCCCCGACTGCGTGATAAATTCATCTTGCGATGAAAAACAAAATGACGTGGAACTTTATTATCGCACAACTTGAGTGCGAAGAAAATCAAACGATAAAAATTAGAGTCGATAAAACTATAAGCAAACGATAAAATTAAATAATTAAAAAAAACACGGGCAATTTTTTTTAAGTTGGAACTTTTAAGTTGGAAAACACGGGAACTTTTAGTACTCCCTGTGTAATCAGGAGATGTTGTCTGTCACACACACACACACAATAGACAAGGAAATATTTAGAAAAAACGTGCAATTTATTTGCCAAGCGCATCAGATTGAATACAGGATAACGTCTTGAAACGTGGTTGGGTGACAAGGAGACTAGATTAGTAGTTTAGTTCATTCGCAAATACAGCTGTGCATATCAGCTACTAAATCACTAATAATCACTAAGTTTATGTATGGAAAGTTAAGAGTTCAGTGTGGTACGATATGGATTTAAAAGTAGGGTTTTTTGCATAGGAAAAAGTAGGACAAAACCGGTCCCAAAATATTTTTTTTCTTAGCACCTGCGTGAATAAAATTTCTTTAAGAGTTCTATTTGAATGATAAATTAGTTCTTTAGTTCCAAAAATAAATATTTTTTAATGTGAAAGAACTATATTTTCGAGGGTAAATAAATTATTTTTTGGAAGTATGAAAGTACCCGGGGAATATATAGTAAAAAATAAGTATATATTATTAATTAAAAAACGTTGTTGTTTTACTGCTGAAATATTTATTTATAACAATAAATTAGTACAATGGCCTTCCTACACTGTTGAAAATACGTAGGTTTAAAAATCACTGAAAATAAGCATTTTTAATTTAATGTGTTTCGAATGTGTATAGTAAATTAAGTTAATTGAGCAGATTTGTAAGAAGTTTTAAGAACAGAAATCACAAATAAAATTTTGATCAGGATCCTCTGCATTGCTACAGGCTTCAAGCGCCCATCCTTTAAAGTTGAGACACTGTATCCAACCTTCCAGTGATTTTTACCTGTACAATTCTTACAAAAGATACAGGCTTCGTCACATTCCACGTCGTCTTCATCTGATGCCGAGGAATCTGTTTTAATGCTAAACTTCTTTATTTCCTTTTTTTTTTCAGTTTTTTGCTTAGGGGGCTTAAACAAATTCTGCTTTAAGTTTTTATTTCTGATTTTTTTTAACATATATTTTCTTTCGTGTTCTCTAATCTTTAATTCCTAGCCAGTCCTGTCCGACTGCCAAGGTCCCGTTTTCATCCGACAACGCCATTATTCAGAAAAAAAGGCCTATTAGATATATTAAAATATATTAATACATAAAATTATATTATTAAAAGATATATTAAAATATTTCAAACATGATGCAAAACGTGGTTTAATAATTTAAAATAATAACTGAAAGAGTATTTATCATATGTTGTACTTACCTAAAATAAATCTTCAAGCAATTAGAAACTATACAGAGTAAAATCGGTAGAGTAAAAATCGAATGCGTTATCCGATAGATGACAGTAATAATCTAGCCAAAACTGCCGGGTCCCGGTTTTATCCGCCTACCCGGTTTTGTGTCCAACTTTCCCCTACTTAATTCTATTACTATTATGAATATAGTGATCTCTTTTGTTAAAAATTCATGATATAAATTAATTGATTGGTATAGTATATATTTTGTTATGCATTATTGTAGGACTCTCCACCCTGCTCGGTCGTCTAGGGTTACGGTTTTGCTGCTTTTCAATGACAACGAGAACTAGAATGTTGTTAGCGCCACAAAACATTTATTACTAATATTTAAAATACAGCAAGCTACATCAATCAACTATCAACATCAATACAACTATCAATATCAATCAAATATCAACATCAATACAATCTCAGAATCAATCAACTATCAACACGAATCCGATCTCAGCATAACCGTTGAACTACTCTTTTTGCCTCTTTTTAGAAGACAGAAATCTGCGCGAACAAGAGCACTGTCAGATTTGGGTAGCCAAGTGTGTTGCCAGATTCTAATGTTCTAAAAAGAAAAGAATAATTTAAAATTGTATCACAAAATTGGGTAGAAACAATCAAGAATAACCGCCAAACATGTCCATAAGTTAACACCTTGTTTACACTGTGCTTATATTTGTACCACGCACAACTTGTTTAGAGCTGTAAATGAACTTCGAAACTATTCATATATCTATATCGGTCAGACAAGCTTGTAGGTATAATGATTCTCCAAACAGATTCGAAAATCCAACAGAACATTTTTCTACAGTACTTTTTCGTTTATTGCCATACTCATACATCGTACTGTTACAGTTGATTCGAAAACTTCGGAAGCATACAGAATTTTTTAAACCAAAATTCAGTAGGTTACGGTCTAATAAGTCGGTAAAGGGGTTTTAGATTTATTACAAAACGGACGGACACGCTGTCTCTTTTACTTCATAGTTCAAACACTGCAAAAAAAATGATGCCAATAAAAAAATACACTGAAATTTATAAAAAGTAATAACTGAGGATAGATCATCAAAGAACACGAATAGAAATTACATAAACGGGTTTTTCCATCTTAAGAGGCTTAAGTATCACGGATATAAATTCACGCTCTTGTGGCTATAGCAACACAAGCACTTCGTAAGTAGACCTTGTAATTTTAAAGTTATAAGCTAAACTCAGAATTTGTTTTAGTTTAGTTTATAATTTCGTTCGTTGTTTGAAAAAAATGCTAATTGTAAATTTTTGTTTGTTGGCCTAACAAATGCAAGATGTTGCAGCAAATTAGTACGGCGAATTCAACACATCATTCATCGTACAATCGAATAAAATACGAACGGTGTAGCTGTGTGCTTTATTGGTAATATCGCAAGCAATATTCAAATCAGCCTTCCCCCTACACACTTTACTCTTAAACAAAGAAAAACAAGAAATATAGTTGAACTTCACAAATGCTTATGACAATTATATCCCCATTCAGTTTTTCAACATTAAAACTTCGCTAAAGAGAAATGCAGTGTTGTTTGAACTGTGATATTGAACAAACATTAAGAAAGTTGTATCTTCAACTCTAAATGATAATCAGATAAATACATCTTATATTTTGTATTGTATTATTTTTAGGACACAGCTTCAGTCTACGTTTAAAGTGGTGGCAAGTGCCGTTGCTCATTTCTTGTAATGAGTTATGGGTTAAGGAGGGTAAGGCAACCCACCTGTACTACGGTTATTATGGCAACCTCGGCAAGCGGAAAGCTTGAATTTTCATTTTGAATATTCTATAAAATTCTTTCAAAATCCGTTAAACTGTCGTTTGATTTAATTGGTTCATTTGAAATAATTATTTCCTAGGCGATTTTAGAAGTGCGCCATAAAAAACGCCAAAGCCGTTGCCACCGCTATAAACTTAGACTGAAGTTGTTCCATTTTTTATTCAAAAACCAACACTTTTTTGCCGCTTCTTAATTTTGCCACTCCGGGTAACTACTTATTTCCCTCTAAGGAGTTTACACGCATATCTCCGTTCTGTAAATTGCAGTCGGCAAAGCCTATCTTCACACTTCTTTTGACCTTCTTGTGCAAAAGAATCTCTTCTATGACTCTTTCAACCAGTAAGTTTGATTATTTACTCGCAATGTGCAGTGCAGGGAAAAGCAATACAATACTTGGAAATATCGTAAGCTTCAAGGGGATGTACATATACCTACCGCCTCTATGTGTAGGGTCTGTAAATATTCACCTGAAAATTTAACCCTTCGGGTGGTTGTCTCAACGAGGAACCTCGACATTAGCAAAACTGCCCAGATCTTAATGGACGAGTTATCTCGTCACAAGAAAACTGACCAAATCATGATCAAAATATCTTGATGACGCAACGTCATTAACAGCCGACCAACCGGTATAGTGGTTTGTTAGCCTCTAGATCGGAAGGTTCCTGGATCGAATCCGGGTGAGTGCATGGATGTTTGTAAATGCGAGTGTAGAGACGGCTGATGCACCTTAAATCAATCGTGGTCAAAAGTCCTCTCATTGGGTTTGTATAGAAGTTTGGAGAGTGGGGTGCCAGCTCAGGTGTTACGTCGTCATCCGAACGCGGTTCAAAATTACGTGGTGTTGTCCTGGGAACTTTCGCTTAGGGAATAAATCCCGGGCCGTCGTCAATAACCCGTTGTGTTTCTCTACTACGACGTTAATTAAAATTACCTTACCTTGTCATTAGCAAAATTCGTCAGATCTCGATGAACGAGATATCTCGTCGAAACCATTTGGAGTATATAAGGATTGAAGGGTTTGCTATTAAAAGGAGGTAGATCCATCCTGGATTAGTTTGGAGTTGCATGTACTATCCAGTGGTAAAAGAAAAACCATTTCGTTTGGTGCAAGAAAGATGTAGCTCCAATCGTTAATTAAGGAAATTTATGAAAAATATTATTTTTACACATCTTAAAATTTTGATCTTTTAAACGTTTTTTAGTTTTCTAAAAACTTGGAAAAATTGGAGCTACCTTCTTTTTGCAGCAAACCCTTCAATTCCTATTTCAAAACCAAATAAAATAGACTTGTTTGAACAAAGAAAAGCTAAAGAATTCGCTCCAAGATCGGAAACCTATGAGACAATTATACCCATTCATACTTCAGTAAGTACCGGCTTCTCAGCAGTGCCAGTAATGTGCACCACGACTTCCAGAGCGCTTTGCTACCGGGGATGGATGGTGTCCCAATTTCCCAGATGTTCATCGTCTACTAACTTGTAATCGACGGTATTAACATCTTCACCCGCGCACAATAGGGAATGGACTCCGCGAAGAGGAACCGAAATAATGGACTGGTAAACGATAGCAAAGCTGCATCGGATGCCTCTATGAATTTATCAAGGCCAAGGTCTTGCCGGTTGTGTTTGGATAGTGGGTCAGGATCCTCTTGTGAATCAGGGTCGAGCGGCCTTTGGAAAAAAGCGCATCTCCAATTCATTATTGTTTCCGATAAAACTTTATGAGGTTTTGTTGTATTTTTATTGCACACAACTGCTGCAGTTCAAAGACTTGAAATCCCACTGAGAATCTTTGTTTTGGGCATTGATGAAGTGAAAATGAGCGGTCATCGGACGTTGATTTATATATTTCATTTGGAAATTGTCATTGTCTTGGTTTCATTGCTTTTTGGGGGATTGAATTGCTGTGTTCGGGGCTGCTAGTTTTTCAGAATGGAGATCAAATAACAGTGGTCTGAAGGCTATGGTTGGTTACTTTTTTTTATTGAGTTTTTCTAAACTTCTTGGTGTGAAAGCTAATTAGATCATGCCCTTCTTTATTATAATTGTATACATTAGGAGGATTTTGAGCGACATATAAGCATGTGCTAATGAAATATCTGAGTGAGTGCCTGATTGTCCTGACACTGTCATCCGCAGTCATTTCCATAATGAAAAAAATTTGATACGTGATATTCAAGAGGATCAAAAAAATATTTTTGATTGTTTAAAAGGGTGCTTAATTCTTAAATTTTTTTTTAAGAGAGAGATAATTTTATTTCTTAAATAGTGCGCAAACCATTGTAATTTTAGAATTTTCTTAAATAGAAAATTACGCGTTCCTGAAAAATTTGAAATTGACTTAACATTAAGTTGCCCGAAGCTGTTTATTTGGAAGAAATGGTGGTAGTATGTTAAGCGAAAGTCGTAGTAACTAGTAATACGTTTTAAGTCGTGTTTTACGTCATGTTAGGAGAATCAGGATCTCGCTAGCTTCCTTTTTAATAGATACTGTAAGACCTTTAACATGTTCAAATTTTTTGCAACATGATAACTAGCACCACATCATTTCGATGAAAGTTCTGTCAAAAAATTACAACGGTTAATAAACAATTAGTTTTTTAGGTTTGCGTAAATAAATGAATATCTATGTTATAACCCTAGGTAGGTAGTTGAATTAACGTCACACTAGAGCAACATAAATAGCTATTGAGGACAGCCCGGTATCAATCCCAAAGGGAAAGATTCGATTACAACACATCGTGGTTTTAAGCCATGGTCAGATGGTGAGGTCAACACCTGAGCTGGTACCTGCACTCACCAAATTTCCACACCACGCCAACATGAGACCATTTCAGGCTACGACAATTTAACGTGCAAAAGCCTCCACACACACGACTGTCTTTGGTTTGTTTTATCGAGTTTCGAACTCACAACCCTGCGGTTGTTAATATGATACTCTTCTAACTGGACTAACGTGAACCTGTATAGCGCTTTGGACCTATGATAAATGTATACAGTTGGAAATAAACACCGCTTTCTTAAAAGATTCCATAAGACGTCTGTTACTTCTAGCCTCACGATTTTGTTTTTCAACAGCGTTCTTGCAAGGCCGCCAATCCGCCCCCTTTTTTATGTTACAGAAAAAAGAGGTTACATTTTATTACTCCAGAAACATCGAAGTTTTCCTCGTACTATAAGACTAAACCACATGCTTTCCAGCAGCATAACATCGATATTGATAACTGTCGGTGCCGAGATTCGATATAAATCCACAAACAATTTCATGCTTAAGGCGCATTCTCACGACTCAAGTTTTATTGACAGATTTTAGTTGATCAACAGAAGGTTGAATGAAAAATATAGTGAGAACCTTTGTTTCAATAGAGTTGATCAACTTTTTACTGAATCAAGAAAATTTTGACTCATTCAAACTTTACCGTTCAAGTGATGAGTCATCTGCCACCTGCTTTCGAGTTATTTTTTTCCGCAAACGATCTGTCGTGGTATATTTTATTGGAGAAACAAAAGTGCTTTTTTTATTCTCTATACCAAGTTTGTATCTTTGCGATCGTGAGAGATAGTGTAAAAAATTCAACGGTTTTTAAATCTGCGGAAAATTTTACACCAGTTCGATGCTTTAAATGTGATTTTCTATAGATAAATAATTTTTCAACTGTAACTTTTTTATTTTCGCTTTTTTAACTGTTGATCAGTTTCTATTGAAATGTGCGAACAAAAACTGATTCAATTCATATTCAACTTTTATCGATCAATTATGATCGGTCAATTAGACTGGACCCGTGAGAACGCGCCTTTAGATTTAGACAACCTTACGAGTCAACTCGATAATTTTTCCGAAAGGGCAATACCATACACCTCAATTTTGTGCTGAGTTAAAAAAATAAAAGGAGCACTTGTGCCCAATCATGGCAACTCTGTATGGTTGATCCAAAAGCTGTCTTAGAGCTTGATTACAGTCTTTTACATGTGCGGTGAAATGAAGGGAGAGAAATGTAGTCCGTAACCCAAGGACCAACTGTATGGATTATAGTATTATAAAGCTTCGATGTTAGCATTAATAAGAAGCATAGGTTGGTTGATTTGGGGGGTTTCTATCGCAAGGGCCATATTTGGCCATGCTTCGCCGGACACAATACAATATCAAGTAATTGACACACACATATTGAAAGCTTTACTGACAGAGAAGAAATTCACCCAAGAAGGAATTCACCTGGCAGGAATTGACCCTACCTCACCTACAACTCGTAGATTGATAGCGCAGTGGCCATCGAAGCCCCAATAGGACAACTTGACACCCCTATCCATAAAACAGGTAACAGTAGGAAATTTCTAATTTTTTTATAAGTATTAAAAATTTTGTTAATAATTTTATTTCATGTGTTTTGTTGTTATGCTGTAAAAATATTTTAAAATTCGTTTATTTAAAACACTAAAAAATCATAAAATTACAAGAGCGTTTTTATCAATCATGCTCTGCACACGAGAGGAATTATCCAATATTGTTTATGTATTCGTATCCTTACAGTGACTTAAAATATATTTCAAAGTTCTTATGTACTAGTGAATAAAATGAAATTCTGTTGAAAAAAAAATCAAATAATATATAATTCCTTTTTCTATCATCCTTATAAATGAGCATGCCACAAATATTAAATTCAAATATATTTTACTATTGTCATGTTCATTAAAATCTAGTTCCAAATTCACAATCCCACCTGTTTTCTATAAACAAACTTCGTTCTTATAAATTAGTTGAATTTTTCTATAGCAGTTATTCTAGTTATTAATTTTGTGCTCTTAACAATATCATTTTAATTTGTAAGAACACTCACTGCAATTATATCTTAAACAGAAAAGTTTGTTGTTCGGAGATAAGAGTTTTTGTTTTGTATCCAACGAAACTGACTTTAAATCTTCAATCATATGAAACTGGAAAATTTATTTTCCGCTTGTGCTGCCATCTTTAGGTAGAAAGCGCCAGAAATAAATATTTTCTACTCAAAAATCAAAACATTTTCAAATTCTAACTGCTGAAAAATGGCGATATTTAATCAGTCATGGTTAGCAAAAATGTAGACAAAGCGCAAAAAGTGTGTGATGACTAATCAATACTTCCGTTATATAATATGGAGCATTTAACTGACTAACTTGGCAACATAACACGTAAAAAATTGTAATTTACAGAAAATTATTTACCGATTACACCACAAAACGTTCTTTATCTAATATATTCTTTTGTTATAACAGTAATACACTGATGTGCTTCTTCAGCTTAATCCCACACATTAAAAGACATTTTATATTTTAACTATTATTTTTTTTTTTTTTTTTTTTTTTTTTTGGTTTGAAAGTTTTTAGGATAATTTTTATCCTCATCTAAAATGATGCATATAAAGTATACCTTCTTGTAAAAACACAGATGATTTACTAAATTTGTAATTTTTTTTAGTAAGAAATATGTTTAATGAGTTTTTTCAAATCGTGCCCAACACAACGATAAATCTATCAAATTTGAGAAACAATTTACTACTTTTATAAAACAGTCGAAGTGCAAAACTAAAAGTTGTATCGTTTTTAGAATCAAATTTACCGATCCTGGTTATTTTTTCGAATTTTTACTGCTATTAATTGCTTGTGACATTCATACCATTTAACTTTCTAAAATAACATCAAAATTAATATTACTATTTTTATGAAAGTTTGTCCTCATGCAACGAGATGAAACACATAATTCAATGTGTTAATCATGATCCTTAGTACCAAGTACGTATCTCTAGAGTGTGCTTATATAATAAGAATAGCGACATACTGGAAATTTTCTGATTGACTTAGAGACCTTTTCTACTGCCCGAGGCAGTTTTTTCCAAGCTCCCGTAGACTTAACATGGGAACTTTTTGTGTGTACGAGAAAAACGTGTGTACATTAAATTTAGAAGAAAATATAGCTTTTTCATGTTCCATTTCGTGTTCTGGAATGTTTATTTATTATTATTTTAGTGTTTAGTCAGTATAAATTTGAAGACTTTTTAAGTAAATAGCTTTTTTTTAACGACGTGGAGTTTCCTGCTACTCTTGCGATGTAAACATCGCACCAAAGGCAGTTAGCAAGTTTTAAACTTTTGATAATACGTTGTTTCTTAGCTGCTCCCTTATAATAGGTTTACATGCCGAGTGGAATCATCAGTAAAGCAGAGAATAAATTGTAACCATGCTTTATATAAAAAGAAAAGAAATGTTTGCAAATGTGTTATTTTTGATGCAAACTTTCATCTTTATTTTGTTGCTAGGTCTCGGAATAAAAACCACCACATCAACATTAATCTGTGGATTTAGATATAAATGCGTACAAATGCTGTTAACTATTTTTTTATCTTGAGATTATTCTTGTATGTTTGGGCCAATGTTTGCTCATAATTTAGTTTTAAGCTGTTAATTCTATTTTTTCATCTGAAAATGTGATAGATTTTTTAACAAATGTGTACTGATACTGTTGTCTTTTTTTTGAAATTACATTTTTTTGACTTGTATAAATGGGTGAAACTTGAAACAAAAATTAAATGTAAGTGGTTTAAAATTCTGTGTCATGTATGTGGGATTGTGCGACGAGCGCGCCAAAGCCTGATACGTCCGCAGCAGTAACGCCACCTAGAGGAAGCGTCCGCTCAGAAGCGACCGCAGCAATGAGACAGATGTTCCCCCAGACACCGAAGCTAGCAGTTGGGCAGACGGCCCATGACTTTTTAGGCAGATGGCCTCTTAGTTGTCGGATATTCTTAATTGTTAAAGATGTTTGTAAATATACTGTAAATACATCAATTATCTAATTAAACTTAAATTTAAACTTTAAGAGTTATTTATCTTTTACCTTTTACGAACCCACATATATTTGAGGGTTTGGCCTGGATTTAATTAAAGGCCGAAGATTGCCGTTTTTACCTAAAAGTTTCAAGAAGCGAACTTTACATAAACTGTTCGAGACGCGGACAATTCCAATATTCGTCTGATGCTCATCGGATTCGAGGTGTGAACTTCATTTGAGTGAATTACCGTGACTCAGCATATTGGATCTTGAGGAATACTTCATCTGAACTGTGAGTACAGATTTTTCATTTTGACACTAACATGGCTACGTATTTAGCCGGAGCACGCAAGATCGATCTGCTAGCGCTGATAGAAGAATTAGAACTAATAGCAACGGAAGGAACCAAAATTCCGCAGCTTATTAAGTTAATAACGAAAGCCGATGAATACAATGAGGAATTTACAAAAACGCTTTTAAAAAGGATTGTTTCTGAACGAGAAACAAAGGAAAGAGACGATAAAGCTGAACGCGAAAAGAAAGCAGAACGCGAATTTCAGTTGAAGAAGTTACAGCTAGAAAACAAAAGTACTGGAAGTTCCGATTTTATTTCCCCACTTAAAACTGACTTTTCAAAACTAATGACACGTTTCGACGGAAACTGTGATTTAAGCATGTATTTATCTTTGTTTGAAAAACAAATTAATCGCATAGAAATACCTAAAGAAAATTGGGTTATTTTCCTTGTGAGTCTTTTACCGTTGGATATCGCAAATTTAATTGCAAGAGAGCCTGATCCGCTCGCAAATGGTTACGATCACGTGAAAAAACTTTTACTGAATCGATTTAAACTAACACCAGAGCAGTTTCGACAGCACTTTTTTACTCATAAAAAAGAAACAACCGCATCTTGGCGTGATTTCGCCTACGAGTTAGATAATTTTTTCGAAGAATGGGTTGTGGGTCTTAGTATCTCTAAATATGAAGAATTGAAAGATCTCATAGTGGCGGATCAAATCAAAAGGAAAATACCGTTTGAAATGCGCGAGCATTTTATTGATGAATTACCGAAATTGAATAAAGTAGCCGAATTAGTGAATAAATTGGATGAGTACGAGGCGGCAAGATTCCATCTTAAAAGACCGGGAGCTAGAGATATGAAATCAGCTGAAAAACAAAGTCATCAGCGCTCCAAGAAATTCAATGATAAACCGTCGATCGTCCGTGCACACCAAAGTGTTACTAACAAATATGTTAAATGTTTTTCATGTAATGAAATTGGTCATAGAATTTCTGAGTGTCCAAATAAGAATAAAGGAATTAAATGTTTAAAGTGTAATGAATATGGACACCGTAAATTCGAATGTAATAAAGGTGTAAAAACCGATATTCATGAAGAAAAGAAAGTTTTAATTAATATGTCCAGTAATCATGAAAAGAAGTTGTACAAATGTCTTAAAATTATGAGTAAATATGTTGATGCTTTAATTGATACGGGATCAGATTTATCTATTTTGAAATATGATTTTTATATGCAAATTGGTGCACCAGAATTAACCCCCTGTGACATAATGTTAAATGGTATTGGAAATCAAAGTGTAAAATCACTTGGTTATTTTTGTGCTGAAATTACTATTGACAATTTTAATATTCTCACTGAGTTTTTTGTTATTGAAAACTTGTGTTGTAATATTGTGATTGGTATGGACGTAATTAACAAGCTTAATATTTCAATATCAGGAAATGATTTAAGGATTTTGAGCTTTCGAGAAAATTCTATTAATCTTTCTTTCACACACACTTCGGAAGTGAAAGAGTCTGAAAAAATAAAAGCTAAGCGTTTTGAGGGACCTCATTCAGGAAGTGAAAGTATAAAAACAAAAACGAGTTGCCGAAATGGAGCCACTGTTTTGGAATCCGAAAGTAATGAAAGGCAGATGTTTGGTATCCCCTCCCCCCTGACTCACCCCTTCAAAGAAGAAAACAGGTGTGAACTATTGGCGACTGCCATTAATATTCCAATGATAGGCGTTGCGTCATCTTGTGCACAGGATGTTCAAGAAAATGATTTGACTTTTAATCCTTTATCCGAATTGCCGATTTCCTTGACAGATGAAATTGAATTGCAACATATAAAAGATCCTAAAATAAGAAACGAGTTAGATATTTTGATTAGTGAATATAAGCCGCATAAAATTAAAGACACAGAAGTAAAAATGACTTTAATTTTAACTGATGATATACCGATTTGTCAGAGACCGCACCGAATGTCTTTAAAAGAACAGAAAATTGTTGAGGAACAAATACAAATGTGGTTAAAAGACGGAATAATTAAACCCTCCTGTTCCAACTACGCTTCACCCATTGTTTTGTGTAAAAAGAAGGGTAATAATTCATACAGATTGTGCGTTGATTATCGATCGGTTAATCGAAAATTAATCAAAGATAAGCACCCACTCCCATTAATTCAAGATGTTTTAGATTGCTTGGGAAACGCACAGGTATTTTCCACTTTGGACTTAAAAAACGCATTTTTCAACATACCAATGGACCCTAATTCGACACGTTACACAGCATTTGTCACCCATGAAGGACAGTACGAATTCAATGTTGTACCTTTCGGATGTAGTAACTCACCAAGTGTTTTTGTGAGGTACATAAACACGGTGTTTAGAGACTTAATTCGAGACAAGACTATAATAATTTACATGGATGATATTGTTATACCTTCCATTGATGAACAAGAAGGGCTGGAAAAAATTAAAAGGGTTTTGAAGGTTGCGTCAGAATACGGCGTAATAATAAATTTTAAAAAGTGTCAATTTCTTCAACATAAGATAGAATTTCTCGGATACGTTATCGAGGGCGGCAAAATTCAACCTTCCCCATCCAAGACACGTGCTGTGAAAAATTTTCCCCAGCCGAAAAATGTAAAACAAGTCATGAGTTTTTTGGGTCTTTGCTCTTACTTTCGACAATTTGTCGGTGGATTTTCAAGAATTGCAAAACCATTAAGTGACCTGCTTCGAAATAATGTCGAATGGACATTTGGCTCTGAGCAAGTCGACGCATTTGAAAGGCTAAAGGAAATTCTCTCAAGTAGTCCGGTATTGCATCCCTTTAGGCAAGGAGCAACCTTAGAATTACATACGGATGCTAGTAGCCACGGCTTTGGAGCTGTTTTGCTTCAGCAAGCTCATGATGGGAAATTTCATCCCATTCACTTCATGAGCAAGAAGACTACTCCTCAACAAGAGAAGTATTGTTCTTACGAATTGGAAGTACTGGCTGTAATCGAGGCTTTGCGAAAATTTCGCTACTACTTGTTGGGTACTAAGTTCAAAATAGTGACCGATTGCGCTGCATTTCAGAGGACTATGCAGAAAAAAGAGCTTACACCAAAAATTGCTCGATGGGCATTGTCACTCGAAGAATATGATTATGAGGTTGTCCATAGATCAGGCACCCAAATGAAGCATGTGGATGCCCTAAGCAGGAACATATTGTTGATAACAACTCGTGCACAAGGAGAATTAACAACCCAAATAGAAGCTGCACAACATCTAGATGATCACATTAAAGCAATTAAAACTCTAGTTGAAGAAGGACATGACAGTGAACATTTCATTAAAGCAGGAGTTCTATACAAGTATGAGAATGGGAAACAACTACTAATGGTTCCTCAGGCGATGCAAAATAACATCATTAAAGAAGTTCACAACAAAGGTCACTTTGGCGCTGCCAAGACAGAGGAAATTCTTAAGCAGCAGTTTTTTATTCCTAATGCAAGAAAACATGTTGAAATCGTTATTTCTAATTGCGTACAGTGCATCCTCTGCAATAGAAAACGTGGAAAAGGCGAAGGGTTTCTTAATCCAGTGCCGAAAGACAACGTTCCACTTGGGACTTACAATATCGACTTTTTGGGACCCCTTCCAACAACGAATAAAAGATACCAACATATTTTCTCGGTAGTCGATGCCTTTACGAAGTTTGTCTGGTTGTACCCAGTGAAATCTACCTCGGCTAGCGATGCTATCGAAAAGCTGAAATTACAACAAGCTACTTTTGGAAACCCATCACGAATAATTTCAGATAGGGGATCAGCGTTTACATCGAAGGAATTCACTGATTATTGTACTGATCAGGGAATTGAACATTGTAAAATAACAACCGGAATTCCTAGAGGCAATGGGCAGGCAGAAAGGATGATTGGTCTGTTGATTCCTGTTCTTGCCAAACTTTCAATAGAGGAGCCTAGCAAATGGTTCAAATATGTTCCAAGTCTACAAAGTATCATAAACAGTACACCATCCAGAAGTACGAAGCATACGCCATTCGAACTGATGATTGGCATCACAATGAAAAATAAAGAAGATCTGAAGATAAAAGATGTACTGGAAGAAGAGTATGAAAAGTTCATGATGAAGGAGAGAGTAGAATTACGCGAACAAGCAAAAGACAATATTTTCAAATTGCAACAGGAAAATAAACGTCAGTATAACAAAGGGAGAAAAAAATCTAGAGTGTACAAAGTAGGAGATCTAGTGGCCATTCAGCGCACGCAGTTTGGAGTTGGGCTTAAGCTGAAACCTAAATTTTTGGGACCCTATAGAGTTGTAAAAGTGTCTCCTAATGACAGATATGCCATTGAAAAAGTGGGCGATCATGAAGGTCCACGCCTAACTACTTCAGCAGCTGATTACATGAAACCCTGGCCCACTGGTCAACAGTAAAAAAAAAAATGTATATATGAACCTTTTTTCCCTCTTTCTTTCTTCTTTTTTGTTTGTATTTTCAGATATGTGATAATGTTATGGCCTGTTTACTGATGTTGAAGACGGCGAATTTCGAGGACGAAATTACAGTCAGGATAGCCGATTGTGTGATTGTGCGACGAGCGCGCCAAAGCCTGATACGTCCGCAGCAGTAACGCCACCTAGAGGAAGCGTCCGCTCAGAAGCGACCGCAGCAATGAGACAGATGTTCCCCCAGACACCGAAGCTAGCAGTTGGGCAGACGGCCCATGACTTTTTAGGCAGATGGCCTCTTAGTTGTCGGATATTCTTAATTGTTAAAGATGTTTGTAAATATACTGTAAATACATCAATTATCTAATTAAACTTAAATTTAAACTTTAAGAGTTATTTATCTTTTACCTTTTACGAACCCACATGTATTAAGAAGGTCAAATAAAAATGTTCAATTGAACAGTATCTTTTCTAGTTCGGTTAATGTAAGGAAAGGCTTAATCACATTACAGTAAAACTACGTGTGTTGAACAGTTACTTGAGAAAAAGTTTTATTTTTAGGAACTATCCATTAATATTAGAACATTTTAAATATATTTTGGATTTAATGTTATAAAATTAATGCGTAAACTTCTATCACACAGCATGGAAGGAATTTAAAGAAAAAGCTGAAGTGCCTGTGAGAGATAACACATCAGATCCTATTTTATTTAACACTGAAGTTATAAGCTTAACTTTTCTCTTTTTCTTGTCAATATTCACGAAAACAATTTCAATAAGTTATGAGCATAAAAATTTCGGGACTTAAACACTATCGCCAAAAGAAAGAGTGTGGAGGAAATGTCCGATGGAAGAACATATTCTCCCAGCAACCTTCTTGGAGACAATTCTGGTAGAAAAATGGATGCGGCGCATGCATTGAGCCAATATAGGTCCTTTGTCGCCACTCTGTTTATGTAGGCACTCTACGTATCTCAGGCCTTCCAAAAAATGTCTTGATATTAAAAATAATCAATTATACATTAATTTAATTTAGGTATATCGAAGTATTGCTCATCATACAAATCAACTATCGTCTAATGGATAAAAAGTAATTTAACTCAATGCTCATCCAACATTACGGATATTTAACAGCATTACGGAGTTGTAAAGAGAACAGCTGTCGTGATCCGCGCATGAGCACTTTTAGCCGAACTGGCGCGCAACGCTTCCCTGAGACACATAAGAAAAGCGAGGAACGACGTTCGACCCAAAAGGACGCTGAACGTCGGCTATTCGACTAGAAATATAGAATGTTTGTATGATTGTTCCTATCACCTTAATTCCATGAGCTCCTGTACATGAGCTTTTCTGTGTTGTGTGTCGTCATTAAATAAAAGGTATAGTTGATCTTAAAATAGTATATGTTATTGACGAAGTGCACATTACGCTAGGAAAGAACCCAAGCCTGACATACGAAGTAAGAAGATGTTCATAAAAGTCACACTCGAAATTATTTTCAAACATTTTTTCTGTTCAAATCTTAAACATTTCGAATTTTGCAAAAAGTTGTTTTTTAATTCCCAATAGCTTTACTAAAATCGAATCACAACTGTGTTTTGAAAGAAATGGATAAAAGTTCTGTCCTATTCTAATTTTTAGTGATTGACCCGTTAAAATCAATTGGGAAAAGTATCAAAAATAATAAACGAAAGTAATTCTAGTACCCTGAATGAAGAATTTAAAATTATCCTATTACTAGTCATTGTTTTCCATGAAAAGACTCATTTATTTAAGAACTCAAATCAAGCGTATGAACTTAAAATTACAAATTCGGATACAGTCAGTCCTATATTTGAGTATATTTAATTTGTGAGACATTTTTAGTTCAAAACGTAATTCCTATTGAAAATCATATTTATGATTTAAAATACTTTAAATCATAAACAATATTTTGAAAATACCTTGCAATATTGACATTAAGATCCAGAAAAAAATACTACAGAAATTGTATCTTGGGAAAACACGTCATAAAAATAACTATACATACAGTGTGTCCCGGAACTTCGTGTACAAACTTGGAGGGGAGGTAGAGAAAATCGTTAGGAACCATAATTACATAGGAAAGCATGGGAGGAAATCGATAGGTGGCGCTGTAAGCGAGTTCACAAGGTCGGGACGTGTGACTTCCTCTTTGTAGACGCCGACTGCGCGCGATCGTTTCACAAACGCCGAGTTGACGGACATCCACTTCATCTACACTAGCGCGTCTTTGCTGGAATGGCTCCGCGTTGCGTGGAAGATTCTATTTTGTACCGTAGGTAGGTAGGTAGATATTAAACTCGTGAAAAGTGAATCGATTCTTCAATTCGATTCTTTCGTAACTTTTTTTTTATCTACAGTGAGCTATGATTATTTACTTGTTATAATATCAATTGAACTAGACAAGAGGATGTATTTATTCCACACTGATGACATTTATTTTGGTTTTTGTATTGGATCAATCAGATTTACTTATGAAAGATACCTTACAGAGATCAGAACACTTCTCTGAGGGAAACCTCGAACACTTATTCGTGATGAAAATCGAATTACATTTCGAATTCATTCATACAGTAAATATGCTTCAAAATCATTGAAGACACGTAAAAAGACTACCAGACAAGTAAATAATCATACCTCAGTGTCGATCCAAACAAGTTACGAAAGAATCGAAATGAAGAATCCATTCACTTTTCACGAGTTTAATATCTACCGACCAACCTACGGTTGTAAATAGAATCGTCCACGCAACGCGGAGCCATTCCAACAAAGACGCGCTAGTCTTCATCTACGGCCTTGCCGACGGAAATGGAGGAGCTGCTGTTCCGTTGTATCGGAAAAGATATCTAATGAGGCGCCAACCAAATGTTCGCTTAGGTACATCAGAACCTTGCGGAACGTGGATCCTTCACAGCCACGATGCAGGATACTAAGCGGCAGCGAACAGCACTAACACCCATATTCGAAGAGGGTCTGTTGAATGCTGTGGACTGAAATCCCGTTACCAGTGTACGGGCGCTTGCCTCTGCCACCAGAACGTCTCGATCAACTGTCCATCGCATAATACAATTCGAAGCCTTATATCCCTTTCATCTTCAGAGAGCTCAGTTATTGCAGCCGGATGATCCCCACGACGGGTCTCGTTTTCACAGTGGTTTCCACACCAAAGTGCGGCCGACACGCAATTTTCCAGCTCTGTTATGTTCAGTGATGAAGCAACCTTTTCACGTGAAGGGGTGTTCAATACGCATATGTGGGCCTTAGACAACCCACACGGAACCCGACCACGAGCCGCACAACAACGCTTCACTGTTAATGTGTGGGCGGGTATCGTGGGGGACAGTTTAGTCGGGCCATACATCTTACCACCTCGTCTGGACGCTCGCAAGTATCTCGTCTTTCTTCAAGAGGTACATTCGAAAAAGCCTAACGATGTCCCCGCACATGTTCGGCCTCGGAATGTGGTTTCAACATAATGGGGCGCCATCTCATTACGCTAGGTGTGTACGTGACCATTTGGAAACAATTAGATTGTGCATGGCGGTCCCGTCGCTTGGCCTCCTAGATCACCTGATTTATGATTATATTCTCAGGGGTGCCATGAAGGACATTGTATACGACACGCCCATAAATTCTGAAATGGACCTGGTGGCACGAATCTCCATTGCTGCTGCTACAATCAGCGAAACGCCAGGTATCTTCGAAAATGTTCGCCAATCCATTCGTGTAGGTGTCGTACGTGCATCCATGCCAATGGGCGCAATTTCGAACACCTCCTGTGATGCTTGTAAGTCATACATTGTACTCTTTTATCTAATAAAGCGTTTTACACTACATTCTGTGTTGTGGCCTTGTGTCTCTTTATCACATGAGGGTAACGTTTCCGCCCATGCTTTCCTATGTAATTATCGTTCCTAACGATGTTCTCTACCTCCCCTCCAAGTTTGTACAAGAAGTTCAGAGATACTCTGTGTAATCATAGCTTTTTATATACCACTTATTTCTTCATATAGCTTTTTTTTATATTATTTTATTAAGTATACCTTAATCAAGAAATTGTACATTAGTCCAATTTTCGATGTTTTCTTAAAATATTTAATTGAAATGAGCTATCAAATGATGATTTCAATTGAAAAAAAAAATAGTTTTTAAGAAGCTTATGTATAGGCAAATTCTTTTGAGAAACGATCTTGAAACGTGATAATCTTGAAAGTAACTTTAAACAAGTCAAATTAAAATGTAAAAATCCCTAAAATATGACATTCTCTATAAGGAAACCAAAAACAATGTAAAATAATTTAGTCATGTTTGTTATTCAAGGACATATACTTTCTATAGATTGTATTATTGAAGTTTGAGTTCTATTTTAATCAGTTACTTTTATTTTTTATTTCAATAGCAGAATCGTAAAAATAATGTTTTGATTTTCCGGATATTAAAACGGTATCTTACTAGTAACTATGTTTATTAACCAAATGTTTATTTTTGTTTATTCAACACTTTTTACCTAAATGTCTTATGACAGGGTGAGGTGAAAGGGGGGTCATTTCAGCTGACAACGGGGCCCGTCATGACAGCTGCCAACCCATTCATGCAGATATATGTGAGGGGCCTGGTTGTGAGTCATTACCGACCTCTATGGGTAGAACTCCATCATTCGAATATAAAAGGTTTATGTCATCAGATATGCTATTTGCGTCGAACTGAGAGGTGGAGGTATTTGGCGTACTCGTATCAGGCATTTTTGCACCTTGAAGGTGCAACGCCTGTACTTTCAAGAACATCCTCCGAACCCGTTGACACCCAGCATAGGATGTCCGAATCTTCTTGGATTCGCCATCTCGATCTTTCTTTATGTTGACGCTTTCTTTAATTCTTCTGGTGTTTATTATGCATTTGAAGTTATTGCGATTTTCCACACTTTGAATTCCTGTAACTAAATGAGTTTTAAATATTTATGTTTTATTCATATTATCAGTACTATTATAAAAGAAAATGTTTGTGTCTGTCGTCTATGTTGTGACGTACTCGCCTAACCCTGGGTAGCGGTCATATAACAAAATATGCAGGGAACAGCACTATTGATTCTGCCCGGAATAAGGTGAGATTTATTCAGGGTTTCTGGATTAATATAACATCTATTTACATCCTTTCACAGGAGATGGCCTCCTGGAAAATTGAAATGAGAATTCACGGTGAACATCGAGGAGATGGCCTCCTGCAGTGAAAACACGAGTGTTCAAGTCGAATGGACAAGAGATCTTTGAATCCTCGCAGCAGACAAGAATCAACGATCTCTTCAGCAGACCGCGGGGTCTTTCCTAGAGGCATGTTTCCACAATTAGATTCGATCCGCAGATCTAGCAGGCACTTGCGTCCTGGGAATACGTTTTAGGACTCTAGGTCCGAGGCGACTCTTTCCATTCCACAAATGGAAGCGTCGTCTAATTCCAAGCGTGAACGTCGTCTGCTGAAAAACTCTTCCTCTTTCCCGGCTCGAAATTTTGGGGGTCATGACGTCATGTCGAGTTAGTTTTCCCTGATTGGCTTGACGACAGGCGAGCGCTAATTCCAAAGAACCCTACTTGCCAGCTCGCTCCCGACAACAAGTCTATATAACGCCCTTTTCAGTCTAAAGTCGTTCTCAGGCCTCGCGACACCTGTTTCGTCAAAGGCGTGCCGAAACGAATAGTCTATTGAAATATAGTGTCAAAAGTCCAGACATCTTGTCTGGACCCGGGCGCCTTGTCGCAAGGAATTTGCGGCGGTACTTGAGGGGTTTTTCGAGGGGTGTTAGAAACGTGGGAATCATTATTTGATTCCTCACAATGTGCAGTATCCGGACGAATCTATAGCACTTACAATAATTAGATTTTGCACACAGGTAGTCCAAATTTTTTGCAATTTTTCTATATCGCGCCCGAATTTTAGAATTTAATCTATACTCTGTTTCACCTTAACTTGTCAGTATTGGGAAAGGCAGAAATGATGTTCATCCGCATGAAAAATAATTCCAACTTGATTTGGAATTTAAAATAAAGAAAATGCATATAAACGTGTAAAAATTGTCCTACAATGAAGGAGTGATTTTTGAACCTTTATAATCGGTTATTTATTTGTAAAAAGCATTTTTTTTTGACCGAAGCGAATGAATATATCCGAAACGGAATTCTAAACCGGTTTCCATGGTAACATTTCTGGCGAGCTAAATACGCTTTCCGGCCAAGTCTGCGCCATTTCGCTCTGCGTCTTTGCTAGCGTGTGTATTTACGTTCATATCTCTCTTGTGCTATTTTATTGGAGTGTGTTTGATACTCTGAACATGGCTGAAAAAGGAACGTCACCATCCAAGCTGTATACGCCATCAAAGCAAGGAAAATCAATTGGTAGTGGAGCTCGCAGGAACATATTGAATGTTTATTCTAGACTTCGAGAAGAAAATGTTTGATAAATACAGAGTTGAAGAAATTGCCGAAAAATTTGGACATAAGGTTTTGAGACTTCCCCCGTATCACTGTGAGCTTAATCCCATTGAAATGATATGGAGTCAAGTAAAAGGACACGTTGCCAGGGAAAACAAGACTTTTAAACTGAACGATGTGAAGGATTTAGTCATCCAAGGGATTGAAAAGGTCTCTGTACAAAATTGGAAAAACTGCATAAACCATGTTACTGAAAAAGAGAAATACATGTGGGAAGTAGATGGACTTGTGGATGATATTTGGGAAAGTAAGAACTTGGTAATTTCTTTTAATAGTGAGTCTGATAGCGATTCGGAAATGTTAAGTGATGATGATGTGTAAATTCATGTGATGAATAAGTATATTATAATGTAAATAGATTTGTTATGATGTTTGCTATGTTTTACATATATTGATGATGTATAAATGCATGTGATGAATAAGTAAAACGTAAATATAGTTTTCTCATTGTAACTACTATTCATGAAAGAGATTGGTTTCTTCTGTGCACTTTCTTGTAAACTATTTTAAATTATTCATAAAATTAATAATTTACTACTAATCAACCCGACACCGTTCCGCGAGTTTCAGAATATGTTTCACACATATAAGGTTTATTTTTTTTAACTCTAATTTTTAAAATGGTTTCATTTTTTTATTATTGTATGTGTATTCACTATATTTGTATTTTTTATATTCTATTTATTTATTGTGAATGTATTTTATATCCTCTATGTTATATGTATTTTTATTTGTTATTTACTTTCTTTAATATCAGAATAAATTTGATTTAATTTGGAGACTATATTTTGCTGTTAAGAAAAACACATATTTTAGCAGACGACGCACTCTCCCCTACCTTGTCCAACCAAATGTAAGACCAAAGGAGTAATTAAATTGGATTAATTTCCTTTAATAAAATTATTAAAATTGAAAAAAGAAGTATTAATCAAGGTGTTTAGCTTTCAGGTAAGTAAATTCAAAAAATGAATTTTATGGTTCATCACATCTTTAAATAGACTGTTTTTTTAAACAACATTTATTGTAAAAAAATTTTAAATATATATATTTTTAAATAACTAAAAATAATACTCATTTAGAAAAATCAAAACGCATTTATATTAACATAGAGTAGCTTTTTGTTTAATTAACAAATGTAATGCAAGAGCCATTAGAAATTAAAGATCTGTGAAACGTATAGAATTTCCACGTGCATTTTATCTCTCCTTGCCAAAAAGGGCGAATTTCCTCGCTTATAGCTGACTTCTTCTGACATTGTAACCCTAGTTTCTACGACAACGGCTGTGATGCGGTCAACGTAGCCTTTACTCTACTGACAAGTTAAGGTGAAACAGAGTATAGAACATTTTAAAATTAATTTATTGCATTTTTATCACTATTGTTTTCCTTTGAATGGCAACACTATAAAGAGAATACAAATTCTAAATTTATTTTTTCCGTTTCCGTTTCATTTTTCAATGAACGTAATCAATTTCAACGGAAAAAACGATTTCAGCGGAACAAATAAAGTTTTAACTGGAATTATGTTGTTCTTTTTTCTATCTCCTAGATCGTTAAAAATAGACTAAAAATTGCAACGGATTTGAAATCTGCGGAAAATTTTACATCAGATCGAAACCTAAAAACATAATTTTCTGAATAAATAATTTTTAAATTGTAACTTGTATATTTTTTCCCATACGAATTTGACCTTCGGTATTGAGATATCACAGATTCCATTGCCTGCTTTTTAAATTGTAAAATTTTATTTTTTCAATACGAAAATAGAAGCACTAAACAATGACGTCAAGACTTTCACGTTCTTTCGTGCTTTTTTCTATCTCAGCGATCGTTAAAGATAGAATGAAAATTTTAAAGGATTTGAAATCTGCGGAAAATTTTTCATTACAACGATACCTAATACATTTGATTTTCATTAAAAAGATAACTTTTCAATTGAATATCTTTGATATTTTCGCAAGAGATTGTGACGTCACGCCATTTGGATTTGTTCGCAATTAAATGGGAATGTGTAGCAATCTCTGGGGTTGTGGCGAGCGTCAGCGAGCAGTGGCGATTGTATTTGTATTGCGGCGCCGGAGGATGAGTGCACTACTCTATTTGATCTAATGTATCTCAGACCGTACTTGCGTTGGCCGCACGTTGAAAAACCGGATGTGTGCACGGAGCCTTAAAAAAATGTTCAGTTGTGGAAAACTATTGAAGCGGACTTCAATTTGAAAACTTTTATTAGTGGATTAATAAGAAAGAGAGAAAGAATTTCTGTACTAGCATGACCGTTCCGATCTCTACTCGGTCCTGAAAAGAAATTTCTGGCACGTTAGATAAACGAAATTGTTATCCCTGTAGGCATTTCCTCACTATATGTATTTGTATTCTTAAATTAAATTAAATTGATCCTTTTTGGGTCTTTAGTTATTCTCTATGTACTTAAAAATAAAAAGGGACCTCCGAAGCGATGAACGGTCTAAAACAGCCAATTTAAACTAAAGTAATTAGAACTAAGGTAAGAAAAATTTTAGTTAACGTCGTACTAGAGCAACACAACGAGCTATTGACGACGGTCCGGAATCAATCCCCTAATCGAAAGATCCGTGTACAACACCTATTAATTTTTAACCACGGTTAGATGACGAGGCAACACCTGAGCTGGAACCCCACTCTCTAAACTACCACGCTAACCCAACGTGAGGACTTTCGGCCACGACAGATTTAAGGTGCACCAGCTGCCTCTACACCATACGCTTACTAACATCAATGCCCGCACCCGTATTCGAACCAGAAACCTACAACTCTAGAGGCTAACACCTTAACTCCTATTCCGGTTGGTCGGCATTAGCACTAAGGAACTGCAACGAAGTCGGAAGAGAGGACACAGAAAGAAAATTCATTTTCCTTCGAAACACAAGACCGATAATTCACACATCGGCCTCCGGGCCACTACAATTTGTACTGACTGGGCTGGAATATCATTTTGTCCATGGCCAGTCGTCGTCCTACAATTTGTAATTTCTATACCAAGTTTTATATCTTTCCAAATGTTCATGGTGCCATCTAGAGGGCAAAGAGACAATTAATTTGGCATAACAATATAAGTAAACATTTAATTTATATTTAAAATCTTACAAACAAAATCAGGACACGTACCTTTTTTATACCTGTCCCTTGGGGCTTGATCCCGTACCGTAGTAAATAACCCGGATGTTGCTCCAGTACAACATTAATTAAAATACCTACCTACCAAATGCAAAATGAAAATAAACATAATTAAACCAACATCGCCGGTAAAGCAAATGTGCACGTGCAAATGCAAAATTGTGTGTTCGGAGAGTATCTGAATAGAAAATTATCTCAAACTTCGCCAAAGAAAAATAAATTATAAAATGATTAATATAAAACAATTTTGTCCTTAACCGGAAGTAATTATTCCTTTTTTGGCAGTTTGTTTATGGTTACACTGAAAACTCTTTTTATTGCTTTGCTACTACTGATCATGCAAATTTGAAGCAAAAGAAATTTTTCATATGGATCTGAAAGATTTTTTCGAAGGTTTCGGATTATTTTTTTAATGAAAATTGTAATTAATACTTTAATGGCTTTCATATTTTTGTGTGAATATTTTATTCTGTTGAATGGCAGCACAATAAAACGAATTTACGGCAGAAACGCTGATGCTGATGATGAGTTGATGATTTGTCCCTACCGTTTACGTTGACACGATCGTAGATCGGTGAAGTAATTAAAATTACGTGCGAAAATTGAAACCGCACTCAGTTTTATCGAAAATGGTTGATCTAACAGGTACCGGACCTGCTGGTCCAATTGAACATGGATTCAGCAATTGGGTGTTCATTCTGCCAGCTGTTGTAGTTGTCAGCTTAATGGGTAAATCAAACTATTCACAATTCAATTTGCCACTTTGATGTATGATTAAAGTAGACAACTTTATTACGAACTGAAATTTATTAAACTTTCTAATGTGTGTACCTACAGAAGACCTATATCTATTTGGAGACTTACTTTCGAAATCGCATTTAACTGATTACCTCCTTTTGTCATTACGTGATTGTTTAAGCCGTAAATTAATTTGTATTGTTTGGAAATTTAAATGTATGAGATACAAGGTAAAGTTATTTAAACTAAAGAGGATGTTTATCTTAAAACATTGATGTGAACTTTTTGTACCTACTAGTTACTAGATGACATATACATAGCTAGTATGCATGATTGAAACAACACTTGCAACATTGGTCACCTAAATTATTTCTAGAAAACGTTATTTTAGTTAAATTGCATTTAATTTGCTACTTGAAATTTGTAGGTAGTATTGAAAATTACTTGTCGAATGTTTACAATATTTATAACTTTCTTGATTTCAGAAAAAACTTTAAAAGCAAATTATTGTTTAATAATTTAAATCAAGAATTTAAATATTTGTTATTCAGAACACTAGCCTAAGGTATGCAATTCTTTTCAATTGCTAACATAGAATAATAGTGATGGATACGATACTTAAATCCAGCTATATTTCAGATTGTCATTGGTTGTACTAAGATACATCAAGGGTTGGTTTGAGATGTTTCATTAACTGAATTCATAATTTCAATTTTAGAAATTCCAAATGTAATGCTTCAGGTTGATGATAACTCCCTTTTCACCACAACAAAATGATTGATCTTGAAAGTTACAACAAAACTTTGAAAACCAATGAAGGCTTGCATTTAGAAACCAACAATATATTTTCTGTATTCTAAATATTTACTACCTTTTAACAACTGAGCTGCCCAAAAATTTTACACAGCGTAGAATAAAGTAAACACAATATTTTAAAAATATCTTTAAATTCCAACATAATATTGTGATCAAAAAGTATATGGAATGCTGTCATAAAACAAAAGGTATCAATTATCGGTCAAAATTCTCCGACTTCATGCACTTCTGCCAACATTTTTTCTAATCTTCAAAACATGCCTTAAAGTCGTTAGTGTGAAATCACTTCAGGGTTCATATCAAATTTTCTTTTATTGCATCATAGAACTTAAAATGGAAACCACAAACAGGTAGTTTCACCCGTGGAAATAAGAAAAAGTCACTCAGTGCCATATCCGGTGAATACGGAGCTTGTGGAGCTGTTTTTGTTGAATGCTTTGTCAAAAAATCACAGATAATGGCGTTGGATTGTTATTTATTCCACCCAATCTAGAATATACTAGACCAGGTCCTCTAAATCATTCACCCTCAGGAAGTCCATCACCAAGGCAGGAGCCTTCTCAAGATCATCTCGACTCAGCCCCAAGTAAATCAGAATATGCTCGGGTGAAGCCAGTTCTTGCTTACACTTAAGAGCACAAACCGAATGTCTTACATCCCCTGTCATAGGAGAGTGACCTACTATGTCCACTGTTGAATCTTGTTAGGACTGTCTGTTCATGTCTTTCTCTTTTAAACTCCTATGCTGCTCCCAGATAGATACCTCTACCAATCGTAAAGTGGAGCAATCCGACAGGTCTTGTCAATCAAGATTTTTCGCTTTGAGGTAAGTTCCTTAAAAGCGAATGATCCCGAGGGGATCCCTGGGGAAATAATACCTGCATTGGCCAAGCCATCTGCAACATCATTGAAATACAGGTCAACATGCAAGGGAATCCACTGAATATGGATTTCGTTTTGTATCAATAGCTTTTTAAGCTTATCTAAAATATCCAAGCTGCTGCGATCATCAACTCTCCTCCATTTGCAAAGATGTTGAATGGCACTTCTACTGTCCGAGAAAATTCAGACACTTTCATTGTGGTCGTGGTCAATAAGTTGGCATTGTCTGTGAGAAGGCGCATTATTATGATTGAAAACCCATGAGTTATCTCATCACAATTCAGGTCGTTTTCAACCAATGATGTAGGAACTTGTTCAATAATGTCTCTTATTGTTTAATGACGATCACTTAGCTCCAAATATCTGACCTGATTGACATGTTGATCATAATTCGAAGTAGATGGTCTACCAGATCGTGAATCATCTGAGACGGATCCTCTACCTTCTTTAAACTTTTTATATGATTCAAATACTGTTGTTTTTGATAAACAGTCGTCTGTAAGAACTTTTTGTAACATTTTTAATGTGTTTGTGTCAGAAATTCCATTGCAGGTACAAAATTTAATACATGTTCTCTGCTCAGTTAAATTCGACATTTTGGAAAATCAACAGTGAAAATTCTTCTCATTAGAAATCATCTCAATTTAATCATCATAAATTTAGACAAATCCCTGATTGTTGCCATATGTTTATATAAGTAGTAAAAATATTTGACAAAAGTTTACATATGATATCTACTATATATGTATTTTTAAGGAAGCATTCCAGATACTTTTTTATCATAGTAGTATATAAATATTGTTGTAATTTTTAAAATATGTACTAAGTACTACAGCCATTATTCATGAATTTTGCAACTCAATTTATAAACAAATGCCCTTTAGTAGACATTTAGATGAATTTGAATCGGTATCCAATTATCTTTTAATTTTTAAATTTTGTTTGGGTTTGGTCCTCTAAATTCTTTTTATACATTAAGATTTATTTCATGACTATGGTGTAGCTTTCTCTAAATGTTGTCAATAACTTTAACAAGCTTGGCCAAATAAACAAAACAGCGAATAAAATAAGGCATGTCGTACCTACCCATGCAACATCGACCTCAGAATGATTGTTTGTTTTTCACTGTAAAATTAAGTGATGTATAACACTGACTCTTATTCAGCCAGGTACTTTTATTCTTGGTATGTTTCAATTAACGTCGCACTGGAGAAACACAGCAGGCTATTGGCGACTGTCTCGAAACAATTCCAGAAGTGAAAGATGGGAGGACAACACGTAATTCCGAATGATGGTCTGGTGCAGGGCTCGAAATACCTGGGTGCACTGTGCAAATGAAAATAAAATTGTGCACCTAATTTTTCCCTCTAGGTGCATGCAGTGCTCATATCGTTAAAAAAACCCGACGTGAAACGTATTTTTAGTTATTTTGATGTCTGAACAAAATATCAGTATCGACCTCTCTCGCTCTAAATGAATGTAATTAAAATTCCTAAATACATACGATGCGAAAACTTTCATCCAGAAAATGCTGTTTTGCAATGGAGAAAAAATACAAAAAGAAGGATGGCACTTAACCTTTTAGGAAAAGATCTGCCAAAAACGTAGACGTTTCTGATTGCCCTCCAATGTCTGATGATGACTAAATATTTGTAAGTAGTAATTTCGCAGATAAAAAAAATTGCTTAAATATATTTATTTACTATCTACTAGTAACAAATCTAAACATACCCAACTAATGAAGTAGTTAACATTATATTAATGCTCTTATATTACGTTTTTTTTTTTAACTGTGCACCTAAAATATAATATGTGCACCTAATTTAAAAACTTAGGTGTACCTTGTGCACCTGTATTAAAAAAATCTATTTTGAGGCCTGGTCTGGTGAATAGGTCACACCTGAGCTGTCACCCCACTCTCCAAACTTCCACAGCCCCCAGGGGCATTCCTTCTTTAGGTTTGTACGGGCTTCACGACCCCGGGGTACCTGAGTGATCTTCCCTCCCTTTCGTTCTGCTTCTCCTCTACCCTTAGCTTTTTGCTTTTTCTTCCTCCCTCGTTGTGGTTGCCTTTTCGGAGGTGAGGGCTCCCCTTGAGAAGCTTTTCGCCAGTCTGTGCCTTTAGCTCCTCTTGGGGATTATATCACCCACGTGTTTGCCGTGCGTGGAGACCCGTGTTCCTGGAAAAGGGGATCCTGGCAGTTGAGGGGCGATATACTGACCCAATACACTGCTTCGGCCCTAGCTTCAGGTAAACGGGAGGTGTACATTGGTCCCGTGTACACCAATCGGCTGGTCGATTGAATTTCGTCATAGGCTAGGGATCAAGCGATCGGTTACCCACTGAGCAACGCGTTAAGGGTGGTGGCTGCCACAGGGGTGACTGAAAGCGTATAGGTCCTGTTAGCACTGGTGCAAACTCTGCATCCCCTTGTTGGACTCGGTGGTGGGTGGTGCTGCAGGGCCTGAAATTTATCCTTCTAATTATGAATGAAATTGACTCATCCTCTTCTCCCTCTAGTAGGGAGCAACAAATTGATAAACCTTCAAAAAATGCTAGATTCTTTATTATAAAATTGTTAAACAGCTCTCTTCATATTTCAAACCAAACACAAATTTCATTTACTTCTGTTTCACCATTCCTGATTAATAAATCCATAGAATCATTCCTTGGATCCGTTAAATCCATTAAAAAACTCCGCTCTGGAGACCTGCAAATAGAAGTCTCCAATGAAAAACAAGCCGAACTTTTAACCAATACCACTACAATAGGCCCATTTACAATTTCTGTTAGTGCACACAGATCCTTAAATTATTCCCGTGGCGTTATATCCGAATCAGATTTGTTATTTTCATCCGAAGAAGAAATTTTAGAGAACCTCCGTGATGAGCAAGTTTGTGGTGTTCGACGCATAACGATACGTCGAGATGGTGTGATTTTACCAACCAAACACCTCATATTAACTTTCGATCGACCCACTTTACCATCACGTATTAAAGCAGCATACCTTAGTTGCCCAGTTCGCGTTTTTGTCCCGAATCCTCAGCGGTGCTTCAAATGCCAGAGGTTCGGGCACTCGCAAACTTCCTGTCGTGGCACCGAAACCTGCGCTCGTTGTGGCGAAATCAGTCACAGTGGAGACACCTGCACTGCGCCACCCCATTGTATTAACTGCAATGGAGACCATCCGGCGTACGCCAGATTGTGTTCTAAATGGGCCCTCGAAAAAGAAGTACAAGCTGTAAAAGTTTCTCAAAATATTTCTTTTCCTGAAGCGCGCAAGCTCGTTGAATCCCGGACTCCAAAAGTTGGGGTTTCATATGCTGCGGCTTCAAAAAAATCTGTCGAATCTATTGCCACTCAAACAGACATTTCTATAGAAAGCACTTGTAACCTTCCGAAATCGGTAACAAACCCCCACTTATCAGCTCCTTATATAAAACAATTAAATGAAACAGCTAATACCTCTACTTCTACCACAACCTCTAAAGGCACTACTGAAATTTCAAAAATCCCACAATCTTCAATAAAGACACCCAAAGCTATTAAAAGAATTAAGACTGCACATGCAACTAAACTTAAAAACACAAAATATTCAAAAAAGTTCCAAAAAAGTCCAATACATCTCCTCAAGCAAGCAGCTGAGGAACTAGAATTGAGACTTCATGCGTCAGATCTTTCCGGGGACGACTCAGAAATGGAACAAATACCCCAAGATGAACCTCCCGGGAAAGGTAAAACTATCCCCCCTTCCAAAAAACAATAGGTTCCTTAATATCCTGGAATTGTCGCGGTTTCCGCAATAAGATGGATGGCATTAAAACCCTTATTGCTGAGTATCATCCCGCCTGTGTCGCGCTTCAGGAGACGTACCTGAAGTCGACTGATACGGCGAAAATCCGTCACTACACTTGCATTAGAAGTGACAGCAGCAACGACGGAAGAACTTCGGGAGGTGTTGCACTCTTCACCTCTCATGCATACCCATCTCTCGTTGTTTCGCTCAACACTTCGCTACAAGCAATAGCTGTGAAAATGCAAGTGCGGAGAATGATCACAATATGCACGGTTTATTTACCACCTAACCATACCATCCAACGGCAGAGCCTAGAGAACTTGGTGGATCAATTGCAAGACCCATTTATAATCTTTGGTGACTTTAATGCCCATAGTGTGCTTTGGGGAAGTAGGGATACCAATTCCCGTGGGC
The DNA here is from genome assembly GCA_947359465.1 of Metellina segmentata. Lineage (NCBI taxonomy): Eukaryota > Metazoa > Arthropoda > Arachnida > Araneae > Tetragnathidae > Metellina > Metellina segmentata. Next base: position 91,645,033 of record OX375879.1, read on the forward strand.
GACAGATTGAACAGCTGATCACAGATCGCTGTCTCTGTCTGCTCAATAACGGCGAGGTTACCTACTTCCACGAACCATCCCGCACCTTTCATGCAATCGACCTCGCCATTTGCTCTCCTTCTATTTTACCTTTTCTATCCTTTTTTGTCGGTAGTGACCTGCGCAACAGCGATCATTTCCCAATTTTCGTTACTCATATTGGTAGAAATGATCCTGTTAGCCGCCCGTCACGATACATTTATGAATCGGCCGACTGGCCTACTTTTACATCGGAGGCCATTATCTCAGAGCAGATGTTAGAAGGTAGTATTGATGAGGCAGTCAAAACAGTCACTGATGCGATAATTAGGGCTGCAGATAAGACAATCCCCAAGAAAATTCCATCCTTTCATAAACATTGTAAAGTTTGGTGGACATCTGAATGTACAGCAGCTATCAAGATCCAAAGGAAGGCGTGGGGAATTTTTCGCAGGTACCCCACAACTGAAAATCTTCTTGCCTTCAAACGTGCAAAAGCCAGTGCTCGTAGAGTGCGACGTCAAAGCCAGAGGGAATCTTGGAGGCAGTACATATCTAGCTTAACATCTGCCACTCCCTCCAAACAGTTATGGGACCGGGTTCGGAAGGCGATGGGATTATATTCCGAACATAACATCACGTTCGTCGAAGAGAATGGCCAGCATGTCTCGGAGACTGTCGAGATAGCCAATGCTATTGCACGCGCTTTCTCTGCAGCTTCCAGTTCTAACATCTATCCTGAGGCATTTCAACGCACAAAACAGCGTGCGGAATCCCATCGTCTTAATTTTCATTCACGTACAGAGCTCGCCTATAACTGTTTATTTACTGAAAGGGAGTTGAAGCGATGCCTTCAGAAGACCAGAATGACAGCACCTGGTCCTGATGGAATCCGCTATATTATGTTACAACATCTCTCCTGTCCCTCCCTTCTTAACATCTTAAAACTTTTTAATCGCATATGGGTAGAACAAACCTTCCCTTTGGCTTGGAGACGTGCGATAGTTATACCGTTTCCAAAACCTGGAAAAAATCCCACCAACCCGTATAACTATCGACCAATCGCCCTCACAAATTGCATGTGTAAACTTTTTGAAAGGATGGTAAACTCTCGTCTCACTTACATCTTAGAGACGACACAAGCTCTGTCACCATTTCAAAGCGGTTTCAGGGTTGGCCGCTCAACGACTGACAATATATTGTCCCTTGAAACTCAAATACGCCGTGCGTTCCTACGCCGAAACCATCTCGTTTCCATCTTTTTTGATATGGAAAAGGCGTATGATCGCACTTGGCGGTATGGTATAATACGTGATTTACACTCTCTTGGGTTTCGAGGGCACCTGCCAATATTCATCCAGAATTTCTTGGCTCTCAGACAATTCCAGGTTCGTGTTGGCTCCGCCCTCTCTGATTCTTTCATCCAGGAAGAGGGTGTTCCACAGGGAAGTGTTCTTAGTGTGACACTTTTTTCATTAAAAATTAATAATATTTTAACTCAACTTCCCCCATCCGTTAAGGGTAGTCTGTATGTAGACGATCTTCATATTCATTGCCAAAGTCAAGATATACGATTTGCCGAGCGGCAACTCCAGGCGGCTGTTTCTCGCTTGACGAGGTGGAGTGTCGACAATGGTTTTGGTTTTTCCACTCAAAAGACATCCTGCGTTCACTTCTGCCGACGTCGGAACCTGCATCCCGACCCAGAGATCTTTCTGGACGGTAACAGGATTTCAGTGGTGGATAGTGTAAGATTCCTCGGTATTATTTTTGACCGGAAACTTACCTTCCAACCCCACGTCGAGCAATTGCGGATGTCTTGCGAGAAAAAACTAAATTTGCTAAAAGTCCTCTCAAATACATCTTGGGGAGCGGAACGAACTACTATGCTCAGAATTTATCGAGCTCTTATTCGCTCCAGAATGGACTACGGCTGTGCAGCCTATGGTTCTGCCCGTCCTTCTGTGTTGCGTAAACTCGATACAATACACCACTCTGCACTAAGGGCTTGTTCCGGAGCATTTCGAACTTCACCCGTGAAAAGCCTTTATGTTTTATGCGATGAACCATCTTTGGCTTCCACCCGTCTTCTGTTGTCGCTACGACTATTCTATCGTATTTTAAGTCATCCTTCTCATCCAATACGAGATTTACTCCTTAACACCTCATCAGATCGCTTATTCACAAATCGCTCATCATGCATCCCAGATTTTAGTTTACGCATGCGGAATATCTTAAATCAAACCCCTTTGAAAACCATTACCGTTTCTGAAAGACGTTTTAATTCTTTTTCACCTTGGCAGCCACCGAAGCTTTCTTACATACACCTATTTCGGGGCTACGATAAATTTAATACAAATAACATCATTTATCAGCAAATTTTTAACCATCATCGATATTGTTTTAGAGACTACACAGCGATTTATACAGACGGATCAAAATCTACAAGTCATGTAGGTTGCGCTTTTATCTGTCGTTCAACCACCGTAGCCTTCCAGCTGCCCTGTGTACTTTCTATTTTTACTGCTGAATTTATCGCAATATACGAAGCATTAAAACATATATCATATCTCAGAAACGGCAAATTTTTAATATATTCAGATTCCAAAAGTGTTTTAGACAGCCTAGCATCAGACTGCCCTCAACATCCAATAGCGACTGCTGTGTTGAAATTACACCATCAACTTATCCGGCGTGGTCTAGATATAGTCTTCTGTTGGATACCTGGTCACGTCGGGATTGTAGGTAATGAAGAGGCTGATGCAGCAGCTAAAAGTGCTGCAACCTTCTTGAATCTCCCCGTTCCATACGATGACCTCCGACACGCTGTTAGAGACATCGTGTGGAGCGAGTGGCAAACCGACTGGAATGCACAACTAAACAATAAACTCCACAGTATTCAAAGTGATATATCACTATGGCTTCCCCATCCTTCTCGACAGTACGATGTAATTTTATCTCGCCTCCGCATTGGACACACACGCTTTACTCACAGGCATCTTTTCCTAGGAGAGAGTGCCCCTGTGTGTGGAGCGTGTGGAGTTCCCTTTACAGTTCAACATATTTTAATTGATTGTCCCGTTTTCAACCATCATCGACATCTTCTTTTTAGTACTTCTGTCTTAACTTTACGTGAATTGATTGGAAGGAAACCCCATCCAAATATTTTTAAGTTCCTGTATAGCATTCGATTTTTAAATTCTATATAATATTTTTATCCCAATTCATACCATTTTATCTTTACTTGTACATATTCTCGTTCACTTTAAATCCATCGACTTTTTTCAATTATAAAATTCATCACATTTTTGTTGCGTTGTTGATCAACATATTTTTGCCTCATTTTGACTTCTTTTTCAAATAATTTTATCTACAAAGAAACATTGCGCTGGAATCTCCCCACTTATTTTTAATATTTTTAAATCTACAATGTTTTTATTATTTTATCTAGCGTTTGGCGCAGCTTGTCCATTTCTGGACCTTGTGCCATAAAACCCAATCCAACCAACCAACCAAACTTCCACACCACACCAACATGAGGACATTTGAGGCCACGACAGATTTAACATGCTCCAGTCTCATTTGTACACAATGGTCTTCGGTTGGATTTGAACTCGTAACCCTCTGATTGCTTGTCCATTACTCTTCCAAACGAGTTACCGTGTCCTCTTCAATTCTTCATGTCATTTGTATTAGAAAACAGGAATTCTGAATACGTCCTACTGCCAAACTCATATTTGTTCATGAGTAAGTTACAAAATGTAAACCTCATGCTTGTGGTTTGATCCTAATTCTTTTCTTTACATTAAGATATATTTCATGGCCATGTAGGAGAGAAGGAAGATGAAGCTTTCACCTTGTGATGTTGATAACCTTAACAAGTTAAGCCAAATGAACAGAACAGTGAAAGAAAAAGGGTTCATGTGGCACTTACCCACGTAACATTGGTATCATAATTGGAAATTATTTGCAACTGTGGAATTAGCTATGTATAATGTAGACTGTTATTTGACCAGACACTTCAGTTCTTGATGAGTATTTAATGTAAATTCTCCAAAAGAAGTCTAATTTAAACTTTTTTACTTTGCATTAGTAGTTACACTTGCCAAATGAATTTGTATAATAATTCACTCTTAAAAATGTTTATTTTCCATTTTATTGTTCCAGGATTCTTTGGCTATAAGCTGTATCAAAGCTTGAAGGAGAGAACCCGGAGAAAAGAGGAAAAAAGGAAAACCAAGCACCAAAAGAAAGATGCCAAAAAGAAGTGAACAAAAACAGCTAATCAAAAGTGATTGGTGGCTATATTTAAGATTAGTCTTTATGTCAATGCAGAAAGAGAGTTGGATGATCTGTTAATTCTCCTGCTGTCCATCTGACATGCACAACATTTCTTCTCTATTGTTATTTATGACCATTTACATAACATTTTTTAATTTAATATAAGCATTCCTTTTAAAAACATTCCTAAATTTCATGACAGTGTTCCATGGCTATTGAGATCAAGTTGAGTAGTTTTATATTCTATTATGGGAGACATGGAGAATAGTGTTAGAACAAAATTTGTAACAAATGAGAGTATTGATGTCTTTATTTTTTAGATTGGATTTTATGTAATTTATTGTTTTCCCAAAATTGTGAATTCTCTTTTCTGTTTGGCTTAATGTGTTATTTATTATGTTTTGATTGTGTTTTAGGTTTAAATTTTTATTATAGCGTTTATATCTTTCACTACATTCCCCTGTTAGTGAGGTGGAAAACATTTTTGCCAGTGCATGCTGTGTCTGTGTCAAAAAACACTATATATCTTGTATCGTATCAAATGGGTTTCTATTTATAAAAGTATTTCTTTCATTCAAAATCAAAAATCTATTAGCTCTTTTCAAAATTTCAAGGAAACAAACCTCAGCCATTTCATGCAGTTTTTTACAATTCCATTCATAAAGTTGTTATAAGTAATAAAATTAAACTTAAAAACTTATTTTCACTCTTTCTCAACTGTTCTAGAGTAACATCTGAAAAATCAATTGTTGAAATTTCAGTTATATATATATTTTGTAAAACATTTATTTATGAGAGCAAAATTGGGACGGATATCTTGTGTATACAACTCCACTTAATTTTCTGCACAGTTTAAATTGTATTTTTTTTTTCTTTTGCTTGTGCTTTTTATCTGACAAATTTTCTGTTTATGCTTTGCACAAAACTTGTTAAAATTATTCTGCTTGTATCTGACCAAGTTTTTGTGTTAAGTGATTCTTAGTACAGATATTTGAAAAATATTCAAACACTTTTTCAGTAAGTAGAAAATAAAACAAATATATTTAATATTCTGTATAAGTTTAAGGTATTTCTCTTATATTTGTACTATGTAGTTGTAATATGAAGATTATGAATAATCTATTATCAACCATGAAATGGAAGTAGCAACTTAATTTTTTCTGTTTTGTCATAAGTTTTTTGTACTTTGACTGTTTTTTGTCTTAAATCTTTCTAATTCTTACAAAAAGTTACAATTTTATGGTCAAATCAGAACATGTTTAGCACAGCTGTAAATGAATTTTTTCTATCTCCATGTTTAGCTACATTTAATATTGTAGTGTTTCCTTTTTACACAACTCAAAATTTACTGACTGATTCAATGTTGGATACTATGAGAAAGTATTCTACTGGTCAGCTGACATGTGCTTCCAGGCATTTTATTACATGTTTTACTATTGCACCAAAATTTATACTCTGACAAGTTCCCTTAAGTTTCTTACATTAAGCACAATTTTATTGGAGGGTTACTTTCCACTGGCTTAACTCCTAAGTTTCCTATTTTATGTTGATTTTTAAATAATTATGAGATTTTATATATTGTTGATTCATTGAAGATTTTTCTTTAGTAATGTGCATTTATTTTATATCAAACTTTTTAATGTTTACATGTGAACGTGTTTGAAATTTTACCTTAAAAGTTCTTATTTATCTTTTTCTTAAGAAGCAGATTGACTTCCAAAAGAACTGAAAAATAACATTGCTTCCAAATGCTTCGCATTATGGGGTACTTGTCGATTATCTGCAAAAATTTTATATTTCATTTTGGTATTCGTGTATTGCTCTTGAGTTTTGACATGCTGCAATTGTTGATTGTGAAAAAAACATTTGGGATAAAAGAATGTATATAAACACCCGTGTCTGAGTCCATAGTTTTGTCTACTAATTTTGTCACTATAACTAGAGCTAACAGTTTGACAGAAGTTGCTTGAAAACACCTTAAAACATTTCATTTATGACCCGAAAACTACAATATATGCCTCAGAACAATGCCCTCTGAAAATTGATAATTTTTTCAAAGTTTTATTAAAATATGTACAAAATTAAAAATCTGAATTGAAAAAAATAATTAATTTAACGCTTAAAAAAGTACCTATTTTGACCAAGAAACATGAAAAAATTATAAAACCAAATGCAGTAAATCGGTTTTGTTTTTGCAACTAGTTTCTGTAAACAATAAAATTATGTTTCGTATTCACAAAGATGCACTCATAATAAATGCATTTTACCTAATGCTTCAAAGTCCAAAACTAATAAAGCAAAGTAATCAGAATGCAGAACTACTGCAAATAATGGCATTGGATCTCACGGAAAATTATATTTCCAGTAAACAAGAACTCGGAATTTCAGTACAAAAATTTAATGAATGTTTTTTTGAATAATGAATGTGAAATTTAATGAGCGCAGCATGAAATAAGATAACTTTTCCCTTGAAATTTGAAAGGGAAGAGAGGTTATCAATTTTAATGTATATTAAAGTTGGCTTATGATTCTAGAAATAGATATTTTGATGAAATTTAAGTAATCTTACTGAAGCAGTTAAAGCCAAAATTTCAAACAACAAAGGAAATAAAACATTTTAATTAAATATTAATCTGTATAAGCTGGAAATTTATGTTTAAGTTGAATTAATTTGCCTACAAGTAGTTTCTTTTTAAAAAAAGTTTTAAATAAGGTTTCTGTAAAGTACTTATTTTACATACATATTTCGTAAATTCCTGTTCAAGAATGTAAAATGTAGGATAAATGACTTATCAGCTAAACTTGTTTCTAAATTTTATCCTCTTCCATCCTATTAAACATTCAGCTATCTCTGAATTAGTTTTTTACATTTCAGCCATGGAAGTCAATTTATTGAATTTAATTGTGTTAGGTATTGAGCTTAATAGTTTTTAAATTAATTATTTATTTATCTTTACTGCAGGAGCAGAGCATTTAGAAAAGTCTTGCTTTAAATTCTGCACAATGTTCAATGCAGGCAGTTTTATATACATCGTATTGGAGATACACAACAGCTATTGGCGACTTCCACAGTCAATCCCGAAGGGAAAAGTTCAAACGCAACACCTTAATTCTGAACCATGCACAAAGTTGGAAATATTTGTTTTAAATCATGAGGGGTTTTATGGAGCTGAATAGAGAGAATGCTAGTGTTTTGTTATCTTGTAAGATGGCACATGTTACTCTAATGCATTATCAGCATGTTGCTGATATTAAAACTTAACACCAAACATTACCAAAGTGGCTAGTCCAATTTGTTCCAAAGGAAGTATTTGTTTTTCTCTGGCAGTTTATGTTTACACTGAAAACATTCATGATTTGATAAGAACCTCAAAGTAAAACAACATGTATGTGATTGAAATAATAAGAGAAATTTTAAAATTAGTTAATAAAAAAAGTTCAAGTTAATGTATGCAATAAATTTCTAGGTTTTAAACTAGACCCATATCACTACACATCTATTTCCTAGATCGTTAAAGACAGTGTATAAATTTTTATTTGTAATGGATTTGAAATCTGTGGAAAATTTCACAGATGGATACCTAAAAATATGATTTTCAATTAAATAATTTTTAAATTGAAACACATATTTTTTCCAATACGAACGCCACAGGGAAGAAAAGCAAGCATTTCGACTGGCATTGTTTAGTTCTTTTTTGTAAAATCGGGATCGTTAAAGATAGTTAGAAAATCTCTATGGATTTGAAATCTGCGGAAATTTTTACATTATAGATACCTTATATATTTGATTTTCTTTTAATAAATAGTCGTAGTTCTACGACGTTGCCAGTGGTGTTGGTTAACGAAGCAAGCCATAGTTAATAATATCCATAATTTGGTACCGACCAACCGGTATAGTGGTTAAGGTGTTAGCCTCTAGATCGGAAGGTTCCTGGTTCGAATCCGGGTACGGGCATGGATGTTTGTAAGCGTATGGTGTAGAGGCGGCTGGTGCACCTTAAATCTGTCGTGGCCGAAAGTCCTCACGTTGGGTTGGCGTGGAAGTTTGGAGAGTGGGGTGCCAGCTGAGGTGTTGCTTCGTCATCTGACCGTGGTTCAAAATTACGAGGTGTTGACCTCGGATCTTTCCCTCAAGGGACTGATCCCGGACCATTGTCAATAGTCCGCTGTGTTGCTCTAGTACGACGTTAACTAAAATTACCATTTTTCACGAATTTCCATGTTACGTAAGCAAACCAAAATGGAAATTCGTAGCAATTACCGCGGGTTGGCGAGCAAAGATCACACCTGACCCCCACGAAAAGAAGTGTCCCGGCCAACGCTGTGCTGGTAATCTATAAAATGTACAATAATTTTTTTAATGTACTACATATTAACCTGTAAAAAAGAACATGAAATATATATATATATATATAGCAGATAATCAGAATCCCGATTATCTGAAAATATTAATTTCAACTAAAGTCGTAAGAACGCTACTCTGAAATGCAAAATATAGCTCAACATAAAATTGCGCTTCAAAATGTTAAACTAATTTACAATTGACTAGCTCAATAACTCGGCGTTGCTCGGTTGAAATGGTTAAATGTTGATTGAAAAGTGAATTAGAATAATCACTTTTCTTACATGGAAAAATGCAATCATTTAAGTTAAACGGAAAATTCTTTTTAACTTATTCATAGCTTCTACAATTTACTTCGTATGCTAACACATACATTTAATAGCTGAATAATATATTACAGTATGCAAAAGACTAAGACATGCAAACTGAAACGAAATTCCGATGAAATTCATAATTCTGAAAAACGAAAGATGTGCAAAGTGTCGAATTTCGACTTCCTAAGCTGAAATAGCAATTCGATAAAGACAGAAAAATATTGATAAAGACGATAAGATTTATGAAATTTAGTAATGCTCAAATATGACCGCGACAATTTGCCTGTGTCATACTTGCCAACTTTTACGGATTACCCTTAATTTTTATGTATTTCCACGTAATTTTACTTATTTACGGATGTGTGTGCGTTTTTTTTTTTTTTTTTTTTTGTTACGGATTTTCAATATTTCATCCTCTGCAACCATCCATTAAGTCCATAAAAACCCCCAAACCTTGTTTTGAGCAGAAAAGCTACTATAGCTTCATTGAATACTTCTGAATAGAACACTAATTGAAACAACTTTGTAAATAGAACAGTGATTTTTTCTTTCATCTACTTGTAAAAACGCTTTATGAAGCCCCATGATCTGTAATCCTGACACAATTTTAAATGGTATGTAACATACAGTTTCGGATGCAATGTGTAGGTACTCATGAATTGACTGTTTCTTTACAGTTATTTTGCTAAGTTTCTGCAGTTGATAAAAGTGTAAACTTTTATTTATGCATTTTTAAATACAAATAATACTAGTTATTGTGACATGGATGTTTCTAATACACATTAATTCATGTACTTATGTTCTGTTTTATGGCAAAGTATGTTCGGCGCAAAAGTTTTACTGGTGCACCGTTTTCAAAGTTGTCAAGTATGCTGTGAAGTTTCCCGTAGAACGTGTTACCTTGCCAATATTCATTTGTAGCAAGAAAGCAAACTAGATTTTAAAATTGGAGCATAGAGGGGCCAAAAAATTGGGGCATAGGCGTGCCAATTTTCACGGTCGTAATTGGTACAGATTGGTCTGAAGACTGGAAAGTAATAGCCTGTTTTCCGCAGTGTTCTGAAGTATAATTATTTGCGTGTGCTTTTTTTTTATTCCATATAGGGTTTTGCTACCTTTTTCTCAAATAGGATGGAATCAATATTTTTATAATACTAGAATACTCCGCGTCCTGCTCACCGACCCCAGGGGATTGCTACGCAATCCGCTGTGGGATAAAAACCGTATAGTATTTTAATTAACGTCGTACTGGAGCAACACAACGGGCTATGGATGACGGTCTGGGATAGGGATGCGACATCGTAAGCAAAACATCGATGTTCAAAATTAAAACATCGATGTTGATAATACATCGCCACAAAAACATCGATGTTTATAAAATCCAGTGTATTTAAACTTTTTTTCCCCATTTCTTAAAACTGGTTTAGCAACTAGTAATGCTGCATCGACAGCAAAACATCGATGTTTTGAACATCGAAGTTGATAATGCATAGCCCCAAACTATCGATGTTTTTAAAATTCAGTGTATTTAAACTTTTTTCCCCCATTTATTAAAACTGGTTTAGCAATTAGTGATGCGACATCGGTTCCAATACATCGATGTTTTTAAAACATCAACATCGATGTCGCATCCCTACTTTTCAGACCCTTCACTCTTGGCCACTTTCAAAAATAAAACATCGACAAGTATAAACATCGATGTTACAAAAACATCGACTCCAATACATCGATGTTTTTTCAAAAACATCGATGTTCTGAAGACATCGATGTCGCATCCCGTCTGGGATCAACCGTGGAATGGAAATATCAGAGGACACCATGTAATTTTGAACCATGAGATGATGAAACCCGAAGTATCCCAGGACGACACTGCCGACCAACCGGTATAGTGGTTAAGGTGTTAGCCTTAGGTTCGGAAGGTTCCTGGTTCGAATCCGGGCCCGGGCATGGATGTTTGTAAACGTATGGTGTAGAGGCGGCTGGTGCACCTTAAATCTGTCGTGGCCGAAAGTCCTCACGTTGGGTTGGCGTGGAAGTTTGGAGAGTGGGGTGCCAGCTCAGGTGTTGCTTCGTCATCTGACCGTGGTTCAAAATTACGAGGTGTTGTCCTCGGATCTTTCCCTTAAGGGACTGATCCCGGACCGTCGTCAATAACCCGTTGTGTTGCTCTAGTACGACGTTAACTAAAATTACCATTACCCAGGACGAAACTACGTAATTTTGAACTACGTTCAGATGACCTGCGCTGGCACCCCAAAGTTCCAATCCAACGTGAGGCCACGACTGATTTAACGTGCACCATCCCCCCTGTACACAATTGTCCTTGTTTGGATTCGAACACTCAACCCTCCTGTTTCGTTCCGTTGCTCTTCGAACCGGGCTACCGCGGTCGGTAAAGGTCTTGAAAGGTCAAAGAAATGGAATTTTTACTTGGCATATCCATCTAGAATTATCGAGCTTATTCTCTTTTGTAGGTTTTAGTTTTTGAGGCTATTGGTACATTTGTGAAACTGATAACGGGGCCCGTGGTAGTCTGGTTCGTAGAGTAACGGATTAGTGACTGGAGAGTTCCGAGTTGAATCCAACCAAAGAATGTCTTGTAAAAGAGGGCTAGTGCATGTTGAACCTGTCTTGGCTTCAACTGTCCTCACGTTAACTTGGAGTGGGAAATTGGGGTGCCAGTTTTGGTGTAACCTCGTCATCTTTCCATTCCGGGATTGATCCCGGACCTGCATCGATAGTCCGCTTTGTGGCTGCAGTGTTTTTTATTCAACAACCCACCTTGAACGATTTCAGACAGAAAAAAAATTCGTTGGCCCCGAATTAAATTGAATGCTGTCGACTGAATTGGGTCTGGTGGTTAAGGTGTTAGCCTCTACATCGGAAGGTTCCTGGTTCGAATCCGGGTCAGTGCATGGATATATTTTTAAGTGTATGGTGTAGAGGCGGCTGGTGTACCTCAAATCTGTCTTGGCCGAATGTCTTCACGTTGGGTTGGTGTGGAAGTTTGGAAAGTGGGGTGCCAGGTCAGGTGTTGCCTCGTCATCTGACCGTGGTTAATTAATTACGACGTTAATTAAAATTACCTTACATTACCGTAGACAGAAATCGATGGTAATTGGTAATTTTAGTTAACGTCGTACTACTCAACGGGCTATTGACGACGGTCCGGGATCAGAACCTTAAAGGAAAGATCCGAGGACAACACCTCGTAATTTTGAACCACGGTCAGATGACGAAGCAACACCTGAGCTGGCACCCCATTCTCCAAACTTCCACACCAACCCAACGTGAGGACTTTCGGCCGCGACAGATTTAAGGTGCACCAGCCGCCTCTACTCCATACGCTTACAAACATCCATGCCCGTACCCGGATTCGAATCAGGAACCTTCCGATCTGGAGGCTAACACATTAACCACTATACCGGTTGGTCGGCCATCAAGGGATGAATACAGACATGAACGGGAAATCAACTGCCGAAAAAACACTATAACTTTGCAATTTCCATTTTTATTAATTGTCTGTAACTTTGTTTTTTGTATGACATTAATTTAAAACCGTACTCACCTATGACATTTCGCTTGTGTTGTCCTGGATATCCATCGTCTAAGCAGAAATTGCAGTTCAGATATTTATTTAAAACAAAATTCTGTTTTATCAACCATTGCAATCACGTTTGTTTTCGAAATTTTCATTTGTTTCACCAACCATTACAAAAACTTGTCAACTTCCAGTCGTCGTCCGCTTTTTGGCGCATGAAACTTTCATCTTTACACGTAGTGTCTGTAGCATCATTGCGGAAACATTTCTTCACTGCGTTATTGTTTGCGCTGCTACCTGCTCAGTACTCGATGCCACTTCCATTTTATGAATAAATTAAAATCTGCACCTCCTGGCGCAAAGTTTCAGATTCTCCGGTGTTTAAACGGTAGAATTAAGCACGCATTTGAAATATTGCCTTGATGAAGTCTAGTGTGCTTTGGTACACCAGGGATTAAAAATTCCTGGTTTAAATCCGATCTTTAAATAAATGAGGCGTTCAGAACCAGAATGGATTAAGGCCATTTTATAACATTTTGAGATGAAGTTTCTTTTCGTGGGTACTTTTTCTATTCGACTGTTCTTTTTCTGCCATCTCCCGGGAACCAATTAGTGACTTGATTCAAAGATGCACTTAAAGGAGTTCGGCTGAGTGTGTTCGTGTTCGTATATTGAAAATGGAACTAATCCATACTATTTAAAATAGAAAGCAAATTTGTTACAAACACAACATAAAATTTCAACAACCTGATCGGCCTAACAAATATACAAGTGACTAGAACTCGAAATAACGGGTGCTCCGGAGAACTTGGGCCGAAGGTCTTCTATCTCCTGAAATTTGATCTGGACTGAGCGAAATTTTAGTTCGACGTAAGTGATATACGGTGGTGCGTGTGGTATTGGTAAACCAATGAGGATGACTGAATGGGTAGAAAAGGCGGAGTCATAGACAAACCCAATTAGTGTTGTATAACAGATGCAAAGAGCGTTAAAGCGAGAGGAATGACTAGAACTTCAACTGAGAAAACTACTCTCGGAATAACAATTCTCGATCCAAAGTTCACACATACAAATAAAACGGAATTGCCGGATACCGATTGATCTACTCGTACTATAATAAAGTCTGTCAAAGAATATTTGGTATGAATAATTCTGAATAAGAACACAAATTCTGAAAATCAAAAAAAGTGATTATCAGTTTGACCAGTAAATGGACTTGTTCCACTCTAGTTCTGAACGCCTTATACCTGTTATCGTGTGTGTTTCACAATCTTTTGGGTTTCATGGCGCAAGGACTATTTTAGACCAAGCTGCGTCAAACACAAGACAAACGTCAAGAAATGCACAATTTACACATAAGGAAAATCTAACTTACACAGGAGAGAAATGCATCCAGTGAGCAATGGAAGGTCTGACGCAAACAGCTCGCTGGGCCATGGTGACCCTAATTTTTTTTGGAAATTCTATTAGAAGAAAATGTATTTGTCACGAGTAAATAATTAATAGCTGGTTATTATTTTTGACCGGAAGAATTAAAGCGCATTATTAGAACTAAACTTACAGCACTTTTATTTTTCTCAAAAATAAATACAAGTAATTTTTAAACACTATTAACCTTCTGAGGGGTAGGTATTTTAATTAACGTCGTAATGGAGCAACATACCGGGCTATTGAGGACGGTTTAGGATTAATCCCAATGGGAAAGATCAGAGGACAACACCACGTAATTTTTAAACATGGTTAGTCGACGAGGTAACACCTGTCCTCTGAGGGGTTCACACTCATATATACGTTCTACAATCTGCAGTCTTCCCTGCCTAATTACCGGTATTGACCTTTTTGACTGACAGTCTTTCCAGGTTTCTTTGTACCAATAGATGTGGTTACTTAGTCATTACGCGTTTGTCTCTCTCTCTCGTGGTGGAAAAAGTAACACTACAACACTCTAAAAATAGCGTGACTCTCCAAGGGCTAAAATTGCAAACGAAAGACAAGAACAGCTTTCGTTTCACCTTTTTTAAAATTTTAAATGGGTTTAATGGACAGGAGTACACTTTTTTTTTTCGAAAGCACTTGTTTTAACTAAAAAATTAAAACTAATAACTCTTTATATCGAAAAATTGGGGTATATGACACTTTTAACTTGTTATGTTATGCTACTTTGCTTTTTTTTTTACTTTATTATGCTAACAGTAGAGAAAATCTCAATCGTTTTTTTCAAGCAATTATCCTTTCGTACAGGGTGTACCAAAAGTTCACATACTCCATGTTTAAAAAATTTATTGATCGTGTTATTTTTTAATTATTGAATTTTATCGTCTGCTATAGTTTTATCGACTCTTTAATTTTTATCGTTTGATATTCTTCGCACTCATGTGTTGTACGGTAATAAAGTACTACGTGATTTTGTTCTTCATTGCAAGATTAATTTATCACGCATTCAGAGAATTGCGCTGTTTGAGGCATATTTTGAACATAAATCATATGAAAGATGTGAAGAATTTTGCCGACATAAATATCCAAATGATGCAATATCGAGTAAAGATACGCTATCTCAAATTATTCAACGATGTATTGTTATATTAGAAGTGAATGAACAAGACTCTTGGTTCCAACAAGACGTTACAATCTGCCATACAAATTATGAAACCATGGGCATGTTTCAAGATTTTTTTGGCGATCGACTATCTCCAGAAACTTTTAAGCCACACCGTTCCCTGATCTGCGCATCCCTGCCTTTTTTTTCTGTGAGGATATTTAAAGCACAAAGTTTATGAAGAAAATCACCAATTAATAGGTGTTTTGAAAATTGCCATTACTCAAAGGATACAAGAAGTCACTCCCAGCATCTTGAAACGCGTTTCTAAAAATATGCGCAAACGACTTCAGCTTTGCCTCCAAGAAAAGGGCGAAAATGTTGAAAATTTACTGTAAGTCCAAATTTTTTTCTTCCTACATTACGTTAAAAGTGCTTTTCACCATTAGCATAAAAATAATTATTTTAAAGTTTGCTGTTTTTGTATAATAAATTCACGAATCATCAGTACAGGAACTTTTAATACACCCTGTAGAACGGTGCCGCGGTAGCCCGGTAGGAGGATTAACGAATTACCAACAGGATAGTTGCGAGTTCGAATCCAAAGACCGTCGTGTACAAAGAGGGATGGGGTACGTTAAATCTGCGTGGCCTCAAATGTCCTCGAGTTGGCGTAATGTGGAAGATGGAGAGTGCGGTGCCAGATAAGATGTTAACCTCGGTTCAAAGTTAGGAGGTGTAATCTACGGGATTGATCCTGGAATATCGTAATCCCGTTGTGTTGCAACAGTAGGAAGATAATTAAAATACCTACCTACCTAAACTAAAATAGATGCAATTCTAATTAGCCATTGTGTAGCAAAAAACGACGGCAGAATGTTATATCAAAGCTGAATGGATGGTTAAGAAATATTTAGCACTCTCGGAAGCGCGAATGAGAAGAAATTTATGTTTTCAAATACATAAAATTACGCTTAGTATTATATAAAAAAAGTTTTGTCGTATCAATTTTTAAAACACTATAGTTTTACGTACTTTAATAAAAAAAAAAAAAGCCCGGTTTAGTAAATAATTTATTTTAATTAACGTTGCACGGAAGCAGCACAACGGACTTTTGACGACGGTCTGGGATCATTCTCCCAAGAGAAAGAGCCGAGGACAACACCACGTAATTTTTACTTGATGGAAAATTAAAAAAACAAACATGAATGATCATTTCCACAGCAGAATGATTGTGCTCAACGCAAGACTCATTGACACGCGTTTGTTTACTTCTACAAAACAGTTTTGCAGATTTTTGCATTTCTTGTTGCACTTGACCATGTGATTAGACAGGAAAATCAGAGAAGATCGAATGGAGAAAATTTTTTACGGTTTTCCAAATAGGTTTGATCATTTTCAGCTCTGTCCATGATTTTTCTGCTTGCGGGCTCAGAGAAATTTCGATTTTCAGAAATAAACACACAGCTAACTTCCGTATTTATTGTTGTAAGTAAGGTCAAAAACATTTCCTGTGGTGCCCTCAGAAAAGGTCCTAAGGCTGGACAGCACCACACAAAAATTATTCAATACTATAGTATTCTGTGCTGCCATCTACTGCTAGAAAAACCTATAGATGCTGTGGGATAAAAAGTGTAATATTGATAAAAAAAATTGAATATATATATATATATATACTAATACTAAAATTTGTATGCTTTATAAATGCTGGGGATCGTATCTTCAGGTAGAGAATGCTTGAAAGCTTTTTAGAACTGCTGATTTAATTTTACGAGTGTTGTTAACTGTTGAATTTTAGTCAAATTAAAAGTTTAAAAGAGTTTTGGAAATTTTGGATTGGCGATAGCATTTTCGTTTTCATCACTCCTTCTCTTTTTAAATTAAAATGGAATTTTAAAATTACTACATTTCTTAAATATTAGGAGTTATAATTTTATTTAAAATTTAAAAATTAATACATTTTTCAATCGTCAACAGAATTGAAATATGTTTTGCGTGAAAAAAAAATTAGGTTCACATTTTTCCACAAACTAAATTTCTCATTTTTTATTCGAAATTCAGTGGAGGCAATTTGTGCGTCTCGTACAGTTATAAACAGCGTTGCAGTGACCTAATTGACCTTATCGCATTTGAAAGCATGGCGTAATAAAGATTCTACCTTCGGAAACTTACGAAACAATCAACCTGTCTGCCCTCGCAGACATAGCGTGGTCGATGTTGAATACATCATCCATAGTCTGCTCTAAAAATTCTCCCGCTCAAGTCTGAACGAAATGTTATTGAGTAATTCCGTTTCACGTGCTCTTGTTTACAAAATAGGGTGAAGGAATGCGTCGCTTTTTTTTTTACTGTTCTTAGCTATAACTACTGTTTCGTCAAGCATAAACTGGCGTTTGTGGAACTTTTTGTAATTCGTTCGGGCTATTTTACATTTGCTAAGAGTATGTCTACTATATCTGTTAAAACAACTAGTTAGATACTTGAAAAGTTTGAAAAATAGCTTATGTTAAGGGTTTTACGAGAATTTCAAAATGAAACTTTCCACTGAAACGTAAAAAAAAAAATGCTAAAATTTTTTATTATTCATTTTTTAAGCGATTCTTTAAATAAATATAATCATATAGTAATATAATAAAAAAATTAAAAAAATAAAATTATAAAAAAATAATAAATAATAAAATAATATAAATAAATAATATAAATATAATAATTTCAAAATAAAAAATTTAATATATTAACATAACTAGAATAATATAAATATAATAATATAAATATATTAATATAAATATATTAATATAAATATATTAATATAAATATATTAATATAAATATATTAATATAAATATATTAATATATTAATATAAATATATTAATATAAATATATTAATATAAATATATTAATATAAATATATTAATATATTAATATAAATATATTAATATAAATATATTAATATAAATCTGTGCTCAGATGGCAAATTGTTATAATCACTTTTTTAATTTTTCGTGACAGCAATTTTAAGACTCAAAATTCAACATATGTTTCGGTGGTTTTTGATTTATTACAATTTTCCCATCTTTGTTTTATCATAAACTGAAAGAAAAAGACTTACGACATTTTGCCAGCTTCTAAACATTAACAAAAGAGACTCCAAGATGGGACAGTCCTTTTTTTTTTTGGGAAAAGTGGCAACATTTTGCCCATCTGAGAGCACAGAAATATAATAATATAAACATAATAACATAAATACAATAATATAAATACAATAATATAAATATAATAATATAAATATAATAATATATAAAGATAATAATATAAACATAATAATATAAATATAATAATACAAATATTATATAACAATAAATATCTAACATGCATCGCTGTTCTAAAAATCGTAAGGAATATACATTTGTGAGATTACTTTTAAAGATTCGTTCATCTATTTAAAAACGTTGATATTTTATACCCATAACTGGGATTTTGAAATACCATACATGGGTTTTGGGTCCCTGTATAACACGTAAGTAAAATTCAAATTACTATTGAAAGTTATCTGCTATTTTCAAAATATGAGTGTTTTACAGCAGCCTGAAAAATTACTTTTATTTGCTTGGTTGCATTTGTATCGAAAACTTCAAAACAGTTTACTTTTCTTTGGTCTCACACTTTTGAGCTTGAGTACACAACATATGGCTGCTTGTGAGGGTCGGGTGTAGAAGTTTGGATACTGGGGCTGTCATCTCAGGTTTTCGACCTCGTCATTCGAATGTGGTAAAAATTATGTTCTTTCCCTTCGGGATTAATTCCAGACCACCGCCTACGACCTGTTGTGTTGCTCCTGTGCGACATAAATAAATTTTACTTTATCGTCGTTCTGGCAACGTTCGTATCTAATTGGCTTTGATCAATCAACTGTCATACTTCAATTCGAAAATCCTTCTTTGGAATTTTTACTAGCGACGTGCTGCAATCGTAATCGAAAAACAAGGCAATTGAATTCGTAATACGTACAGAAAACACGTTCCACCGCACAGAATCTACCACGCAACATGCGTTTAGCTTTACAGAAAATGCCCATCTCATTCAGAAATTTCAATTCCTATTTCTTAAAATGTGTAATTATTTTTAAAAAATGTCGAAATAATTTTGTTGTGTTCCACCGATTAACGGAACAATAAGTGTAAATAAAATATTTTTCGATAATAAAAGAAAAAATACCAACATCATTATTATGCACTGACACTTTGACTACGAAACTTGAATGAGCCATCTAGAAATAAAAGTTCAAGATCCCGTAACACATTTACATGGACAATAGACCCCCAACAAAAATTTTTAAGTTATGATCCGATTGTTATAAAATTTGTAGACTGTCGTCTACTAAATCGCTTTTATATGAAGTTTGATCTAAATAAATAGCTTGCGGAAGTTATTACGTAATATGTGTTGAGATGTTTTGTTAAAATGGTAAAAATGATATGTCCTATTTGCATTAATTTTCATGTATTGTCATCACTCTAATTTACATATTACAAAGTAAAACCCGCTTGGTAAGTACCCAATTGTAAAATAAAAATAAAATCTACTTTTTAAACCCTTGCAATTTTACGGAACATAAAAAAATTAGCAATATTTTAAACTAAAACTAGGAAGCGCGACGAAAGTATCATTTGCACTTAGATATATGGAAGATTTCAGGGATTGTCCACAAATATTTTTAGAAAATCGAGAAGAAACTAATGCGCAGTTAAAAAGAAACACAATAGGAGAAAAACATATTTTTTATAGCAGACTTACCATACTTATCAACTATATGCTTTATGCTGTTGTCAATCAAAAATGATCGTAATTTAAACATTATTTTTACTATAATTTAAGGGGATGTTAATTTGTAAACTAACAATAAAAATAGCGATTTTGGTGGTTTTGAAGTCTGTATTGTTCCCTTAAGAAAATGAAATATTTCAATTCTTTGTGGGTCACATATTTTAACCAAGAGCCATTAGTTTCCAAGAACCATCCGTGTCTATCACTCCTCACTTTCATACAGATCAAGAACACCGATAACAAAACAATACGCTAAATACTCTCTCGCGTTTGTTTCTAGCATACCCGAGACAGAACAAGCCAGCACTTGACCAATGCCACCTCATTTGAATTGTAAAGATAGTTACATCACTCCCCAAAAGCTTTTGCAAGTTGCCCTGACGCCATCTCACGCTACAGATCCATGAAAGGAAAGGTGGGATGAATGGTTTTTCATTATTAGAAAGAGCCAGTTCCGTTGGGTTGCCCTTGGAAATGCCGCAATCATTCAGAAGGTATGCGACCTTTGAGACAAATTCGTGAATGGACCGTTTTGAAAGTGTATTTTGTCTAGTATGCCTTTCCCTTAGTTTTTGAATGGATAGTTGTTTTCGAAAACGATTGCGAGAAGTGGTGCGATGAGTTCATGGATTGTCATTTACTAAGAAAAAGCTTTGTTTTTCAATTCACAAATTTGTGTTACAAGATCTCGATAATTTTTGCAGAAGAAAAATGGATTCCAAAGGATACGGGATTGATCTTACAGGCTTGCTTTCATGAAGGTATGTATTTTCCATTTATTTTATTGTTTTATGGAAATAGACGACAAAACATAATCTCCATGTGTGGCTGTCTTGACGAAGTAATTAGTGATTAGCAGAATTGATCGGATCTATATGGACGAGGTACCTTGTCATAAGAAGAAAATTGACAAGACCTTGGTCTTGTCTTCCTAAAAAAATTGACAATTTCTTGCTGACAAGAAATCTTGTCAGCATCAGAATTGGTCATATCTTGATGGGTAAGATATCTCGTCGAACCCAGCTAGAGGGTTAATTGATGGTTATATGGTGCTCAGCGAGCGGATAACCTTGGGATAAGGCAAGGTTGACCTACAGGGCACCTACCTGCTGTCTCATGAACATGTGAGGAAAACTTGCCAGCCTATTCTCGACGAATGATGTCCAAATTTTGTTTTTACACCCTGTGGTTGGTAGATAGGTAGGTAGTTAATTAACCTCGCAATGGTAATACATGTAAAATGTAATCTGTGGGGTGTTGGCGTCGGTCCGGGATCAATCCAGAAGGAAAATATCCATCACAAACCCTGTGAAAAGCGATTCTTGTGCGAATTCGTCAGAATTCCTCGAGCCTTCGCTATATCTGTAGTGACTTCAGCTAGTCGGAGCGGTGGAGATAAGCTCCAACAAAGAAATGGTACGGCTATCACAGGCAATGCCGCATTTTTAATAGATTGCATCCTAGAGATGCAAACGTTTATGCGACAAATAGTGAGTTTTTTGTAGCGGGAATCAAATACTTGTACCTTTTAATTTAAAATAAACATTCAGTATTGAAAAATTAGAAATCGGATTAATACGATTCGAGAGGGGAGTGGGGTTACAATGTGAACATACAAATAAAACGGGCATTTACTTCCTGTTACCCAAATGCCCTCGCATGGTACACATCGGGGTTTTGGGTTCCGGTTTGAGTTTGATCTAATTGGCATTTGACTAATTAATTATCATATATAAATTCGGAATTCACTCGTTAGAATTTCTGTTGATGACGGGGAGAAATCTTATTCGAAAAACAAGCCAAGTGTCGTCGCTTTGGGAATGAGTACTAAATATGACCACCTCCTAAATTTAGCTGAACAGAAAAAACCCTCTCATAGGAGACCAAACAGTAAGCCTGACCTTCTCATGTTTAGAATTGCACTACTGATATTATTAATTTCCTTGTGTTTGTGCATGGCTTGACTTTGATCTTTAGTGATCAAGCGAATAGGTTCGAATATGCGTCTTAAAATACGACGCGAACTTGCGTCTTGGAGATAATTCAATGAGATAGTGACGTATGTGCTGTGAAAGATACATGAATGATCCTTGTAACTTATCTTGTGTGTATTTCTGTACAAAAAATTTCAATTGTTCGTAACTTGAGGACAAATTACGAGCGAATACTCCCGATTGAGCATAGAAGGAATACGCGTAATCTAGAGATCAAACAATTGTATCCATTTCGCATATTCTTTCTATGTTTCATTAATTTATCACAACTCAATCTTTCCTCCATCTAACAAAACAGTCGGTTTTCATGTAGATAGAATTCCATTATAATACAATTATATATGCATCGAATGTATTCGAATGCACGAGTGGTTATGTGATCAAAGAAATTTAAAGAGTAGCATAAAACGCTGAAATATCTCTTTTAATATCAAAATAAAATAAAAACAGATGGATCTCGACACAACAATACCTTTAAATTCCGTTACTTTAAGAATACCGTTTGAAACAATTTAGCTCGTGTTTACCACACGTGCTTTAAATCTCTCCGAAGATGTATTGTTGTGTATAAATGTTTCCTCGTTGGATCTTTTACGGTTTTCCTCATTGAAGCTATCTGAGCTGCGGCGATTCTGTGTAGCCACACACCTTTTTCTACCTTAAGGTGATCAATGTGGACCTAGAAGACGTGTTCCATTTTCCGAGTTCCGCCGTTTTTTTTTTTTTTTTTTTCTTAATAGACGAACGACTGACAAGTCACTTCCTGTGAGGAAACAAGAACACGAAAGGTAAAAATAAAATTCTCGTTTACTTTTTCTATTCGGGTCACTTTCTTCATTCTTTTAATTTGTTGATTGTGTGTCGTTTGCTGGGCTAAAATATTTCAAGAGTGGTGTGTTGTTTGCGCCGGCATTTAATTGCGCTTATTATTATTATTATTATTTTTTTTTAATTTTTTTTGTATTTTTTTTTTGCCAAATGCAGTTTAACCTTCTTAGGGGTTCACAAGCAAAAACCGTTTCGCACCTTGCAATCTTCCCTCTTGATCAATACAATCTATGCGAGGATTTTTCCAACCAATGGGTTACTTATCCATAATGTGTGTTGTGTGGAGAAAACAAGACTACAATACTCGAAAATCTCGTGATTCTCAGAAAAGTAAACTGATTAGAGGAATCGAACTGATTTAAAGTGTAAAGTTCGGTAATCAAGGTATTTTGGTTTTTCTATTTGTATAAAATTGTTAGCAAAATAGGATGGATATGTTTGAAAATGTCAGAAATACAATGAGCTGTTACA
Organism: Metellina segmentata; assembly: GCA_947359465.1. Taxonomy (NCBI): domain Eukaryota; kingdom Metazoa; phylum Arthropoda; class Arachnida; order Araneae; family Tetragnathidae; genus Metellina; species Metellina segmentata. Next base: position 91,668,182 of record OX375879.1, read on the forward strand.
AATCAGCTCTCATGAGCTGTTAACTAACAAAGCAAAAGTCCGTTCTGGACCATACCATGAGCAGGGAAAACAATAAGGAGGTTATAAGTTCAATAACATAATACGTCGGACACTCTTGGCAACCAGGGAATGCACCAGACTGCCAATTTACAACACACACACAAAGTTTGTTATTTATATAAATAACAGCTGTATGATGTGCTTAGGATTCCATTAAGAGTTGAAGGCATGAGACCGAAATGTATATTTTTGCTAACGTAAATGATTGACGTCGAAATTCAATTGAATCGATATGACCGAAATTTTGAAAACATACTAGAAAAATTTGGTAATTTTTAAAAGTTTACTATTTATATTTATAAGAGTTACTTAGGTTTCCATTAAGAATAGAAAGCAAAAAGGCGGAAATGTATATTTTTGCTTACAGAAATGATTGACTTTGAAATGCTATTGAATAGACGTGTCCGAAATTTTGAAAGCAAACTTTTGAAATGTATGCAAATTTCGTAAAATTAATATTCCATTTTTAAAGACGAGTCTATACGATAAACATGTTAAGAAAGTATTTTTTTCAGTTTAATATTAAAAAATTCATTTTTCAAAATAATTTGTAAAAATATAATTTCTTAATCATACCAAAATATTTCAACTTTTCTGTTAGCTTTCTGAAATAGTAGTTGTATCATAGAAGACATGTTTGAAATAATCAATTCAATAAGAGAACTGTATGATTAATTACACCAAGAAAACCATATAGTGCAATATAGGTAAAAATATGTTTTCATAATTTTTTGAGGGTGGGATGTGGGTGAGGAGGGCAAACTTCAGTTTATAACATTAGTGATTTTAATCTGTTTAACTGTCAATTTGAGTGCTATGTGCTGAAGTGTCTCCTCTATCAAACACAATTAGTTTGTTCTGCATTTATTCCAAACGTCTAATTATAAATATTTTTTGCTTAACAAAGCTGTTCACCAAAGAGGTAAGATTTCGAATATTTAAGAATTGATTCAAACTTGAAAGGATGGATTTAAAAAATGAAATTAACTGATAACACTTTCGCAGGTGATGAACTAGTGGTCTTTAGAATTTCATAATCTTTCTCTATCGTTATCAGGCACATAGCAAGGTTAATGCCTGATATAATTTATTAAAAAAAAAGGAACCCTTTTCACCGTGAACTGTTGGAATATTTGAAAAATAATTCATTTTATATTGCTATCTGACAGTCATTCATATGCACTTAAAGAGGTTCCTAAGAATTATATGTAAGTAGGAGATTTAATTTTATTTTTCTACCAATGAGTGAATTGCTTATGGATTTAAGTAAAATCGGCGTTATCCTCTCAATAAAACTTAACTGATATTGTTTATCATTTGCAGTATTTACCTTCACCTGTACCGTGAATGATAGATAACGCTCTTCGTCTCAATACTAATTGCTTGCTGCGATAAATGCTCTTTGTTAACATCGACATTGGACGATTTTTGTTTTCGTTTGAAATTTCTTTGATCTGAAGATACGTTCTTTTCTCCGGATTCGTTAAATGTGCTTTCAATAGTTTGTAAGTTGGCTCAAAAATTCAAACATCAGGGTTATAAAGAGTGTTCATTTCTAACGGGAATCTAATTTGGTTCTTTGTATAATTATTTTTATGTTGTGATTAGAAGTGTGCTTTACCTCAAACTATGTCAAAATGTTCTTTCCTTGTTATTGTTCTTAGAAATAGCTATAACTCTGTGCTATTTTACTATAGATTAAGATTTAATATCAAAGGTCCGCATTAAAATTTGTTTTAAGTAGAGTAAATAATGCAAAAAAATGGAAAAAAGTCGTTGTACGCCAGCTTTAGTCGAAGCTTACTAGAATTGATGATTTTAACTAAGCTAATAACATAATTTTTTTATTGCTTCACACAATCGTAAACATATTATAATCAATAGAACTTTGATCAAAAAGAGAATAGAGGTAGTTACTTTGAGGTAATGAGTGTGTAGAGCCTCTTTGATAAACTTGCAATAATTCGGCTAGGTCCTATCTCTTCATTACGCTTGGTAGACCAGTTGGTAGAATCGCGGATTAGTAAACGGAGGGTTTTAAGTTCGAAACTCGTTCCAATCGAAGGATAGCATATACTTGGGGGTAATACACGTTTAATCTGACATAGCTTCAAACGTTCTCCTGCTGGCGTGGTGTAAAAGTGGAGATTAGGGTGACAGGTCAGGTTTTGACCTCTTTATCTAACCGTGGTTCACAATAACACGATGTTTCCTTTTGGGATAGACCCCTGACCATCGACTATAACTCGTTATGTTACTCCGGTGCGACATGAATTGAGTTATCTACCTATCTTCTACTATCAGCAATAGTGTCCAAAAGGACACTACAGAAAACAAATGCAAACTCGGAGTGTTTTGATGACTTTTCTTAAGTCAGCTAAAGTTTTTCATTAGACGACGTGATATGCAAAACTGAGGAATTTCTCTTCTCTTATTTCTCACGGCCGATTGGGACTGTTTGGAAGCATCCTAGGGGACATCATCAAAATCCGACAAAGGAAATATAATCTCGTCATATCACACCTGTCACCAATTGCGCCACACAGTACTTTGCTGTATCCAAGTTACATCGTTACACGAGTGTACATGTTCATTTGCCGTTCATCCAAAGAGTGGCAGAGCGTGTAACACCCCGAGGCGCAAACAGCATATATGGAAGGTTATTTACTCTTTTGGATAGAGGATTGTAATTTGAGACGAAAGAAATCGTCGAGCCAAGTGAATCATGAACACAGGTGAAGGAATGATTCCTTAATTCAAGGTAGGTAGTTGAAAATTACGTCACTCTCTAGAGCAACATATTTCCTTTAGATCCCACATTTGGATTACCAGAAGCCTGGAAAAGTCCGAAATCGCGTTCGTTTCCGAGATTCCACCGGGTTTTAACTGTCTGGAGTTTTCTGAGAAATCATCAATCTATATATATAATTCTCTTACGTGGCACGCAAAAAAGACGTTGTTTGTTATCGCATTTTGGCAACATTGTACGGTTGTTTGTTCACTTCGTAGCCTCGCGCCTCAATTGAATTTATAGCGTTATCGGTTGAAATTTTATTGAAAACAAAAATGAATTTTAGTCGAGCTGTTGCAGTTTATAATTAGAAATCGAAGAAAGCGGAGGATCTTTTCAGGGCCATTAAAAAACGGTCCTTTTCAATGCCAACCATTATAGTTCAACAAGACGCTTGCACTACAACTTTCGACAACAAACTCAATGAAAAAGTGTGGGTGACTCGAGAGTGCTGGAAATGTACACACAAACACCATGCTGGATATTCAATTTCAAAAGCAGCGCTCGCATTTCGACTCAAAATTTGATCAAAGTTATCATTTGAATTCTGATTCCAGGGTACTGTATATATATATTTCTGTACTATAGCAAATTTAGATTTGAAAAATATTTTTTGGAGTATGATATTTTGTAAACAATCCCTTCTGCTAGGACATATGTCTTCATGGATGCGAGCGAAGCGAGCATAGGTTCGCGCAGCGAACCATTGAGGATTGCAAAGCAATCCTCCGGGGGTTGGCGAGTGTTAACGAGCAGGGGGCGGGCCCCCTAGTTTAATTTAAATGTTGTATTTCTTGGATAGTTTTGTCAACAAAAATGAGTTAAACGTAAACGCCAGCTCACGGTGTATGTAAGTCGAGTCATGTTATTTTTATTCAGAATACTTTTATACTTTGTTTGCAGCCACTTTTATTTGACCGTTTTAAATTTTCCTTCCGAAAATTGAGTTTTACTTGTCCGGACTTTCCTTGAAAAGTCAGGTATAAAATTGAGTGCGTCAGGAACTTCAGTTTTTCGGTCAGATCACTTTAAGTGCACTCCTATAGGAAATGCTCTGAGCACGCCTTTTTAAAAGAAGGATTTTAAATAGGAGCCAACAAACCACCAGAAGATGAATGTTTTACTTCTAGTTACCCAATAAAAGGTAGGCACGTAGCTGAATTTACGTCACACTGGAGCACCACAACCGATTATTGATGACGGTCCGGGAGCAGTCCCGAAGGGGGAAGGGTCAAACCTCGTAATTTTAAATCACAATGACGATGTCAACAGCTAAGCCACTCTTCAACTTCCACTCTCCGCCATTTGAGGCCACGGCAAATGCAACGTTCGCCAGCCTCTATGTAGAAGACGGTTTTGGTTGAATCGAATTTCCAATTTGCAAGCATTCAGTTATTAATTCGCGACTTTACCAACTGGGCTAGCAAGGCTCTTTTTTAACTTACAAATTGATGTCTTTGGAGTACAGATGATTTTTAGAATGATTACTCCAAGACGGAGAGGAGATGTATTGAAAGCAAGGGGCGGCGATACAGTTCTTATATAAAGTATGCTGTTGAATATATTATTTTTTTGGTCTAACTCTTGCAAATAAATGATGCGACACCTTTCTAAGGAATAAAAAAAAAATGAAAATATTTGAAGCGAGGAGAAAATGTTAGATCCGCAATAAGTACGGTTTTTAAAGAGATATGAATTAAACAGGGATATTTTTGCTTTTCTTCAAAGCTGGAACGTATTTATCCCCGTTGATGTTCCATTGGCCCTGGAATACAAGGGATTAAAGCCCTTCGGGGTTATATTCCTTGAATAAACAATCCCAACACTGGTAGCAGTCAAGCATTTCATCCCATAACTTTACTGTTTGTTGTCCAATATGGATAAAATAACTCATATGTCTAACTCTACGATATACATTGTTTCTGGTGTTTTATTTTTGCCTTTTGTTCTTTTATTTCCCTTTTATTCTCACTAACGAATCGAAATCCGTGTACTTTATTAGCGAATTGTATCATGTTTCATAACAGGTTTGGAGGGGTCTCCTCTCGATCAGTCATGTAGGGCTCGAAGCTATTCAATATGATACAACACAGTAGAATGTTGCCTTGAATCGATCATTTTCCCTTTCACACATTTTCCCATGTACACTATATCCTATATGCACCCATCGTTTTCCCATACACACTATATTATGGCTCCGGTGCGAAGGCACGTGACCCTGGCGGAGTCTATTCGTGCAGAGTAGATTGAGATGCCAGGAGAAAGGGCTGTTTTATGTAAAATCATATACGGTAACCGCCTTAGGTGATTACTTTTTTGTCTAACTCATAAGTACTACTGCAGTCTGGCTAACTCGAGTTGGCATATGAGTCATGTGGTATTGAACTAATCTAATTAGTTAAATTAGGGGACTGGTGGAAACTTAAACAAAGCGTTTCACCTACTGGTGTTTCAAGAACAGATTCGGGTTCTAGTTTACCGTTCGATGCCGAAAGTGATAGCAGTGGTAAGGAGTTGGAAGAGGGAAATCAACCTTGGTGGTAGTCATCCATGGTTTTGCATTTGGTAGCCTTCTCCTAATCTACTTTCACACCTTTTCAAAAATCAACTGACCCAAGGTCGACTGCTTTCTTGTCGGAACCTGCGGCGCTGCGCTCGCCTTTGCTACAATCTCTCTATTGTAATAATATAAATAAATGTCTAAAGTGTTCATCTCAGTGTGTTCAACCGAAAAGCTAAAAACAATTATGTAATTATGTCTCACTACTCTGATCACCCGAAAAGTGACTACAGCGTCTTCAGCTCCAGGTGAATTAGGACCCGACTCGGATCACCTGACAGTACTAGGATATCAAATGGTGGCAGAGGTGAGATTCTATCTCCTGACAGTTAATGTTGGCAGCGATGATACTGAATATCCTTCAAACAGCTATCACAAACGCACGCTATAGCTCGTTAAATCAGAGAAAATCGAAGTTTCGTAGAATACAGTTATAATATGTCTAAATTCGTCACTAGACTGAAAATAGTAAAAAAAACATTAAACACGATGCTTATTTAACATTGTGGAGTTTAGGCCAACCGGTAAAAAGAAGACTGAACCATCTGAATTCGTGCTTCAAGAGCGGTCTTCTAGAAAATAAAATGTACTTTTAGAAGAGTGGTTGGCTTGCTGAGGTTTACGCGCGGGTATCTCAAGAACAGCCTTGAAGATGCCATTAATTTCGTGATTAACCATGTACAGCATAGTTCATCAACAAAGACTCTGTGTTAAGCCCAAGTACTTAGGTTCGAACAGTAGTGAATCTAATCTATTAATTTTGGTTAGTTTTATTTTCACAAAAACTAATTTCAGTTTAGAATAAGGACAACATAAATTGCTACTAAAGAAAGTAATATCCAAATAACTGCAATAAAAATATTTTGAATTACAGTTAAACCGTATATGGTTGGTTGGTTACTATGGTACAAGAATCACATTTCGCCAAGCTACGTCATACAACGCCAAAAAATAGACATACACACAAGGGAAGTTTTACTAACACGGAAGAGAGAAATACACCCAGGGTGGAAACGAACCTCACTAGCGCCGCCTAAACTCAATTGCCCGACAACGCAGTGGCTTTGTCCACAGCTCTGGCAACTCGTCGGCTGCTAGCATACAAAAGAACCAAATCTATTTTGGAGAGAGAAAACATTTTGCTTAAACATTTCTCGAAAATAACTATTCTACTACTGTAATCGAAAAGCTTTTTTTTTTTAAATACATATATAGTCTGTAATTTTGTATCAAATATATTTTTACGACTTATATAAACATAAAGCAACAATCAGGGATTTATTTATTTTTATCTATATAAATAAGAATAGAGTGTTTGTTTGTACATTGAATATTTTCGACCCATTTCAAGTTTTCTATTCGTTTTGAACCCTTCTGATGCCATATCCGCCTCTTGCTCGTTCGGTGTCTGTCTGTCTGTCCATCTGTCTGTGTGTTCACTATACACGTCCACACGGTTTAATATATTTTCATGGAAATTTGCATACAGTGAGTACTTATCTTCATTTAGTGAGTGACCTCGGTTTCGAAAGTCCGACTTTCTGTTCTATGTTCGATTTTATGTTTGTGTGTTTGTGCAGGCATCACATGAATTTTATGTTTGGATCATCTCTTCAATCTAGAGAAAACCAATTCAAACCGAGTAAGGTCGGATATTTTGCTAGTCGTCTGAAAATAAATTTGTTTTTAATTCGAAAATAATTTTCAATTCGTTTATTTTCCAAAATGTCGAATGTAAGTGAGCAAAGAACATGCATTAAATTTTGTTTCCGAAATGGAATTTCTGCTACTAACACATTTGAAATGTTGAAAAAAGCTTTCACAGGCGACTGTTTATCGAAAAGAAGAGTATTTGATTGGTGTAAAAAGTTGAAAGAAAGTAGAGAATCCGTCTTAGATGATTCGCGATCTGTTAGACCATCCACTTCGACTAATGATCAATATGTTAATCCGGTCAGAGAATTGGTGCTTAATGAAGGTCGTTTAACAGTAAGAAACATTCTTGAACTAGTTCTTATATCATACATCGAAACGACAAGTCGAAAACGTCCTTAATTGTGGAGAGACAACTCAGGGGTTTTGCATCACAGTAATGCGCCTTCTTGCAATGCCATTATTATTCATGAATTTTTGAAATTCAATTCAACAAATACGACTACACAAGCTTCGTATTCACCTCTGGTATGGCACCTTGTGTTTTTATTATTTCCACTAATGAAACTCCCTCTTCGTGGTCACCGTCTTCAGTCTACTGATACAATAAGGGAAAATTCGATACGAACCCTGAAAGGGGTTTCACAAAAACGACTTTGAGGCAAGTTTTGAGGATCGAAAAAACGTTGGCCAAAGTGCATTGAAGTCGGAAGTGTTTAATTTGAAGGAGATGTAATAAATTTTTATAAAAATAAATTTATTCCTTTTTATTTACTACAGCATACGACTGTACCTTTAGACCGCAGTATTATCTTCTTACAGTATATTTGAAAATAATGTTAAGATACCTTATTACTATTTTTATTGAATTTATTCCCTTTGAACACAATATAAAAATCTCCCATAAGTAATTTAGTATTGAGTTATCTGGAAAACTTTCGGTTTTTCAAATCGAAGCGCGCTTAGTTATTATTATTTTGCTAGCGCTGATAAGGAGTATCCTTGATTGAAACAGATGTGTAAATTCGGTCTTTTCTGCTTTCACTGCATAATTCTAGCTTGTGTTGTGTCATAATATTTGTTTCACTGCAGTGCTAAGAATGGAGAACCATAAAGTTTATTTCCGTCATATTTTGCTCTTTTATTTTAAGAAAGAAAAAAATTGCTAGTCAGACTGTTCGTAAAATGTGTGCTGCATATGGACAAAGTGCTGTTTCTGATGACACAGTTCGAAGGTAGTTTGATAAATTTAGGCGCGGAAATTTCAGCCTCGAAGATAATACCGCTCTGGACGACCATCCTCTGTAAACGAGGACCTATTAAAAGATGCCATCGCTGAAAATTCACGTTTCACAGTTCAGGAACTATCACACAGACTAAATATTCCAAAAAGTACAGTTCATGATCATCTGAAGAAGATTGGGGTTGTAAGCTGCTACGATGTATGGGTACCCCGTACTTTAAACACAGAATATGCTTTCGAATTTCGGCTTGTGATTATTTGCTAAAACGAAATGAAGAAGCTCATTTTTTGAAACGGCTATTAATGGGGATGAGAAGTGGATACTATACAATAATGTCACAAGAAAAAGATCATGGGGAAAGCCAAATGAACCTCCCCAAGTAACATCGAGAGGAGGGCTGCATCCCAAAAAATTAATGATTTGTGTATTGTGGGACTACAAAGGAATTGTTCATTATGAATTGTTGCCACAAAATCAGACAGTAAATTCGAAAAAAAAAACCAGTTCTCAAATGGCAGTATTAAAAGCAGAAATGGAAGCAAAGTGGCCAGATCTGACCAATTGTAGAGGTGTTATCTTCCAGCATGACAATGCGCGACACCACATTTCGCCGAATGTCAGACAATGACATATTGAGTATGGCTGATTTGATTTGTGTCATCCCCATATTCACCAGACCTTACCCCTCAGATTTCTACCTCTTCAGGTCACTTCATAATTTTCTGTACGGTCTGGAGTTAAATTCTTAGGAGACTGTCAAACAGCACCCAATAACTTCTTTACAAACAAGCCGAATGATATTTAAAAAAAAAAGAATTTTCCAGCTGCCGGAAAGGTGGTAAAAATTCGTAGAACAAAATAGTGCGAATGTGATTCAAAAATATTTTCGTATGTTTTTGTACTCCTTTGTTGGTATTTATTATTTAAAAACCCGCAGAACTTACCGGATGACCCAATACTTAAAAAATATTATTTAATTATATTCAGGAGTTTTTCTCAACAGTGTGCGAAAATCGTTACTTTTAACAAATGTGCAAGCGCCATTTTTAGCCTAAATTCGAAACTTCTACGCTTCAAATTCATGAATTGGAGTCGGAGCTGAGACGCTGAAAGAAAACTTTTAGATAAAGAGAGCCAAAAAGAAATGATTACGGCACGTGAGCGACGAGACAGGCAGTGACGCTGTTACTTAGTTTGCGACACTTGTTTGTTGTGCCATTACGAACTTAATAATGATTACTCATCGGAAAGCTCCGTTGTCTGGATCTTGTCTATGGTCAACTCATACTTTTTTTTATTTCTATCCTTAACTCGTGGGTAGGTATTTGTTTTGTACACTTTTGGCATTCAACTTGAAAGTTTGTTTCCAGTTACTGACAAGGAAGAATGAAAGGTTCATAAAAGATTAACAGTATTTTTTTAGTATGAAATGTATACGTCTATAGAGACATAAAATATGTTAAAATAAAACTTAGAATGTACTTTTTAGCTGCACAGTTACTGTATACTAATTTTAAACAAACATTCCCTCACCCTGTGCGTGGCTCAGAGGACTTTTCAATATGCTGGCAATTAACTAAAACTTCCGTAGGCGTATGTCCATTACTTGTCTTGTGTCTGGCGTAATTTGGTCTTGTAGGGCTCTTGAGCCTTAAAACCCTATCAACCCTCAGTTTACACAACTCTGTAAACTTAGTAGCGTTTGTCGCGATCGACGCGACCAAGTTATATCATCACTTCCGTTAAGGATAGTAATTATTTTGTGGAATACAAACAAGAACGGAAGTTTCGTGAGAAAAGTGAGCTTAACGTTTAAATAGTTGCCAGGGTTTTCGGAGAAGGGTGTAGTTTTGAAAGGAATAGATATAGCTAGAGCAGGGCTCGAAATACCCGGGTGCACAGGTGCATTGTGCACATGAAAACAAAATTGTGAACCTAATTTTTTCCTAATAACGCAGTGCACCTAACGTTAAAATTAAGTTGTTAATTATGTTATTTATTTATTTGTTAATTATGTTATTTGTTTGTTAATTATGCTATTTATTTATTAATTATGTTATTTATTTATTTGTTAACTACGTTATTTATTTATTTGTTAATCATGTTATTTATTTGTTAATTATGTTAATTATTTATTTGTTAATTATGTTAATTATTTATTTGTTAATTATGTTAATTATTTATTTGTTAATTATGTTGATTATTTATTTGTTAATTATGTATTTTGATGTTTGTACAAAATATTAGTATCTGGCTCTCGCTCTAAAGGAACGTAATTAAAATTCCCAAATACACACTATGCGAAAAAAAAGTAGCTAGGCCGTAACGTGTTTATACCGGAGCAAGGTTTATTTGTGTCACTGCTACCAGAACTTTCCGATGACCGAAACATTTTCCAGCTAGCTCTGTTGAAGCGACTGTCGCAACAGTCGTGCGCCGGAGAAGGAGAATTTAGATCTTCAAATATTTTTATTTGCTATCTACTACTAACCTATATACACATACCCAACTAATAAAGTAGTTTCTCTCTATATTAAAAAAAAGTTGCCGCCGCCGTTTCAGGATTTAAAACTGTGTTGTTTAGCTCGATTCATAGACAGTTTCCCGAGAAAGTACGGATCAGAAAATTACATGGTTTGTTCTTCATCGTGTTCCCTGGACAATTTTGAAGATTTTTTTTCCGATGCGGCTATTGGTTTGGGGTTTTTAAGTGTCAAAGTTTAAAAAGCAAAATTTTATCAAGGGTTGGCGAGCAGGAGGCGGAACCCCCTAGTATATTACATTAATGCTCTTATATTACGTTTTTTTTTTCAAATGGGCACCTTAAATATTATCTGTGTACCTAATTTAAAATCTTTGGTGCACAAGGTGCACCTGTATTAAAAAATACACTTCGAGGCCTGTGCTAGAGGACTATAGACATGTATGTGTGTGTGTGAGAGAGAATACCTTGCATAATAGGTACATTTAAAAAGTGTATCAGCCGTCTCAAAGCCAGCTGTTCTTGTATGGTTAGAACAACAAGAAGCGACATCATCAAACCTGCTATCCTTCAAAAAACATTGCTGCAGAAAAACGCCAAAGTAAAATAAAACAAAAACAATTGAAGACTTTTTTTAAGTAAGAAATCTTTAATTTTCGTAACAGTATGAATTACATGGGGTGTATCTGTATAACGTTTGTATTTGTTAAAATATACATTTAAACCTACACGATTTTTTTCATTTGCAATTTTTGCTTTAAGCGAGTTTTTCGGTTATCCGAGTTAGTCTTGGTCCACATTAACTCGGAAAATCGGGACTCTACTGTATATAAAAAAGGATATGTGTGCATAGTATTCTCTATACAAATCTACACCTTGTGACCAATCCACACCAAATTTGGTACACTTATACTTTAGACATTGCGGAAAATATAGATTATTTCTTTCCTGTCTTCAGTCCAATCTGTAACCATGAAAATTGTCACACAGGTAGTCCTAAAAGTGCCCATCGAAGCCCCAATTTTAAAATTGAAAGTTGGCTTTCCTGTCAAGGAAACACGTTCTACAGGGTTTGTGTATTTGAGTTAACACAGTAAAATGTCGCGGTCATATTTTAAACCCGAGTAACTCCGGATTATTCAGCTAGTATCTTATAAAATAACTTTTTAAGTTTCTAAAAACAAGTTTTTTTTTAATCTGCGCCATTTTTGTTCTGTGTAGTAATACAAGTCTGTAAAAGTCATCAAGCTCTTTACGCTACTTTCAAGAGATTGCTTATGCTATCTTCGTCTTTTTATTTTCATAGTTTGTTACTAATACACGGAAGATTATATTGGACGTTTATCATATAGCACGTACAACTTTTCATGTGTATTTCAAAAACCTACTTAAACCATTAAAATATTTTTCGATCTTTAAAAGTTGAGCTAGCGAGTATAACCGGCGGTGTAAAACAGTATAAAGTTAGTCCTTCAGATAATTTAAATACTTAACGTACATGTAATTATTTACATGTTATGCCTTTGGGAGCGATTGCGCTTCATTCAATTGTCGTCAAACAATTGACAGGTTTATGCCAGAGGGTGAAACTGAAGAGCATTTTCCACGTTTTATTAATTATTAAAAGGGGGGGAGGGGGTTGTGCCAACAAAATCAAAAACGTTTTTTAAAAAGTGGTTTGCCAACAGTTTAGCCTTGTAAACCTGTCGTAAAATGTTTGAAATCAAATAATCACATTTAGTTCTTAAAGATGTGTTAATTTTTGATGGAAATAGGAGATATTTCTGTCCTATCAAAAGGGCAATTCTAATCACTTGTGGCTTGGGACTTATTGCTGAAGGGATTCAACACCCTTTTAACAATTATTTTTGATTTTACCTTTGCCAGAAAATTTTTAATTGTGCGTTATTCCAATACACATAGAATATTCGTAACAAGAGAAAAAAAAAACATTTTTACACACACAACAATTTAAAAATTCAATTTTAGAATAATACTTCAATACTTTAAAATTTTAGACTCTTGTAAATTTTAATTCTTTGAAAGCATTTCGTTGTTGTGATTTGTTTCTTAAAATTTGGTGCATGGGATTAAACGGTTTTTTTTCCCTAATATCTTCAGACACTATGAAAAGCAGAAACAGCCAATGATTGATTTTATTAATAAAAAAAATAACAATTCCTATTAATGCTTATTCCACTTACACAGTCCCCAAATCCATAAAAAAAAACTATAAAAAGTCCAAAAAGTAGTAAGTTTTACTCCTGACATGCAATGAGAAATACACACATTGCCATAAAAATTTGCTCACCAAGAAAAAGTCGTAAAAATGAAACGAAATTTTACACATGTAAGTACCACTTTGATATAAGTAAGTGATTAGAAAACCAAAGAAAAAAGATCATTTATTGCAGAAAAAAGTACAAAGGAACGGAAGTTTTAGTACTCTGTTGGACCTCCTCTAGCACGAATGCATGATGCGATACGAGCGGGCATTGAGGCATACAAGTTCCGTATGATGTCCTGAGACATCTCGTTCCACAGTTGCTGTAAACGCGCCTCTAGTTCGACCAAAATCGTAGAGTGTCCAACTTGCCGTCCCAAATGATCCCAGATATGCTCGATTGATGACAAATCTGGGGATCGAGCAGGTCAGGGAAGGGTGGTAATGTGTCGGAGGCAGTCTTGTGACATCCTTGCTGTGTGTGGCCGAGCATTGTCTTGTTGAAAAATGACTCATGGGAGCCCTGCCATGAGTGGCACCACATGTGGCTGAAGGATGTCATGGACTGTCTGGGCTGTCGTGCCATGGATCAATATTAGGGGTGACCGTGTATCGTAAGCAATGGCACCCCATACCATCACACCAGCTGTGGGAGCGGTGTGTCGCTGTAAAGCGAAGGCAGGATTGAGGCGTTCACCACGGGGCCTCCACACACGAACACGATTGTCATAACTGCTCAAATTGAATCTAGATTCGTCGCTGAAGACGACCTGGTTCCATTCCGTTGCAGTCCAATCCCGTCGTGCGCGTCGGTGGGTTTGTGTCATTGGCAGCCCACGTAATGGGCGCCGCGATACCAGATGTCCTTCAGCCAGGCTCCTTGCGATGGTTCGGGAACACAGGGGCCCGTAGTGAAATTGCTGCCTGTGTATGGATAGCGGTCAATGAGGCAGTTGGCTTTACGCGTGCGTTTCGTATGATGTGGCGGTCTTCTCGACGACTGGTCTGTCGAGGGCGTCCTGAACCTGGTCGCTGTGTAAATGACGTCTCTTATGTCCACTGGTCCCAACACCTCCTCACAGTAAAATCAAAACGGCCTACTTGACGAGCTACTCGCCGAGATGACCACCCAGCTTCCATCATCCCGATGATTATTATCTCTCGAACTCTGACAGCTGCTCATATTGTCTTTCGATGGCGGCGTAAGGGCATGTCTACCTCAGCGTTTCCTTTGCAAAAGATTAAGTACACTCAAACAAGCTCTGCTTACCTGTTTTATACTCCAAGGAGAACGAAGTTCAACGCCCTCTAATGGCATTACGCAATGCGCAATCAAGCTGCATTTCTAATCATCTGCATATCTGGCCGACATGTACCTTCATTCCAAGTTTCGTTACGATCCCACAATTATTTCTTGGTCGCAAATTTTTATGGCAATGAGTATAATTAACTCGTTAAATAAAGAAGCTACAGTTATGACATTTTGCACAGATATTATTGGAGGCTGATGAATTTAAAACAATAAATATAAAAGAATAAAAATGTTTTGAATGTTTGGCCAGTTTTAAGATAGTCTCGTAAGCTTTTTCAATAAAGTTATTTTGTCCTACCTCAATTTGTATAACAAATTGGCCTAAATTCAATAAGAAATCATGCAATCCTCAAAAACCTACATTTTCCTAGACGAATGATATTTAAAATTGATACACATCGTCTCGGCTTTGAAAAGAAATTCATTAACTGACAAAAAATAATTTTTGGTTGTACATCTGTATAAAGACTAAATTTTACGTCATTGATAATCTTTATAATTGTGTAAAACAGATTACAATACGGAAAGGTATGCCATCGACATGAAAATAAGCATTCAGTGTCTGCGAAAGAAATGCCAGATAATCATTTATATCAAAGCCGATGATGTATCCTTCAGGTAGCTCGATTCTTACTTCTAACACGACTGCATTTATTCCACAAGGAGCAGTCACTGCCAAGCGTGATTGTAATCTAGGCTCATTTGCTCCAAAAAAATATATTATACAAACTGACAAATGAAGAAAGAAGAATTGCTCCCTTTTTTTCTAAAGAGATGATAGCTTCGTTTGTCTTTGCCAAAAGTCAATGTACTTTTGAGTCATCCAAGTAATTTATCGCTGTCATAATTAAGTATCTGCTGCCAAGGTCAAAAGGAAATTCAAGAGTTCACGATAAAAAGAGCATTAAGAATGAGAGTGTAAACGCGCTTATCTTTCTAGTTTAACAGCTATTTTCGAATGTTGTTTAGCTCGAAATTGGGACCCTATTGCATTTAGCTAACTAAAGGCAAAAGTTGAGATTTTGCAAGATTACCACTGATTGGTTAGCATATCTCGGTTTCAACCGTTCTGGTGGTTATATTCACGAGTTATCTCGGTGAGACTTACAAAACTGACCAAATCTCAACGGGCGAAATATCTCGACGTTTGAAGAAAACGGACCACAGGTCTGATCTCGTCTTCATAAACAAATCAACAATGTCTTGATGACGAGATATCTCCTCGAAACCACTTGGAGTGTTAATTCTTTATCCACACGTTTGAATGCATCTGAACCCCGCCTATCTTACATAGTGGTCGTAGCGTTTGTCTGCCATCAAGTACGTCCCTCATTCGATTGAACGTTTGTATGCGCATGGATGTTATTGATTGCCCCTGTTAGGAGTTACGGCGCCTTCACCCACTCGGTGGTCCTCTGCAAAAAAGCCGTCCATTCACCTCTTTAGTGATGATGAACAGGGCCGTCCTGAGATATTTGGCGCCTGTGGGCTACTAACAATAAAGCGCCCCTCTTCAGACGAAAATACGGAGAGGGGTGACTGGTGAAGTTTTAAGTTTCAGACTAGAAAAAAGTCAATATAGTCAGTCACGCGCTGGTCTCGAGCCGTCAAAATGATTTGAATGAAAGAAAATTGCCGCCCCAAAAGGCTGGCGCCCCGGGGCTGAAAGCCCTTTACCCCTGTGCTTAGGGTGGATCTGATGATGAATGTCGAAGAGGCTGGCATTATAAATTAAATAAGAAATTTATTTCAGCAAACCTATCATTACAAGCGACCCTATTTGAAAAATAAGTTAAGATATTACGACACCCCTCGGTTGAATTTAAAGAGGTTTCCATGTGATACTTTAATAACGCACCTCAAAACGCTACCCAGTATGTTATTTATTGTGGTTTACACAATCACAAAAAAAAGCATTGCAAGTAAAATAAAAGATTCTTCGTAAGAATTGGAAGCCAAAAATCACGATATATGTAAATCGAAACCAAATACGCACAGTTGCATTTTTATACTCATTGATAGTAGACTTGGTTAAAGCAAAAATGAAATGTTTATTGGACAAAAATTATAGTTATATTTTACAAAAATACAGTGTCTGCACAACTACTTAGAAACTTAATATGGTTGACTTCAATCCACAAGATGGCACTACGAATAGGCATTGCAATCCGGCGGATACGGTATCATTTGGCTGCCTACCGGATCCAGCAACATCTATTGGATCCGGTCCGCATCCGATAAACATGAATTTAAAAGAATTAAATATAGGATTATTCAAACCCAACTTTAAAGTCGCAAAATCGTTTATTAAGCAATCGATTGTGAATTAATCGATTTTATATTTTTCAATCATCAGTTTGAAGAATTCTAGCGAAAATAATAAATTAAATTATCAATAGTATTTTTTTTTAATAAAGAGGAATTATAAAAGCAAATTCTGCAAGAAAATGAAGACTATTGCAAAAAGACAAGAAAAGAAACAGATTTTGAGAAAATACTGAAGAAATAAATGACTTCTTATGAAATAGAGTCAAAAGAAAGTATTTGTCTCTTATGTACGACTACTTAATGACGGTTAAACCAACTAGTGTCGAAGCTGAGAGGGTCTTCTCGGCCGCTGGTTATATTTGCAGTTCATCGAGAAGTAAGTTGGGGGATGACACAATTAAAACGATTTGTTTCCTTAGATCTTTCTCTCAAGTTTAGTTCTTTCAAACTCAAAAAGGATTTTCAGTACTACACGACTACGTTTTAAGAAATTACGAATAATTAATAGGTACTTTTTTTGTTATGTTGACCAAAACCTACCAAAGATTAGATTTTTATGTTAGTATAAGACAAGGTTAGGTACAATTTATATGTCATTTGCTCAACGACATTAGAGATAGAGTACTTAATTTTAGATAAATAGAAAAGTTCTACGTATAAAATAAACTGATGTTTTTTGTTGAGGAAACTAGTAAGACTGATCATCAATCGCTTTATACTTACTAATAGTAGTTCTAGTAGTTACTGAAATTAATTGTTGGTGACTGATTTCCTACCTATGGATAATTATTAATAAAGTTGATTCTCTAATGCTAAAATAAACGTTTTGTTCGTCAATTTGGAATAATATCCTTTCTACCTACTTTCACTCAGCCGATTTTGGAAAAATACATACTGGTTAGATAGTTCCAATCCGGCCGTATCCGGTTGGATCCAGTCGGATTAGTGTCAATCCGGCCGGATTGAAGATCGTGCCGGATTGCAATCCTAAACTACGAACATTTAAGAAACAAAAATTAAATATAGAAGGTATGCAATAAAAATAAAAGTGAAAGGTAACAAAAAAGGCACCAAAGCAGTCACATGAAAATACAGGGAATGAAAAGATAAACATCGAGTTTTGGAATGAAACATAACAGAAGACAAGAATAAATCTTCTTTTTAAGGCTACACATTACCGTAAAAATGGCCCATACAGTTAGAAAGCTATCCTCAAAATTTTGGACCTGAACTCAATTTAGTTTTTGGGAAATTCGAAGTTTTCTGAGCGATGTCAGACTCAAATTTGACAGCTTTCGTGACGTGTTAGTGTCCGAATATAATTGTGGCACGTTGAAAATACTTCAGGCCTTTCATTTCCCAATTTAGTTTAACATCACAACACTTGGCTTTGTTAACTGACTATAGGAGATCCTATTTTCGTAACAAAACAATGTCTGTAAAATATAAAATTGCACAGCGAAAAATCAAACTTGCACAACTGAGTAAAACTAAATATGAAAAAAATTTAAAGTGTTGTATATAAAGCCGGACATTTCTAATTTAATTATTATTATTTTGAATTATTGCATTGTGTTTTAAAACTTTTTTTGAGAATGTTTAATATGATCCGCTAAATTGCCTGTTTTTTGTCGCGCTAACCATATTTTCAATTATATGAAATACAACAGTATTTTGGATAAAATAAAAACTTATTGTGATCACATTGAATGAAATCATATTAAAATTTTTTTTAAGTATACGTAAGATGTTGAAAAATAACATATTAAAAAATTAGAGCTCTACAAGCATTAGAAAGTTTTGTTATATGTCTTTAAAAACTTAAAATGCATTTTTCTCATACTTTTATTTTGGTAGTAATAGTAACTGTTTTCTATTCCCTAAGGCTTTTTTTCGATTCATGGTAGAGCATTGAAATTTTTCGTATACATTTTAAATGTTAGTTAGTATTTTGTGTCTTAATATTAAAGTTTTTTTTTTAATATCCAAAATGTATAGATTTAGAATTTTCAAGGTTTTTCCAGTGTTCTGATACAAAAATCCTTATTGAAGTGAAACAAAGACACAGATTTTATAAATTCTAGCTAGTACTTAATTCTAACTATCCAACAATTATAAAAAAAAACCACAAATAGTAAAAAATATTAAAAATTGACTATTTTATAAAAGTTTAAAAAAACTTTAAAAATTTGAGTTTTTTTTTTAAATTTTAAAATACGGTTCAACTAACTGACTTAATTTTTTGAAATATGCTTATAAATATACTTTAGAACAAAAATAGCTATTTCCACTTTGTTTAACTCACTAAAATTTTTTTCTGAAAAAGGGTACTGTGTGTGTGTGTGTGTGTGTGTGATGCTGATTAACACAGAAGAAAATAAACAAAAACTATATACAGTCCAACAATGTGACTCAATCTAATGAAAGAAATCCATGGAGAGATTTTTAAAAACTGTTCGTGTACTGTTCATGCGTAGTTATTGATGAGTGGAGTGGACAAAACAAATTTTACATATCGGACTGCTGTAAAATTGCAATACGTTGATGTCACTCACAGAGGATTGTGTTGGCCAAGCCTACTTATCTTAAGTTCCACATTATGACCCCATGTGATAAACTACAAGCTGGCTAATACAAGCGTAACTTCCTGTGTTTTGTACTCAGTTTGTTGAAGCAGCAAACTAATACAAAGGAAATTATCATTATCAAATACAAGATGTTGGTTTAGCATGTCGCTCTGTGGTCACTTTTTACCACACGAGATTTTATTAGACCTTAGAAAAGGTATGGATCCATTTAAATTAGTTTTTATTGGATTTATTTATAGTTTATAATTTTTAAATACTGCGTAATTTTCTTGTTATTGTGGAAATATATATGTCCCTATCATTGCCGAAGTTCTTTCAAAACACGAGTTTTGCAACTATTAAATTTGAGCGAGCATCACATACTGAATTGTGCAGATTGATAAGTAGCGATTCCGATTTTACAGAAAAGGAACTTAACGATCCCAGCCAAAATGTTTTTTATTTTTCCTCTCCTTTACTGAAATTGATTAGGGCAGGAAATGTGATCGCTTTTATTTTTATTTTTACACGAAGGGCAGAAAATGCAATCTGTTTATTTTGGAAAGCGAAGCTTCGCGTGACGTCACAATCTCTTGCGAAAATATAAAAGAAAATCAAACGTAAAAGGTATCTACCTGGTGGAAAATTTTCCGCAGTTTTCAAATCCGCTAAAATTTGAAAACCTTTAACGATTGCTGAGATAGAAAAAAGCACCGAAGAACGCCAGTGATAACTTTTGTAATATCGTTTGCTTCACTGGAATCCGTTTCGGAGGAAATCAAAATGAATGAATCTCGAAACAAACGAAGGTCATTCGAATGTGTTCTCTCCCATTCTAGAGACGGGAGATGAAAAAACTTGGCATGGTTCCAATGTCTGACGTCAAGGTGACTTGGGGCGAAAAGTCTAAATTTTGATGTTTCTTCATTCTCCGAAAGAACGCGGAAGAAGGAAGAATGGTGAAAAAAGTGTTAAATTCATTTTAAAATGTTCTAGATTGAATTTTACCTAAAATTGCAAAATATTCGGACTACTTGTGTGCCAAATCCCATTACTGTAAGTGCCATAGATTCGCCAGGACTTTGCGGCCAAGAAACAAACAAACACTTCCTTTTATAATAGTAGAGACAACGTTGGTTATTGTTTACTTATCATTAGATTAATTATGCTTCTTCTGTTATGATATGCTGAGTTTCTCATTTCTCTAAATAAACCTTTTTTTTTTTTAAGTTTTTAATTATTTACACGTTGCAATAAAATTTGACATTTCGCAATTGAATTTGTCGGATATGCTTATATCATTAAATAAATTAGGTGAGTTGTGTTCGGTAGAGGAAAGTTATGATGTAAAGGAAAAAATCTTTTTGGTTATATAATAAATATTATTTATCATTTATCAAAGGTCGATGATAGAAGTATGATACAAATGGCATATATGTTTTTATAAAGTTTACATCTATACCAATGTTACCCAGAGTAGTGAGAGATGTAGAAATATACTTCAAGTTGAACTCTCATTGTATATACTTCCCGTCGGATGACGTAACGACTTGATTTGCATATCAAAAAACGTTTAATCACTTTTGATTGGATTATGCTAATTAGGCTTGTATTTCACACATTCCCTGCAAAAATGGATTACATCGATAGGGTATTTAATTATTTTTTGGTGTATGAAAATAATTTTTGACATGAGTATAATAAAAAATAGCATGCGAAGTTGTTTCATGGCTGAATAAACCAAATTCTGATAAGATTTCTCGGAATGAATAGCAATAATTCTATCTTATCTCTAGTTTTATTGAAAATGGCTGTGGTATTTAGTACCTGAATGATAACGTATGCTAAGACGTGTGTCACGGTGGGGGAATGATGGGTTAGTGCCGATTTATATAAAGTTTTAAATTATTCGTGGCTAATAATACCTCAGACATAGGTTTTGGGAAAACAGTCTGAAAAAATCAGCATGAAAATGATTTGGCCATGATACTTTGACTTATAAATATCTGCCAAGGTGTATATTCACCTGATTGGGGAAAGATCTCAGATATAAAGCTTTTATGACTAATGCAGTAAAAGAAATGGATATATACGATATTCGTTGCTCCTTTGAAGTGTATTCCAATTCTTTCTTTGCTGTAAAAAGTATTGTCATAAGAAAGATGCAAAAAGGATGAAGGTAGGTTATTTAAAAGCAAGATGTTAGAATAAGCTCTTCTTTCCGAAAATTCAAATGACATAATTTATCTATCTTAACTCTGTGATTCTCTTAACTCTTAATCTCTGTGATTTGAAAAGCCATTGAGCAATTTTGATACTCTTGATATGTTTTCTATATTTTACCAACTTACTGTTCTATTATTTCATACAAGTGCAAGCAAAAAGCTCTATAATCATCAATTAAGGTTGGAAGTACAGTACAACTTTAATTATCTGAAGTAATTTGGACCAATCCCACCTCGGATAATCAGATACTCGAATGATACGAGCTTAATAACACAAAAAAGCCTATACGAAATACAGGAAAATCTTCCTATACTCCATACAATTACTTCTGCTACTGAAATATTAGTTAAATGAAATGAATTTATCGATTCGATCGAATCGCGATTTGTGTCACAGTTTGTATTTATTTTGATAATATCACCATAAATCTTAATGTGAGATTTATTGTAAAATATAAACACGAGTTATGTGCATTTAAAACCCTCTTGAAGTTCTTCTCGGTCTTCTGTTTAGTAACACTTCCATTCCTCTTTGGATTAAGTGCGGATTCTTGTGATCGAAGCTTTTTTTAAAGTCTTAAAAAGAACTCTTAACAAATTCATCTCAGATATCATGGACACTAGGTTAATCGGAGATCGGGTAATCAAGGTTCTTTCTGCATTCGAAAATTTTCATTGATTTTTCACGGTCTTTCTCACGTATAAAATTTTTTACTGATGATTATATCTTAAAATGTCGTTTCGTGCTTCTTATACTTTATAACTTTACTTATTTTTCAGTTGTGACCTCAATTATTACCTTACATTACAGTGGTCAGGGGGGATAACTGATAAGTCAAATAACTCTACTTTTCATGAGAATGTTTTTAAGATTTGTCTTTTTCTTGTAAGTCGAGTTCATGTAATAATTTTTTTTATTGCATTCATTGTAACTCTCTTTTCACGGACGTTACTTCATTCACTTCTCCACAATGCGTAAAGCCCCAAGACAAATACTCCAGCAGACGCACTTACCTCATTTTTGCTAAATTTTGACTTATCCTGTTATTTCTTTTGACCACAGATTTAATATTATCTGTGTGATAGTGTGGAAATATCTGTAAACTATTATTAGATTCTATTTCTTAAATAAAGTGTCTCAGAAATGTTATACAATTTTCGCCGATTCTTTTGCAATAGAATAAATAACTCGAAGGACCAAAATCCTTTCGGTGAATATTACGATTTAGATTCCAATAAAAATATTCATAAGTTATAAACCGAAATGTTTCTTAACTGAATCTGTCTTACTACGCTTATTTTAATTCTGAACAAAATTATTTCTTACGAATTTCAATGTTTGTTCTTTACATCTCTTTACATTTCTTCATAGTGGTTAAGCCTCTGGATCGGAAGGTTCCTGGTTCGAATCCGGGTCCGGGCATGGATGTTTGTAAACGTATGGTGTAGAGGCGGCTGTTGCATCTTAAATCTGTCGTGGCCGAAAGTCCTCACGTTGGGTTGGTGTGGAAGTTTGGAGAGTCGGGTGCCAGCTCAGGTGTTGCTTCGTCATCTGACCGTGGTTCAAAATTACGAGGTGTTGTCCTCGGATCTTTCCCTTAAGGGACTGATCTCGGACCGTCGTCAATAGCCCGTTGTGTCGCTCTAGAACGACGTTAACTAAAAATTACCAATTACTTTTCTTCAATTTTGATGAATGAAATCTCATCTACTCACCTCGTACAGCGAAAACGATCATAATGTTTTACTGTTAACCCCCTCCCCCCTGGTGGTTGTCCCGACCAGGTATCTCGTCATTAGAAAACTGACCAGATTGTTACGTGACGAGATTTATCGTCAATAGAAGAATACTGATCAGATTTTGTATCGTCAATGTTGTGTACTGAGTGGAATTCTGGATAGGAGTAATGCCGCTTAGAAAAACACCTTTATTAGGTTCGATCTGGTTAACTATATATACAAGCGCCTAGTCGATCTCAACAAAAGCTTCTTCTGGAACACATACAAAAGCTATGATTGCAGGGCATGCGCAGGCTTCTGCTTCTTCACGAGCACGTTGCAAGATTCTATTTTACATACTATATAACAGTCAACACAAAAAAAAATATCCTGACGACGCGGTACCTTGTTCGTCATAGTTAAAATTGATCAGATCTCGATGGAGGAAATATCTCATCGAAACATCTTGGAGGGTTAAATGTTTTTATTCTTAACTCAATTTTGATGTCTACAATTTTAAGCGGAGTTGAAAATCAAACTTAAAACAAGTTAATAAGCTCGAAATGACAGTGGAAAAAATAAGAACTTCTTTTCTCTAAACAGGATTTTCCAAGTTGACCAGGAAGCATAAAAAATGCTCATTATGTAAATTTTTATTTGTTGGAATATGAATAGAAAAATAATTAGAATGATAAGATGCACATACATATTAACACGTTCTTTGAACTGTCAAGCGATTTTTTTTCTTGTATACTTATAGCCTTTGAAGCTAGCCTTAGAAGGTCATCGTATCCCATCACGTTTCTCTCTCATCGTTATAAACATTACTTAATAAAAGTTTCGCATCCTGTAAAGAATTCTTTACCCTTGTGCAACTAACACAGTAACAAGTGATTCAAGAACAACGCTATTTGAACCTCCCTGAAAGTACGGAACAATACCTGTCCTTGTTTTTGAGCGGAAGAGCCTTGTGGGCGGAACACACCCGCCCAAGTTACTTTTGGATGTGTGGGCCCCAAATGCAACCAAGCGACCATAGCTGAAGTCTGAAAGGTACAGTAATAAATCGCATCATAATTGAAATCATTTTGTCTCGTTCCTTAGCAAAAAAATTAGAAGTGTCAGATAGGAGTAAGATTTCACTTTTGCAGACTGTATTCTAGCTTATAACTTGCCGCCTACTTTTTCCGATGCGATACAAGAAACAGAGATGTGTGTCAGTGTTTAAGGTCATACATCGATTCACAGTTGTATCAAGTCGCTCTGAGGTTCTAAGAACCAGTAATTTTAAGGCCTTTTGTTCGTGATTATTCTCAGATTTACTGATCTATATTCCTTATTACAAAGATATAAATTTAATCGCTATAATAAATCCAATAGGAACTAAATAAATTAACTTTATTTGGGAAGTGGGCCACTCAGTTAAAAAATAAAACGATTTTTGTGCTTAAATACCTAAAGCCTTGTTTGAAAGCACAGACTAAGAAATATCTCATACCAGGAAAGCACGATGAACGTCTCATTTATTCTTCGATAGGTTTTACAGATTGTAAAGTTTTTTTTTCTAATGGCTGACACATTTGACTTAATTCATTGGCCACTACAAGGCTGGAAGTGATGGCCACTTGTGAAGGAGCACCCAGTGGGAGGACCATCATTGCCCTTACAATTTTTACTTCGCAATTTTGAACCATGTTCAGATGACGAAGCAACACCTGAGCTGGTATACGCTTACAAACATCCATGCCCGATTGCCAGAACCCGGATTCGAACCGAGGACCTTCCGATCTAGAGGCTAACACCTTAACCACTATACCGGTTGGTCGGCCCAGATTGTAAAGTTTATCCTAACAAAATTTGAGGGAAATCAAAAAAAGCTATTGTTTGGAAAACAGTTCAAAATCGGAAGAATGTTTAAAAAAAATCTCAATCGGAGAGAAAAGCGGTTTTGTATATCTACTATGGGCCGCAGTAGCTCAGATGGTGAAGTCATGGATTAACAACTAAAGAGTTGCTATTTTCAAACTATTATCAATCAAAGACCGTCGTGTACATGGAAGCTGGTTCACGTTAAATCTGTTCTCGCCTCAAATATCCTCACCTTGGCGTGTTGTGGAAGTTGCTGGTTCACCTCCTCAGTGTCATCGTGAAGTGTCACCTTAAATCTGACTGTAGTTCAATATTACGAGGTGTGGTCTTTGATCTCACCCTTTGATATTGATCCAGGATCATCGCCATAGCACTTGTTTTCTCCAGTGCCAAGAAAATTGAACTACTTACCGTTCTCATCTACTGTAAGTTTTAAGTTGTCAATATAACTCCATCAATAAGTTCCGTAATTGAAAAATTATTTTAGCTATCTATAGAGTATGATATCAATTAAATTTTAAACTCACCGTTAAAATCGATTTTGGTTATTTTGAAAGTACACTGTCCCTCTTAGTTATAGTATTTGCTACTGTTACTATTTTTTCCTGATTATGTATTTCAGTTGTGACTCTTGACAGATATTTTTTCAACGGAACATTTAAAAGCTGCTGATTTTACGAGACACTCTCATACTACATTTCCCCTTACAGCTGTGTATAGCTTATTTTATTTCCCTTCAACAGACCTTTTATTCGTTTATTGAATGCCGCAGAACTATTTTATACTTCAGGGAATTTATCTGTTTCGATCGTTGACTATGATATCCCTTAGGATTTCTAGACATTTCTTCATCAATTTCCTATGCTATGCTGTAAACCAAATTTCACGCCCTCTCAGTCCAATTTCGAGATCCCTATTGTTCAGATTTAGCCCCGCTAAACTCTTCTTCAGAATCCGGTTGCGTAGTCAACACTCCGAATTCCCCTCTCTGCCATAAACATGTCAAAATATGTCTACGGTGCATGATGTTTTATCGAATGAAGACTCATTTCCCTCATTTTGCTTTCCATAAAAAAAAAACATTTCCCGGTGAGATTGTCGGAATGAGTTGACATGATAGGAAAGATCTCTTCTGGAGATAGCAATTCATTCCATCACCAGGAGACACCAGGTAAACAATGAAATTGCTCAATAGGTACTTCCTACTTTTAATCGCCCTTCGTACACGCTTGAGACTGATCAAAATCCGAAATTCATGTCGCGTCCTTCGGATTCGAATGTCCTTTACAGGGAGCACTTTGGATTCTTAACACCTACACTGACATTTACACTAGGTGTGTATGAGCTTTCATCTGAAACTTTTTTTTCCCGATTCTTAAGATTGAATGCTACTTAAATCTTACTATAAATATTTATTCATGATAAAACCGTATCGCCTGTTAGTTTTTGATAAAAATTGTTATTGCTCATTTTTTAAAATCTTATTTGAATCTTAAGTTTTGGACAATGAAAAGCTCTGATAAAATTCAAACTTAATGTGATTCAAATCTGTATGCAGGCTTTATTCGATTACTAGCTGATTAACTCGGCGTCGTGCTCGGGTTTAAAATAGGACCGCGACATTTCCCTGTGTTAACTCAAATACACAAACCCTGTAGAACGTGTTTCCTTGTCTATGACCAATTATTGCAGGAAAACAAACTTTAGATTTTAAAATTGGGGCTTCGAGAGGCAATTTTAGGACTACCCGTGTGCCAATTTTCAGGTTTTAGTTTGGTCTGAAGACGAAAAAGAAATAACCTATGTTTTCCGCAGTGTTCTAAGGTATAAGTATACCAAATTTAGCGTGTATTTGATCAATTGGTGTTGATTTGTATAGAGAATATACACATACATCCTTTTTTTGTCATATAGATAGATTTGGGTTGCGTACATCGAGAATATTTAAACTTTAAAGAAATAGTCAAAATAACATTTTTTCAAACATTTTAAATGAGTTAGAAATTGATTGTCTTGAACAATTAAAGTAAGACTAAAACAATAGAAAAGCAAGAGACATGCCCAGAGGTTATACATATCACGTATAATTCAATGTCTCTAACAAATTTGTCGAATGATAGTTGTTCCTTTCGCTTGTTTTTATTACTTGGGTGTTGTACTTCTTAAAAAGATGTAGTAAAATAATAATTGCGGGGCTGTTGAAGGAAGTAAAAGTTTATTACAGGAACATCCTGGTATCATTCAAAAGAATGCAATCAAAGTAAGATTGTTTGCTTGAGATTTATTGATTTGTACCAGTTATGATTTCCTCCGCCTTCTCCAGAAGATATCCGCATTTACAAGATTAATGAATGTGCCGCATTATACGGTCTTTCTTCCAGTTCCAGATGATTTCTCGTTGTTTATGGATCGAGGGAACACAGTAGGTAGAGACACTGATAAACATACGGATGGCTGCAATTCGATCCTCGATCCGACCGAAGACCTTCGAGTACGTGGGGACTGGTGCACGCAAAATATGTCGTGCTCTCAAATGTCCTCATACTAACATGGTGTGGAAGTTTGGAGAGTGGGATATCAGCATAGATGTTCGCGTCGTCATCTGACCGTGGTTCTAAATTCGATGTGTTGTCTTCAGATCTTTCCCTTCGTAACTAATTCAGGACATGTCGGCAATAGCTCGTTATGTTCAGGCCGTACGGCGTAAATTCCAAAACCACTTAAACTATTTTTGTTTAATTTTTTATATCTCTACTCTTCACAGAAATTAAAGCATTATTCATTTAAGCTTGATGAAATAAACTCAATGTAGAATTTCTCGTGATTCAATGTTTTGGGATGAGTACCTTTGCATACGTATAAGTGAAACACACAAAACCAAACAATATTATTAAGAGAAAACGAAAGGGGAAAATTTTATCTATATTTCAGCAGCGACAAAATGGAAATGTTTTTATTTTAACAATTATGTATTGCAATTTGTACTTACTCAATTCATCAATTATTCAGAAAGAATACTTTCATTATGGTTATGTATTACTAAAGCAACTTAGTAATAAATATATCGTGCATTTGTTCATGTGTTTCGTGTTAGAAATGTGTTCCTCTACAAAAATCTAACCTTCATGAAAAGAAAATGATTTAGTGGACCTACACACTTCACAAGTTTTAAGCTCACAGCATTCTGGTCTATAAAAGCTAAAAATATCATAATTAAAAAAATTGACTTTGTGTGTTCAACTTGAAAGGGGATTATATTTTCTCATTGAAGATTGATTGTGTTGGGCAGATTGACTCAACATATGTATTACTAGTTCATTTTAAAGTCCACTGTCAAAGTTCATAACTGAACGTATTTATGTTTCAAAACAGTAAACAACTTGCAACTACAGTCCACAAGGCGTTGAGCAGAAAGCTTATTTTGGTAAAGAATACACAAGGAGTAATTAATTTGTATTAAGCAATTGATATTGTGCTAAAAATACCTTAGGGCATACTGAGTGAAACACAATGAGATGCTTTGGTTATCTAACAAAAGCAATTAATATTAATTTTATATGTGCTATGATCATTAGGGGTAAGTAATCTTAGAAATACTTTTGGGCCGCCATGAATGTACACTGCACTACAAACCTGCGAGCTGTAGACTGAGCAGGTTAGATTCCTATTAGTACCCTGGTTGTATTTCTCTTTTTAGTAACAGAAAAAACTTTTATCTAGTATATGTGTCCTTGACAGAAAAACATTGCTCAGACCTGTTTGGTTAGATCTCCCCCCTCCTACTTTTAGTCTTAAAATGCAACCAAAAATACCTTCAACCACAAGGTTTTTGTGTTTATAAATCTCTGACACAGTCGAACTCTCGTTTAAAGCTCTTTTTTTGTGTGCTCACTTTTCTTTCCAGAAAATCATAAACAGACCAAAATAGAAACATGTTTTATAAAAGGAAACATCTTCTCTCTATCATGACACATTTTAAAGAAGTTTGATTTATGGTCGAATGAGTGATTTTGACTCAGGATATGTTTATCTGATCAAATAATTGCAGAAGAAATCAGTATCTGATTATGAATATGGAAGGCATTTGTGATGAAAGACACGTAGCACTTCTTACATACTACTTTTGATTATTAAGCGTGTGTACAAGCTATGACTTGCTTGAACTTTTATAGCTAACACTGTAGGAGCCCGTTTGAAATGTGTATACCAAAATGCACAAAACGAGCTTAGATGGTTGGTTTGGAATTTATGGCTATGTTACAAGGTCCAATAGCGACCAAGCAAGACCAAAATAAAATTATAAACAAATTTGAAAAGAAAGGGGTCTATTAAATTTGTATTTGTTAACCCTTCTTTGCATAATGGTGGAAATTTCCGTCATAACATTGAATGCCCAAAAATTATATAAAAGAACAAGTTCACTTTAAGTTGATCGTGTCTGGATACCTTTTTAATGTCTATTGCATAAAAAAAAACATAGCTGTCAAAAATAAGCAAGTGTCACTATCAGTAAAACGAGCTTGAAGTTGTCATTCCGCTGTTTGTTGTAGTTGCAATAAACGTATGATTTCGTTTTTAATTTTGTTTTATTATATTTGAGTTTCTATTGCTAAAAAAATGAAAATGAGTGGAAGAAAGGTTTGTAACATGTGTTTCTGTTATTTTTAGAGCAATTTCTGAAAAAGTTTGCGTTTAATTTAAAAAATACCACATGATACCATCATATTGTTTTTTGCTAAATTTATACTATAAATATATACTAAGATTTTTTTTTAACCATTTTTCATTTAATTTTGAACATGAATTATATCACCTTGATTTATTTCACCAATAAAGAAAAAATCATGCAAAGAAGGGTTAATACATGTCTTAATTACTTCAAGTTTTACAAATATTTTACACAGATACAATGAAAACAATGAAATAGGGTTATGTGAGAAAGTCCTGATCTTCAGAGTTCATATAAAACTAATTACTACTCTAATGTAGAAATTTAAAGCATTCATACTTTTTACCGCACACCCATATATTTATATACTATCACAGGAAATTTATAATAAATATAAAAAGTAAAGTAGTAAAAAAAGGGAAATGTGTTGGTGGTTTTCACCTTCATTTCATTTTTAGGATGAACACCCCCTGTTGTTCAGTTCGTCGCTCATTTAATATACATGCATATTTGATGAAATGCTATTACTTTATTGGGAACCTGACATTCGTTATTTTAAATTTACGTCACAAATAACTGTTTAAGTTTTATGCATATATGAAGTGACATCTGACCGGATTGGTACTTTGTTAATAAGTCTTTCTAACCAGTATATATTATTCCAAAATCGGCTGAGTGAAAGTTGGCAAAAAGGATATTATTCCAAATAGACGAACAAAACGTTTAGCACTATTAGTAGTAAGTATTAAGCGATTGATGATGATCTGTCTTACTAGTTTCCACACCAAAAACATCAGTTTATTTTATATCTAGTACTTTCCTATTTTTTTTAATTATGTAGTCTCTATCTCTAATGTCGTTGAGCAAATGACATATAAATTGTACCTCACATTGTCTGATACTAACATAAAAATCTAATCTTCGGCAGTTTTTGGTCGACATAACAAAAAAGGGAATTCTTAATTCTTCGTAATTCCTTAAACCGAAGTTACATAGTAATTAAAATCCCTTTTGAGTTTGAAAAAACGATGTTAGGAAACAAATCGTATTAACTGTGTCATCCCCCAACCTACATCTCAATGAACTGCAAATATAACCAGCGGCCGAGAAGGCCCTCTCAGCTTCGACACTAGTTGGCTTAACCGTCATTAAGTAGTCGTACATAAGATACAAATATTTTCCTTTGACTCCATTTCATATGAAGTCATTTCTTTCTTCAGTATTTTCTCAAAATCTGTTCCTTTTCTTAAGTTTGTCTTTTTGCAATAGTTTTCATTTTCTTGCAAAATTTGCTTTTATAATTCCTCTTTATTAAAAAAAAATATTATTGTTAATTTAATTTATTATTTTTGCTAGAATTCTTCAAACTGATGATTGATAAATATAAAATCGATTCATTCACAATCGATTGCTTAATAAACAATTTTTAAAAGCTTGTTTTATAAGCTAAGTTGGGTTAAACTAATCAATTATTTAATTTTTTTAAAATTCGGGTTTATCGGATCCGATAGATGTTGCTGGATTCTTGTAGGTAGCCAAATGATACTGGATACGCCGTATCGGATTACAATCCCTGTGTGGACTGATGAGGCTTTATTAAATCATTTTATATTTTTGGATAATCTCAGATGTAGCTCTAAGTTAACCTAAGTTAAGCTCTAGTTATGATATAGTTTGATTAGGGTAGATAGATGGTATTTACATTAGTTCGTTTGATACTTTATCGTACTGGTTGTTTGTATTCAAAAAACTTCATTGTGAAAACATTACTTGAAAAAATTAAAATTTTGTTATGAAAAAATTACATCAAACCATTCAAATTTGAATTCGAAAAAATCAAAAATATATTTAAATTTTAAAAAATACCTAAATGAGCAAATGTTGAATGCTCTTTTATCCACATACCGTCTTGTTATTTTCAAAACCTTGGGTGAATTTAGTTTGGTTTTTTTAATCTTGTAAGCATGGCTTTTAGAACACAATAATGCTGTTGAACATATTTAGCACAATCTCATCTTTCTGCAGAAATATTTGAAGATTGGAAGGCCGTCGAGACCTTTCGTGCAAGGATATGGTAGGGAACGCTGATGGTAGTTGTACAAAGTATAAATCTAAAACATATATAAAAATAATTAAAAAATCTCAAAGTGGTTCATAATTCTTTATACTCTTATCTGAAAGTAAAAGTATGAAGTGTTCTGTAATTTAGTCCAAGGTCATGGATCAGCCTTGTAGTTATTTTTGTACTTTACGCAAAAAATAGATATGGCTAACAGACCGCTTGAAATCCGCAAGACTCGCGGTCATTTTAAGATACACTTTTTTTATAAATACGACACAACTTAGACTTTGTTCATCCTTTTGGGAGCCAATCTGGAAATGATAAAAAATAAAATAATAAAGTACACTTGCGCCATTCACGTGCAGAGCCTAGATAACATTGGACTTTGGCTTCTTGATAAATACTGTTCGACCTCCAGCGCTTGAATACCTTATGTAATGTGCTCAGGTGCTTTGACCTTACTGCGCACAACATGTGCGAATTGGTATTTACCTATTTTCTAATATTACTCGATTAACACTACTGGCGACGGTCTGGGATCAATCCCGAAGGGGATAGTTCGAGAACATCACTATGTATTTTTGAACCACGGTCAGATGACGAGGTCACACCTGAGCTGGCATCTCACTCTCTAAACTTCCACACCGAGCCAAAGTGAGAACATTAGAGGCTTTATCATATGTCGGAAGACTGTCCTACTGCTTAGGACCCTTGATTCTACATCCGACCATGCCATCCGATTCCGTAGTTGTGGTGATAATGATAGGAAAGTCTATTCACAAGTTTGTGGTACAGTCGCCGACCAAAACCAAATTGGCACTATATTTTTAAATTGAACAATTTAAAGCTTTTTTCAGAGTTAAGTCAAGCTTCCTGGAATGATTTTCTTTGGATATGTTTTCCAGGTAGAGAAGGATTTTCAGTGTCAAAAAAAAAATCCAGATGGAAAGTGAAGATTTTACTTCCGCTACCCAAATGCTCTCTTATGATAGAAATTGGGGTTACCTTAAAATGTAGTTTATCACCGTTTCGGTGAAGTATGTCTTTAATTTAATTGGTTTCAATCAATCAACTATCATAAATTAATTCAGAATTCATTCTTTGACATTTTCAATGGCTAAATGCTGGAATCGTATTCAAAAAACAAGCCGAGCTACTTCTAGTACCTGCATTTTGCCTAGACAGAAAATGATTCATGTTAATATTTGATTGATTAGTAAATAAATACTTTCATTTAATATTCTGTGACTATGAATACTCTAGATGGGCAGTAGACACGAGCGAACCCACCCACCACTAAAATAGCAACATTTTTACTGTGCGAAAAATACTGTATACACGATGATAGAATTTCCCTCAGAAGGGTGTTTTAATTATTTCCGTTTGATTTCACTCAAAAGTTACGCAATCAGATTGCTAAAGAGATACAATACTTCAAAATTCAATGTTCCAAACACAAATTCGTACCGTCACATCAAATGAAAATTCCATGCCTCTCGATGCCATATTTTAGACAATAAATCAGAACTTCATATTCAAGCATTCGTTGTTAAGAAGCTTTCAAAATATTAATTCATCCTCTATATTTTCAAATGCCTGGATGAAAATTCGAAGCATTATCGTCAATAATTTATCTTAAATATTCATGTAAGGGGAAGCATCTGCATAAACCTCGTCCATTACGACCTTCGTTTAATTCCAAAAGCGTTCACAAACTATTCTCTCTGCATATTAATCGCGAGTGTTTTCAAACGATAACGCCTTAAAGCGCAGACTACGAGGTGGAAGGTAAGATTTGAAGCAGAATCAAGAATAGTTCTGACACCGAACCAGTATCTCAATGAATAAAAAAGCTGCACGGCAACCTACTCCTTTGGAACTGACTTCACTGCCATTTATATTTTTTTGCAGTGGTGACGTAAGTCGGAGGGATGATGATGATGATGAAAGAGCTGGAAGAAGCAAGTTGCTCTGCAGTTACTTAGTCCCGTGATTTGAGATGGTGTAACTAGATTCGGGTGCTGTAAAACAAGCAAACAAAGCCTAGGAATAGAATACAGAGCGGAAATATTTAAAATTCTGACGTCAGAAATATTCTTATGCAACATATTTTGCTTTTCCCTGATCGTAAATCAATATAAGTCGTTAAAATTAAACTGATTTAATGGCGTAAACCGTATACACATCCAAAAGAATTGGCCGTTCCTCCTTCTGAGCACTAAGATTCAAACAAAATATAGTTCCCAATGTTTTATTGAAAATTACTATCAAAATATAATTCTATATAGAGTACTATATAATACACTTATTGCTTTAATAATCGTATTATAGTGCTTTGTTAAATATCCTTGGCGTCTTCAAGGGGAAATATTATGCTGATTTAAAGATGCAAACTGTATGCACATTGGGAAGCATTTATTTACACTAATATTTCTGCGTATTGACCCGTTTCACACACAAAATATTGTTTCAATATACTTAGTTGAAAATCGTTGGCGTTTTCAAAGGAAAAATTAGGTTAGACAGTTTCTTTAAAGTTTAAATTTCAGTAAAAAAAGAAAAAGTTTCAAACTTCTGTGTGAAAAAAAAACTTTTTTTTTTAATGGATTTTGTTTCAGTTTAGAACTTTGATTGTACGGATGTTGAATCTAAAAGGAAATAATTTTATATCTACGATCCTTTAACCTTATGATTATGAACAAAATTATGGAGATCCAATTTTGGCCAAGTGTTGTTTAACGGTTCGCAGGATAGCTAAAAAAGTAATTACGCTCCAACTTTAAAAAATTATTGCCCGTATTTTCTTGGAATTATTGAATTTTATCGTCTGTTTATAGTTTTATCGAATCTTTAATATTCATAATTTGATTTTCCTCGCGTTCGAGTTGTCCGATAATAAAGTTCCACGTCATTTTGTTCTTCATTGTAAGACGAGTTTACCACGCATTCTGAGAATTGCGTTGTTTGAGGCTTATTTTAAATGTAAATCATATGAAAGATATGAAGAATTTTTGCGACATAAAATATCCAAATGATGCAATACCGAGTAATGATACGCTATATAAACTCATTCGGGGATTTTGTAAGACAGGTTCGGTGGAACACAAAAACACAAGGGTGGAAGACCGAAAGTCGTTCACCAGACTTTGTGCAAGAAACTCAACGGAGTATATTGCAATCCTCTCATCAATCCGTGAGGCGTTTGTCGCAACAAATGGGCACATCACAGGGATCAATACAAAAGGCTTTAAGAGCTTTGCATTTTTGTTCTTATCCTGTAAAAATGTTACAGGAACTAAAGCCACCGGACAATGAGTGGCGGCTTTATTATTTCCGATGGTATTGCAATCTTATTATTGCGATGGAATCATCTCAAGAACCTTTGGCCACCTCCGGATCTGGCCATCCCTGACTTTTTCTGTGGGGATATTTAAAGAACTAAGTTTATGGAGATAATCACCAAACAATAAGTGAACTGAAAATTGCCATTACTCAAAGAATACAAGAAGTCACTTCCAACATCTTGAAACGCGTTTCTAAAAATATGCACAAACGACTTCAGCTTTGCCTCTAAGAAAAGGGCGGAAATTTTGAACTTTTATTACAAATATAAGTTCAATTTTTTTCCTATGTTAGATTAAAAATGCTTTGCACCACTGGCATAAAAATAAGTGTTTTAAAGTTTGTAGTTTTTGTATAATAAATTCACGAATCGTCAGTACAGGAACTTTTAGGACACTCTGTATAAGGATCGGTTTACAATTATACGATTTATGGATTTAGGAGTATTCAAATCTTATCTCATTGATGATGTTTTTGGCAATAATATTCTGATATACTACTGTGAGTAACAGATATTCTTTCTTTAAAATACATATATAATAGATATCGTCTGCAAAAGTTTATCAAATATTTTTACGACTTTTATAAACTTGCGGCAACAATCAGGGATTTATTTAATTTCATCGTCTGAAAAATAAATTTGTGTTTAATAGAGAATAATTTTTACTTCATTGATTTTTCAAAACGTCAAATATAATTGCGAAAAGAACAAGCATCAAATTTTGTTTCCACAATGAAATTTTTGCAACAAACTTATTTGAAATGTTGCAAAAAGCTTTTACAGATGACTGTTTATCAAAAACAGCAGTATTTGATTGATATAAAAAGTTTAAAGAAGGTAGATAGTTTCGTGGATTGTCGTGGTATTGTGCATTATGAATATCTACCAACTTATCAGACGGTCAATAAAAATTATTATTTGAGAGTTTTGTGCCGTTTGCGTGAAGTAATTTGTCGAAAACAAGCTCAATTGTGGCATGGGTTTTGCATCACGATAATGCGCCTTCTCACAATGCTATTATTAATCGTGATTTTTTGTCAAAGTTTTGTACAAATACCGCTCTACAAGCTCCGTATTCACCCGATATGGCACCGTGTGACTTTTTTTTTCGACGGGTGAAACTCCCTCTTCGTGGTTACCGTTTTGAGACCATTGATTCAATAAAAATAATTCGATGCGAATCCTGGGTTTCACAAAAATGACTTTAAGGTATGTTTGATGATTGGAAAAAACATTGGCAGAAGTGCATTGAATTCGGACGAAATTACTTTGAAGAAGATGTAATAAATTTCGACCAATAACTTGATACCTTTTGTTTTATGATAACATTCCGGGTACTTTTTGATCCCTTTAGTACATCTGAATATTATTGCAAAAAAAAAAAACAGAAAATTTTAAGGCGATTTTAGAATAGTTCATTTCATAAGTAATAAGTCCTATAATAAGTGTGTAAAGTTTCATCATCGCAGAATTATTACTCATAAATATAAAATTTTAAATGATAGAAGCTTTAAGGTAAATAATACCCACACCACTATAAAAGTACTAAAATTAAAAAGTATACGCAAAAAAAAATGTTTTACAGAACTTTGAAACTTAAACCTTTTTTCACTGAAAATTGAGTTTACAGGTAATGTTTCCCCTTAAAATGTGTTTTGTTTAACTCGGTAAAGCCATCTGGTATTTTTGGTATAAAGGAAAATGGGTTCAGAAATTTATGATTTCCTCCTATGAATATAAACTTTTTTTTCATGTTTCAAAAACGATGTTTTTGAAACGAACGAGTAAAGGAAGACCTCCAGGTGCATACAAAAAAATTTGGCTTTTACTACATTTACAATATAAAAACAAAATACTAAAAGGAAATTGGAATTTAAAAGACTTAATTCCGACTTTCGTGTGTTAATATTGCAAGCTGTATATGTGCATATACATGAGTATTTATTTTTCTATTTCCGAGTATTGTCGTTTCTAACAAAGTATAGTTCCACAAAATTTTGTTGAAAATCGCTAATGTCTTCAAAAACCAAATTTAATGTTATAAACTGTTTGCACATTAAGTAGAATTTACACTTCTATTTCTGAGCATTACGTTTCACATGTAATCCAGTTTCACAACAGTTAAAAAGTAGTCAATGCCCTTAATAGCATGGATAGCAACTTGGGAATCGACATAAAAATTTACATCAGATACGCTGGTTGTAAGCAATGCAAAGCCAGTGAAAAACTAAATTTTATAACAGAACCAACTTCTGAAATTGAAATTCATGATTTTCTTATCACTTATGGTATAATCATTTTCCGTGTTACTAGTTTGATTTTTCATTCGCGATGGTCATTTTGTGATACACAAGGGCTGCACGAGACCGTCATGGCCATAAATAGACGGCAATCGAATCATACAACGTAAAGTTTTGTAAATCGTAACCACTACTGAGTCAACCTATGTGCTAATTTGTGTCTGATATATTTTTGGATAGTGATCCAACTATTGTAATGTGTTCAAACTCATTTATCAGTAATAATTATTATTGCAAAAAAAAAAAAAACTTTTTACAAAGAATTGTTTATTGAAGTAGTGATATCTCTCCCATGTCTCTTTTTAATGGAACATTTTAACACCTTTTAAAGTGTCCAATGGCATCTTTTATCCACGAGAAATATTGCAATAGATTTGCATAAGTAATAAGTTGAAAGAAAAAAAACTGTAAAAGAGGGATTGTATACAAAATTACTGAAGATGAACATCAATTTAACGTTTATAACGAACCTTTATTTTATTGGAAATAATTTCGATGCCTTCTGTGTGTTTTTCTTTCATGCGAGAGTTAAATTTGTCTTTCCCTAGCGCTCAAGATCAAGAATGGAGAATACATTTTCAGAGTTGGCATTGGATGAACCGAAACAAATATGTACTTGTACATACATCCGGAGAACTCTACGCATACATCCTTTCTTTCTTTGAAGGTTCATTGTACCGTTAGAAGTTGATGGAATAGACAATCCTCTCACGGCTGTTTATACCTCGCGTTCTCGGTGTCGTCTCTACTCTTCAGGATTATTTTTATCTTTTTTCTTCTTGGCATCGGATACCGTTCCCTGTATTATCGTTAATACACCGACCGCTTAATTACTCTAATACATTATTCGCAAAATGGAAGCCTTCACGAAGTTAACTATGCAAATTGAGGACTAAAATAGCTCATTTCAGTGACTGAAAACTTGTGGTCTCATTTTTACTTATTTGAGAAATAGCTGTTGTTTACATCGGGGTCAGGGTTAACAAGACAGTCAACAACAAAACCGTACGCGTTAGGTAAATTAGTTGTTGTGAATAGATCGATCTCAGGTCTGGAAACTATATACGGTCCTCGAAACATTTTTATCAGGCCTGCAGGCCAGATACGGCCCTCCTTACAGGTTTACCGAACTCATAGACCAGGTACAGTCTTCTGGACAGGTTTATCCAGCCAACAGAACAGACACGACCGTAAAGCAAAAACAACCGTTTACCGAAGACGAATATTTTCGCCTTCATTCTGCAAAAAACATTTAAGTAACAAAATTGAATTGAGTAAAATTGCAGAAGTTTTGTCTTAAATATAATTTAACTCTTTAATACATCAAATTTATTTATTTTTCATTTCGCTCAGACTTAGTAATGAAAATAGTTACGAATGTTAAATTACAGCATATTTAAGGGTAACTTCAAGGTACACCGTAGTTAATGCTTGTTTAAATTGATAGAACTAATTCGATCTCTATTATTCAAAATTAGCGACTGTCAAAAAGTATATGGTGTGATGGTACGTAATATCTAATTCTAACAGCATGCAAAAAGTTGAGAGAAATCGGTTTTTTAAACGAATCAAACGCCTAACTACGATAAAATTCCTAAGTTCTACATGTGAATAGGAAATTTATCAAATTCAAAACGTTTTTGAGTAATACTAAAAAGCAAAAAGTTCCAAAATCATCGATTTAAAAAAAGATGTCTAATATGAAACACCTAAAAAGTTTGTCACGAGCCGTACACAAAATTAAACTTTTTATACAAAAATGCATATTTAATTGTGAAGGAACATGGTACACTTGCTTTCAATTACATTAAACTTCTTTTAGAAAGGAAAAGTTTACTAATATTTTCGATATGCATTCTTACTTAAATATTTCCTCCTCAAACCAAAAGCATCTTATCCATATTCATGCTGAATTAATTGTGCATCTATAATCCCAAGCAATGTAGATTTCTAACCTAATGGTGTATTTATCGATTTTGGTTAGTTAATTTCCCATCCGATCTTAGTTAGCCACAGATGAGCCAACTGGACGGAGTCTTGAAATGTCCTATGGGTATAGTATTTTAGCCACTCATTTCTCTGAGTTTAAGCCCTTCAGGGGCACTTCTCTTTTTCTTTTCACATTGACTTTAATTGCCTTTAGTAAACACGGCTATCGTGAACCCGGAACATCTAAGCGATCTTTTCTGTTTTCATCCCACTACAATGTTCTTCGATCTCATCTTCTCCTTTTCACATTTTTTGCTTCACGTGATCTGTCTAGTATTTGACTCAGTTTGGCCAAATATGACCCTTGCGCCATATGACCGAAAACAACCAACCAATCGATTTTTGTGGATCACAACCCTGATTAGTTAATTTTTAGTTGAGTAAAAACAGTCATTTCCCACAGAAAATGTTTTCTATAACGCTAAAATTATTAAACTTTCATATTTCAGAACATGGAACATGTTTCATATCACTTGGTGAAGAGATGTTCTTTATTAAGTACCCATGTGCTTCGAGGTAAAAGTTAAAATCCTATACAAAAAATAAAATTTTGACAGAAAACTAATATTGAGCTTCACAAACACGTATTTTATGATACATCACGCAATAAAAATATTTTAGAGTCGATTAACTTTCAAATAATTTCCATTTTAAATAAGCTTTTAAAATATCTACAGCGCTTCAAATTTCAAAACTGATTCTGTTTGGAAATTTGATTCTCGACTCATGCTAAAGTCCGAATATGAGTGCAATCTTACATAGAAATATTTTATTCAAATTCCAATATATATCTTCTCTTACTTGATAGTTATTTGCTTAGATGTCTCGGTGTTTCATAAAACTTGCTGTTACCCTATTAATAATTTCATAAAATATTGTTGTGATTAATAACTTTTTTTCCAAACTGATCTTGGAAAATATTTCGAAAGGCCTGCGTTTTTTTTAAAAACAGACACAAATCATTCCTGTAATTTATCTCACAATGCCATTGTTTCCCTTTCTCAAATTTACAAGATGAGTTGTAAATTTGCACTCATAAGTCGTATAATTTATCACATAGTCATTGTTTTCTGCCTGTCAATCGCACAAAAAAATGTGTAGTCATTTTTGCATGTATAGATCTTTGAATTTTTCAAAAGCTTTGAGTGCTTGATCATAGCTTGGAAGAAGTACAAGGATTCTAGAAGTTCTTGGTAGCAATAGAGATTACCATGCATATTTCAATGTCACAGGATTATGCTGAAAATAAAAGTCATTTTAGATAGATGCTTTTTCCACACAATTTCTCTTTCAACTTGTAAAATATTTCAAAGATGAGGAAATATGTTTTTAATATTAAGAATATTTTTAAGAAAGAACTTTAGTCATCCTGTTTAATAAAACACAGATTAATCCTAACATAAGCGTCATGCCGTAGGCAATATTCGGGAAAATATTATGAGGGCATTACGAAGGATATTTGACGAAAGTGAAGGTAACTTTGTTGGAAATCACAAATAATAACTAAATGCAAATTATTACTAGAAGTAAAACAGCGTTTCAGCAAATGTATTTGCTTCATTTATATAAGCAACTTAAAAACAGTAAAATATATATTATTTTAGACTGATTAAAATCGATGATGGTAAGCTAAATTATCAATAATACTTTTGCATTAAAGTATTTTTGTTACATGAAAAATACATTATTATCATTAATAAAAATTTTAAGGAACTAACTTTAATGATAATACTTTTAAATGAGTTAAGTTGTTTTTATTAGCACGAATGTTTAAGCAGTCTCAAGTATGGGATTGCATAAAAAAATCCATGTGATGAACGTATCTTTCTATACGTTAAAAGGTTTAACTAATATTTCATTATTTATTTTTAATCTGCGTTATCCTGATATACACTACCCTACAATAATGGACCGGGCAGCAAGATGTGATGGTTTACGGGAAATAATACATGCTTTAATATAGGGATGGTCCCCACCGTGCAGCAATTACAACCCTTATGGGCACACATTCAACAAGGTTTTGATACACAGCTATTGATATTTGTGTCCATATTTTCTGCAAGAATATCGCCAGCTCAGATGTAGATTTCAGACGGAGTTACCTGGTCCGTAAGCGTCGCTCTAACTCGTCCCACAAATGTTCTATGGGGTTTAGATCGGGACTATGAGCAGGCCAGGGAAGACATTTTACATCCATACCTTGATACCACTCTTGACACAGGCTGCAACATGACATGGAGCGTTGTCGTTATGGAAGTAACATTCGTCCATTCCATACAATTGCCAGGGCGTAGGAAGAACCTGATTGTCCAAAATGTCCATGTAGACGTCGGCGTTTAATTGACCAGGAACAACATGCAAAGGTCCCAGGCCATACCACGAAAAACACTCCCAAACAAGTATTATGATTTTATGCAAATCCGCTGGCGTCCGGTTCATTATTGTAGTGTAGTGTAGTTTTATCAACGAAATCAATCTAACATAAAAGCATTTAAGGAACAGTGAGAAAAACCGAACTTATTTTCTCAACTGTGCTTGATGAATGACATGTTTTTAACCCTCCTGGTGATTGCCTCGACGAGTTATCTCGTCATTAGCCAAAACTGATCTGACTTTGATGAGACCTCGTCGAAACCTCTTGGAGGATTAAAAAAATTAAATGTTTTTGAGAAAAGGAAGCTAGGGTTTGCCCAAGGGCATCTAATGTCCCAGGAACTGCCCAACCCCTGATTACCTACTTTCTGGATATTACAACTTACTTTTATAATCTGTTAGAAAATGCAAGTGTCTTCCGTACGATATTTTTATGGTAAAAACCTTTTCGGCATTATTTAGAAAGGTTGTGTCGTGGTTGATTAATAGACTTTTAAATGTTTGTTCTTTCACTGACATTGATCTTTGTCATATGTAAAAGAAATTATTTTTAAAAATTGGAAATTTATTTTCTTCCGAAAAATAATGAAATATATTATTTTGTATAACAGGTGAATGATGGTTTTGAACAACTGAAAAAGGAATGAAAAGGAATCCACGTCTTGTTAATTGTTGAGGACCACACTGACGAACATTCATATTGAAGGACAACATGAAGAGGAAAGGTTCTTTGCGAAGAAGCTCCACTCGAAGAAAGCATTCAAAGCGTCCTTCTTTATCTCTAAACAATGATAGCAAACGTGTAGAAAATCAAGTATCAGAATACGGAGGGAATAGTGAGTATTTTAACAGGAATTTTTTATTCAATAATATTTCTAGTTTTCTTTGTGATTGAAATGTTCTGTCTTAATTGAGCATTATACTATCAGAGATTGCGTTACTTAATATGCGAATACTGCGTTTATGTAATCATTCTATAACTTAAATTGGGCGATACTCAACTAAGCCATTAGTAATAGACAAAACATACTCGTATGTAACGAATATGTAGTGTTAGAAAAGAATTCAGTAACTTGCTATTGGCGACGTTTCGGGATACATCCCGAAGAGAAAGATATGAGCACAACAACTCGTACTTTTAAACCACGGTCAGATGACGGATTCGTACCTGACCGGGAATGGCAGGTGCGAACCAAACTTTCACGCCACTCTAATGTAAGGACATATGAGGCCACGTCAGACAGCCCATATGTACATGACAGTCTTTGATTGGATCAAGTTTCGAATTCAACTACGACGAACAAACGAATTCGACTGTTTTTCAACTAAATTCGTATACGTAATATTACGACACAATTCTCTATATTTGGCTTCTGGAACCTTGTGGTACCATGGCAATGCGTGAAAATATTTGAAATGACGTAAAAGTAGAAAACAACAGGAAGAAAAACAGGCAGAAAAAAATGCAGATGGCGATAATCAGTTATAGAATATGAGAGGTTGCAGGATAAGAAAAATTATCTGAGAATTACGACTCTGAAATATAGCCTAGACTTCTAGTTGTTACGTCAGTTCGAATCGCCTCCTACATTACTCCTATTAATAATCTATTTCATCTTAACCTGAATACATTGGAGAAAACGCTTCGACGAAGTAGAAAGAACCAGATTGTTATTGGAAAAAATATAAAAGTTAGATTTAAAAAATTATTTATTTAAAAAAATCACATTTTTAGCTATCGATCTGGTGTAACATTTTC
Organism: Metellina segmentata; assembly: GCA_947359465.1. Lineage (NCBI taxonomy): Eukaryota > Metazoa > Arthropoda > Arachnida > Araneae > Tetragnathidae > Metellina > Metellina segmentata. The sequence continues at coordinate 91,711,651 of OX375879.1, forward strand.
CGCAGATTTCATATCCGTTGAAATTTTTACTCTATCTTTAACGATCCAGGAGATAGAAAAAAAAACTCCAGAACTCCAGTTGAAATGGTTTATTTGTTTTGTTTGTCTGCTTGAACTGTTTCTTGAAAAATTAAAAGGAAAAAATAAATTTAGAGTATGTGAACTCTTTACACTGTTGCCATTCTTAGGAAAACAATAACAATTAAATGCCGATAAACTAATTAAAAATTGTTCTAGATTAAATTTAAGTTCGAGCTGGACACAAAAATGATTTATATTCCTGTTATATGATTTATATTCCTACAGAACTACTTGTTCTATTCCTTTTGCATCCCTGCTGTACCCTAATCTTTCAACTCGAAAATACACAATTGTTTCAAGAGAGGAAATAATTTTTCAGACATTAAAGATTACATTTATCCACCATCTGTTTTGAACGATATATGCTTGATTTTATAACCCTAAACTAAGATTCTATGTCGCTAAGCTAAGCGACCTCGTTAAATTTTATAATAAACTTCAAAGGATTAGATGCCCTTTAAAAAAAGGCGATAGCTCATTAAAACAAAGTTCATCAGGATACGGAAATACTTGTTTCAGTCATGTTGAACCTTAATCTTCTTTCAACGAAGGAGTTAAAGTACATAACTATTTAAAGAGAAATCTTAATTACTTTTGATAAAATTGGAATGAAATATTAAAGACGAATTTTATTCATCATCCGTTTAAAACGATAAGCGCTTGATTTCAGAACCCTAAACTAGTATTCTACGTCAGATGGCATTCACTGAGCAACCTCGTAAGATTTTATAATAAACCCCTTGGGATTAGACGTACGAAAAGAAAAGCAATGATTGATCAAATAAAATACTATCAGTGAACAGAACAACTAATCCAATTCATATGGCGTCGATGTTGTTCTCTAATATTCCAACGAAAGGACTAAAATGAACAACAATTGCCCAATAAATCATAATTATTTTGGTAAAAACTGGAAAAATAAGAAGTGAAATCGACATTAATTTTGAACGATATGCGTGTGAATCCTAAATTTGGAATCAAGAGCTGGTGACATGCGCGAAGCAACCTCCTATAAATTTCATCATAAAATCCCATGGAATTAGACGCACTACAAAAATAGGGCGATGACTCAGCATAACAAAATCCATCAGGGTATGATCAAATTAATCTAACATTTGAACTGGACAACCTACATGTCAACACAATCAACTAACAACTGGACAACTAACTCAATTCATGTGATATCGACGTCGTAATATTTTCTTTCAACGAAAGAATTAAAATGCAAAATTATTACCATACAAATCATAATCATTTTGGAAAAATTTGAAAAAGAAGAAGTTTATTCAACATCAGTTTTGAACGGAATGCGTGCAAACCATAAATTTGGAATCAAGGGCAGATGACATGCGCGAAGCGACTTTCTATGAAATTCAAAAACTCCGATAGGATTAAACGCATTAAAATAAGGCGATGGCACTTCGGAACAAATTCCTTTGGGCTACTGAACTTGCCCGATTCATACGGAACTGTGATGCTCCCAAATTACCTCCATCTATAAAGGGTTAAAACACAACCACAACACAAATCCATCGCTGTTCTACGAGGCCGCTTCTGTATTTGTATTGAAAAATAGAACAACTCCGATGCGCAACACGTGACACCGACATGATGACTGGCATAGAGGGCGCTCTCAAGGACGTAATTCCCGCGCGCGCTCTCACTCTCGACTGGTGTTTCTCTTTCCTTTTTGTTCTTTTTGTCTTCTCTCCAGCAGCCTCCCGATCCGAAGTGAGAGGCCTCCAAGCGGCGTGCAGACGTAGAAGAGCAGGTTTCCAAGCATAGCAACAGTTTCCGTACAACTCGAAACGAAAACAAATAAGAGCTCGCTCACTGCCTCTTCCGAAAAGGAATGAAACGCTCCGAAACTAATAAGGATATTACAACTCCAGAGTGATTCCCCAAACGAATTAAAAAAAAATCCCCCAAAAAAACAATGGGCAAGCTGATTCCAGCTATAATCAGGACGTGCATTTGTAAGTGTCGTTACACCTACCTTAGAATATGGTAATTGTTTCCTGTGTGTCCGTGCAAAGTGTGTGATTGAAATCATCCTGAACGGCTTGGTTGAAAGAAAAGCTTTAGTGCATTTCGATGCCAATGTGGTTTTCCATTAAATACCATGTGTGTTTCTCTTCCCCCTTGTAGTTATGGTAAATGGTTTGCAGGCATTAAATGTGAAGAGCAGCTATTGTGAAAGTCAAAAATTGCATTCTGTAAATACAGTGTCGTATGCTATTATTAGTGGTGTTCATGTCTGCGTCGGCGGCGTGAATTCAGGGAAGTATTGGTATTGCTTGCACAGCGGATTACACGAAGTAAGTCACTCGTGCATAATTTTAGACATTACCAAATGTGCTTTTCACTGGAAATATAGTTCGCTTCTTCCGTTTTACGCCTCTTTTGTTTTTCTGTTGCTTGTGGGAAAAGTTTACGGTACTTTTATGATATTTAAGGAAATGTGAAGTTTAATCTTAGCATATATATTTAAATTGGCATTTTGCTTGTTACTCCTTTTTTGCATTTTGAAATGGAAGCATTTGAATATTTTTTTGTTTATTTATTCTAAATTCCTCTTTTAGATGTGCAAGCAAAGTTTAATTTGTTCGTGTCCAAACTATGTCTGAGTGAAGAAACGAAAAAGTAAGTTAACCAATTATTTTAAACTATGCAATTTGACTTGAGCCAGTTTTGAGAGTTACCCAAATTGAGTTGTTTACTTCAGAGAATTTTATCCTTATTTATTTTTAATATGAATTGTTGATTGGTGGCAAAAAAAAAAGTTGGATGTTTCTTAAATTTAACACTAACAATGATGTTTTTAAACTGTATATATATATTACTACGTGCAAATTCCCGATTGTAAGAAATGCACGCAGATAATGCTAATTTTAACAAACATTTTGCCTAAGCTAGTTTGGCACATTTCAACGCAATTTCTAAAAATCTGGTATGACACATGTTGCCCCTAAGGTGTATCAAGCGGACTTTAATGGCTACTCAGACATATGTGCGCTTTTGTAACCACAAAAATTTCAATCAAAAAGTTGCTTGAACTATTGCTTGTTTCAGCTTAATTTTTAAAAATGCTTTCTTTTTTGCTTTGCTTATTTGCATTTTAGCAGTGTGTATATTGGTAAACTGATTCAACTTTACCCTCCTGGTGGTTCTCTCTCTATTAAAAATGATCAGATCTGGATAGACGAGATATCTCGTCATTTTAGAAACTGACTAGGACTTTATGGATGAGATTTATCGTCATTTGAAAAAAAGAACTGATCATATCTTGTCCTGTTGACGAGATATCTCGTCATTAACAAAATTGGTCAGATTTTGATGGACGAGCTATCTTATCGAAACCATTTGGAAGATTAATTAATCTGTGTGGTCTCGATAATGATCGTGGTCCAGTGACGGGCAGGTCCACATGAAAATCAACGAAATGCTGGGGCTTCTTAATTACGAATAAATGATGAAATGAATAATACGACTTTTGTATAGTTTTCTGTGGTACTTTAAAACAAGGCTGGTCGTGATTGAAAATGTAGTAAAGCGATGCTAGAAGTCTAGAGGAATCGGTCCAGAAAAAGATTGTTGTGATGTAAGAAGTCCTTTCCATACTAAAAAAAAAAGAAGAAGGGTGTTGCACCTTTATTTTATAAAAGTATTTGAACTCGAGTAGCATGACACTTTAGTAGAAGTAATTATCGTTTAATAAATCCCTTTCCTAGGTTTAAGGGGACCAATGCACAAAAATTATCCAAAATTTAGAATATTTTTTTATAATCTTAAATAAATGCTGATACAATTCTGTTTCAAATGATGTATTATTTATAGAGGTACGTTGAGTAAAGTATTTTAAATAATTTTTTGAAAAATACCTGTACGTATCTGAAGTAAGGTCAATTTATTATTTAAACCTCAATATCTCAAAACGTGTATTTTTTTTCCATAAAAGGAACATTTTCTCAAGGTCTATTCAAGCAAATGTAAAAATAATTGGTTTACTAGTGTAACATGCCCTATAACATATTTTAACATGGGCATTATTTTCCATCTGCTCAGAAAAGTTCATTTTAATTGTTGAAAAGGATGAAAATTGGTAATTTAAAAAAAAACAAATATAGAAGTTGAAGAACAAAATTCTCACAACTTCAAATTTTAAGTTTTAAAAAAATCCCTGTGTTGAAGTGTTTAAAAGTGTTTCATAACCTGTATAAAAAAAATTCAAATCAATACACGTAAAAAGATTCTGAGAAATATTCCTTAAAATTTGACCATTTTAACATTACGGATGTATGACTGCATGCACTGGTCTCCTTAAAAATCTAACTTAGATCAACTTTGCAATGTCTTCTGCGAATATTGAATGAACATGTTTCACTAAACCAAAAGAAAACCTTTTCCGTGAGACGACAAGCGAAATGTGTTAGATCCTTGAATTGATGCTAGAATAATAATTTAATTTAAAATGCATTAATTGTTTTGAATTGAAATTGGTTTTGACAATTATGCAACAATGCACTAAGTCTTGACAATTAAAAGTCTTCCTTCACCTGATATCAATATCTGTCTACAATTCCCAGAATCTATCAAGAGTCAGGTCGTCACTGTTGTGGTCTGGTTTGGCATATATATTTCCTACCAAAATTTGTAAAAACCTCCCATAAAACAGAGTTGCATACGTTTGCATCTTCCAACAATTTAAAAAAACTAATTTTTCTTGATGTCTCTTTCAATTTATTTCCAAAGAAACAAACTATACGAAAGACTATTTACAGAAGTACACACAGATTGATTAAAAGATGTTAGACTAGAAAGAGGAAAAAAATATTTTCTGTTCTCTAGCGTCTCCTTCCAGAATCGGGCATAGCGAGACATAAAGAGAATTAGAGAGTACAAATTTACAGGTGTGGATTTCCATTTCTTGGGTTTAAATACAAATGGGGCAGCAGGGCTCTGCGTAATATTTCGACGATAGATATATTTAAGTTTGTTGATATACAGTTATAAATTAAACCTTCGATTATCCGCGGAATGGAATGGCGCGACAGCTGCGGATAAGCGAATTCCGCAGATAATCCGTAAAATGGCTAAAAAGGTCACAAATAGAGATTGCAATCCGGCACGATTTTCAATCCGGTCGGATCCAGCCGGATTGGAATTTTGTTCATAAGTCTTATCTAACCAGTATGTATTTTTTCAAAATCGGCTGAGTGAAAGTAGGTAAAAAGGATATCATATAAAATTGACGAACAAAACGTTTATTTTAGCATTAGAGAATCAACTTTATTAATAATTATCCATAGGTAGGAAATCAGTCACCAACAATTAATTATAGTAACTATTATTACTGCTAGTAGTAAGTATTAAACGATTGCTTATGGTCAGTCTTACTAGTTTCCACCCCAAAAACCTTCAGCTTGTTTTATATGTATTTATCTAAAATTAATTAGTCTATCTCTAATGTCGTTGAGCAAATGACTTATAAATTGTACCTAACCTTGCCTCATACTAACATAAAAATCTAAACTTTGGCAGTATTTGGTCAACATAACAAACAAGGGAACTCTTAATTATTCTCAATTGTTTAAATCGAAGTTATATAGCAATGAAAATCACTTTTGAGTTTAAAAGAACAATCTAGGGAAACAAATCGTATTAATTGTGTCATCCCCCAACCTACTTCTCAATAAACTAATAACGCATATATAACCAGCGGCCGAGAAGAAGGCCCTCTGAGCTTCAACACTAGTTGGTTTAACCGTCATTAAATAGTCGTACATAAGAGACAAATATTTTCCATTGACTCTATTTCATATATATGAAGTCATTTCTTTCTTCATTATTTTTTTAAAATCTGTTTTTTTTTTTAAGTTTGTCTTTTTGCAATGGTTTTAATTTTCTTACAGAATTTGCTTGTCTAATAACTCTTTATTAAAAAAATATTATTGACAATTTAATTTATTATTAGGGGGCCCGCCCCCTGCTCGCTAAAGCTCGCCAACCCCCGGAGGATTGCTTTGCAATCCTCATTGGTTCGCTACGCGAACCTATGCTCGTTTCGCTCGCATCAATGAAGACACGTGTCCTAGCAGAAAGGATTGTTTACAAAATATGATGTACCAAAAAAATATTTTTCAAACCTAAATTTGCTGTATTACAATAAATATATATACAGGACCCTGGAATCAGAATTCAAATGAAAACTTTGAGCAAATTTTGAGTCGAAATGTGAGCGCTGCTTTGGAAATGGAATACCCAACATGTTGTTTGTGTGTGCATTTGCATAAAGCACTCTTGAGTCACCCACACGTTTTCATTCAGTTTGTTGTCGAAAGTTGTAGTGCAAACGTCTTGTTGAACTATAATTGTTGGCCCTGAAAAGGACCGTTTTTTAAATGGCCCTGAAATGATCCTCCGCTTTCTTTGATTTGTAATTTTAAACTGCAACAGCTCGACTAAAATTCTTTTTTTTTTCAATAAAATTTCATCCGATATCGCTATAAATTCAATTGAGGCGATTTCGTGGTAAACGAACAATCGTACAATGTTGCCAAAACGCGATTACAAATAACGTCTTTTTTGCGTGCCACGTAAGAGAATTATACATATAGATTTTTGCTAGAATTCTCCAAACTGATAATTGAAAAATATAAAATCGATAAATTCACAATCGATTGCTTAATAAACGATTTCGTGACTTTAAAGTTGAGTTTAAGTAATCGATTATTTAATTTAAAAAAAATTCCGTTGAAAAACGGGTTTATCGGATCCGGACCGGATTTGGTTCGTAGCTAAATGATGCCGAGATCTTATTTCAATCCCTGGTCACAAATCAGCACTAAAATGTTTTTGAGCAATTTTAATTTCAGTAGTGTGACCATACATACAAGCATGAATTAATAAACAGTAGTACTTAAAACTTTTTTGTACTTAAAAGTTTGTTTATTTACTTATTCACACAAAAAAAATCAGTTAATTATTTTTGTTTTTAGTGTTAAAGCACCTTTTTCATTTAAGATTGAAACCTTTTCAACAATTGGTCACAAAAGGACTTTGGATTAGCCGCAAAGTGGTTAATCGAGAGTTTACTGTATATCGTTTAAGTTAAAAATTGGCAAACGAATTAAAACTAAACAAAATTGGACTTACGCACACGCATTCTGCAAAAAAAAAAAATCTCAAAACATCCATTTTTGACGAAAAAGAAAATACTCAATCAATGACATTTTCTCGGAAACACTAAATGCTTATTTTCATGATGATGAAATGCATATTCAAATTGAAATCTATTCGACAACCACAGAGCATTATCAAAATGTTTGTAATCTTTAATTGTTTTCAAAACGACCAATAGTTAGTCATTAAATGACTGCCCATTTAAAAAGTATTTTCGCGAATTAATGAATTTCTGCTCTAAGCTGATTATATGTTCGGTTAAAATTGACGATCTAAAGAGTCTTTTTCACTAAGGTCATTCGTAAAAAACAGCATGTTATCAATGCTCCGCTTAAATTTCTTGTCAAAACCGCCTGACAATTCAAAAATAGTTTGATTTGCTCGTATTGTTAATTCGCGTATCAGATCAAAATTGCCATTCACTAAACTCCGTAATTTAAATGTCTGGGAGGAACCGAACTTGATTATTTCCGCCGTTGGGAGATCCATTTAGTCATTCGGAATTCTCCACCCATGACGTCACCTGCTCATGCTTTGTGCATGCGTTATGTGGGCGGCGCACAACTACGGTCAGATGCCTTTTAAACTAATTGATCCCCACACTTTCGTCTGACAAAAGTAAATGAAATTTATTCAAAGCTGTTGTTATTTATCGTGCGTGTTTGAAAACGAATATCTCGTTAACAGAGGGAAAGCCCCTTCCCCTATTTGACGGGTAACAAAGAAATACAATTTTATCAAAAGAAATTGGCTTTGTAGAATTTTTCGAAAGATAGAAACTACTGCAAAATATAATCTATTTTCGAATTACCGAAGAGTGTGTTTTGAAAAATATTCGAATATTTTATATCTTGTCCTTCTAATTATGAGAAATTATTTCTTGTCAACATGCACTGAAATTGGGAAAAAAAAAAAACTTTTTCTTCTACAGTAGAATTGAACCGAATTTATTTTAAATTGTTGCATTGTGGAACCACGCGCATACATCAGAGAGCAGCCTCTCTTTTCAAAGCATTTGATTTTCGGCCCTTCAAGCACGGATTCAGAAAATATTTATTTCAGATGACTCAGTCTTCTCTCCTGGTTCCTCAAATCCCGTAGTATGGAATGAGTATTACGTTTAATAATATTTCGATAGTATTCGAATTTTTGTCAAATTCAGTCGTAATTTTTACCTGTTGTGGACAAAACTTCGGGTTTCTGTGATATAACTAGATTCAGATTTTGTTTTTGATGGCTTTTGGAAGGATTCGGGCTCTTCCACTCAAAACAACTCCTCCATTGATGAGTTCATTTTACATATGCTAATGCAAAAAGAGCGAAACACGCAGATTTAAAATTATCTTTTATTACAATCGCAAAAAGAGAAAGCTATTTGTGTCTGATATAACCTGCTGGAACTAGTTACATCATATAAAATCGGTTTCGAAACTCATAAGGTAGTTGAATTAACGTCACACTGGTGGTTAACATAACGGGCTATTAATGACTTTTCGAGATCAATAACGAATGGAAAGATCCGAGGAAAACATCACGTAATTTTGATCTCCGGTCAGAAGACGAGGTACACGCCTGAGCTGGTACTCCACTCTCCAAACTTCCACACCACGCCAACGTGAAAATATTTTATGCCGCCACAGATTTAACCTCTACCAGCCCCCCCCCCCCATACCCGACGGTATTTGTGTGGGTCGAGTTTCGAACTCGCAGCACCCCTCTTGTAGCCAGTCGGATACTCTTCCTAACGGCCAACCGCGACCCATTAAAAAACAGAAGGTAAAATATACGATTAAATGCTTTAGCAGTCTGGAAACAGTCAAAAATTTACTAAATATATTATTATAATTTTATAGCTTTTGGGGAAACAAAAAACTGAAAGATTGGATTATCGAAATTATTTTCTGAATACATACTTGATGAAGGGCTTTCTTTTATAAATACAAATATTTTTGGTACGGGGCTTGTTCATGGGTTGCTAATTCCTGAGAAAAGGCATGGAACTTCTGTCAAGAACTGAAACATTTTACTTTTGAATTCATAAGCAAATTCAATGTAACGCAATGTAATATCAATCCAGTGAATGCCTTTTAGTTACTAACCTTAAATTGTACCCCCTAGTAGAACAAATTATTTGAATAACTCTTCTAATCTTTATATAATATGTATGTTTTACAGGGTTGAAGGCCTTTGACAAATGTTTTCCAGAATGTACTTGAACAACTTTGAACAAAATGTGTTATTTAAAAAATAACTCATGCAATGAATAAGTGTGGCAAATTGCAATACCGCGAAATCTATAAGGTTATTTTTAGTAAAAAGTTCAAAAGTATAATAACGACTATAAGAAATGCATTGCGATAAAAAAAATTCACGTTTATCAAATTTGAACTAAATGCAAATTATTTTTACTGGACAAAATTTCAATAAACTTTGTTATTGTTTTGTGCAAGACTGGGAGTTGGAAGTAATCTACGAACTCTCAAATTCAGAAAAATATCATCGATTCTTAAAAATGTAATTTGTCAAAGCTTGAGTAGATAATAATGTTTGTCTTTATTGCTCGCGGAAATAACGGGAGAGGAAAGTAATTTCGTTTTCTCCATAAATTTAATAAACTTTAAACGCCTTTTTAAAATTTTACAATGCTATATCGATTTTACTCCCGCAATGAAATATTTTTATCATGTGTTAGCAAAGTTTGCCGACCCGAAATTCTCATGTATTCCAGTTTTATCTATGCAGCTGTTTTATTCGCCTATTTTGTGCGAATCATAACTTAATATGTTGATGTGTCTTGCTAATATTTCGAAGCACAATAGATACTTACAACTATGCTTTAGTTGTTTTTAATCGTAGTCTTTCAACGCATTACAATGCAGTAAAAATGAGAAAATGAGCTTAACTAGGGAAAGGCACTAGAATAAAAAAAGATAGTTTTGAGATACATGTGTACACTTTTTATCGACAATCATAGAGTAAGCACGGGTGTGCACAAGCAACCCCTCCCCCCCAAAAAAAAAAAAAAATCACGTACACAAAGTAAAACGTGATAACTAATATTAACTTCAACTAACAAAAGAAAAAGAAACAGTTGTAAAGATTATTTTTTTTTTCATTTTTCAAATTTGTTTTTACAACTACTAAAAGTGTTATATCTGTTATTTTTGGGGGATGTACATTCAACTGAAAAATTATCTTAGAAAGGCACAAAAATCCTGCTAGTGGGATGGGTTATACTTTTGAGCTTTTTATTAAAAAATAACTTTTAGATTTCGCAGTATTGAAATTAGATTCCGCATTTACTTACTGCAGGAGTTATTTTTAAAATGACACATTTTGTTCAAAGTTGTTCAAGTGCATTCTGGAACACATTTTTCAAAGGCTCTGAACCTCCTGTACAACTTATAGAAGAGTCATTCAAATCATTTGTTCTACTAGGAGTACTATTTAAGGGTCATAACTAAAAGGCGTTCAATGGATTGATATTACATTGATCATTGCATTTTTTTTCTGCCACATGAAGATAAACTTTCTCCGGTGGACCATCCCTATATGAAATGTTTAACACACTTCTATGCTGACGGCATTTTATCTATGGGCTTAAAATTTTGTGAAGCTATATTTTGAAATACATACTATTGAGAAATAGCTCGTCTCTTTCTTTCTAGATTGGAAAACAAAATTTAAGAATATTATTCCTGTACATTAGGAATTTACAATTCAAGTTAGTTTCATACGCTAACATCTAAAATAATTTATAACCCAGGGGTAAATCAGTCAATCAAATGTGAACTGTCCGTTATTCATTGTTTTGGATTATTTTAAATATCGTTAGTAAATTAACAATTTTATTGGCGATAAGGATTATGGGTTAAACCTCTAATAATGGGTTAATTTAATAGAACCCCTCTAAACGTCACTGGATTTCTGAGTAGAAAAGTATTGATTTTTCCCTATAACACACAGAGACTAAATAACCACTCATATTGATTGAAAGAATCGCAGGACAGATTCCATTAGTCAAGCAGATCAAAACTGATTAAGTCATGCAAAGATTGCAGGTAGCAGAAAAGATATTAGCATGTGAACCCTCTCAGAGGGTTAAAATAAAGCCATCTTCCAGGGATGTTAGCGAGTAATTCCTGCAGGTGTGTTGATTGCACGTGGCAGAATAGCGCCAGAGTGAAACAATTAAGTGGAGGGAGACTTGTGCACCTTTTCTACACCACTGCTATATATAACTCTTGTTTTGTTATTTTGGACTTGGTGATTTTCCCTTGTAAACTGTGATGCAATCAAAGTTTTTATGCCGCACTGTTAAACCTGAGCTAACCATTTATATCTGTCCATATATCGATAAGCAGAATTTCTGATATGTGGCGTTAATTATCGTGCGTTAGATAAAATTCTTTTGTTGAAAAAATGATGTAATTTGGATATTTTTACAAATAGATGTGTTCACAGGCTATTTCTTAAAAATTACATTTCTAATCTTGGTCCTGTGATCCAGACCGGCTGTACTGATCTGTCGGAAGTGCCCTGTAAACCAGTCATACCTCGACGGGTAATTAACATCGATTGGAAAATAAAGTATTCTATGAGAGGGATTTTCTGTGTAAACAAACAAATCAAACGATCTACGATTTTATTTCTGCTATCCAAATACTGTCATTACGCATACCGCGATCATTTCAAAATAATATTCATCGCCGTTTTGGCAACGGTTGTAGGTCAATCTGATTGGTGTTGACCGATCAACAAATACCAGTTCGGATTTCATTCTGTGTAATTTTTATTGGCGAAGCACTGAAGGTAGGCAGTGAAATTATGATGCAACTGCAGCAACCAAACGAGCTATTGGCTTTGGCGACGATCCTAGATAGATCCAGAAGGGATCCCAGACGTCAATAGCATACTATCTTTTCCTTCCTATCATATTTACTTTGTTTGCCTGACTCTGTATACGCGAATGAGACGAACAGCTCACTGAATGAACAATGGAACTTAATTAGTGCACAGCGCAGAAGCTGTCGTAAACTCTGCTATCTTGATGGTTTGGCCTTAAGACAGAACTGTAAATGATGTATTTACAATGTCTTTAGTGGTGGTGTTTTGAAAAGACGCGATGCGTTTGCAGCACGTGGCATAAAAATGGGATGAATTCATAATTGTTAGTATATTTCCGTTACTAATACGTGTATGAGACATGCTACCTTTTTGCGACGCAAAACCACCTCTTAACTGCCAGTTGAGCAAGCATTATTTTTTGTCACTTTACCATTTTTATTTTCTCAAGCGGTTTAGGAGGGTCGCGGTTACCAAGTTGGTGGATTCATACGTGGATTGGCTGCTGGAGATTGGCGATGTTTAAACTCAATCCAACCAAAACCCGTCGTGTACATGGGGACTGGTGCACGTTAAATCAGTCGTGGTTTCATGTCCTCGCGATTTTGTGGATGTGGAATGCCAGTTCAGGTGTTGAGCTCGTCATCTGACCATCATCATGACGAGGGGTCGTCCTCGAATTTTTCCCTTCAGAATTGATCCTGGACCGTCGCCGATGGTCTATTGTGTTGATTCAGTGGGAGGTTAACTACCCATCTTTGTACAGAAACTTAGTTAATAAGAAAGCGACGATGGTAAAAGTGCGAATTTGGCATATTCGAGACTTATCAGTGCACGTATTTGGCTTTCAAATGGATATTTGTTTGATTTTTATCACGAATATGCCTTTTTCGTCACAACATAAAGAAAGGTCGTATGAAATCGTTATATTGTAGCACCGAAACAATTTATCCGATGCTTTATAGCAGTGCTCCCCAACCTTTTTATCGCAGCGGACCGCATCAACGTTTGATAATTTTAACACGGCCCGCTGAGGGGGGTGGGACGTTTATTGTTTATATTTTAGATTGTTTTGATGTAATAATTTTAATTTAATTGTATTTAAACATGCCTTCTCTCTCAAAATAAAATACAGTTACACCAAAAAATGAATATAAAATGATTTAACATTTTAACTCACTAGAACGCTCAATCAATGGGAACCCTGAGTTTGTTTCTTTGCTACGAAATGGTTTCATCTGGGGGTAATAGGAGACAATGACACCCGAAGTGTGTTTTCTCAGGTCCAGTTTATTCCGTTGTTTTATTTTGGTTGCTGTCACTGCAGAAAACCCCGCTTTACACAGATAGGTTGTCGGAAATGACAATAGGAATTTAAGTGATGTGGTGGCAATCTCAGAGTATTCCGCCATGACTTTAATCCAGAACACCGGCAAAGTTGTCGTCTCGAACGCAGTTTTAAGGCCGCCTTCATTTGCAATCAATCTCCAGCAGTTGATCTTCTTCTTGCACAGACATGCTAGATTCGCCTGATTTGTTGACAAATGGGTCGCGGATCCATTCCTTACAAGTTCGTGGGTCTTTTGTGGTTGGGAAGTAGCGCTCGAACTAGTTTAAACGCAAATACAGGTGATCGTGCACCAACTGGGAGAATGAATGTTTAGGCTCAGTCTCGCCTAAAATACCCACTAATGTCTGAAACATGTCCAAAATGCCTCTGTTCACGCGCCGTCCCCACAACTTAGGTTTGGCTTTAAATGCAGCTACTTTGTCTGCCAACTTTAAAACAATTGTCACATTTGTAAAAATTGGAAAACAGAGACATACTGAATTCAGAAATCATAATTGAAGCTCTAGAAAAAGAACAAATTTCAAGTTCTGATTTACCGCCTTCTAATTTGAGTGGTCATTTTATAGATAAGAACCGCACAAACCCGAGAGAAATACACCATAGTAAATAAAATGGAAGTAATTTAATGTTCCTTCGGCGGCCCGGTACCATTTGATCCACGGACCGGTACCGGTCCGCGGCCCGGGGGTTGGGGACCACTGCTTTATAGTATCTGTAAAAAGGTGTGCATATCTGAAATTTTTTTGTAACCATTTCCGCACAAAGCCGGCTACGAAATCGCCGATTAGCCACCGGATGTATCTTGCCCTATGCAACAACAAGATAACGACATGAAAATTAATTTTTTTTTTCTCGTTCTATACTTTAATATAGTACCCACGAAAAGAAAAACGTAAGTTTTAAGTAAACGTTTTTTGGAAATATGAGAGGGATTTTAATCATAAACAAACAAACCAAACTGCCTGCGAAGATTTTACTTCTGCTGTCTACAGGCTCTGGCATGATTACCATGACCATTTATTTTTTCCCTCAAAACGGGACATCTATTAATTTTTACGGGACATCTATAATTTAATTAACTAGGGGGCTCCGCCCCCTGCTCGCTTTTACAATGTGAATTCCAAAATTCTTGACACCTAAAGTGATTATAAGTACTAAATTGAAACATTCAGTCCAATATCATCTCGTTTTCTCCTGTCAAAACAAGAGAAAAAGTCTTCCCGAATTTCTCCTATTAAAAAACCTTGACTGCAAAAACGATGGCAATAATTTTTTGGCATTGTTGCACTACCGCTTACAAAAAGATGAGGTCCGTCTGATTTTTTTTAAAGTTTTCGCACCTTTTTTCGAAATTGTTACCGTGGGTTGATAACTTTCTGTAAACGGTACACTTCGGCGTCTCGAAGCTGTGCTTGGGGACAGCCTACCTAAAAACGGGACGGTCACGTTCAAAACAGGACGTATGGTCACATTAGGCATGATACATATCGGGATTACCTTAAATCCAATTTATTGCAGTTACGTTGGGTTGGTGTGGAAGTCTAGAGAGTGGGGTGCCAGCTCAGGTGTTGCCTCGTCATCTTACCGTGGTTTAAAATTACGTGGTGTTGACCTCGGATCTTTACCTTAGGGGATTGATCCCGGACCGTCGTCAATAACTCGTTGTGTTGCTCTTGTTCGAAGTCAATTAAAAATTACCAATTTATTTCAGCTTTGGTGTTTTATTTAATTGGTGTCAACCAATCAACAATCATTTTTCTATTTGGAATTAATAGTTTGGAATTTTAAGACTAAGTACTGGCATCGTCATGTTCAAAATACTTTCAGAAGAGTATCACCTCAGGAACCTACATTTAGCTTGGCAATCGGATCTTTTCCTTAAGGGACTGATCCCGGACCGTCGTCAATAGCCCTTTGTGTTGCTCTAGTACGACGTTAACTAAAAAAAAAATTACCAAATTAGCTTGGCAAATGTTTCTCATAGAATTGCAACTCGAAAAATAATATTCACGTTTCCTTTTGTATTACATTGTTTAAATTTTGAATGTGTACATACCAGAGAACAAAAAAAATTTCCCGCAAATTTTTCGTAAAACTTAACTATTAAAAAAAATTTTCGTTGGTTGGTTGGTAGTTTAACTTTTCACAGAAGCAGCAAAACTGGCTATTGGTTACGGTTCCCGAAGGATACGATCATTTGCCGAATCATCGTAATTTTGTACCACAGTCAAATGACTGAGGTAGCACCTGAGCCCTTTTTCAAAAGGACAAAAGCTCTTTTCTATTTGTGGCACGCATCATGCATGGCCCTTTTACTCCAAGCTCATTTATTTGCAAACACGCGTTCCATAATGCCTCAGATAAGAAATCAAAAATGGCCTTGAATGGTGCGACTGAGGTGAATAGAACACTCAAAAAGATGAGGAACGGTTTTTTCTCCAACGTGGGGATAAGAAGACGAATCATTCTTTCAAGGCGTGATGTTTGTTCAGTTGTCTTAGCGACTGCCTGCATCACTCAGAACATCTTTTCTTTTGCTCTTTTATAGCCAAAAAGAACTCGAACGATTGTCTCAAGGTGAACGGCATTTTGCGATTGAACCGATTATCTAACAGGCATTGACTAATTGGTCTGCCGAATAAAAATTGAAACGGGACGGAAATGAAGTTTTTTGTAAATAAATATCCTGGTTTGGAATTAATAATTTTGACTCGAAATTGAGCTCAAATTTGAATTGAGAAAAAAAAAAAAATTTTTTTTAACTAACCAGTCTATGAAATGTAAAAAGACAAACGTTTTTTATTCATCGAAAGTTCTTAAAAGTATCAAATATGTGAAGAGCAGAAATTTGCATCTTGTTCATTCCATTTTCATTTTATTATTTTCGTTATAAATTTTCACGTTCTTTTTTTTATACGTAATTTCGGTATTTTGTTACATTTTTTTCCAACGCAAATAAGCCAACCAACCGGTATAGTGGTTAAGGTGTTAGCCTCTAGATCGGAAGGTTCCTGGTTCGAATCCGGGCATGGATGTTTGTAAACGTATGGTGTAGAGGCGGCTGGTGCACCTTAAATCTGTCGTAGCCGAAAGTCCTCACGTTGGGTTGGCGTGGAAGTTTGGAGAGTGGGGTGCCAGCTCAGGTGTTGCTTCGTCATCTGACCGTGGTTCAAAATTACGAGGTGTTGTCCTCGAATCTTTCCCTTAAGGGACTGATTCCGGACCGTCGTCAATAGCCCGTTGTTGCTCTAGTACGACGTTAACTAGAATTACAAAATTACCAACGCAAATAAATTTATGACTGTTTTGCGAACATCTTATCTTATTTAAAAACGAAACGTTCTTTTAGAAAGTTACAGAAAACGGGTTTTAAATTTACTTTACCCTTTTTCTTTAAAGGACTCGTGTAAAAATTATTTTTTAACAAAACTGCGAAAGAAAAAAATAATCAATTACGTATTGAATACTTATTTCTCTCAGCACAAAAAAAGCAGCTGGTAGTTTTGAAACAGTCAGATGACGAGGTAAACACCTGAGCTGGCACCCCACTCTCCAAATTTCAACTACACGCTAACTTGAAGACATTAAGAGGCCATAACATATTTAACGTTCACCATACCAAGTACGACTTCCTTTGGTTGAACCTAGTCTCGAACTGACAACCCTCCGGATGCTAATCCGTTGCATTTCCAACTGGGCTTCTGCCGCCCCTGTTATTTTTAAACGACTGCAAAAAATGAAGTAATAGTCCGCTTACCGTACTTTAATTTCTCACGCGATGAGTGCAAATAAAAATGCAAATGCAAATTAAAACTACCATCGTTTAATTTCTATGGAGCTGCCTTTCTTTATAGCAACACTTTAAAAAAAACTGTTTTAACATTTTCAATAACTCCCACTAGAATGGTGGGCCGCGGTATTCCTGTTGTAAGAGTAACGGTTTAGCAACCGGAGAGTTACGAGTTCGAATTCAACAACAGACATTAGTGCACAAACGAGTGTGGTGCACGTAAAATCTGTCGTGGCCTCAAATGTCCTCACGTTGGTTAGTGTGGAAGTTTGGATAGTAGGGTGCCAGCTCAGGTGTGACCTCGTCACCTAATCGTGGTTCAAAATAACGTGTTGTCCTCGGATCTTTAACTTCGGGTTGATTCCGGACCGTTGTCAATAGCCCGTTGTGTTGATCCAGTGCGACGTCATTAAAATACCTAACTACCCGCGGCCATTTTTTAATAAATGAATATGAATCCCTACCCATTAGAATTAAATTTATCAACATTTAAAATGTGACATCCGAGATTTATATTTTTTATTAAAAATGATACAGTATACGTATAATTTTTTATTTGATACATTACTTTGAGTGGGAAATATTCTCAATACATTTTATATAATTTATAAGTTTTGTACTTTGATCGCACGTGGAGTTTCACACTATCACTACTTTTTTGTAATCAGTTTCAAGAAGGGTTTTTGTGTTGTCTATTTGTCAGAATTTCTTTTTGTACTTTTTGGATAGTATATTTTGTTATTATCCTGTAGAGACAACAATGGAAAGAATAAATATGATTTTAAAGGTTTTACAATCTATTTTTGGCTTCCATTTAAATGGAGCAGCTTGATGTAAACATCGAATGGAGCAATAAATTCATTAATAGTGAAAAACGTCTCTTTGAACAAGCACTCTTTATTGCAATTCGCAAGACATTCTTTTTAAAATAATTTTAAAAGTTTAAACTTTTTTTTAATTTATACTACGGCCGGTACAGCAGCTGTACCATGATCGCGCCAAGAAGGAATTTAGACAACGGCCAGTACATCAGTTGTTCCTTGAAAGTTATACGAATCGCGCCAAGAAAGAATTTAGACTACGGCCAGTACAGCAGTTGTACCTTGAAATTTATAAGAATCGCGCTTGTTATATATAATAAGCTGTAGTCAATAGGTTAAGCAAATCAAGCTGATGTAAATCTCATATTTATCGTTACAGAGGATACAAATTGCATTCATACACCTGCCACTATACATAATGATATCAAAATGAAAACAGATTTGTGAAAAATCCAATAATCAATTTAGTGAATTGTTGTTGTAGTTTTACATTAACCCGCCAGGTGGTTGTGTCAAAGAGGTGTCTCGTCAATAACAAAACTGACCAGGTCTTAATGGGTGGAGATATTTTGTCATTGGAAGAGAAAACTGAAAATATCTTGATTTCGACATCGTCAATATCTTGATGACGACTTTTGATCAACTTTGGTTTACTTTCAACAAACTTTGAATACCAACTTTGTTATATATATCGTTATTAACAAAGTTGGTCTTATCTTGATGGACGAGATACCTCCTAAAAACCACTAGGAAGATCATTATTTGGTCCCCTTTGAACTCATTCCTCTTTCCCGTTTCAGCTATTTTTTCTTCAATGCATACAAAACGAAGATGAGTCAAATGCTGCACACGGTGCCAAACATTAACCTCCTGAAGGACGAAGACATACCGCCTCACCTGCGAGAACTGGCCATCTTAACTGGCTACCGCTCACCCTCCAGCTCCGTTAAGGAATGCGCCTTGAGCGTCTTCATTGCCACCAATGAAACGCTCAACTTCTGGACTCACTTCATTCCGACATTCTATTTCGTGTACCAATTAATAAGCTTTTGGGACATTTTCAAAATAGTTAACGATCCCTACTATTGGCCATTTGCTGTGTACATGTTCACGATATGTCTGTATCCTCTCGTCAGTGCCTTGGCTCACACCTTCTGCAGTGTGTCCGACATGGCACGGCACATTTGGTTCTTCCTGGACTACGGGTTCCTGAGCCTGTATGCCTTCGGAGCCGGCTTGTTCATTAAGGCGTACGCCTTTCCCTTGGAGCTGCAAGACTCTTACATTGGCATATACTTTGTAGAGATTCTAGTGCTTCTGACCATTGCCTGCTCCGTGTCTGCCTGCTACTCTAGGTTTTTGGACAGTCTGTTTTGGATCAAGGTCTTCAGGCTGGGGGCGTTCGCACTGCCGTGGGTTTGGGATAACATTCCGGTCATCTATAGGGTATCCCAAAGCAAGGATTTGGAGGCAGCGGCGGGGGAGCACTACTACCTGCAGTTCTTTTTCTCATTTTGCATTGGATTTTTCTATTCTTCCCATTTACCCGAGTGCTTGGCTCCCGGTAAGTTCGATTTTGTTGGCAACAGCCACCAGCTGCTTCATATTAGCGGAATTATGGCAACCCATCATCAGATGAGTGGAGTCATCATGGACATGAATAGTAGACGACACCTGTTGCAGGAGCAGTATCCGTTCCCAGAGTACTGGTCTCTGTACGTGTTTCCCTTAGTACTTTTCAGCATATGTTCGACAATTGTCATTTTTATACTTTGGGCTCAACACTATGAAAATAATCGCCAAGATTTAAAAAGAGAAAATTGACATTTTTGTGTAAGATTAAATCAATTTTAAATGAAATTATTTGCGATTTTTGTATATAGTTGGATGAGATTTTTCTAATGGAAAACAATTTTTAAAGTGCTTGTTACTGAAAACCTACTTTTTCAAAGTTGACATATAAATATTTTGCTGCTGCATACATATTGTTTGTAATATTTAATAATGTACTGCCTCATTTTTGTTGTAACCCTTTTATAAAACTACTATAATTAAAACACTGTACTAGGTTATACCATGTGTACAAATGTTTATATAAGATATTTACTGAAATACAAACACAAACTTTTCGACCGACTTTTTACTAGATATTAAACAAAATTTAACTACCAAACATGATTTATTACAATTTTTGCTAACTGAAGTATAACTTTTGAGCCACAATGAACTATGCACTAGTTGATGGTAATGTTAATTTTAGTTAACGTCGTACTAGAGCAACACAACAGGCTATTGACGACAATGCACTAGTTGAAACTGAAACACTTTAAATATTCAAGCGTCACAATATTTTCTGCCACATCATTTTCGACGTTTGAAATTGAATAGTATAATCTATAAATGAAGTTATTTATGCTGAAGAAATTAAATACAATCCAGGTTTCCATTATTACATAAATGATAGGGTTTAGTATAGGAAAATTGGTTATCACTAGTAAATGACATTTTGTACCTATATATTAAGGAGAATAAAATACCGGTGCTCTTTTTGTAAATATATATCTCGGTAAAATACTATATACAGAGATTATAGTTTGTTACTAAATCTCAAGTTATAGTATGTGATTTATTGATGCACAGTGCAAATTTTATAGTTTATGTTTGTTTTAAAAAGAATTTTTATGTATATTTCACAATGCTCATACATGTATATTGTACACAACTACATTTAAACTTCGCTTTGTTATTTGTATTGTAATACAAAGATATATAAAAATTATATTTCATTTTAATTGTTTTCTACATAAACTGCAGTTACTTTTTTACCAGTCAAATTATACCAACATAAGAAAGTAATACTTTTCCTTACACCTAAACTACCTCATTGACTAACAGCTGCAGTTGAAATTTATGTTTTATACATGAATAATTAAATTTGAATTCAACAATTACATGTAGTTGGGGAAATACATCTCCAATAGTCAACATTGGAAAGCTGAATATTCCTATTCAGAGAATAAGGCTCTTTTTTTTGTTTATGTATGAAAGAAAACATAAAATACAAATATACAAAACACTTTGCATGCTATTTATGGTTTAATTTTCATCCTTAATACCCCCTTGTATATATAACTGAGCTTCCTTAATATGAAGAGACACATTTAGTTTTATCTTTATAGAAAAAGTATTTTACTCTTGGAATTCCAGATATGAAAATCATGCTGTTTGCATAACTACATAGGCATTTAATATAGAAAAAAAAATTTAACATGTTTGAAGGCTTTTATCTCAAATATTTCAACCTCTATTACATGGACAATTAAAAAATACTTTTCCTTACATTATAAAATGCATCTATTGGACCTATTAATATTCACTATTAACTTTAAAAAATCTTAATTTAACTGTAAGTTTTCATAAAAATTTAACTTATCTTATTGCATTTAAAATTTTTTGACCAAAAGATATATTTAAATGAACAGTGGCTGGTTTTCAAACTACTGATTTAACAAAACTAATGTGTGTGAACTATACTCTTTGTTTCTTGACAAAAGAAAACAAAACCTGTTATTCTATCATTCGTTGTTTGGATCCTTAAATTACCATCCACTATACTCATAAAACTGTTGTATTATTTTATATTTATAATGATCACATGAGCATTGATAACCTGCTTCTAGGACACCTTTATATTTGTTACTGTACAGGAAAATGTTTTTCGATTTTTATCCTGTTTTGTATTTAATTGCTGTGATAAAAATAAAGTTGTTTGTTTTCATGCATTTATTAAGCTCATTTTGGATTCAGATCAATTCAACCCAAAGGATCACTTACTGAGTGCAAAGTTTAACAAGCTAATCTCAACATAGCTATTTCCTCGCGATTTTGTAATCATAATTCATTTTGAAACAAGATGCATGTATGGACTAACTAACATTAAAGCCCTCTAACCTAGACATTATGGCATTTTGTGACTTAAAACATACCCCATCATTTCTTGTCAATAAATCTAGGGAAACAAAATTTTTTTTAAAAATAATTTATTCATTTAGCTCTTGGTTTTTAAGCTTTTTAAACTAAGGAAACAGGAAATTTTGCTGTTATATTGAAACAAGTTCAAATATTTATTCATAAAACATTTTTATAATGAAGAATCCACGGTTCCCACTCTATTTAAGAAGTAAAATTCCCTGACTTTTCCAGACAAAATTTTACAAAATTCCAGTCATACTTAAGCAATTGATGACATTTTAAAGGTGAAAAATAAGAAATAATTTAGCATTCAATAGCCAATAATAAAAACCAAAATTCGAGAATACATTGTAAAAATTAATACACAAAGCACAAGTAATTATGCATTAAAGTAACTTATTCAAATAATTCAACATATTTTACTTAAATCAATTTGTGATTTACTGTATCATAAGCATGAAATTCTTCAATTTAAGCCAGTTGACGAAGCAAAATTCTTACCCATTAAATATTAGCTGTTTCTTTTAAAATCGGTTGAAAAGTT
This sequence comes from Metellina segmentata, assembly GCA_947359465.1. Classification (NCBI taxonomy): domain Eukaryota; kingdom Metazoa; phylum Arthropoda; class Arachnida; order Araneae; family Tetragnathidae; genus Metellina; species Metellina segmentata. Next base: position 91,734,237 of record OX375879.1, read on the forward strand.
CAATTAATAAAATAAAGTAATATGAATCTTATTGGCTAATCTTCTCCAAAGCGTCTGAGAAATCATGATCATTGAGGCAATTTTCCAGGTTTTGGACAAAATTTTGTAATTTTTGGAAAAAATTATATTCCTTTACAGTTCCAGGTTTTCCCTGAAAATCATTGCTTGCCATCAAAAAACTTCACAATTGGTTTTGCAGTTTTGGCTAACATCAGTGAAATCAGCTACCTAAAATAACAGAACAAAGTTCCCACTCTTTAAGCAAAAGAAAAATGAGTGCATTTTTAAGGCTATGTTTCCAATATATATTGAAGTAGATAAACCTGTAAGTGCACAAGTCAAGAAACTTTCACATGCTATGTTTGCGTCTTGTGGACCTAGTTTTAAAAATATCAATTTTTAGCCAATAGTAAATACTATTTCATTGATTTTTGATGACAATAGTCCTGAGGTTTTTAATGCAGGTGAAATAAAATATGCAGTGTTCTTGCAAAAATTAAGACTTTTCAAAATGGTTTCTAAAATCTGACTATGTTAAAAAGTCAATTTTTGACCAAAATTTCGAATTTTTTAAAATTTAATATTTTTAAAATAGGAATTCTTCTTTGTCCAAAACTGTTTTTGTTTTGTCTAACAGAAACAGAAGCTGAGATATTTCAATTTGAATAAACCTTGATGCAAACTTTTCAAACCAGAAGTGGTGTTTGTGTGCCGGAAGTTGGTTCAGGTTTGTTTCCCGCAGGATTTTAAATAGTTAAATTGCAGTTTATGATTTCTAGTCGTATTGTTCCAGCCAACATTTATTTTCAATCATTTTCCAAGTTTATGACAAAATTGCGTAATGTTCCCTGACTTTTTTGAACAAATTAAATTTTCTGACAATTCTAGGTTTTAGCTGAGGGAACCCTGTTGATTACAATACAAACTTATCAACATGGTTAAATTTTTCCAAGTGGAATTATAGTCCCTACCAAATGTGATGATACAGAAAAAGGTATGGCTTCATTAGGTTTTTATTAAGAAAACTCCAGATAGCAGGGCAGCCAAACACTAAGCACTTGTGAAATCAGGGTTGATAAAGTCATGATTGAAAAAACCCTGGATGCCTTTATATCAAACAGGTATTTTTTTAATATTTAATCATCATAATATAACTGGAGTGTTATGATTTTGAATTAGGTGCCCCTATAACTTAAACTTGTTGGACATGAGACAATGTAAATCAGCATAGCTTCTAGACAGTATTGATTTTTGTTAAACATTAATACATGATGGTTTAGAAAATATAGCAGAGCAAATGTTTGAAAAATAAAAATAATCATAATTATTCTTGGGCTTTGTTACTGCATTTGTTCTTTCACTTAAATTCTATTTTATGATAAAAACCAACGACCCTTAATGAAAAAAAAGGTGATTTTCTTTTAAATTCTATAAATCAGAACTAATGGGGAATTTAATTTCTGCCTTTCTGTTACCCTGGTGGCTTTGTTTTTTACAAACAATATATGGAAAATAAGTTTTCCCATTCCAAAGGATATTTTTTGGAAAGAAAGGAAACCAAAAAAACTATCTTTTGAAATAGATCAGTTAACATCTATCCAAAAGAAAGTGTGTGCAAGGCCCAAGACCCCAAACATAAAGGATAAATATTACAAGTAATATGATTAAACAAATATGCAGACCCCTTCCAACATGACACATTTTACAAATATACCAATATGTGTAAATAAAATAGTCTTGAAACACTTATAAATGAAGCATGTGGTGTTTTATTCAGGCCCCCAATAATTTTCCCAAGTTGCCACATCATCCCAATCAATTTAGTGTCAAACTTAGAGCAGCTTTGATGCATTTGGGAGCAGATTAAAATTAACGTTTTGATAAAAATAAAGCAACACAACCAAAATTAAATATACTGCACAAAAATATAAATGTATAGATCATAAATTCATCACTAAAAGAGTTTCCACCTTTAATTCAATACTGAATAATTTCCCATTCCAGAAATTTGGAAAGTTAGTATGTTTAAAATCTAATTAGAAAAAATGTAGAGGATGGAATCATTTACAACTCTCAAATACCATTCATTTTGCTGGCCTTCTGAGTCTACCTTGTATAAGAACATCTTATAACTTAAAAGAAACATGAAATGATTGGTTGGAACATACTAACTCCTAATTCCTGAGCATCTGAATGCCTGAACTAACACAATTTCTCTCCCTTCCAGTTTATGTCAAAATTAAGTCTTCAAAGACCTTGAACACACATTTTTTAGAATTATGAAAAAAACCGAGTATTTATGGTAAAGTTGAAGGGAAACTTTTGAAATCCAAAAATAATTCAATGTAGTTTCTAAAACAATGTATATAAAAATAAGACTGAAAGTATATTATTCTCAAGACATTTCAATTTTGGCAAAATTGTCAAGTGTTACTTCTTAAACAGATAGCAAGGTTTTAAACCTTTATACCACAGCTGGTACAGCAATTCTTTACCTTGATCGCGCCAAGAAGGAATATAGATTACGGCCAGTACAGCAGTTGAAGAAACAAAGTTACAAGAACCACGCCAAGAAAGAATCGCACCAGTTGTATCTATACCCATAGTCAAAAGATTAAAGGATCCACCAAAAGTTGTATTGCAATTAGATTTAATGGTAAAAAGTATTAACATTTCCACTATAGCAATATAATTGCACCAAACAAGTCTGAAGTTGCTGTTATCGGCTCCTCATTGTATGACTGCAGTACTCAATTGGGCAATGTTTCAATGACAAAATGACGCCAAATGTTTGAAAGTTATCACCAATTACCTTTTCACATTCTTGGCACTAATTTATGCAACATCTTAGAATTTTTTAAGTAATATAAGTGCGTAAATGAATGTTTTTTCATGTTTTTAAAAGGAACACGATACCAATAGAAATACGAGTTTCAAATAATTAAAATTTATTAACTTTATTTGAATGTGAGGTTGAATTTTCCAAATGAGGAAATTCCCAAGATAAAAAAATTGCTTACAGTTGAATTAATTATTCAATGATAGTTGGTACTTTGATCCCATATAGTGTAAAGATGTACTTGGATGCTACAAACTCTTTTTGGAAGATGTCTTAAAACCACCACAGAAATGGAAACAAAATACTACTACCATTCTTGTCTCAGGATCATCAAAAAATTATTAGGAACAGTTACGAAGAAGCATTTGGCGTAGCTTGGCGCAAGTTGCATTAAATTATACGAGTACACTGATATCTTATTGAAATGATCATGGTTACAAGTACCAAAACTTTTCAACACCATTGCTGTGCAGGTCCAAGTTAAAAAGTGTATTTTCCCCTGATGAATGCAAAAAGGTCAATTCGTGATGGTGACAAGAATTCATGCTGTTTGCTAAAAAGAGATAACCTTTTTACCGTTAAACTTCGTAGATTTTTTATTATTTTTATTTGTAAATTTTTTTTAATAGATTTTGTTTAAAAAGACATACTTAGTTGCCAAAGTTTAAAGTAGAAGAAAAAAGTTGACTATGGCATCCCTGAGATGGCATTCAAATATTAATACTACGGTAATTTAGGGTATGTGTAAGTAAAAGGGCAGATCCAAGAATTTGATAAACAAAATCAAATGAAAATTCTACCAATGTAACACTCCCCTAACCTTACATCACTTCTAACGCCACCTTAGAGTTATGGAAATTCTTGATTTGTAGAAATATATTGGTCAAACCCTTGCACTCGAACAATGAACATGCATAGTTTCTTTAACTCCCCCCCCCAGAGATTAATATGTTTACCTTGTAATTGTTTCTTTTGTGGTGCTTCGTGACTTGAATGTAATATTTTGTCTCATTAAATATCAAAATCACCCCAATAATTAGTTATTTGAGTCATGTTGCGCTACACTAGAGTATTTCATGAAACAAAAGAAAATTGTTTCAGTTGTGTTTCATATTTGGAACAATGGTTAACATTAGAACACTGTCGGAGTGAATTATGATGGGATGCATTTTTCCCAGTAGTCTTTTAAGAGCATGATACTGAAGATAAAACTAAACACCAGGTAAAGAAAACAATGAATTTACTGAAAGTTCTATTAGTAAATACATACAACAAAGCAGCAATTATCATTAGTCAGACATGATAACGTGTATAGTACTTTGGGGGATATTTACAGAACATCATCCGGTGACTTCTTGTCTCTGGCTTCTGTCCACGCTTTAGCTATGGTTCTCTTCATGTCATCATCACCACCTTCATACATCTGTTTCATAAGTGACATCAAGCCAGCACCAGGGTCTTCGTCTTTATTATCCATTTTGGGAAGCCTGTAAGACAAGTCAAAATAAGTCAAATCGTACGAGATACGTGAATTTAACAGCTTTGGTTAACTGCAGATGCATACCAAACTGGTCTGAAATACTCTATTAGTAATTTTTCAAATAAACATTGATTTTTATTCCCAAGAACTTTTTTTAATCCCATGCCTGTCTCCAGACTTTCATTAGTTGGCAAGTCGGCCACAAGTCAATCAGCAGTCCAATAAATCTGAAGTGCTAAAATGTTTTAAAACCACTCACTACAGTATTTGCAATTGCTGTGCCTGGATTTTTTTGGGCAGTCTTTCAGTTGTTTTGTCCAGAACACATACAGGGCATAAAGCTGATCTCCATACTCCAATACAGTACAAAGTCCCAAATACAGACAGTTTCGCTGTAACCAGTGTTTTTTTTCTCTCACTTTTTTCTATCAACAATTTTTAAAGAACAAAGCGTTCAACCTGGACCAAATAGATGAAACAATGCAAAATGACGGACATGTTCAAAGTAAATACCACACAGAAAAATTATAAGATTTGCAAGTAAAATTTGTTACATTGTATAAGTTTTTTTCCCTTTAAAAAAATTATTCCTATTTATATTTGTGCTATTTTAATGTATTGCAAACGTGTTCCGGACATAAATAACGTACGGGGGTTAGAATAGGGTTTTTTTACAACAAAACTGCAAAAGATCAGGAAACATTCGAAATTCGGAATGTTCAGAGGATTCTGGACTTTGTACTGTAACAATAAGAGTATGTAGGCAGTCATGTCCGTTGAGAAGTCAAAAGCAAGTAACCAGCAACTATGGGCAAGGAACCTGGTGTTAAGTTTAGATAAACTGTTCTTTCCTCTCGGCATTTCTTTAAGATGGAAAATCTATTAGTCCAAAGACAAGCAAATAATGCTTTAGGTGTTATGTAGAGACAAGGGTCGGGGCCGTTGTGCACCAGCCTTAGTCAATCAGTCGGCTTATTCATTGCCGTATTGACTTGCTGTTGTGCATCATTCTATATGCTAAAATATTTATATATTTAAGTTGCTTGCATTTCACACAAATAAATAAAAGTGCATTAAAAGAAAATTGTTTGTAACTGATAAAAATCAAATTTAAAATAGACGGGACTTATAAGTCATAAATACTTTAAATGTTTAAGAACATTGAATATTATATTTCAAGGCATAATTGAATACACTGTTATTTTATTGTTCAATTTTAAAATTGCTTTAGCGATTTGGGATAACATGCTGCCTTTCAGCATGCTGAGAACTATAAACCCTGCATTGCTGTTTACCCCAGATCCGTACTAACCAGAAATCAAAGAATTTTCTGTACAAAAAGAGAAGAATGTTAAAAGTTGTTATCGTGATTCTGCTTTTAGAAATTTAGTATATAGTGAAAGATTACTTGAAAATGATTCTAAGCAAGCCATCTGATCCACACAGTGAAGTACTCAGAAATGTCCGACACACTTGAGATCAATTATTTGATGCTGTGAGGGGTTCTTAATCTGCATTTAACTATCATTTTATAGCAAATAGATCCACACACACAGATTTTGTAGATTTAACCTGTTCTTTATATTACTGTATGTGTTCAAACAATGGCATTTTCCATTTCAATACTACTTTTCATAGTAAAGTTTAATACTGTATACATCATAAGGTAAGCCTACAACATGATAAAGATGTTAGGCCACTAAGGTGAAGGATTTAAGTAACTTGAATGCAATGCTTGATCAAATTCATCGTATACATATTATAAGTACTGACTGCATATAGGATAACCTTTAAACAAGAGTAGCATTCGCAATTCAACAAACAGGGCTGTGCCACAGCCCAAGCACAGGAGAAATAGTAAAATGTCTCCTCTTGAACCCTATTTTAAAAGCAATTCTAGTAGCTCAAAACCAAAATGAATTACTTGAAATACAGTATGCCCTAAGTAAATGTGAAACGGATGTTGTGAAGATCTCAAAAAGAAAATTTAATTCGAAAAACTAAATATTATCTTGGTAAGGCACACATGACAATCTAGCAACCACTGATTCTGATGGGTTTTTCTTTATGGAAACCACAGCTAGGTGCCAAAGCTCCGAAATTGGTGTCCCTTGCAAAATTAAATACTATATCACTAAGGTGAAGGCACTTTAAGATTTAAGTAACTTGAATGCAATGCTTGATCCCATTCATCTTATACATATAAGTATTGACTGCATAAAAAATTTGAAACAAGAGTACCATTCACAATTCAGTAAACATGGATTGAAAGTTTTGTAGGAAAAGACAGACACAGAGCTGTGCCACAGCCAAAGCACATGAGAAATAGTAGCAAAATGTCTCATCTTAAACCCTATTTTAAAAGCAATTCTAGTAGCTCAAAACCAAAATGAATCACTTGAAATACAGTATGCCCTAATTAAGTAAGAAACAGACGTTGAAGATCTCAAAAAGAAAATTTAATTTGAAAAACTAAATATTTTCTTGATAAGGCACACATAACAATCTAGCAACCACCGATTCTGATGGGTTTTTCTTTATGGAAACCACGGTTAGATGCCAAAGCTCCGAAATTGGTGTCCCTTGTAAAATTTTTCCCAAAAGAAAAATTTGAAACATATTTTTTTCTGTCTACTATTAGTTTAAAAAAACTAAATTTTCATCAACCTTTGGTGAATTTTCAAGCAGTGGCAGCCTTGTATTTTTATGTAAAGATGAAGATTATGTGTTAAATTAAAACAGTAATGATATGAAGAATAGGAAAACTAATTACTCAGGAGAACTTATTGTGTTATGAGAAAATACTAAATTGACATTTTACACCCAAAACAGCCATAATACCCTCATACTCACTTAGAATCTTTAGCTTTCTTTTCAGCTTCAGTAACACATGCCCAATTTTGTGAAGAAGCTTTTTTTAAGTTTAAGAGGACCATATCTGTTTTAACCTATGGAAGAAAAGTCTTTTTATAACAGAATTCAAATTGTTATCAATGGCTCAATAAACAAAGAGAATAAATAATTTGATGCAGACAGCTTTATAATCCTCCGGTCAAGAAATAAATAAGGAATATTAAATTACTTTAAAATGGTGGTCTTTAAAAGAAAAGTTAATTATTATACAACTTTCATAAACATGTTTTGATACATAAAAAGTAATTTTTAAGCTTACTAATAAGTGGCAAGCTCAAACACAGCTTTGAAATTTCAGTTTGAAAACAGTCTGGAAAAATTTTCACACTACATGCAGAAGATATGAATTTTTTGTAATAAATGCACTTTTCTGATGAAGTTTGCTGCAAAAAACTTTCTTTCAAACTGTTACAATTGGTTTTGTACAAGTGTTTATGATAATAAGGCTCATTATTTTCCAAAGTTGCAGCGGTAGCTCAGTCAGTAGAGCGTCAGGCTCGCATCAGAAGGGTTGTGGGTTCTGTCCTCGGCGGAGCCTGCAATTCTGATGATTGCGAGATCGGCGCTTCAACCTGGCTAAAGACCGCCGTGTTCACTAATGGTGACTGGGGCACGTTAAATAGGTCGTGGTCACAAAATCCCCCATGTTCCCATACCAAATCAATACCTCTGGGGGTACCTGATCAGGGGGCTATCAGCCTCTGATTGGAATCTAAATTGCGATATGTGTGAGTAAATGGATGTATGAAAGGGATCTTCCTGTAAAATGGATGTGTCATGTATGTCGAGCTAAGTCGGACTTCCTCCCAATGGGGCTCAATAACATGGAAGGCGCACCCCCCTTGCCTCTTGCCGTCTTTGACGGGCCTGGCACTCCTCTGGTCTGCCAGTGTAGGTATAAGAAACATTTTCCAAAGTTAAGAAAAAGGTTTTTCTTCCAAATTTATTCTATGTTGCCGACATAAAAATGAACCAAAAGCATTGCCACCAAAGTATGTGTACATCAAAGCTTTACCAAGTAAAACTAGAGTCTTTTAGTAACTTAAGCCACAAAGATAGGTCATTTTTTAACAACCATATTGACAAGACAGACAATATCAAGTAATGGATATACAGACAAAGAATGTTTTACAAACACAGATGAGTGAACAAAGCCTCCAAAGTCACATTGAAAAACATTTGAATTACAGGAAATGTTTGTCTTCAAATGAAAAATTTCTTGAGAACAGCATGAACTTTGAAATACAAAGCATGGTTTAGAAACTAAAATATGAAAGCAGCTGATGATTGACATTTACCTTAAAGTAGCTATCGGCTGCTATTATAGGATGAAGTAGATGTTTTATTTCCAATTCACGACTAATTTTCTTTTCTTCGTCCAATATTTGTAGCTTAAAGGACCTAAAAAAGACAGGAATTGGTGAAAATTCACTGCTAACAGTCATAAAAGGAATAAAAACAGTTCAACACATATTTTTTCAAGAAATTCACCATTTAAAACTTTAGTCCAGTAATATAATAATAACAGAATTTACAACATATTCAAAAATTTAACATTTCTGCAGATAAAATATACCTACACAAGTCACCACTTTCAAGTGAATGAAAAAATAATGTTTAAAAATAATAATAAATATCAGATTTATTTGATTAAAATCAGATTAAAAAATTTAATCATATTTTTATGATTTAAATTGCTCATACAAGAAAGATTAAATATTTTTAACATGAGACATTCAAACCAGTGTTGTTTCTAGATAGTTTTTAACTACGTTAAACATTAATGTGTATGATGAATGACATTAATGAATTAGACAGGATAAAATTTTGAGATTTAAACGTAATATGGGAATTAGCAAAGCTGATAACCTAAGACTAAATAGGACTGCACAAGAAATGTCAAACATAAGCAATGTTTTCTTATCTGGTTCTTGAATGCTTCAGACTAATTTGCTTTTAAATCATAACCAGCGGCATGAAATTTTTCGGACCTTGATAAGGCTGAGGAATCCCACTAACACCATATAAATTTGTGTATGCAATTAATCAAAAAACAAATTTCAGAATTTTTTAGCATTACAGTAATTTATATCATGCACAATTTTAATTTTTTTGGATTTCTTTAGTTGTTTTATAGACAAAGTAATTTTTTGGTAAAAGTCATATCTGTCATCAAAGAAAATTGATAAATTTCAACAAAATTCTTGAAAAAATTCTCAACAGTATTCAGCTTGCAAAGAGTAGTATTTCTTTGTAAAAAAATGTTATTTAAAAGTAAATTGTAAAAAAAAAAAATGAGAAAAGAATGAAACCATACATAGATTAAACTAAAATATGTCTAGTTTTCAAACTTTCTCTAACCTTTGATGCGGTAGATTGACTTTGGTTACCACTAAAATATCACACCAGCCGCATGGTAGCGGTGGATGTTATCCCTCTTTAAAGTGACCGCTGGCATCGATCACCATTTACAGAGCTGTCAGCGATTGACCTAGAGGATCCCTTCTTTTGTTCGTTAGCCCCCTACCTTGCCGACTGTAAGGTATGAACGCTTTTGCAGGGTTCCCACTCTTTTTTTCTAACTAAAAAAAACGTTCTAAGCACTTACTAGGTCAAAATAAGAACTTTATAAGGACTTAACATTGAAGAAACCGTATTATACAATGTAATACCCGACTTTCGACCAAATGGGAATGCTCTTACAGATTAGTTAATATTATAAGAACAGTAGTATGTAAAAAAATTTAATATTCAAGTCTATTTTCTAAAAATTATACAAAAATAATATCACACAAAAATGAGATTTTTCAAAATAAGCCGTCTCATTTTTACAAAATTCAGCAGTTAATATATGGGTATTTAGGTGTACACGTATTAGTAATATGTGTAAATCAGGCCTCAAAATAGACTTTTTAATACAGGTGCACCTAAGTTTTTAAATTAGGTGCACTGCGTGCACCTAGTGGGAAAAAATTAGGTGCACATTTATATTTTCATGTGCACAGTGCACCCGGGTATTTCGAGCTCTGGTGTAAATACATAAACAAATTATAGAATGGAGACGCAAGAAAAGCACTTTGTATGTTTTTATTTCATCTCTTCGCAGTGCATTTGTTTTTATAAAAAGGGAAAGAAAGAGTTAAGTTTGATGATGACCGTACTTGGTGTTGTCAGTCTCCAAGCTGCTGTTGCCAGTTTGATTTAGTTTTCTTATTCTTTTCATATTGTTTTGTTTTTACTTTTTAATGGTCTTCAGGGGAGTGGATGAGCAATTTTTTCGCACATTGCTGCTCATGGGTAGGAAACACCATTTTGTGTTGCATGGGTCAGGCTCCTCCCTGATCCACCAACACTTTCATTTTCAAAAAATTCCTAATTTTTTTTTATTTAAAATTTTTTTTTGAAATTATAGTGCTTATCTTCTCTGCAGCTTCAGCCTGCTTATGAAATGGAAATTACTCACCCCAATAATTATTTTATAATACACTTTCATAAATTCATTATGAAAATAAGAAGTAAATTCATTTATTGACACATCAGAGGTTTCAATGAATTAAAATTAGTGGCTAACTATTCATTTACAAAAAGGATTGCAAGGTGCATACGTCAGAGTCAAATTTAACTGGAACGGAGACCGGACGAGTTTTAAAGAAAATATTTTTCCGTGAACCAAAATGGATCATAAGAGGGTACATGTACAGTCTACGTTTATGAGCAATGGCAATGGCCTTGGCAATTTGTTTTGCCGCACTTCTAAAAGTCGACATGGAAAGAATTATTTAAAAAATCTTTTTCTTTCAAAAATATTTTTTTTTCACAGCGGAAAATGAAAGCTTGAAAACAAATTGGAGAACAGTTAAAAAGTATATATATTTTTAACTTTCACAAAAAGTAATGAGATTAAACACATTTCAAAGAACAATTGTGAACCAGCAGAAAAACTAAACAGCAAATGTTGGGTAAGAAAACCCTGAAACATCAATTGCACTAAATACAATGAGCATGTTGAAAAAGAAAAATCTGTTTAAAAGAATAAAAGCAAGAAATAAAACTTTTCCTGAGAAAAAAATTACTAAAAAAGAATATTCCACAAGTGGCGAAAAGACAATATCATGTCAGAACTCTGCCGTGAAAAAAAATTATAATAAAATAAAAATGCCACAACTGTAGAAATACAAATAAATGAACCAATGGTATCAAAGAAAAAAATTTTAAAGGACCAATGCAATCAAAGGATATTTAAAATCAAAATAACCAATGGAAGCAAAGAAAAAAAAATACAAACGAACGAATGAAATTAAACAAGTAAGGGATTTTGGAAGAACCTTTCTAGAATATTAAAAATTGAAAGTTACTGTTTGCAGAGGTTGCCATGAAATCCACAATAACCGAAAAGACAGTGTGCACTACTCTATTGGATCTAATGTATCTCAGACCGCACTTGCGCTGTGGCCGCACATTGAAAAACCGGATGTGTGCAACAGGCCTTAACTGACTGACAACAAAATTAATTAACATTTGATGATTGTATTCTAGTTTCCTCTATCAGGGCAACTATTTTGTGCATTGCGAGAGCCATTCACAAGTAGAAAACAGACTGATTTTCATGGGTTTTCAGGTTTTTAAAGTGTAAGAGCTTATCAAGATACGTGCTCATCAAGAATCAATCGACGATTTGTATATCGCGTATCAAGGGTTGCCATTCAAGCAAGGCAGTTCCCGAATCATCACCAAAACCGTACTTGCAAGCAGTTTAATCGCCGATCAGGCTAAAAAGAGGTCGGAAATATTGTGAAAAATATCGTCATTTGAAAACTGAATTTTGTTTCAAAGGAAAATAAGCACTTTCTAAGGGCTATTGATGCAAAATAAGCACTTCTAAGGGCCCTTAGAAATGGAAGGTCAAAATAAGCACTTTCTAAGCACCCGTGGGAACCCTGCTTTGGGAAAGCAGAAAGTCGTCAGGTGATATCTCTTTTCAAGCCAAATGATACTATGAAGGGAAATCGTCCGTTGTAAATGCCACTCGCGGCCTTATCGCTCAAGTTAGGTATGGGGCTTGGAGAAAAGCTGTTCCTGGAGACTATTGAAAAAAATCTAAGTGCCGCAGCGCAAAGGTTAAGAAAATGATTTTCTCTGATCAGCACAAAATACGTGTAATAGCTTTCCCCCAGAACATAGCAATCAAGTAGAATTTTGAGCTAATAGTAAACAAAAAAGCAGAATCATAAAAATAGCTTTGAACTTCAATCCATAATCTATATTGTTAACATTCTCACTCTATCATCAGATGGGTGAATAAACTTTTAAATTTCATATTTCAATTCCATAAATACAGACTAGTTATATTAGTAGAATTCCTTAAGGCTGCTACACAATAGGCCAGTAACTTAGTCTAGTAGCGAGTGATTTAGTAACTGTACGAGTTGGGACAAAACTATTTAGTAAAACGATTTAGTGGACTCGATCCAATCAAATGCATAGTAGGCGGTCGAGTAGTGCCCCCCACCCCCACTATTGTGCTACTAGACAGGTGTGAACACATCTGTTTAGTAGAGTTTATTAGTTATTCGTTTTCATTGAGCGAAGGAAGTTTTTTTGTTAAGATATGCATAGTACATATGAGTTTTAAATTTTGGCACCAGTTTGTCTTGCAGATCATTTTCATCACTGCCATTTAAACTTGTTCTTTTTCTTTAGTCAATAAATCTGTTCTGTTTAAAAGTTTAACGTTTTTTAATCTCTTAAAATAAAATTTTTATCAGCAACATGATTCGTTGGAGTGATGATACTACGTTCAAACTTTGTTACTGCTTATCTGGAACAGGAGTGCTTATGGAATGTGAAGTCTTCCCTAATGTACAAATATAAAGCATCCAAGGCAGTTGCAATCGATGAGTTAGAAAAAGCGATTTGAATACCAGAGTTTCAAAAGAAGGAAATCAAACAAAAATTTAAAACATTAGGAAAGTATTTTGTATTTATTTTTAAAGTAGCAAAATTAATTACAAGGTGTTGCTCAAGTTGGATTAGATTTTGATTGGAAAATGATATGACTAATCATTTCTCTTTCGTAAAAGAATACTAGCTTCATATGAGTGTACGGAAAATAATTTGTAATAACGTTTTAACTTTTTCATCGATTTTATTTACTTTGGACGCAAATATGTATATATGACACATCCATCTATATACTTTATTTCATATAATCTTTTTCATCGCGATTCAGCTGCGCTGTTCGCATTATCTTTAGCAGTCGACACTCAAACATCAACTAAACTGTGTGTGAACAACCACTCACATACTTGCTGTTTTTTCGTTTAGTAGAGCCACTAAACCACTCGCTACTCAACTAAATTACTAGCCTAGTGTGTAGCAACCTTTAGGGATAAATGTATTTTCTATTCACAAAATGACTTGAACTTAATAAAATTTTACTTTCTGAGGAAAGATTTTTTTTAATGATTTGCTTCACACTAACAAGTTACTTCTCTTCAAATTTATAATTTTTTCCAGTTTGAAGTCTTCTTGTTAGTTCCCATTTTTAAACCTACTGTTTAGTGCAAGATTCCAAAAATCACCTAGACATATATTTGAACATATACAAAACAAAATATCTTAAGACATTTTTTTTTAGTTGATAATTACTCTTTATCTAAAATAAATTATCATGTTTAGTAATCCTAAGATTTGAGGTGACAAGTTTTCAAGAATTGTAACTTGTTTGAAATATTATGTGACCTCGTCACAGTTAATGTTTCCACTGTAACTAAATTGGCTGTAAGCAGGGACATCTCAAAACACTTTTTAATAGGATGCTTATAAATATGGAAAAATTAGTATCAATTTGATATTATCAATCACTATATTTAAGAGAAAACATAAATAAATTTTATGAATAAGCAGAAAGACCTACCTAGTAGGAAATAACAAAATTAATAAGCATCTTTAAGTGACAAAAGTTTGCAATCAAGTCAAATAAATATCTATTAAACATGAGCAATTCATAAAAAGTTAAATTGTTTAAAAATGAATGTTATCCTTTACTGTGATTGCAAATTCTTTGAACAGCATTGAGCAAAAAACAGCTTTATTTAATAAAATGCCACTTTAACAATAGTCACAAAATGGACAGCATTTAATTTGAATCATGTTACAAAAATGTTACAATGTGTAGAAACTACGAAAATATGAACTCCAAAATAATTCAGTATCTAATTTTTCAGCAAAAGGACAGAATTTCATTCATATCACCTTTATGTTTCTAAACACCAATCAAAACAAACTTACTTATCTGTAAAGGAAGCTGAGATGTGTTCAGAAGGATATTTATGAACACCATTGTAAGTGACATATATTTTCATGAATTTTTCAGACTGATCCCAACCTGTACATAAAATTTGAAATTGTATTAAAAAACATTGTTTCAAACACTATTCTGAAAACATGAAAACAATGCACATTAATTTCCAGTAAAATTCATACCAATATGTAGTCAGAAATATCAAAGTGATTAACATCACTTCAAAGTCATCTTGCAGACTTGTAAACAGAGAATATTAATAATTTTAAGAATAAAAAACCTCATTCCTCAGAAAATTGCAAACTATTGACTGTAGAAATAAACCTAAAACTTATGTTACAATCATTCACGATATTAAAAGCACTTTTTTAGAAATTATATGAAACCAAGATAACTTTTCATTTAATGAGACTGGAGATAAGCAATACAATCCTGACAAATATTGCAAAAACTTTATTAATATCAAAGACAAATTGTTAGATATATTATAATAAAACTCTGTGAATATGAAAAAAAATAACAGATATTATCAAAGTAAGTTTTTCACAATATGGGCAAAATTGTTAAAAATATCAAATATAAGGTATAAGAAAGAAATATATATATATATATATATATATATACATTGAAATGTGACTTATTTTTCCTAATGATTGCATTAGAAATAGAACATTGTGAAACTTGATTTTATTTTTACTTGTGTATTTATTCATCTATTGAAAAAAGCATTGCATGGCAATTTTTATTTTTTATGCTATTAGTAGAAAATTTGATTATTCGCCCTATTGGTATAAAAATTTACATCTAATGCAAACCTTAATAATTTTAAGTTTACTGTAATGTTTAATGAACAAAACAAGAGTGAAGCTCTTTTGCCTCTTTATCAGTCGAGTTCAACTCTTTAAGAGCATTTCTTTAATTAGTTGAACAGTGCATATAGCACCTCATCTAAGAGCATTGGGTGGAGCAGCATAATTAGCAGTTTCTGCAAAAGGACATACCAACTATTACCCATTATTTTACGTTCAGAAAAAGAATGAAGTTACATACAGTTAGCAAAAATTACATGAGAACACAAATTACAAAAAAAAAAATTTCAAAATAATGTAGGTACTTTAAGAAAACAAAACTACACCAAACTAAATCAAGTATCTTCGAATCAATTTTGATTCAAAATAGGTAAGATTTAGATTTCGTTGTATTGAAACTTTGAAAGAAACTTCAGTAAAATTCGGAGAAAAATCGAGTAAGGTGGAAGGTCTATAATATACAAAAATTCAGAAATATCGACTGTTTTTCAAACACGAAATCAAACATGTACTACAGTGATCAAAAGTTCTTAGAAAGACAATGAAAAGACTAATGTGAATCCATACCATAGTTAGTTAATTTAGAAGTTGGTACAGGGGGTCGTCCGGCTTCTTGAGGAGTCTTTTGTGGTGAGCCTTGATTCTTTTTTTCTTCGGCTTCAGCCACTTGCATAAGTTTTGAACTTTCAACTGAAAGAATTCTCTTCACGTTTGCACTTTCAGTCAGTAATGATAGCCGATTCAACTCCTCCGCATCTTTTCTTAGCTTTTTGAAAGAAAATTACATTTCGTTAAAGAATACTCATATCTAGAATTTATTCACTGGAAAATATTTGTTTCTGTATGGATGGAATAGAATTGAAAATAGAAAATAACAAGTGTATTTCAAATATAACAAGGGAAAAAAAATACTTACATTATTTGCTGAAGACATGATACTTTACGCAGTAACTACAGAGTAACAAAGGAAATCGATGCTCTTAGAAAATTAGAAAAAAAATATTCTTAATTTTATAGTGCTTATTACTAATGGAAAATATTGATATCTCTCTCAATAGGATATGATAATGAAATCAGAAAACACGAACAATGCGAATGCAGACGGCGAACGATGAAAGCGTTGTTTTTCTCTAGAAATTTCTCAAGTGGTCACTTCACTTCAGTTACTTCCGTAATTTTTCTTTTGCTTCGAGTGTGGCTCTGACGCAGTATATTTCATTAAAATTTTAATTTATATACTAATCTAAGCCCCCAGTAAATCGGTTGGTAGAGCAGTGGATTAGCAACCAATGGTTGTGAATTCGAAACTCAGTCTATCCAGTAATCATCCTGTACGTGGGGATGAGTAAGGAGGTAGTTTATTTTAATTAAAGTCCACTGAAGCGAAACGTCGGGCGACTGGCAATGGTCCTGAATCAAATCCTAAAAGAACGATTCAAGAATAACTGCGACAACACCACGCCATACGTCCTGACCTAGTGACACCATTTGAGGTCACGACAGATTTTTCGTGAACCAAGCCACTTTGTAAATGACTGTTTTTAGTTGGATCAAAAACCCTCCTGTTGCTGATGCATTTCTCCTCCAACCACGTTGCAGCTTGCCCGGAGCATTTTCTGTTAGTCCGTAGTGACCACCAGGTCGGAGCGGAGGACTGCACGCCAACTAAAACAACAACAGCAACCGTGCTACAGCGGCCTCGTGTATGTAGGGGCTCGTCTATGTATCTCCCGTTGAGGGCTAATCCTCTTTAAATCTTTCGGGCTTCAAAAGTCCTCACATTGGAGTGGTGTGAAAGTTTGGAGAGTGATGTGCCTCTTACGCCAGCTCAGGCGTGACAACGTCATCTGGTTCAAAGTTATGTGTTGTCTTTGGACTAATCCATTCATGGGCTCTACAGCCTTGACTCTTCTTCACTATCCCATACTAATTGCAGCTTGCAACCATTTAAGATAATGTCCTAAAGATAATGAGCAGTTTGTCTTTGATCATGGTCCATCAATCTTCCCTAAGTTTTCGAAATTGTAAAACTGCATTAGACAGAGTTTGGATTATTCATACAGCTGTCAAAATTAGACGCATTTACACCTTTTAGGGTCTTAACATCACCTATTAAACTTTGATCAAAACATTCTGTGTAATGTATTGGTTTTTGCGGTAAGAAATGGCGGGCAGTTACTTTATAATGCTATCTAATGCTAACAATATGTTTTGCTTTCTATCGAATCTCGTTATCGCCAGTTATCATTGCTACCCTACGCTACTATTGTTCATGAAATCAGGTTATACTTACAGTATGTTTTCATGCGTATAATGTTCAAGCATCTCCTACACAACTGTGGTATTCGACCAGCCACATTCCTTCGTGGAGGTTGCACGCCGAAGTGGCTGGGAATAGCACTTGAGATGAGACTCCTTCAGAGGCATTCGTCCAAATTTGAGTGCCGACATGCTCCCTGCCTAGGCTTGACCCACCCTTAATTACATTCAATGGAGAAGTTGCCAACGTGTCACCGACATGGCAGTAGCACAAAGATGGGGGAAAGGGACAAAGACTTAACGATGCCCTCACACGAAGTAGAGTCGAAGAGGCAAATCGAACACCCTTGATCGAGGACTTGCTACTTTTGAACTTGGATCGTACTGGTCATCTGATCCAAACGCCCTTTTCGGAAACGCAAGCATGGAAGTCTCAAGCGGAGGCAGCCTTCGCCATTAGCGGCACATAAGCGCAGATCCTTTGCGGCCTATATTTTTCGGTAGACACAGATTTCTTTGCTACCAGACGACCATCCTGGTCAGTCTTTGAACACTCGTCCTACGTGTAGCCAATATTGGCAGATTGGTAGGATCCTTTGCGTCCTAGAATCGCACATAACGATTCTAATAAATCCTGTGTGATATCAAGTTGGACGAGTGTTTATTTCTGTATGCTTGTAGTATACCAGACACTACAACATTCTTCTATTTAACATGCATCTACATACATAATTGACATCAGTAGCGCACCCAAGAGAGCGGCAGGTGGGTTTCAGGCACCCCAAAATAAGGAAAATTGAGTTTTCATCGATTTGAAAAGTTATCAATTTTTGTTTGGTGATTGTCAAAGTGTCCGAGCGATGTCTATTTCGATTGACAGTGTTTGTAGTAGTGGCCAAGAACAGAGGGATACTGCACACCTAAACTGGGCAGGGATATTTATTTACAATACAATATAAAGTTTCAAAATGCACTCCGGTGCAAAACACGTCTGACCCCTCCTAATTGCATGATTGTAAAACAGTTCTATTCTTATTTATGTTCTTTTTCAGTAACAGCACCCAATATTTCTTATTTTTAATCGCATCATAACCCATGCACTGTCATCCATCGATGTTCATCCACTAGAACAAGTTAAACACAAGAACAACTGTTATTGTAACCTATCTGTTTATGCTACCGAAAATGCTGGGTGTATTCATAGACCAAAAATATAAGTAGACTGAGTATAGCTTTTGAGAGGAGCTGGAGGCTTCGAAAATTTTATTGGATGGCCGATTTGGCATCTTATAACCTGGTTTGGTAATATAACTTCTTATAACAGGGAATATGAATAAATGTGGAATTATCCGGTCTACCTAGTACTACGTCGTATGGACCAATTGGATGATGACTCAATGAATTGCAGTCTCTTCCCATCCCATGGACCAATCCGAGGGTGAATGTTCATTTCCTTCCGACAGACGAAAGTAGTCTAAGAATCACGTTATTACTAATCTTGGTCACATGATCCTCGGCACATAAAAAACTACCATTGCTCTCTCAATTTTTATATATTCTCTGTGTGTGAAACCGGAAATAATACATGGCATGTTGATCTGTTCGGAAAGTATCCAGCCATAGTAAATGCAATAAAAACGGTTTGCGCTGCATTGAAGTGGCACAAAAGAAGATGTAACATTGATGTGTATGCGTGAATTCATGAATCCACAAGACTAATAATTTGGCTGTTAAATTTCTTTGACCTTGTGTAAATGTTCTGCGAGGCCGTCTTTTTTCCTTACGAATAAGAGAGTAGAAGGAGAAAAAATGTTGCCAATTTTTTATGATGACGAGGTCGAGATCTGATCAATTTTTTCTGATGACGAGATATCTCTTCCATCACGATCTTTGTCAATATTGCTAACGAACGAGGTTGTTCGTCGGAATGACCACCAGGAAGGTTAAAGGAGTGGCCTGGATAGTAAAGAGACCTAGAGTAAATGAATCCTGGAATTTGTTGATTTTGGCCGAACGCTTCATTGTTTTTATTTAATCTCATTGGAAGACCTAAAGAAAAGGAGCAATTAGAATATAATTCAATCTTTGGCTTACATTCTTGTGGAATTGCTTGAAACCATACTTTTTTGCATAAGGTGCAGGAAAAAAAAGCAATAAGGAACTGATAAATTTGGGAGAATATATAATAAAAATTTTCTATTGGTTCGGAACGTTTTTAGATTTGAGTGAACTGAAATAAAATAAGGTACTCCGGAAAGTGAAATAATAATAATAAAATTGCAGGTTGAACATCACTTAAGACTGAGTTTGCAAATTCTAGAAAAATGTGTCTTTTTAACTGAGTATTAATCACATACTGAAAACTAAAGGCGTCATATTTTCAATGGTAACGAACACAGTATTTTCATAGTTAACTTCAATCGTTATGTTTTAATAATATATTTTAAGATACTTATCAAGAATGAGAAACGCAGTATTCTAAGTTTATATTTTTATCCCGTTACCACATATTTCGGAAAATGCATTGTTCTGATATAAATGTGGCTGTTTATGTGTGGAAGAAGTTTATATTATTTTATTTTCCATCTATATTGATAGTTGCAGGCTGCGCAGGTTTGATTTCTGAAACAATCCTGGGTATAATATCTCTCCTGGTCCTCGGTCATTCCACACAAACTGAGCAAATCGGCTGTGGCTGACACATCACCGATTTTAATGAAAATTAGTTTTTAAATAAACTACATATAGTAAGGAGGAACTGCCAAATATCAGGTGTCCAAAATGTATATTTATTTTTTATTGAATTTTAAAGTTCAAGGTCACACAAATGTATATTTTTTAGCACTAATAATAGCCTGTTTGAGATCCCTATATTTCAATAAGTTATTGACACAAGTAAAAAAAAATTATATTGTTACATTCTTCAAGAAAAGGTCTTTTAGGAAATGTCAGAATATAGTTTTATATCAATCACTGCTCATTCTCAAGGTTCAGCAAAAATAGAGATTTTGCTTATTTGATACAAATTTCAAATTGCTCTAGAACCTCTAAAAATGGGAAAAGACAGTATCAAAAATTATTCTTAACAAAGCACTTCTTCTATCTAAAAGTTTGGTATAATTTAACAATTGTGTTTCTATTCCTTAGTTTAGAAAAAAAATAATGAAAAGTAAAATAATTGAAAACAGGGATTTTTTTATATTTTTAAATACAAATTTTACTGTGAAAGACAACTCCGAAAACATTACAAATTTCAGTAAGAGTCAAGATGTATATTATTTGTCCTAAAATTTTCATCATTGCAATTTGTTTATTTTCGTCCCAGGAAAATTTTTAACGAGATGGAAATTATCGTTTATTTTACTGCGTGATGAATAAAAAAAAGGCGGGAACACGCAAGTAAGACTTCCATTTCCGCCTTTGAAAGAGATGCTATTACATTCAAGGACAGATAACGAAATAAATAAACGCTATTAAATGAATCCTGGTTATAAATGTACTTGATTTGCAAAGCTGATAATGTTTTGCTGAACCAAAAGCTTTCAAACACCGGCGAATGTTGTAGTGGCAATCCAGAAGTCATGGCAAAAGCCCATGCTATGGAATCGATGGAACTATCAAACGGTTAGCCGCAAGAAGAAATTTACAGAGACCATACGACAATCAGATTTTAAATGCAAAACAACTATTCTCCTTCTGCACTTCAACCATTTCAAACATCAAGTTCTTGTTATGTGCCTTCAACAGATGTCATTCAAATTGAGTCTAAGCTTCAACAAAGGTTTAATTAAATGACCGCAGCCACTACGGGAACGCGTAACTATGATTGCTACATTCCTATTCCCAATTGTAGGTCACAAATTCATGTTTCATATTTATCACAATCACCAGCTAAAGAAGTAAAAAATTTGAAAAGAATTCGAGAGAACAAAGAAAAAAAAAAAAAAAAAAAAAAACACGTTTCACTTATAGAAGATGCAAGAGATAACATGGAGTTATACCACATAGTGAATTTGAAAAGGTAAGTAGTTAAAAGTCATAGTGACTATGTTACAAAGTTGAAATTTTTAACTTGTTTTGACACTGATTTTTTTCTGCTTTTATGATTCACTTTCTAAGTTAAAAATTATATGGTATTTGTTGATTTAGGGTTTCATTATCTGTGTTTAATTTCACTGTGATCATTAAGTTCTCGTTACATACATAGACGGGAAGAAAATGTGATTTTGATTTTATCATTGTTGCTTTAAGACTCAGTTTACAATCCCGAATTTTTTTTTACAAGAAAAAACATATTAAACTGTATTCCTGTGAAGTCGATTTTACCAGAGCTGTCATTCATTTGAATTCTTATAACTATTTAGAGTAGAAAATTATCATTTTGTTATTTTCGTTAGCTATTTAGAAGATGAAAGAATTAAAATGCGACTTCCAAACCCAATTAGTACTATTATCACTGTAACTGGCATGAAATTCAACGATGTCTTAAAATTTCTTTAGCCCATAGACATGTTTTTATTTCTGTCAAAAACGACAGTTTTCCATTTTGTGTAACTAAATTTTAGATTAAATATGCCGTTTAAAACTGTTATTGCCAAAGTGAAAAAAAGAAAATTTTGTACAAATTATAAAAATGTAAAGTATGTTTGTCTACGTTAAGTAGTTTTTGAGAAACAGAATTTCAAACATGCAACATTAAGCGATATCACAATTGTTCTTAAAAGTTATATGTCATTAAAATGCCTCAAGCT
The DNA here is from genome assembly GCA_947359465.1 of Metellina segmentata. Taxonomy (NCBI): domain Eukaryota; kingdom Metazoa; phylum Arthropoda; class Arachnida; order Araneae; family Tetragnathidae; genus Metellina; species Metellina segmentata. The sequence continues at coordinate 91,756,591 of OX375879.1, forward strand.
TCGAAAATATTTAATTTTGAATCTAAATGTTTTGGATATCCTTATTTATACATAAACTAAACCCCTGTATCAAATTTCATAAAAATCCATTAAGATACGGTCACAGGTTTTCCCTGATATTTACTCAGTTCACGTGGAATGACCCTCCTGTACCAGTGAAAAGCCTTCCTCGTGTGCGAATATCCATAAACTTGTAAAACATCGTTTGTCGCTGTATGGCAAGATCTGATCTTTGACTTGGGAAAAAAACAAAAAAAAACATCAGTACTTATTTTTTAACGAAATTTATTTTTTATGAACATTTAAAAATAGGAATTGACGATTCTCGAAACAATTGATTTATAAATAAATGAATTGTGAAAACCTTAAACCGAAGTGAAGGAAAACTTTAATGCATCAACGCGGAGAAAATTTAGTGCATGTAGTAGTGCTGAGCAACGTTTAATCTAACTGACGATTGAAAACTCAAAAAGTGATCAGGACTAATGAGTAACGATTCATTAGTTCTAGTATTTAAACATTAAATAATGATCAATTTAGTTTTAATCTAGTAGCTGTGAATGAAATAGTTCATTCATTCAACATTCTGAATCCTGTAAAAAAATTATATGTCTGTGTGAAGTTTGCAACAAAATATGTCCTCACATGTTCAGGAGGAAAATTGCGATCCAGTGAAAAGAGAGCAACACATGAAATAATTTATTGGTTTGTATTTTACAGCGTAACAAAATTTATGAGCCCACACAAAAAAAATTACAAAACATGATTCAAATAAAGGATCAAATATCGTCACTCAAAGTGATAAAGCTCGTAATTCCGAAATTCCATTACTACTTTTATTTTTGCTAGATGTGGCAATTTGTCATTTCCATCTGGTGGCAAAATCTCTTATCATCAGCTGAACCAATAAAAGTTACAACCAATTGTATATTATTTTAATAGAATCAAATCATAAGGTAAACGATTAGTTTTTTTGCTCGCCTGAAAAATGCAGATTTTAGACATATGACCTTTTGGACTTCTAGGGACGATACGTTGGTTAAGTTAGCTTGTTTCATAGTAATGAAATTCTTGAATCATTTCGCAATTCAAGAAAATCATGCAAATTGGGACAAAATATCATCAAAAGTAATTTTGTAAATATCTCCAATATGAATTTAGTTAACGTATTCATAACTAAAATGAATGATTAATGACAGATAGATGTAGTTATGATTATGATTTATTTTACAATCTTAATTAACTTTAGTCAAGATTGAAATTTTGTTAATTACTCATTGGATTGCAAAAATGAGTTAATTCTAACATTGATTTGTAGAAGCAAACAAGTTTTACTTCTTTTATGCAAAAAAGGGAATGATGTTTTTAAGTACTACAAATCACTCAAAGTGTTATGAATAGCTACAAGACTGAAATAACACTACAATCCGTAGGTAGTTAATTAACTTGACACAAGGAAATACAACAGGCTATTGGCAACGATCCAAGACCAATTTCCAATGGGAAAACCTGATGACAAAGAATTTTGAATCAGCAGATGACGAAGCAACACCCAGGGCTGTAATGGAGGGTATACGTAGGTATACCCCGTATACTCTCTGGTTTTTCCAGCAAATTCCGTATACCTTCTGCTGTTTCTTAAAAACTACGCACACCGCTTTGCTTTTCCTAGAAAACATCACGTGAAACGCAGATAGCTGTAACCACCAAAAGAAAAGTTTCCATTTCAAGATATCACCTTGGTACATAATTCCAAAATCGTACATATTAATCAAAAACAATTCATTCAAAGTACTGTCGATAAAATAAATTCCAGACTTTGTTATGATGTTAATGAAGAAAATTGTCAACTTATGAAGAATATATCCTTGCTTGATCCAGAAAATATAATTACAGGGGATATTTGAAAAAAAGTATGTAAAAAGGATATGTCGACGTTTAGGTATAGATGAAATGTGCACTATTCAGGGTTTGAGGGACCAATGAAAACGCCCAAATTGTTCCAGAAAATTAAAGCCTCTTTTAAGAACAATTGAAATATTACCATGTTCCACGGCCGAGTGCGAGCGCGGGTTTAGTTTAATGAATAACATAGTAAAACATATTTGAGATCATCTTTATTGATTTCGAACGTCTCCATTCTAATGTTAATTAATGTAAATGGACCAACTATAGTACACTTTCAAACGGAAAATATATGTAAATTCTTGGTTGGCCAAACATCGCTCTTCAGTAGACAATAGATCAAAAGTATGCGCTACAGAAAGACACAGAGACGGATTATTCTCGTCTAGCAGTTTAAAAAATATTTCAATGAAAATAATAGAGGTAGGTCTTAAAATTTGTTTTAAAAAAATTACATCCTAATTTATATATACGTGTTTAAAAAATTTTCTCTTAACATTTCCTGCAATTATTTTATATCATAGTTAAATATTAATATATAGATATTTTCAAATTCGAATATTACTCGATGCCAGTCTGCATATTTTGCTTTGAATATAAATACAGTAAACTCACAATAACTATAACCTTGTGAATACGAATTTCTGGTCGAATTTCGAGCAAAATTCGAAGCAAAAATCGAATTTAAGTCGAAATTTCTTTAAAGTTCCTCAATTTCTTTCCTGTAATATAAAATGAATATAGGCATTCTTTTCTCGATAGTTTTAACTTCGATTAATTCAAACATAATCTCCGGTCCTTTGAGTATACACCATGGACGCCCGAAGGAGAGGAGCAGGGAGGGGTCAACGCCACGATATTTTTGGAATAGTTAAAATTTAGGTATAATTTAGATGCAATTTTAATTTTTATCATTATATAAACTAGTATACGTTTAAACCTGAATGTAGCCGGTTCTAGTGTCGGAAAATGCAACCACGTTTCATTTTCTTTATGCAACAAAATAAATCTTAATCACAACGCATCTCTCTTAAAAGACAAACGTCGCTGAAAGACAGAGATATCATGAAATAGCCATTCCAATACCACAAATTAGGCTTCACGTACCCGGGGATCCCTAGTGATTTTTTCTTTTCCCTTGAAGTTTGCTGCCTTTAGTAGACACGGAAGGCGAGCTCCCGGGATACCTAATCGATCTTTTATGCTTTCATCCCATTACTTTATTCTCATATCTCTCTTATTTTCTGTTCACAATATCTGACGTTGCGTTTTGTTTAGCTTAACTTGTCCAAATATGGTCTTTGCGTCATAAAACTCCCAAAACAGCAAAACAACCAAAGCCACAAGAAATAGCAATCAATTAGGGAAAGCAAGGTGGTACGGGTAACATGTTCTAGAATATGAAATATTTTTAATCGATAGATCGAATTAAAAAAATTTTCATGCGTGATGTATTTGGAAGGAAATTAATGTTAAGATGTTCTATAGATGCCAAGTTTAATTTTTGTCAAACACTAAATAGTTATGAAAATCGGCAATATACGGCAATAGACGGCAAATCTTTATCCCCTGTACACGCGAATAAGTTTTGTTTTCTTTATGCAACATAGAAAATAACGTTCTTAAACGAGACTGAAATAACTCCAATCCCACTTTAAAAGATAAATTCGCTGATGGATAAAGATTCCATAAAATAGCTATATAAAGCCACGAGAAAAATAAACAATGAATTAGAAAAGAAAAATGGAATATGAAACATGTTTCGTAACGTATTTTTAATCTATAGAGCAATTCTAAAAAAGTTTTTCATGCTGCAATAGATAAGGAATCAAATTAAAATCAAGATGTAATATCAACACAAGAATAATTTTTAGCAATCGATAGTAATGAAAATCTGCAAAAGCCGGTAAAACTTTAGGGCCCTGTAGATGTTAAAACGTATATTTCCATCATGCTACCAAGAAAATAACGCTTATTGAATACCACAAATCACTCGAACTATTACGAGGACTGAAATAATTGCTATCTCATCTTAAAAGATGAAAGTTGCTGATAGACACAGAGTTCCCACGAAGTAGCCCTTCCAAAGTACTGTTATTACTGGACAGGATTAACTATTTTCGACGGCAATCCCTCACACACAGGAAGGTCAGCTTCCTGTTATTGAGGTTCATGTTTCCGAAATCCTGTTCCGCCACGACCGATTAACTCTAAATCCTGGAACACACCCCCAGAGAGCGAGCTAGAGATCTCCGTGTCCGGCCCTCCGGCCAGATAATCGCCGGACCAGGTCTTTGATACGGGGACCAAATCACGCATTCAAATTTTCAAGGGGGATCCGGCTTAGTTTCCGTTGGTGCACGATCGTGGCCAGTAATCTCCCTCTTCATAATTGAACACTGTCCGGCCGTTTGAGTAGCCGGACTTAATCGTTCCGTGTGACTCGTCAAAGGGAGAGTTCGTGGTATGTTCGTTGTCCGAACCGACTCTTATGCAGAGAGGATGGGCCAAAGGGTTATTTTGGATCCTTCGTGGCTTGGATTGTGCGCTAGCTTTCGTGATGGGTGCTGCTGCTCGTGCTGTATTATTTCCGTATAAGTATTTGGGCATATTAGCGAGGTGCTGGGATAATTGAACTGCGAAACTTTGTTTGCAGATCATTCATTGGTTTCAGGGCCGAGTAGAGGCGGAGGGCTACGGGGCCGCAAGCCTCTGCTCAATTTCTCTTTGAGTCAAAGGAACCCATTCGTAAGAATGCATTTTTCATCATGAAATATGATGAAAAATTACTCGATTAGCAAAATATATTTAATAGCCTGCAATTTAGCCCATAAAATTTCGTTACGAGGTCGAAATCGAAATTACACTTTCTCAGACGCATTTAGCTATTAATAAGAACTCTTTTAACTTGCATTTTCTTTAAAAATATTTGCCTATTTTTGAAAGTGATTCGATATACCAGGTTTATTTTTCAGCAGCTACAATTGATTCTGTGTGGACTACACAAAAAATATTTCTTGACAGTGATTCCTCCAGCAAGAAAACTAAGAACCATTTTCAATTTCAGATAATATCTGTAAACAGTTTCCCTAACGAATTGGTTGCCAAACACCATTACCTTCAGCTTCTATAGACTTAATGCTTACGTTTTATACATTTTCGACTTACAAATAAAACTCACAAGTTAAAAACATTGTTATTTGAGAAAACGAAAGAAAAAAAAATTATACATCCTAAGCATTACTCAATTAGTTTTCTTATGAATAAATCTAACCTTCATGCAAAAAAATAAGAATTAGTGGACTTCGCCAGCCTAAATATTTTATTTTGACACATTTTAGTATAGAAAAGCTATAAAACTCTAATCTCGAAAATTTTGACCTGCGTTTCAATTGCAAACCTGCGATAAAAGAAACCACAACCTTTTGAACGTTATTTGTTGTTTTAATAAAAAATGAAAAAAAAAAAAAATATGAGAAAAAAGCAAAATAGAATTTTTGATTATACGTACTATAAAAAATTAGGATAACGATTCAAAGGTTTGTTATTTTGGAAACTTGAATAATAAACTAAAATAAAAATTAATTTTCGTTGTAAGTAGTGGTAAATCATTTTATTCGTGGATTTATATATTAATTTTTGGATAATTCTCTTTCTCCATTAATAATAACTGTGATTCTTAAGCTGTGTAAATTCTTCTTATGCGTTTACTGTCAACTTTAAAAACAGCTGATTGTGTTGAAAAGAAGAGACAATTTTGTGTAATTTATTTCTAAATACGTGTAATGATTATATTAATAATTTGATTTCGTAAATGTGAGTTGCGTGCTTATTTAATGGTATTTTGAAATATTAAAACACAACCAAACCTTAAATACAGTATTTCTTTAACCTACTTTATTTCAGTAAATGGTAAAGGTCCAAGGCCCTCGTAAAATCAAATATTTTATGGCTAATTACTCTCATACATAAAAAATACTCACTACTAAATACTAATGATAAAATACATACTTTGTATACAATCATCTTTTAGTCTTGCTTTTAGTTGTAGCGGTATACCTACAATTACGTTCTTGTCTCAAGAAGAAAATATTAAATTTCGCAGTCAAAAAGACGAATTGATAAATCACACCACTATCTGAGATTTCAATATTTATCTTTTGTGCATTAATACGTAAATTTTACACTCAAAAGTTTTATCATTTTTGCTCATGTTTGTAATAACTGTTATTAACACAACCTGTTGTAAAAGGTTTCACTGACGAAATTTAAATTTTACTAAAATGCAAAGCAAAAGCAAATCTTTACAAATCACATCACTATGTAAGAATTGTTACTAAACATTCCCCATTGGCTGAAAAATAAAAGAAACTGTCCTCAGGGAACTGTTCCTATACTCTTTCTCATCACCAGTCCAATAAGATAGTTCATATTTGTTTCAAGCTCTTCATAATAGATGGCGCCACGAAAGAAGTTTGTGCAACTTTGCTTTGGAATGGACAATTAATTCCACCAAAAGCAGTAATAGAATAAATAAGTAAGATTTTTCTAATCACATCTTTAACCTCACCTGTATGTGTTCTAATACCAGACCCTTTGAAGTTATCTTGGTTATTTGCCTTTTATCCCCAAATTTGTTTTATATAAGTTCAATAAATAAATAGTAAATTAAAACTATGTTTATAATGATGAAATCGACTGACAGAACACCCATAGAAAACGTAAATACAGAGAAGCATACTTTTTTTGTTCAACATAAAAACGGATTTACAACAGCAAAGCTTATAAAGTATATGCACCAGACTATGCAGATGAGTTTCCATCTCCACAGAGAAAACCACTTTAAAGATTTCTATTCATTTGGTGTCTAAATTGCATTAATAGCTAGTTTTTGAAGATTATATCACCATTTATAGTTATTTATTAAGTTGAAATGACTTATATCGTAATAAAATATTATTTCCAAAATGTTACTATGTTTGGAGAAAGGATGCATTTGAGTTAAATACGTTTTTTTCGTGTCCGTTTTCCTGAAATCTATGTTACAAATCCATCCTAGCAATTATGGTGATCTTTTTTAATGATAGTACTTTAAAAAATGTTCAGAAGGATTGTTTGTTTAAAGTAAATGCCGAGTGCTTAGACTGAGTATGGTTCATAAACCTTTTTAATCACCCAACCTAAAATTTTATAATTAAAATTTTTTTTAATGATAATATGCTAATAACGATATTAAATAACTAATACGCAAGCAATCTCCAAAAACAACAGCAACTTACGAATGTCCCAAATTTTTTACTTTTTTCAGGATTTATTTTACCTAGTCACCAAATACAATTGTAACAAATGTTATCACAATAAAATCCTATTGATAATATTTATCATTTATTTTTCAAAACATTTAATTCAATATTTCGCTCACTAGTTTCATGATCCAAACTAGTCTATAATTTGAACTTGTTTTCATAGTGATTTGATTTGTCACTATGCGATGACTTTTTGCTCTGATACAAGAGGGCTGTGGATATTTTGATAAATAAGAGAATGAAGAACCAGTATTTATTGTTATTTACAGGTTTTAACTACCCATAACGCAAACAAACGTTACAATTAAAGGTTACAATGGATAAATGAATTCAAATTGTTGAATGTAATGCTTAATTACAAAAAGCAGCAATTATCCGTAGCATTTCAAAGCTGAATTAGTTGAACTTTGTTTCAAGAGGAGTGTGGATATTTTTATTAACAAGAATAAAGTACCATTATTTATTATTATTTACAGGTTTTATTTACACATCACGCAAACAGACGTTACAGATAAAAGTTACGATAGATTAAATAAAAAATTACGACCGATCAATGAATTAAAGTGGATGAATAGATTGCTTTATTATATCAAGCAGTAATTATCTGAAGTAGTATTTCAAAAGTGAATTAGAACTGAAAGGTAGTAGTTTCAGTAGTACATGCGAAGCGATTGCAGTGATGCAATAGCGATAATTCTCCCGGAACCTACAATTGCTATACTCTGTCAAAAAAAGTAGCAACTGAATATTCAGCTATTTTATTCTAACCGTGGATCAAAATTACGTGGTGTTGTCCTCGGAATTTTCCCTTAGGTGATTGATCCAGGATCGTTGTCAATAACTATACTTTTTTTCATCGTGTGACAACGCTGGGCGGCCTATTTTTACTTGCAAAAAGAATTCAAGGGTAAATTATTATCATTACAAAAGTGAATTAAGTTTGTGCTGCAACAAAGGAGACGGCTTTACTTCTATTGTTCTGAATTAGATTAAAGTGAAGAATGAAGAAAAAATATTACATAAATAAGAAAGTATTTTGTGTACAAATTATCCTAGTAAAGTTTTCCCCACACAAAGAAGAAAAAAAAAGAACACTAAAAACTATCCTAAGGAGAAAAAAAAATAACAATTGTTACAGATAAAGCTTTAAGGAATAAATATTAAATATACAGCATTAAGAAGAAAAAAAGGACACTAAAATCTGGAATAAATATTAAATATACAACATTAAGGAGAAAAAAAAGGACACTAAAATCTATCCTATGAAGAAAAAAAGAAACCGTTTTCTCTCTCTACCGCACAGAAATACCGAATCATAGATATGTTTTAGTTGATCCGTGTTGTCTTTTGTAAGGCCCGGTTCACACTTCCAGTTTTTCAACGTGCGGCGACGCTACCGTAACGCAAGTTTGGTCTGAGATACATTAGATCCAATGGAGTAGTGCACACATGCCTACGGCTCCGCTGCGGCGAAACACATCCAACTAACGTGCAATTTGTACCGCAGTTCCCCACAGCGCCGCAGCTCGCCGCAGACGCGTCTCCGTTCTGAAGTTCCTTGTTTTCATAAATAAATGGAATATAAATAATAATTAATAAATGGTTGTATCCAGTAACGTCTATTTTGTTTCAAAATATACTTTTTTACACCAAGTAAGCGAAGTAAACACGTTTTCTTCCATAGAAAAATTAGCACAAATGGCGCGAAATGAGTACTTGCGTCATTTCACGGTTATATGTGCACAGTTGGGCTTCGGTGCCGCAGCGGAGCCGCACTTTGAAAAATCTGACGTGTGCTCCTGGTCTTATAGTACTTTTTAAGATTTTCATATTCGACTGTTGCTATGGAACCTATATATATATATACGACCGAATTTGCCGGTTCTTCTAAAAAAATAACAAACTTTCTAGAGCGTACTCTCAAATCTTATGAATTAATTAATTAAAAATTATAACTGTGTTTATCGTGTACGCTTTCTCGAAATTCATTAGTCCATTGAACCATAATAATCGGTATCGCTAACTCCCACAAAGTGAATAAACCCGAAAAAGACCGAAAAATGTTATTTTATAATAGAAAGAAAGACATATAGATTGAAGGTTCACGTATTGATTTTGTTCGTAATGAAGATGTATTCCTTAATAGCATAATTATATATGCTTCTTGCTAATTTCACTAGCATTACGTCTATTCAAAGGAGCATGAACAATATTATTAAAAGTAAAATTAAGGTAAAATCGCGATTTGTCAAAGATTTCTGATGAGATAATTTTTAACGAATTTAATCGTAGTAGGACAAGGTGGGACAAATGAGGTTCACAAATCTTCTAAGTTCATGTTAAAGTTTAACATGAACTTAGAAGATTTGTGAACCTCATTTGTGTCACCTTACTCCAATACATCGCAAAGTATCTCATCACAAATGTTTAACGAAACACGATTTTGTGAAAATGAATGAAGTAAGAGGTCATCACTAAATCCTGCCCTGCTTTGGCTTGTGCAACGTCTCTGCCAAAATTTTAAGCGCTCTAGCGGTGAAACTAATCTATAGAGCTCCCTCAAGCATTTCTTGAAGGTGTGTGGCAGTCCCTATTTTAATCACAAAATACTTTTATATTCAGTAAATATACTTGAACCTCCAACGCCCTAGCAGCATATCACCAAATATATTTTTACTTAAAAAAATGTTTTGTTTCAATAGAACCTTTAATAATTTGTTTGCAGTCTTATTTACTTAAACTTACAGTTGAAAAGATTAAAAAATAATATGGTACTTTATGGCATCGCGCTCATCCCACAGGTTTCAACAACTTGTGGTGTCTCCGCCCCATAAACGGTCGCATGAAAACTGTACGAATCGTACACAAGGAGAAGACAACCAACAGCTAATATAATTACTTTCTTATTATTCAGAGTGTATAAGCACTATAACACGAATATATACACTATTTACATCATCGTTTCAGCATATTCCGTTACATCACAATATGTACACTCATTGCCATAAAAATTTGCGCACCAAGAAATAACTGTGGGATTGTAACGAAACTTGACATGAAGGTACATGTCGGCCAGATATACAAAGGATTAGAAATGCAGTGTGATTGCGCATTGCGTAAGGCCACTAGAGGGCGTTGAACTTCGTTCTCCTTGGAGTATAAAACAGGTAAGCAGAGCTTGTTTGAGTGTACTTAATATTTTGCAAAGGAAACGCTGATGTAGACATGCCGTTACGCCGCCATCGAAGACAATATGAGCAGCTGTCAGAGTTCGAAAGGGGAATTGTAATGGTAATGGTAATGGTAAATTTAGTTAACGTCGTACTAGAGCTACACATATGTTCGAGAGGGGAAGAATCATCCGAATGATGGAAGCTGGGTGGTCAGCTCGGCGAGTAGCTCGTCCAGTAGGCCGTTCTGATTTTACTATGAGGAGGTGTTGGGACCAGTGGACAGAAGAGACGTCATTTACACAGCGACCAGGCTCAGGACGCACTTGACAGATCAGTCGTTGAGAAGACCGTCACATCATACGAAACGCACGCGTAGAGCCAACTGCCTCATTGGCCGCTATCCACACACAGGCAGCACCTTCACTACGGGCCCCTGTGTCTTCCCGAACCATCACAAGGCGCCTGGCTGAAGGACATCTGGTATCGCGGCACCCATTACGTGTGCTGCCAATGACACCCATCTACCGACGTCTCCGTTTGGGGTGGTGTCGCGGACGACGGAATTAGACTGCAACGGAATGGAACCCGGTCGTCTTCAGCGACGAATCTAGATACAATTTGAGCAGTGATGACAATCGTGTTCGTGAGTGGAGGAGCCGTGGTGAACGCCACAATCCTGCCTTTACAGCGACACACCGCTGACACAGCTGGTGTGATGGTATGGGGTGCTATTGCTTACGATACACGGTCACATCTAATATTGATCCATTACACAATGACAGCCCAGCGGTACGTCCATGACATCCTTCAGCCACATGTGATGCCACTCATGGCAGGGCTCCCAAGAGCCATTTTTCAACAAGACAATGATTGGTTACACAGCAAGGATGTCACAAGACTGCCTCCGCCACATTACCACCCTTCCCTGGTCTGCTCGATCCCCAGATTTGGCACCAATCGAGCGTATCTGGGATCATTTGGGACGGCAAGTTGGACACCCTGCGAGTTTGGTCAAACTAGAGGCGCGTTTATAGCAACTGTGGAACGAGATGTCTCAGGACATCATACGGAACTTGAATGCCTCAATGCCCGCTCGTATCGCATCGTGCATTCACGCTAGATTCGTGCATAGTGCATTCGCGCTAGGTCCAACAGAGTACTAAAACTTCCGTTCATTTGTACTTTTTTCTGAAATAAATTATCCTTTTTCTTTGATTTTCTAATCACTTACTTATATCAAAGTAGTACTTACATGTGTAAAATTTCGTTTCATTTTGACAATTTTTTCTTTTTGCGCAAATTTTTATGGCAATGAGTATATAATAGGCTAGCTCAGAAGGAACAAACTCATACTTTGCTTCTGGCTCACTTCTTTACCGTCTCCCCAACGGCCTCTGCCATAGTTTTTACACTCGTCCAAGGGCAAAAGTCGAAGACCAATCAGAGATCATTCTGGAAAAACACCAGCGGCAGAGGACGCTTCTGTTTTCACCTGCTCTTCTGAAGGTGTAAAGCGCGCTACACAAGAACAGCAACTGGCACCAATTTTGACCAGTCAGAATACATTCGGCATTCCAAAATTCTTATGACTGTTTTCTTTTTTTTGGTCGGTGTATCTCACGATGTCACAAAGTATACACTGGTTTCTTGTTGACATAGTGTGCACGGATGGAAAGCATAAAATTTCATTTCTGTCCATCTTTGGTATGCGAATCCTCCCAGCTGAAATTCAAAGCGTTCTATCTGTGAAACTGATCTACATGACTCCATGCATTTATAGCCTTTTGAAATGCGCAAGATTTCCAAGTATTATGGCATTGCTTTCATCCACTACACACGTGTAACTACGAACTATGGACATATAATGACTTTGGACATAATGACTGAACATAATGACTTTGAACATAATGAATTTGGACATAATGACTTTGGACATAATGACATAATGTTTATGGACTAAAGACATAAAGTTTAAGGACGAAATATAGCTCATTAGTAGAAAAGTGATCAGGTCGTGATCTCGTTACCAAAAATAAATCGTCAATACTTGATGGCGAGATATCTCATCAAAACCACTAAAAGGGTTAACAAGACGAAAAAGCACTGCGGTGACGCACCGGAATACAGCTCGAGTATTCAGCCGGAACGCCGCTAGGTGGTCGACACTCTTCAAAGTTTTAAAGTAACTTTTCAGAACTGAAACTAACAGATTAACCAAGCTGTTGAATGAGTATAAATATCTATATACAGGAAGACACAAAGACTTACGACAGCTTACTTTCTTTTTTGTGAAATATTATTTGTCTTTAAAATTATACGCTGGTTACATTGTTTGTTGAGATACTTTGTTATTAAACTTGTTAACTAAAAATCACCTAGCTTTCTGGATTGCTAAAGTCATTCGTCGGTCGTTCACGCAATTTAACGCCTGGGAGGTGTGTGGCTGAGTAATACCCCCCCCCCACACACACAGCGAGGCAGCACCAACATTTTTACAGGTTTTATTTACCCAACACACGCTTATTGTGTTGCTACAGTGGGACGTAAATTCAGCTACCTATCGGTCTGAGAAAAAAGATAGTCGTTTTAACTGTTATATAACTGATGATTCAAATATTTTATCAACTGATTAAACGTGGAAAATCTTTCTCGATTTCTGCTTAAATAAATAGTTTGAAAATTGGCGTGTCTAGTGTGTTTATTACCAAGATATACCCCTTTCTTTTGTTGCATTTCTACATATGTTGATTTGATCTGTATTGCGTCTAATTCAGAGAACACAATATTCCAAAAGGCACAAACTACTAATTAATTTTGTTCGTCACAAATTGATTGAAAAAAATCATAGGAAAGATTCTATTGGTCAAGAGGGCCAAAACTAGATAGGAGTAATGCAGGAAAGACTGTAGTTGAGAAATGAAATCGTGCTCATGAATCCCTCTGGGGCCTACCTGGTGGCATTCTATACTTTAATCACAATCAGTTTTATATTCAGTAGACACACTTGCCCAATATATTTTTCCTGTGCTTTTTAAAAAAATATCATTACCGTGGAACAAAAAAGATGACCGTAGAGAACCAAACCAGGAACCTCACTTCCAGCACAAGTGATCCAACTTTGGTCGATAGACTGGTTGCAGACTTTCTACTTCAGCAGATACCTAACTCCCTTAACCCCTTCCATCCAGAAAATTAAGAGAGCTTATCTCACGATAGATGGCGCTAACACCCCGTTCAAACCGCGAAAGTTGGCGCAAGTAACAGTAGGACACTCCAATGATGAATGGCATCCAGAAGCGTTGAAAATAATAGCTTTTAGTGCAGGAAGCCAACTAGAGAAATCCTATTGCTCATCCTCCTGCTGCCCTCCTCCAATTCTCGGTGCAAGGGCATTTTGGGCAGCCCGGGTGAGAAAGAAAAGAAAGATCCAGAACATTTAATTTTCGTAGGAAAAAAGATATCTGTCGGGGATTTCTAGAACAATATTTATCGTTTTCGACAACGTTTGCGACAGTGATTTCTTCTAGAGGAAGAGGCCGGGAATCTGGTTTTCTTGGACGCGAATGAAATTATCCCTTGATTGATAGTTTTTACATTCATTTGCTTTCCAGCATGTTTTTTAAATTTGATATTGCATTTCTATTGACCAGACTACCAATAAAACAACCTTTTTCAAAGTTTAAAAGGCCAAAAGAGATTTTTTCCTTCGAGAGCGAGAATTGAAAAAAATGAAACTCTTCATTTTAAAAATTTAAAGTTCGAAAAATTCCATCTGTTTTTTATAAAATTCAATAAAGTACGGCATTGTTGTTTGGTTTGATCTGCGGAGATAATGCGTTACCCAGGACGAATATAGGAATTAAAAATAATTCTACAAAAACACATGTATAGAATAAACTTTTGGAGGTTTCTGACTCTGAAAAATTTTCATCTTGCACAAACAATAGAACGTAGTAAACATTCTTGTAACGGTGAAATAACAATACTAAAATTTTAAAATGTAAAGATGGGAAAAGTAGCTCGTTTGTCAGTTTAGTTGACACCAAGTTAGGCTGGATTTTGTTCATTACAAGTATTGCTATGCTAGAAAATAAGAAACTATTTAGACTAATAAATCTAATGTGCAACTGGAGTATGAGAAGATTTGCAGTGTAAACAAATAAACCACCGGAAGACGATGATTTTTTTTCCGGATACACAATTCGGAATATGCGCAAAAGAAGTACGTGTTACTACAAAAAGAGTAGAATCATATGCATATAACTTTAGGAAAAGCTTCTCATATACGTCCGGAAACCAAGGTATAAGCTGGTGTTTGAAAACTGGTAAATTCCATTAGGGACCGGTACAAAGGAAGAATATAGAGGTAAGTTGAAGACTGGTGAATCCGTATAGTCATCTAGTAGCTAGGTGTAAGTTGAAGACTGGTAAAAGACTGGGGGAGTACTGTAGCGAGCTTAGCTACCAGTCCAAAACTTAACTTACAAAGGGGTAGTATAAATACCAGTGTAACCCAACTCTACCATAAAGTACTTTTTGGTAGACACTAAGTTACGCTGGTTCATTCGCACTTGCTAAATTGGTGACCAACGTACGTGATTTAAAACATGCTTAAAAATTTACAAAAAAATAATTCGATGGATAGCACACAATGTCCAGTAGAATTCGCCATGGTTGATACTAATTACCTTTCTACCACTAGGGGGCTCTGTGATAGCAGAAACTGCTAATGTTATATCACATCCTCCATTCGTGCAATTGCCGCATGGATAAAATAACGTGTAAAAGGCAGCACGGCAACTGTAATCTTAATACAGCTCTTACAGTCAAAAGCAAAAATGGCAATCATTCTACAAGTGACGTCAACTATCGAATTTCGGCGACTGCTAAAATTCTGGAGCTACCACTCCAAAACTTAACTTACAAAGGGGTAGTATAAATACCAGTGTAACCCAACTCTACCATGAAGTACTTTTCGGTAGACACTAAGTTACGATGGTTCATTCGCGCTTGCTAAACTCACATTTGGATTCAATTATCAAACCGTAAATAGTGGCACAATGAAGACTTGTAAATCTAAATAGGACCAGGTATCGGGAAATACTACATTGTTGTTATATAATGACTGGTAATTCTCAATAAGGTCCAAACTACCGAGGCTTAAGCTGGTTCTAGTAGAATGGTGAATACCCTGTTAACGATGAAGTTGGTAGTAGGTAGTTAAATTTACGTCACACTGGAGCAACACATCGGGCTACAGCTAATGAGAAATCAACATGTGTTAGTTTATGTTGCATATTTTCCTTTGAGTGTTTATATTAATGAGTCGTTGTTTACTGTTACTCTTTCCAGTGTTTACATCACTGTTTTGTGTATACGTATTCTTGTCAGTTCATTTGTCTGATACAATCTTTTTCATGATATGAAGTGATTTAGTTGTCTCTGAGTCTTTGCGCCATTCCTATCGTCCTTATGTTTGCCTGTGTTGCTGTGTCTCTTTACAATTACCTAATTGGGTACAGTTTCAGTCTACGTTTATAGCCGTTTTTTTTGGCCCACTTCTAGTAGCGAGTTGTGACAGGTTAAGGCAGCCCATCTGTGTTACGGTTATTACGGTTTTTAAGGCAACCTCGACCAGCGGAAAGTTTCAATTTTCATTTTGACTACTTTAGAAAATTCTTTAAAATCCTGTCGTTTGATTTCAATGGTTCATTTGAAATAATCCTTGGTGGAGTGGTCGTTCACGGTAAGACGTTTGTCACCAACTAATTTTTGTCGCCAAATCAAGATGGCGGCCGAATTCCGTAACAGCAGATAGGGCTGCCATAACAAAAACGGCAGATGTGAAGAAAATCCGCAAAAGGTGAAGGTTACCATATTTGGCGACAAATCGCCTTCTTACCGTGAACGACCACTCCACCTAATCCACCTAATCCTTTCATTGGCGACTTTAGGAGTGCGCCAAAAAAAAAAAAAGGGTGGAGTTGTCGTTCACGGTAGGACGTTTGTCGCCAACTAATTTTTGTCGCCAATGAAACAACGCAAAAAATATCATTCAGAGCGTGGAGTGCGATAAATTTTGCAGATAGGGTTGCCATAACAAAACGGCAGTTGTGAAGAAAAACCGCAAAAGGTGAAGGTTACCATATTTGGCGATAAATTGCCTTCTTACCGTGAACGACAGCTCCACCAAAAAAAAAACACCACTATTGCCACCATTATAAACGTAGAATGAAGCTATACCATGAAATGTCTTATTGAATTTTGAATTACACTCTTATTTTAGTATTACAAGACATAACAGTTTACGACTGGTGAATCTCAAGAGTCATCCAGTAGTGAGGAGGTGTAAGTTAGTGTTAGTTGAAGACCAGGTAAAACGCAATTGGAATCAATTACCGAGGCAAAAATTCGGGTTAGTTGAAGACTTAAGAGTTCCAATTGGAGCAAGTACCAGAGAGCAAGCTGGTGGAAATTAAAGACTGATACATATCATGAGCTATAACTTACTAATGAAAGCTTGAAGTTAGGGTATTTCTGATTTCTATCTTGAATTTGTTACAGTGATGACGTGGGTTGACGTCCGACTTCAGTTAGTGTTCTTGATCTCGTCGTCATAAAGAAATATGTTATATCTTGATGAGAGAAAATACGTCAGAGCTTAATGGACGAGATATCTCGTCAAAACCGCTTGGAGGGTTAAGACAACATTGCGATTTGTCGATGCTACTTGAAAGTCTAAAATGAGATTAATTTACGAAACTTTTCACAGCTGCAGGCCATGTGTTTATTGCTATCAGAATTAATTTTAAAATACAAATTTACCACCTTATATTTGCGTGGCAAGGTGTGTTAGATAAATAAGGTGACTAAGCCCTGGAAGGAGATGATAGTTCTTACGAAGTTGCTATAATGACCAACCCATTCACCAAGACGTATACCCCTAGCTAACATAATTTTCATATTGATCCATGCATTTATTTTAAATTCTCAGAAAGGCATAGAGACTGTCACAAAAAAAGGCATCGGAGTAAGAAATCAATTGTACTCCTGACTTGTTTGTCTGTCTCACAGGTCTCTGAGTTTAAAGTGGAACGAATACAGTTTACAAAGCGAAAAACACATTCTTATGTAGTGGAAGTGCTTGGCCTTCTGGCTCGTTGCTCATCGCTCACATCTGTTCTGCCATTTTCAAACGCCCTGCGCCACACCCAGACCTACTTCCGTGACATGACATTAGGTCTATAGACCCCCAGAAGATAGTGATGAATTTCCACTCTATTTTCTCTCAACATGTACTCTCCAAGTAGTAGTACCAGGTTAAATGAAGATACTTCAAAATAATACATACTCATGAAATATAAATATATTCCAAGCACTGAATGTTAAACTGGCGCAAAAGCACTTTTCATCTTTCCTTTGGACACATTTACAACTTGATATACATGAATTGAAAATATTTATAATTTTTTGAACTTAAAAAACTCTATTAGTACTGGATATCGTGTACCAGAACTCGTTAGGGACAGGATCTGAAATGTAAAAAGGGCATTTTTTTAGAGAAAGGGGAATGATTTTTGAGTTGTTTTGTAAAAATAATTTACATACTCAACACATACTGTTTGCATACCATGGGAATTTCTCCGGGTATCTAGTCTGGGTGGTAGAGGTCACTATAGTAACAGGGCTTGATCATTTTGAGCAGGGGTGAATCTCGGGACTACTTAAATTTATTTTATATCCTGCGAAGTTTTGAGGGGAAAATATGTAGTTCATTAGAAGATATTACCACGGTGGCAAGTAAAATTCTTAACAAATGTGTTTCTAATTTGTCATCATATGCTCGAATGTGATAAACGAATACATTTCTTCAAGTATTCCCTATGTTAAATAGGCAGTTATCGTGGTCCAGAGTATCGTATCTACTCAGTATTATCCATCGCAGCTTATAGAAAAAACTGACGTTTTGAGCAATTTACAAAAACATATGCACAACATACATTGGAAGAAAAAAAGTTGTTAGCTATGATCAGTGCATAAAAATCTTAATGCGTTATGGCATTAAGGACAATGTTTTCCAAGGGAGATTTTAATACTCAACTTACAAAATTATCTCCTTATTCAAAATAACTCTATTAAATAAGGAGAAATAATGTTCCTAATAATATAATTATTAGGAAACGAACAAACGAGAGTACATTGGTGCATATTCAAAGTAAAAAAATAACAATATTATCTATTGTAAATCAGGCAATTTTTTTTCATTACATTTCATAGTTAAAACATTTATGTGAAAAAGGTACTTTAACTGAATGAGAAAAATGGCAGGATCTTAGATTCCTGTAACTTTTCCCTTCTACATGGCCTTGAAGTGTTCATCATAGTATAAAAACGTTTCACTTGCTGACGTGCACAGAACTGTGTAAAAGGGTTTGGCTTAATGTATAGCACAATGCAGTATCAAAATGCTTCCAATTTACATTCCAATTCTCATTTAAAGACGATGCTTTCAACCAACAATGAAATTCCTCTTCGAATTAGTCTTCGATACCATGGAAATTTATACGCATAGAAGGCGAAACACATAACGAATATCAATATTTCCCCTCTAAGGACAAGGTTTCGATCCTTAGCCGTTTTCGATAAGGTTTGACACTATCCTTCTCTATAAAGGAAAAAATATACATATGAGAATGCTATCATGTTACCTTAAAATCTTACTTATGGAACAGCCGTCGTATAATAATTAATAATGAAAGGTAATGGATAATTGTTCATAAAATTATAAAGTCTATAGGATTAACACAAAGTTGATATAGGTATAGCTTGAAACAATTATTTTTCTTTGCAAATTGATGTTTTTTTTTTTTTTTTTTAGTTTTACTATTTCTCTTGTAAAATCGAGAGATATTTTACGTAAATTTATTTTTAATACCCGAATTCGATACAAAGTAAGCTGTACAAATTTCGCGTCACCACAGCACAGAATTTGAGAGTTTATGTTGCTTCAGACAAATAGATCTGCTTTACATATACACTATATGGACGAAAGTATTTGTACACTTTATGTTTTTCAGAAAAAGTGCTTTATTATTCTACTTAGTAACAGGTAGGTCCTCCTTTCACTTGTATTACAGCTGCAATACATCGAGTCACACTTTCCACAAGTTCTTTATAAGTCAGGGCAGGAATAGCTCGCCATGCCGCTTGCGGAGAGAGATTGATGTAAAGATGGGCGTACGTGGCGGTGTCGTACTCGTCGCTTCAGTTTGTACCACAAGTTCTCGATCGGGGACAGACCAGTCAAGCAAATTCACCTCATTTTCAGGAAACCAGTCCAGGACACGTTTTGCAGTATGACATCGAGATCGATCCTGTTGGAAGAAACAACCATCATCGTCGTAGTATTGCCATAGTGTAGGCAAGGCGGAACTATCCAGAATGTCGAGGTACACGTCAGCGTTCGTGGTACAAGGAGCATAAAAAGCAATGGGCCGAGGTCATAACCAAGAAACACAACCTCATACTGAGATGGATCCACTTCCGAATTTCTGCAGTATCCAAATATTTTTGTTCATATAGTGTATCTATGATCAAGATTAATAAATAAATCTATAGCATATAAAAGAATACAGATAATTTTAGCTCTTATGAACAGTAATACAACTTGAGAACTTTTTCCGTTTGCAAATATGCAGGAATCATTTTCCATTTGCTCAGTTTGTTGCAAATGCGGCTGATAGCAAATGTTAATTGCAATGCGAGGCGGACATCTGTTTCCATCTCGAAATTTCAGAATAACTCGAAACTCAGACAGACCACAAATTGATTGGTTGTTGAACTATAATTAGGAAGACAATTCTCCCACACAGCGTCCACCTTTAGGAACAAGTTGTGACACGGACCACAGACGGTTTCCAAGATAAGTTTACTGCGAAGCACAGATTAACTATTATTTATTAAGGAAACACGTGCAGTTCTTAACACGTCGAGGGTGTATTGTATTACAAATTATCATATTGCTAAAAATCATACTCAGCGTGGACATTAAATTTACAAAATAACATGCATTTTCTGGTTTCTAAAAAAAAGATTTCGATGGAAGGCAGTTTAAAAAAATTCTTAGTTTTATTGCAAAGCTATCGAAAAATCGGCGGTTCTGTAAAAAAGTCATATAATCGAGTGCAATGTAGAAAATTTGATATTTTCCAATCTAGGTCTACTTATAATTTATAAGCATGATGTACTTATTATGTGAAATAATAATATCATTAAATAACCTAACTCTAAAATTGTACACTAAAAATAAACTTTTAAAAGAAGAAAAATATTCATATATATACAATGATTAAAGTCTTGTTTGAAATTGAAGGAAATACGATCTGGAAGAAGACATTTAGACCTTTTGATACCCTTGATTAGGCGTATTAAAAAATAAAAAAAAAGTCCTTTAAGACAGGCCTGGAAGACTGATCTACAAAGAATTAATGTATAGCTGAAAGAATATTTAAAAAAATGCAGATTTAATCCTTCCCAAAATAGTTTTATGTAATTTAAAAGTCAAAGATTTTGAAAGAACGTGCACCGACTGCTGAAACCGATTTCCACACAGAGAATATGTTTCAACTAAACTTTCTTATAACCTATATATATAATACACTAGCCACTGCGTGACAAGTCCGGCGTTGCCCGTGTCCGTGGAAACCAACACCAGGGGCAACGTCATGATGTTTGGTTTTTATCTGGTGTAAAATTTTCCGCATATTTCAAATCTGTTGAAATTTTTAATCTGTCTTTAACGATTCCGATTTTACGAAAAAAGAACTTAACAATCCCAGTCAAAATGTTTTTATTTCTGTGCTCTCCTTCGCGAAAATGAAAATCTGTTTTTATTTTTGTTTTAACGCGAAGGGCAGAAAATGAAATCTGTTTCCTTCACTGGAATCCGTTCGCAGGAAATCAAAATGAATGAATCTCGAAACAAACGAAGGTCATTCGAATGTGTTCTCTCCCTGGAGATGAAAAAACTTGGTATGGTTCCAAAGGCTGACGTCAAGATGACACGTGAGGGCGAAAAGTCTAAATTTTGATGTTTCTCCATTCCTCGGAATTGTCGCGAAATAATGAGAATGGTGAAACAAACTATCAAAATCCTTTAAAACTGTTCTAGATTGAATTTTAAAATTTGCCTCGACCCTAAAATATAAAAAATTCGCACTACCTGTGTCTCGGGCAAGAAACAAACAAACAAACAGACAGACAAAACTTCCTTAATATTCATTTATGCACAAATTTCAATTCCATTACTATAAATAGCTTTGAAAATAAGTATTTATTATTCATTTGCTTCCATTACAGTTTATCGTAGTTCCAGATATAGCTTTTGTTGACAGCAAAATAAATCCTACTCTTTTAAATATACTTGGATGGGAAATTAAAGACCAATTAATACATGTAAAAAACCTCAACATAAGCAGTCAGACTTAGCTTTAAAAGGTAATTTACTAAAGACTGCAATAATTTTTAGGTACAGTTTCAGTCTACGTTTATGAGCGGTGGCAATGGCCTTGGCGATTTTTTGGCGCACTTCTAGTAGCTAGTTACGGTAGATTAAGGTTGCACAATTACTGTTTGTAATTGATAAGTTTCAGGGTATTCTTACCCAACATTCACAGCTTAGTTTTTCTGGTGGTTCACAAATGTGTTTAAGCTTACCACTTTTCCGAAAGTTTTTTGAAAATATACTTTTTAAAACGTTCTAAAATGTTTTTTCAAGCTTTCATTTTCCGTTGTAAAAAGAAAAATATTTATGAAAGAAGAAGAATTTTGAAATAATTCTTTCCTTGGCAACTTTAGAAGTTATCCAAAAAAAAAAAAAAAAAATCGCCAAGGCCGTTGCCTCCGTTTATAAACGTAAACTGTAGCTATATCAATTTTTATTCCACTGCCAGGGCATGGATCATATTCTGTACTCTCCTTCGCGAAAATGAAAATCTGTTTTTATTTTTGTTTTAACGCGAAGGGCAGAAAATGAAATCTGTTTCCTTCACTGGAATCCGTTCGCAGGAAATCAAAAATTTGTACTAATTTCAAGTACTAATTGCCGAGAAGTTACCAGTCTCTCGGGACACACTAAGGTGATGCCAACATCCCACCCACCATCAAAACTGAGTGGGTGACATGTCTTCCTGAACGATTTGTGGAAGCTGACCTGCATTTGCGTGTTGTATTGAAGCAATCATGAAACTTCAAGCAGACAACCCGACTTTGGCATGCACGAGATTCAGACTCGTAACCAAGCCTTTGAATCTACCAGTTTCTTATGAGCGACGATTTTATCTTCTTGGCCACTGAGGCAATAGTGGAACGTGTGGAATTTGTTTCTAGATGCTCATATTAATGATACATTGTACCTTAAAATTTTAAATATTCTATTGTAAATTTAGAATACAACGGACAGGATCAGACTAACTATCATGAAGGCTTCTATGAGGATGAATAATGGAAAGTATTAAATGGCGTTTTAGTAACCAAAACCATATTTAATTCAAGATCTCAACATGAACAGTTGCGTTACAATATGAGCATAGTTACCAGCAAAATAGCTTTCATTCTGTGTTTGATATCAGCATTTTTAATTTACTTGTTACAAGTTGCTTGTTAAACTGGAAGGAAGACAAATTTCATAAAAAATCTGATTTTCCATGAAATTTTTGATTATTTTAATATTTCTATCTTTCAATTAAAAACATTTTAATACAATAACAGGTAAGAATTATAAAGACTGGCTGCCCATTCTTTGCTGCAAATGACCTTTTAGGGACTGCACTAATAGCCGTCGCAATAATTACCTTTGGCTATAAATGTTTCATGCGTTACGTACAGCGCCTCTGAGATCCTAAGCACAGGACAGGTGATTACTGTTTATTGAGTTGGATTTCAGGGCGCAAGGGCCATAACGTCGACTTACAAGTGAAACACATTAAGTCAGAAACTTAGCTCTGTCGTAAAATATTCTACTCACTGAGTGTGTTGCTCAAGAAGAAATTTAACCTTCATGAAAAGAAAAAATGTCTTGGTGAACATCAGTCTGAAAATCACCACATCACGACAATTTAGACTTTGTGTGTTTCACATGTAGACCTTGTCACTTGTTGTGTAAAATATTCTACTCACTGAGTGTGTTGCTCAAAAAAAAATTTAACCTACACGCAAAGAAAATTTTTTTTTGGTGAACACTTCACCAGTCTGAAAATCACCACATCGTAACAATTTTGTTTGGTTGTTTCACTTGTAAGCCTTGTCACTTGTTGTGTAAAATATTCTACTCACTGAGTGTGCTTCTCTAGAAGAAACTTAACCTTCACGAAAATAAAAAGTGTCTTGGTGAACACCAGTTTGAAAATCACCACATCACGGCAATTTTGACTTGGTGTATTTCACTTGTAAGCCTTGTCACTTGTGTACGATATTCTTCTTCCTGAGTATGTTGCTCAAAAAGAAATTTAACCTACACCCAAAGAAAAAAATTTTGGGGTGAACACTTCACCAGTCTGAAAATTACCATATCGTAACAATTTTGTCTTGGTGTGTTTCACTTGTAAGCTTTGTAACTTGTTTAGTAAAATATTCTACTCACTGTGTTGCTCACGATGAAATGTCTTGGTGAACACTTCACCAGTCTAAAAATCCCCGCATCAACACAATTTTGTCTTGGCGTGCTTCACTTTGAAGCCGTCGATACTTGGCCGAGCTGCTCCAAACACAGAACAGGCAACGTCGAGTAAGAGATACACACACAAAAATTTAACTTATGCGGAAGAGAGAAATACATCCAGGGTAAGTTACAGGAATCGAATCTGCGCGGCTATACATGAAACAAATCTGAGCAAGCTCACTTTTGATACTTAAAAGGTTGTAATAAACAGCAAGAGCCCCAACGGCGCTGCTCAGAATCATACTGTTCTACATCATTGATGTTAACTAGACTAACTTCTTGCATTTTTACTGGTTTTGATTGAGATTAGGTTACAGCGGAGCAGTGCTTTTGAGGAGAATGTTTTGCCAATTCCCTACAGAAGAATGACTGCTGTATTGAGTAGTAGTACGTGCAGAAATATTAGCTTACATGGGTACAGAAGTATACTTGAAACTGATTTAACGGTGTACGTGAGCTATAAGTTTTAATCATAGCAGAATGCCTTCTTCTTAAACCACACTTTAACCTAATACCGAGAACGTGCTGGGCACAAGTATTAGAATATCTTAAAGTTTAACCAAGAAATTCGAAATTTTAACCATCAATGAATACTACTACTCGCATAAGCATGCGTTAAGTATACCATGGATCCTATCTCCTTGGATATAAACTTTCAAAGCAGTTTTCCTCTACGTTTGTGTTAAATATATATGTAATACCGCCTATATATAATGAATACACATATGCATGCTGTGCTTCTGCGCTATACCGTTTTCCTTGCACACATTAGTTCGAGCCAAGGGCTAAATATGCAATTTTAAAAATTGCACGTGCCGAGACCGTTCTGCATGTCCTTCAAAACAGACTTATAATCCCAGCAAAAGATGTTAAAGGTAATAAATTATTTATGAATGAACGACTATATTTCCGCGATGCAGTTTCCTCCGAAACTTTCAGTCTGAATGCACACACAGAAGCAAAATTGCTTAAGCTGGGCAAGGCTAGGCTCGACAGCATTTTAAAAGGAACGCTACGAGAAAAAAAAATCCGTTTGCTATAGCAAACATTGCGAACTTTCATACCGACATATTTGACAAGCACTTCCCTTCCAGCCAATCAGGCGAGAGAGATGGATCTCCGTTAATTACCAGGCTTTCCGAATCTGGCATCTTTTGGTGCGTTTCATCCCCCCCGTTCCGTTTTCGGTTCCCCCTTTCACCTTTCACACAAGCCTCTCTGACGAAGCTTTGCCTCAGGCATTCGCTACAAAAGCTTTCGGTTGGATCGAATCCTTCCTTCTTTTTCAATCCCTAGCTAAGGAATGAAATAATAATAATGAAAAAGAAAAAGGAGTAAAAATAGTAATGAAAAGTAACGGGGAAAAAAGGGAAGAGGGGGCGGATGAAAGGGTGTAGGTGGCTGCCTTGCTTTTATAAGGGAGACGTGGGTGGAAAGGAGGTGTGCTGATAGTTGTGTTGGTCTGGTGTGTGTGTAAAAATACAGAGCGGTTATGACCTGGAGAAGACTAGGGGAATAAATATGGTTTTGTGTCTGTGGGTTAATAAGTCAGTTTGCCCCTTGGGAAGCAAATATCCAATCTGAAATAAATGGATGCTTTGTCGTTAAACTCGGTCGGTAAATATTTTTGAGCACGCGAGTAACCTTGGAACTCATTTGGGACGCTAGACATTACAAGCTAAAATTTGGGAGATACGATTTTTCGAACATTTAATTTCTTGAAAGGGAATGTGCAGAAGGAAAGAAATCAAAAATATAAAATTTGATGAAAAAGAGAAGAAATCTATGTTTTCTTTTCACACAGAATGGAACTCATTTGGGACGCTAGACATTACAAGCTAAAATTTGGGAGAGACGATTTTTCTAACATTTAATACCTTGAAAGGGAATGTACAGAAGGAACGAAATCAAAAATATAAAAATTGACGTAAAAGAAAATAAATCTATGTTTTTTTACACACAGAAGGAAAACTAAAACCCAGATACCCAAAAGGATAGTCATTTGCTGATTAAAAGAATAACGTTGATCGCACTGAAGGGTTTTTTGTTGGTGAGTTTTGGTCTTCGAGTCCAAAATCTTTGTATTCTTTCGCCTCGAAAATTTTTTTCAGGTAAGTAACACTTCTACCGCATTAACTCAAAATGTTATGGCCGACCAACCGGTATAGTGGTTAAGGTGTTAGCCTCTAGATCGGAAGGTTCCTGGTTCGTATCCGGGTCCGGACATGGATGTTTGTAAGCGTATGGTGTAGAGGCGATTGGTGCACCTTAAATCTGTCGTGGCCGAAAGTCCTCACGTTGGGTTGGCGTGGAAGTTTGGAGAATGGGGTGCCAGCTCAGGTGTTGCTTCGTCATCTGACCGTGGTTCAAAAATACGAGGTGTTGTCCTCGGACCTTTCCCTCAAGGGACTGATCCCGGACCGTCGTCAATAGCCCGTTGTGTTGCTCTAGTACGACGTTAACTAAAATTACAATTACCATTACCTAGATGAAAAGATAGAAAGTTCAATGTGTCTGAATAGTAGAACATCCTAGAATACCGCTTTCATCCGAAAATACCGCTTCTAGTAACACCGTTCATTAACCCTTGAAGTGATTACAACCAGATATATCGTCCATCAAGCTATGGCCAACGAGACATTTCTTAACTAAAATTTAACGTTAACTAAAATTACCAAAATGTTATGATTTTGTCTCTCAATCATCAAATGATCTATTAAATTGCAATCGTGTTCTCTAGAACACATTGTGAGACCTGCTTGCAAGTTAAAGATCTAGAATAGCAGATGAAATATTGGATCGGCTTGTGACTCGCTTGACTATCGACTACTTCATTCTGATATTACTAAGCTCCAGTAGAATGTAGTTGTTTTAACGTAACATTGGAGATCAGTACCACGGGCTATTGGCGACGGTCAGCGTAAGGAAGATCCGAGGACAATATCTCGTCATTTTGAATCACAGTCAGATAATGATGTCAACACCTGAGCTTGCATCTCACTCTCCAAATTTCCACACCCATCAACGTGAGGACAATTAAAGGAGGCGATGACACTTATAGTGCCCCCACGTATACGACCGTGCTTGGTTAGACCGAGTTTCGAACTCGCAAGCCTCCGGTTGCTAATCGCCTACTCTTTCAACCAGGCTACTGCGGCCCGGTACGGTTCCAGTAAGAACAGAACACAGTACCA
Source organism: Metellina segmentata (assembly GCA_947359465.1). Classification (NCBI taxonomy): domain Eukaryota; kingdom Metazoa; phylum Arthropoda; class Arachnida; order Araneae; family Tetragnathidae; genus Metellina; species Metellina segmentata. The sequence goes on from OX375879.1 coordinate 91,783,886, forward strand.
GCACTTCATCAAATTGACTGCTAAAATTTTTGAAGACTAACAGTTATTTGGATGGACTGTCGTATTAGATGCCCTCCACTTGCGCGCAAGTTGAAGTACATGTAGCACACCTACGGCTGGTAACCATAGTAAAAAGTTATAGACAATTGGCGATGTTAATTACTGCCAATTCGTGATGCTTGAATCTAACCAAATTAGCCTGTAGACTATGGCCAGTACAGCATTTGTACCATGATCGCGCCAAGAAGGAATGTAGACTACGGCCGCAACAGCAGTCGTACCTTGAAAGTTATAAGAATCGCGCCAAGAAAGAATTTAGACTTTGGCTGGTACAGCAGTTGTATCTTGAAAGTTACAGTACCCTAAAATAATAGACCGGACAGCAAGATGTAATGGTATAAGAAATAGAATACATGATTTAATAGGGGGGGGGCACCCACGTGCTACAATTACACTAGAAACCCTTCTGGGCATACTTTCAACAAGGTTTTGATACACAGCTATGGTTATTTGTGTCCATTCCTGCTGAAGAATGTCGCTAGATCAGCTGCCCACAACAGGGCGTTACGGTCTGGGGTGCCATCTCCTTTGATAGCCGGAAACGGGGATGGTAGTCATTTCTGGTACACTTACGGCACAGCGGTACGTAGACGACAGTCTACGACTGGTTATGTTATCGTTCCTTTTGTGACACCCCGGGCTTACTTTTCATCAAGATAATGCCCGGTCGCACACGGCACGTGTTGCTGTGAATTGTCTTAAAACCTTTCCCAACACTTCCTTGGCCAGCTAGGTCTCCTGATCTCTCTCCCATAGAGCACAGTTGGGACGTTATGAGGAGGCGATTGCAACCATCCCGGAATGTTGACCATTTAGCTCGACAGTTGGAGACAATTTGGCAAGAAATTACTCAGGACATCATCTGGGAACTTTTTCAGTCTATACCACGCCGGGTGACAACTTGCAACCGGTGGACCAACGCCTTATTGACTCCACACTTTGTAACGATCAAACTGAAATCAATCATTCAATTGTTCTGAAACTTTAATCGTTTGTTTTTCAATGATTTTCTTCGCATTCTCTAATTCTTATACTAATTTGTATCGCAATCAGACATCTCCTTCTTGTTGCATCTATTTTTTTTTGCTTTTGAATGTAATTTAAAACCTACCTGATCCTATGTAGCATTTTTGAAATTGCAATGCCAATTACAAATGAAGATAATATTTTATTCCAACCACATACGATTGAAATCATCAAACATATCAAGACCTGCCAATATAATCTTAAAAATTAGTAAGTAACACAATTAATAATCTTAGTATTCAATGAAGCTGTTTCTTCAAAAAGTTATTCTGTTCTTGGATTTCTATCACTTCGACTCATAAAATGTACCAAATGACTTACAATCAATTACTGCATTGCTTTCATTGTATAAAAAGAACTGTGAATATTTCTTTTGATATACTATAACCCCTTCAATTACGAATCAACAATATATCCTAACACATTCTTTGTATTCGAAGATTTCACAAGTTTCTATAAAAATTAACAGCACTTGTTAATTTAATGAAAAATTCGAAGCATAATAACTTAACAATTTTTAATAAATTGTAACACTTGCAACCGTTTTCTGGAAGTTTCAATGAAAATATAAGAATAGAAAGTAAAATAAAGAATTTTTGCATTTTGATAGAAAAAGATTCTGTTAGCTTAGATTAATTTGGAGGCATATTTATTATTTCGTGTTATATCTGGGATTAACTAACTAACAGAGATCCTTATAGTGTTTCTCGAGATAAAAAATGTATTCGTGTTTAGCAAAATTATTTTCAAAATGAAACGTATGACTTTCTGAATTACCTGCTAGTGATATTTATGTTGTAATTTTGCCATAACATCTCATATTTCTTTTGTTATCAGGATTTCTTGATTATCATAGGAATTTATTCAATATGGACGAAATTTTAATATTTTATTCTAAATAAATCTATTCAGCAATGACTTTTTACTTGGATAAATGGTAATGATATTAACAGCTAATGAAATTTGAATTTTTAAACTTTGTTACAGTGATACTCCTATATAATTCGAGCTAAATGATGAACACTTTGTTGTATTTGAAGGAGCTTGTATAGGTGTTCGTTGTGTGTTTTGTTGAATGCTCGTATTAAACAAATGAACATCAGTTTTTACCATTCAATCTCCCGCAATCTCTTTTAAAAGTAACGCACTAGTTCTATTTGCAAAGTTTTCATGTAATTTTTATGTAGTCGCTATGTATAGTATATAAAATTTTAATTCTGCAATAACACAAGAGAGATAAACTATTATTTACATGTGTGTTCACTTTACTTACATTGCATTTTGAATTGAATTAATTGATTAAACAATGTTAACTCGAGTTTTCCTTTACCCCTAAACCAATTATGTTTTTTTTTTCTTCTATTTCTTCAAATACAAAGATCATACTTCTAAGAACATTTCTTCAAATCCTAAACTATATAAGAGATTTAAAAATATTCTTTACATTGAAATTGGTCTTGTCTTTTCCAAAAGCAAATTGAGCTGATGTTGGCTAGAATGGTGATGATTTATAAACTCTAAGGAAACTGTCAAAAGAGCGCAGACTAAAAAAATATATTTGGACACGTGGAAGAATATTTTTACTTAAATGTCTTAAACATGAAGACATTCATTAGTATTACTTGGATGACTTAATTATATTTAAGGTTTAATTTATATTGCTTATGCATAATACAGAGGTTTGTGTCATGTTCTTAACAATTAGTTCTTAAAGGTCATACGAGTCATAAACTGGCATGGAAAAGAAGTTATAGAGATTAATAGTTACTATTTTTTTTCAATCTACAATCACAAAATAACAATGATAACCAATCTTATTAAAACAGATCTTTCTAAAACACTTAATTTCACGGTATTAATATATAAACTAAATTAGGAAACATATTGAATTACCAAGATATTTCTTCATTGACATCACAACACATAATATACCTATCAGAGTAATCACATTTAATTCCTCTTTCAGCAAAAAAGAACAATTAGAGCGACCAAACATCTACAGTAAAAAAATACAGGGTTTGTGAGCACGACATTCCTTTCAGTAGTAACTTTTGCAGCTGTGGTCTTCTTATTTTTAGTCACAATCCTCCTTAATGATCGTCTGCCACGATCACTCAACACACACTTTCGTCCAAGCTGTGATTTAGCAGGTGTTTTTCAGCTTTTCAAATATGTAGAATTAAATCTTAGATGCAGTACCTCTTGAAACACTAAACACTTCGGCTACCTTGCTTACAGAAGCACCCACCAGACGAGCTCTAACAATTTGCTCACGTTCGAAGTCTGTTAGCTCTGACATGATGCAATTACAACTTCACAGAACAGTGCCCCGACAACAACTGACCTGCGTATCATATTTACGACCTTGTATAGGTGGCGTCAGTAGGCGAAAACACCAGAGCCACCTACACATTTCACTTGTATAAACATTTATTTTCAAGCATGCATTTCACGAGGTGTTTGCATATGTTTGTCCAACCCCTGTATATTCTACCGTTTGGACGCAGTATGGGTATATTTACATAGACAGACAGACACCCAAACGCTCATTATAAGGATTCTGCATTAGAAGTTCCGAAAACAGATAAATAACCTTAAATGGGTGAAAAAGATTCAACGTACAAACACTCAATTTTTTATTTACATAGATTACAGAGCTTTCCGTTTTTTGACAAGAATACTGAATAGTTTGATTCATATTATGCATCTGTGCCATATAAAATTTTGTGCAAATAGTTCGGAATAAAAAAATTCCTTGTGCCTACGAACTATTTCAAAGTTTTTTTCTGTGCGAACCAGTTCTTATTAGTTTGTAATTGAAAAATTCTTAATGGCAAAGTGAACGTTATATTTTGCTTTGGTTAGGTGTTTTTAGAAAGTGACATTATTATTATTAATTATCTTCTGAAAAGACTGTGTTAGAGGCTACATCTAAAAGATTTAAATACATTGGACAGTTTCGAAGATTTTATTATGTAGCGTATAAAACCCTCTAATCTAATTTTTCTCATATAATTCAAAATTATGAAAACAGAATACGTTTTTATTAATGGCAATTGACACCAACGGAATTCTAGGAAATCCGAATCAATCTGAATCCAGTATAAACTGACTTTAAAGTGTTTGTCAGGTTGAACATAAGCAATGCTTTCCCAGAAGGATCTTTTTAAAGGTAGTTTCAGACTCACATGGTTCATCTAGATGCAGGAAGACAAAGCAATGGGTGCGATTTAGTGAAACAGGTAACCCATGTATGATGATTTTGAGTATAGCAGCTCTTTCCACTTCTACCTGAACCACCTTTAGACAAATGGACTTCACTAAGGTCATGTGCTTACTCGCCGAAGCCTCAGTCTACAAGGACTTGCTTTCAGAGTTTAGTGAAACAAATTGAAAACTACGAAATACATAAATAGTCTTAAAAATCTAACAAAATGTTGGCTAATAAATATTAATCTAAAATACAAGACTGATGTAGCAAACATTTAGTATGTTCTAATACGAACCTGGCGTGTATTCCTTTTGATACTGAGAATAATCTTATTTTTCACTAACGTAAGTAACTCAGAAATTGACACTATTTGTAAATTGGTGTGGATAAATGAATGTAAACAACATAAAATGAACCGCTAAGTGACCCATTCTCCAATTTTTCCGCTTCTTATATATGCTTTGAGCTATACAGCTGCATTATATCGCTAAAACTACACGAAATAGCTTGCCGCTTTAAAGAAATTATTCAGCAGGAGCATTAGTGAAGGCAATAAAGAATCTGAAAGAAAGAAATCAGTACAAAAAAAAAAGGATGCGACAGTACGCGGAAATAAGTTTGTGCCAAAATTGTCGAATCGTTTTTACAAGTGAGAGTATTAGCTGGGTTCTATGGCTCGAGTGCCATATTCGGCCATGTTGCGCCAAACATGACAGATAACTATAAGTAATGGATAGGGGAAGGTGTCGTACTTTGGGACAGGTTTAAACAAGTATTTTTTCTGAGACTATAATGTATCTGCAGTTTGTTTTTTCTATCAACTATTTACATTAATTACTTTTGAAAGAATTTTCCAATTTTTATTTATTTGTACCTCGAACACTAGCTGTTTAATTAATTGTTTTGTTTATCTATGCAAGTGTCCCAATGTTTAACATCGTGTTGCACCTTGGGATACATGTTATTGTACCTTGGGATGCATTTTGTTTTACCTTAGGATAATATTGTTGTTGTACCTTGGGATACATGTTGTTGTACCTTGGGATACTGTTGTTGTACCTTGGGATAATGTTGTTGTACCTTGGGATACATGTTGTACCTTGAAATAGATGTTACCTTTAGATTGTTTGAAGTAGACTACAAAATAAATCAATTCCACACATACTAAATTCCGTATTTATTGCTTGTCAACACAAACGTTCGCTATTTTAGTGTTTCTCTTGCTGTGATACGCTGTAATGTAGCGTGCCGAGTGGTGGGCTTGTCAGCCCCGAAACGAGCATCACAAAAGAAACACCTTTGCTCAGCTCTAGCTCTCCAGCAGATCTTTCTGTGTCATCAGATTTTTCAAGGAATCAGTTAAGAGACATCTGCACTCAAAACCAATGGGACGGCTGACGAAGACCATCTGCACGGCCCGGGCAGATGAAAGGGCTTAAAAAGTTTAGGAAATAGACCCCAACGAAGAATACGTTATAGATACAAAGCAAGGAATTGAAAAATATATTACAGCTAGCTGCGAAGATATTCCGCGTGATAAAAGGAAGGCATAGTGTCGTTAGACGAATTTGTTAGATTTTATGAAGCCATCGACATCAAAATAACTTTTTTACGTTGCACATTAATTAAAAAAAATTTTTTCTTTTAGTATGTATAAAAAGAACAGCAATTTCATTCAATATTTTTCTTCTAAACTAGTGTTTTTGTTAGTCATTGGTCTCAATTATAGATAACATTTATATGCCCCGACTTACGCGATTTTCCTTCGGTCCCACCTATAGCGTAACCTGTACGCTGAAACGCGCTTTTCAAACCATGACATTTGCTGTTGGTCTGTCTGGTCAGACCCCTAAATGTGTATCATGAAGTACATATTAGACTAAGAACGTTCTGAAAACTGAATCGTGAACTTGGAAAACACGTTACACGAAATCCAAATGCAGACGCGTATAATTCATAGCTAAAGAAATTCGTATCAATGGCCAAGGGAGGTAAACAATCAATCTTCGGATGAGCAGATGAAGTTTAATTCAGCTTGGAAACAAAGCTTGACCTACGGCGGTGCTCTGTATCTGTGCTAGGTCTACAAATGGCTATCGTTAGTGTTATTTGTCATCTTGTAATGAGGGGCAAACTTTATCCTGTACCTGAATTTCATAGTGTCCTAGTCTCATTTTCTCACTGACGCCACATTCTCGTCACTGCTGGGTCATTCCACGCAAAATGAGCAAATAGGCTGTGGCTGACACATCACCGATTTTAATGAAAATTAGTTTCTAAATAGATCGCATATAGTAAGGAGGAACTGCCAAATATTAAATGTCAGAAATGGATATTTTATTTTTTATTGAATTTTAAAATTCAAGGTCGCACAAATGTAGATTTTTGTAGCACTAATAGTAGCCTGTTTGAGACCCAATATTTCAAAAAGTTATTGACACAAATTATAAATTTTTATATTGTTACATTCTTCAGTAAAAGTTCTTTCAGGAAATGTCAGAATTTTGTTTAATATCCGGCACTTCTCGTTCTGAAGGATCGGCGAAAACAGAGATTTGTCCAATATGATACCAATTTCAAATTGCTCTAGTACCTCTAAAAATGGAAAGACAATATCAAAAATATTTCTTAACAAAGCCCTTCTTCTATATAAAAGGTAGGTATAATTTAGTGATTGTAGTCATATTCCTTATTAAAGAAAAAAAATAATAATAAAGGAAAATAATTGAAAACGGAGATTTTTCTGTATTTTTAAATACAAATTTTATTGTGAAGGACAGCTCAGAAAAACTCACAAATTTTTTGTATTATGTGTCCAGATGTATATTATCTGTCCTGAAATTTTCATCATTGTAATTTGCTTATTTTTGTCCCAGGAGCATTTTTAACTAGATGAAAACTATAGTTTTATTTTATCGCATGACGAAACAAAACAGGCGGAAACACGCCATTAAGCCATCCATTTCCTCATTGAAAGAGATGCTATTACATTCAATGACAGATAATAGAATAAATAAACACTACTAAATGAATTATGGTTATAAATGTGCTTGGGTTGCTATAAACTGATAATTTTTTGCTGAACCGAAAGCTTTCGAACACCGGCGAATGTTCAAGTGGCAATCCATAAGTGTTCCATCCATTGAAATGATCATTAGTCGGTTAGAGAAGTCTTTTGGATTTTCTTGTAGTTTTTAGGAAATATTATTACTATGTTTGATTTTGAAAGTAAAGAGATTTTAAAATTCCTGAACTTTCGAAATGTGACGTAGGAGAAATGTTACAAGAAAACTGCCATAAAATCCATTATGTAAAAGAAACCGGATTAAAAGAACTTTCCGATCTTACAGATAAAGACAGAGGATTGTTGTATTTGAAATTAGGTAGGAAGTTTGAAAACATTTGTCTTCACCATGAGAAAGTGTATTTACTGAAGTATACTTACTTATTCCGACGAACTTGTTGTAATCCTTTTAAAAGTCACAAACGTGCCGTGAAAAAGTCCCGGCGAATAATAACACTAGATATTGCCAAGAAATCAGCTGGATTGCTCTCGCCAGGTAAAAAGATCTGTCTCACATGTGAAATTGGTGTTAAAAATTTTATTACAGAATAGGATGCAACAGATTTTGTTTTTGAAACGGAAGCTTTAGAGAAACAGTACGAGAAACTTAATAACAGCCTACAGAACATGGGAAATTCGCCTGTTAAAAAGGTTCGTAAACTCAGCATGACTCAAAGAAAACATTATGGCAGAAGAAAATTACAGAAATTTGTTTCAACTGCTAAAATAAATTTGGGAACTGTTTTGCAAGTAAACCTCAATAAAATTAATAGTACACATGCGACTGAAAGTAAGGAAGATTTTTTATTGTTTAATAGAACAGCTGAAAGCAAAGTTTACTGAAACAACATTCCCTACAGAAAAAATTCAAATTCTAACTCTTGTTCCAAAGAGCTGGAGTCTGGAAAAAATAAGGACAGAATATCCTACCACATTGTATTTAGCAAGGAAAACCTGCTAAGAGACAAGGCAAAAAAATTAATGACAATATTATTGCAATAGTTATAAACTTTTACGAGTCTGATGACATAAGTCGGCTATGTCCAGGAAAAAAAGACTATGTTAATGTAAACACAGATGAAGGTAAAGTCCCAAAACAAAAAAGGTTGATTCTTTGTAACTTAAAAGAAGGATACCAGCAGTTTAAGGAACAGCATGGGAGTGCAAAGATTGGTTTCAGTAAATTCGCTGAATTAAGACCGAAACATTGTGTACTAGCTCGAAGTAATGGCACACATTCCGTGTGTGTGTGTGCACCATACATCAAAATATGAAATTGATGTTACACGCTATTAAACCTCATTATTCTTTGCTAGAGCTAATGAAATTATATGTTTGTAACATTGAAAAGGAAAAATGTATGTTCGGAGAATGTGATAAGTGTCCAAAAGATCAATTTCGTGCTCAAATAGAAAAGTTTGAGGTTTTCCAAAATTTAGAAGAAATTATTTACAAGCGTTGGATTTCGACCGACAGATCTACTCTAATCACACAAGTCCAGTCAACAGAAGAATTTCTTGACTCACTTGTTGATAGTATGTCTGGATTGACAAAACATCATTTCATTGCTAAATCGCAGTCCAAATTTTTGGAGGAAAAGAAATTGACTGTTTCCCAGGACGAGTGCATTGTACTCCTCAATTTTTCAGAAAATTATTCATTTATTGTTCAGGATACAATTCAAGGATTCCATTGGGAAACTACTCAAGCTACACTGCACCCATTTGTACTTTATGGGAAGGATAACGAAAACAGGTTTCAAATCCTTTCAATGTGTGTTATTAGTGACCATACTAGACATGATACATTGAGTGTATTTGCATTTCAGACTGCCGTAATCCCTTTTATAAAAGAAAGGTTTCTTTCTGTGAAGAAACTTATCTATTTCAGCGATAGGTGTTCAGCACAGTATAAAAACCGGAAAAACTTTTCCGACATTTGCCATCATGAATCCGATTTTGAATTGAAGGCAGAATGGCACTTTTTCGCTACAAGTCATGGCAAAAGCCCATGCGATGGAATCGGTGGAACTATCAAACGGTTAGCCGCAAGAACAAGTTTACAGAGACCATACAACAATCAGATTTTAAATGCAAAACACAACTATTTTCCTTCTGTACTTCAACCATTTTAAACATCAAATTATTTTATGTGCCTTCAACTGATGTTATACAAATTGAGTCTTATCTTCAACAAAGGTTTAATGAAGTGACCGCAACCATTACGGGAACTCGTAACTGTCATTGCTACATTCCTATTCCAAACTGTACGACTCTAATTCGAGTGTCATATTTATCGCAATCGCCAGGAAAAGAAGTAAAGAGTTTAAAAAGAATTCAGCAGCACAAAAAAAATCACGTTTCAATAATAGAAGAAGCAAAGTTTAACTTGTGAGTTTTACCACATCGTGAATTTGAAAAGGTAATTAGTTAAAATTCATAATTTCTATGATACTACGTTGAAATTTTTAAGCTTGTTTTGACACTCATTTTTTCTGCTTTTATAATTGACCCTTAAAGTTAAACATGATTTGGTATTTCTTTGTTGAATTAGGGTTTCATTATCTATATTTTATTTCACTGTTATCATTGAAGTTCTCGTAACATGCATAGAGTGGAAAGCAAATGTTGTGATTTTGTTTTTATTATTGTTGCTTTAGGACTCAGATTACAATCCTGATTTTTTTTACAAGTAATATACATATTAAACTGTATTCCTGTGAAATGTCGGTTTTGTAAAAGCTGTCCTTCATTTGATTTCTTATGCCTATTTAGAGTAGAAAATTATCATTTTGTACTTTTCGTTAGCTATTTTGAAGATGAAAGAATTAAAATACGACTTCCAAACTCTATTAGTAATATTATCATATCTAGCATTGTAACTGGCATGAATTTAAAGTATGTCGTAAAATTTCTTTAGCCCATAGAAATGTTTTTAATTCCGTCAAAAATGACAATTTTCCATTTTTTGCAACTAAATTTTGGATTAAATATGATGCTTAAAAAGGTTGTTGCCACAGTGAAAAAAAGAACATTTTGTACAGATTATAAAAATGTAAAACATGTTTGTCTACGTTAAGTAGTTTTTGCGAAACAGAACTTCAAACATACAACATTAAGCGATCTCGCAACTGTTCTTCAAAGTTGGAAGCCCTAAAAATGCCTCCAATTTCGAAAATATTTAATTTTGAACCTAATTCTTTTGGATATCGTTATTTATGCATAAACTAAACCCCTGTACCAAATTTCATGAAAATCCATTACCATACGGCCACGGGTTTTTCCTGATTTTTGCTCATTTCACATGGAATGACCCTGCTGGAATTTTGTGTGATGCGAATGGGAATTTAACCGTTATAATGTCCAGAAAATTCCTAGGCATGGCATGATAGAAAGTCTTGAGTCAGCACGTTTTTCAATAAAATTACTTAAATATACCATGAAGTTTTTTAAGCAAAGCTTAGAATTGCATTTCCTTATTCTTGAACACGACTTTCCACAAATCTTTAGATCCTGAAAAAACTCGAGTTGTTATTAACCCAATGACCGACCATTCATGAATTAAGCAAAACTATTAGAGAAATTGCTTGAGGGGCAATTAAGCTTCAACTTTTCTGATGGTCCGCTAAGAAAGAATGAAAAACTAAATTATACTGTCTTTAAGAGGTTAAAACATATTCAATCAAGTTTACCAGACTTGTTTTCGGAAGTAAAAGAACAATGAATGCGCTCACGAATCTACTCAATTTTGAGGTTTAAGTTTCACCTAAATTATCATTTATCCCGGTTTAAACCAGATCATTCCGGTATGAAAGGAGCGTCACGGCCGCTTGGACATTTTGATCAGTCAGAAGAAAACTATAAGAGCCGAGTGTTTTTAAATCATAGTTACTCAAATATTTGAAGCTCATATACCCTTTTAAAAGAAGACAATTTTTTTCGACTCCCAACTCTGAAGTGTGGCTGAGGGTAGCGGAAGCCCTGTTGGAGGAGTAACGAAATAGCAACTGGAGTGTTGCTAGTTCGAATTCAAACAAAGACCGTCGTGTACAAAATGGGCTGGTGCACGTTAAACCTGGCATGGCCCAAAAAAGTACTCACGTTGGCGCGGTATGGGAGTTTGGAGAGTGGGGTGCCAGCACAGATGTGACCTCGTCATCTGACCATGGATAAAACCATACTTTTGTTCTCGGATATCTACTTTCGGGTTTGGTCCTGGAACGTCAAAAATAGCCCATTGTATTGATCCAGTGCAACACTAATTTAAAGTGTGACTGAACCTAAAAGTTTTGAATTTTGCAAAAATATTTATGCTGTGAGTAATTTAAAAAAATCGAATACTAGTTTGAAAATAAAACAACTTAAAAATGAAATTATTAATCTATGTCAATATTGTGTAGTGTGTGGGTTGCCTGAATAATACCATGCTTCAAATATTCAATGTTATGCTGTCTCATTTCTTTGGTTCCGATTTGGGTTTATCTGTAAATTGTTTTGTGTTATTGTTTCGCAGATCTTAGGGTGTTGATTTATGTATTTAAAAGATATCACCTTAAATTCATTGTTAATTGGTAATTTTTTTTAGTTAACGTCGTACTAAAGCAACACAACGGGCTACTGACGACGGTCCGGGAACAGTCCCTTAAGGGAAAGACCCGATGACAACACCTCGTAATTTTTAACTGCGGTCAGATGATGAAGCAACATTGAGATGGCACCCCACTCTCCAAACTTCCACACCAACCCAACGTGACACCTTAAATTCACTCGGGAACTGAAAATCAAAACTGCTTGCATGCAATTCGAGTCAAAGTTATTAAGAGTGAACGGAAAGTTATAAAATTACATAGCAAACTATGCATCCGAATAGACAGCTTTAAAAGATATCGATTGCTTCACTATGGACAGCTAAAAAGTACAGTAGAACATCAATTATCCGAAATCCAGTTAGTTATCCGGATCGCTTTGAGAAAAGAAAAAAAATCGGCAATATCCGCATTTTAAAAGGGTCTGAGCCGCGGTAGCTCAGTCAGTAGAGCGTCGGGCTCGCATCAGAAGGGTAGTGGGTTCTGTACACGGCGGAGCCTGCAATTCTGATGATTGCGAGATCGGCGCTTCGACCTGGCTAAAGACCGTTGTGTTCACTAATGGTGATTGGGGCACGTTAAATAGGTCGTGGTCACTAAGTCCCCCATGTTCCCATACCAAATCAATACCTCTGGGGGTACCTGATCAGGGGGTTATCGGCTTACGATTGAAATCTAAATTACGATATGTGTGAGTGAATGGATGTATGAAAGGGACCTTCCTGTAAAACGGATGCGTCATGTATGTCGAGCAAAGTAGGACTTCCTCCCAATGGGGCTCAATAACATGGAAGGCGCACCCCCCTCGCCTCTTGCCGTCTTCGACGGGCCTGGCACTCCTCTGGTCTGCCGGTGTAGGCATAAGAAACAACAACAAAAGGGTCTTCAGTGAATGACGAAAACGAAGTGTCAATTTAGGACATAAGAAACGTTCCTGTATGTTCCAAGTACAGTGCAGAGGACATAGGCGAGTGATTGGTGTATGACTCATAGGATCATGGATTCCAAATTCTCAGTGATGACGACCTCATTCAAAAGATGACAGAAGAACTCATTGATGACCCGGAAGACGAAGACGACATTGCTACTTAACCAGACACGGGACGACCGTAAGACAGTAAGGCGTTTCACTGCTTTGACACAGCGCTAAAATAGACGCAGTGGCAGCCTGAGTACGACCATGTACAGATACTCACCCCAAGTCCTTGCGAGACTTGGCTACACGTAAACGAGTAAAGACAGCGAAAGAACTAACTTCAATCGATAGGTTCAAGGAATGATACATTTTAATACAGTATGCAGGTACAAACAGTAAACAAAATTGTTGCTAAGAAACAATGTTTCGCGTATTACCTGGATAAATTAGGAATTATCTAACAATTCCAATTACTTGGATATTTGATTACCTGGATGGGGTCGGGTCCCAATTGATTCGGATAATTGAAGTTCTACTGTACTTCCTTGAAAACAATCTTTGACTTTGTGCTTTCTGAGAGTGCATATCCACTCTCTGAACTATTGAACTTGAAGAACTACGTTAGTAATTATCTGGCACTGTCATCGCCGGAAAGCTGGAATAATTCATCATATACTACTCAAAGTTGAGCAATACTAATTTTATCACACCTCCTCCTGATCTTCACAGGCACCCAATAGTGCCTTACCTTTATGTAGATTGCACATTTCAAAAAACACCGTTTTATGAAATGTGCAATCTACAAAAAGGGACGACGTACGGACATTGACCGTTTCCATTTAAATTAGTCATCGATTAATCCATCGTGTTGGTCCAGTATGAACGTAAATTTAAGTACCTAACTAACCCACAAACCTTACTTAAATTGTTGGAATTTAAGTAGGTAAGTATTTTAATTAACGTCGCAGTGGAGCAAACATTGTTGACGAGTACCTGGAAAGTGAGGGCATTTCTCTTATGGAGTGTCCGGCGTATTCCTCCGACCTTAATCCCACTGAAAATCTTTTTGATGCTTTTGGACATGCTGTCTCTTGCACGTTTACCTCCTCCAACCAGTCACAGAGTTGGAAAATGCCCTAATGGAGAAATTACCATTGATTGTATCTGCGATGGTTGATCACCCCATTGAAAACATTCAAACTCGTTGTAAAGTTTCTGTGAAGGTCCGAGGTGGTCACATCCCTTATTCATGTAAGTTTTGTTTGATTTGTTTGGCTTTAAACATCATTTTGTCAATGACCCAAATGTGAGGTCATCATATAACTTACGAAAATTAAATATTTTTCCATCTTTGTACATATTTCCTGTTTTATTTAATGAATAAACACATTTGCTACCTTCCTGTGAAATCTTGTGTTAATCCAAGCTTTATTTTTGCATTTTTATCGTCACGTGCTCTACTTTTGGAGGCCAGTGTATCAGAATAGCTTATTCGTTAGTGATAAATCTAAGCTTTAAAACATCTTAAATGTTAGAATATGGTAAGTAGGAATAGATATAATGTGGATATCTCTCTCTGAGAAAATAGTTTGAAAGAACTTTGTAACCCTTTAAGACGAAGGCTCTGTTTCAAGAAGTTAAAAGATTGTTTCTGGAAATTCTTTTCAGAGATAAGTTGACCGAATTCTTCGTCTTATTGATGTCACCACACGGAAGTATGACGTCAGCAGCAACACCATCGGGATACTTTAATTTTTCTATGCGTTGTATGTTGACAAAAACTCTTTTATGATAGGTTTTTGTAAACGATTGGTAAGCGTTTCTACTTAAGAGTATGTTATATCGTTTCGAGAGAGAGTGTTAGTAGATCTACTTATTTTAGAACGTTGGTAATTTAGCATGCCTGTTTGAGAATGTTATTGTGAAGTTCTTGTAAATGAATGGTAAGCGTTTTTACTTAGGAATGCTTTATATCGGTTTGAGAAATATATATATATATATATATTTATTTTAGAATGTAAATAATTTAACATACCTCTGGGAGAATGTTATTTTATTTATTTGTTTTTGTAAAATTGAAAAAAGGTATTTATGAAGTGTGAAATTTATATCAAAGCATGAATTTTAAGCTTATTAATTTTTCCTTATTAATGGGTGTTTATGAATTATACTTTCCTATACCAAAAACAATTCAAACCTTCGCGGTTTGACTGAAATAAAAAGGAATTTTAAATTATTTTGATGAGTGTATTTTAGATTTTATGGTTTTAGTTTTCCCTCAGTTTTTCCAATTCGTGATGTTAAGTTAGTGTCAGACATAAAAGTGTGAGTAGTAAAATTTAATACTCACTCTTTGAATGTACCCTCTATTTCTTTTAAAATCATAGCAATAATATAAATCTACGGAAAATGTAAGATTCATTGATAAAATTCCGAACTACATTCAACAATGCTTTCCTGCGTTCCCTTATGCTTAACACAGTATAGTAATCATATGTGGACATAATGACATTTCAATTTTAACTAAATTATCAAAATGCATACTTCTCACATAGTTATGAATAGTTTTAATTAATAATTATAACTATTCATAAAATACTAAACAAAATATAAAGAAATACTAAAAAAAATGTTTTACTCTGAAATATTTAACTGTAAAGAAAATCAAATTTCAAATCACAGTTTATAAGTTTAACTAGCTTTGTAAATTCTATTCTAAAAGTATCTAACAGCTAAAAATCAAATTTACAATACAGGTTTCATCAATCAATAACTATCCAGGTATTGAGTAGTTTGAGATCTGGATCTCGGTTTAACAGGTTGTTTTTCGAATCCGATCACGGAAAGGATTTTCGTAGTTGTGTGGTATCCTCTTTAAAGGTTACGTCCACGAAGAAACTGACCACAGAATGTCAGAACATACTACCATTTGGCTATTTATATTCAGGCTGTTTATATAAAATTTGAGCTAAATGAATAACAAAACCACAACGTATAAATATATTTTTATCACAAAATAGTTTCCGTGCTATCTCGGCGAAATTCAAAAACATGAAAAAGTAAGCATCCAAATTTTATACAGATATACATTAACCCACAATAATGGACCGGACTGCAAGATGTAATCGTATCAGGGGAAAGAATACATTCTTTTATAGGGGGATGGTCCCCCACGTGCTGCAATTACACTAGCAACCCTTCTGGGCATACTTCCAACAAGGATTTGATACACAGCTATGGGTATTTGTATCCATGCCTGCTGCTAGAATGTCGCCAGCTCAGCTTTAGATTACAGACGTGGTTCCCTGGTCCGTAAGCGTCGCTCTCACGCGTCCCATAAATATTATATGGGATTTAGGTCGGGATTTTGAGCAGGACAAGTATGAGTATGGATCTCAAGTATGAGATTGCATAAAAAATCCATGAGATGATCGTATTTTTCTGTAAGTTAAATGGTTTAACTAAAATTTGATAATTTATTTCTCCTTTTATTTTTAATCTGCGTTTTCCTGATATACACTACACTACCATAATGAACCAGACAGCAAGATGTGATGGTTTACGATAAATAATACATGCTTTAATAGGGGGATGGTCCCCCACGTGCAGCAATTACACTAGCAACATTTATGGGCATACTTTCAACAAGGTTTTGATGCACAGCTATGGGTATTTGTGTCCATTCCTTCTGCAAGAATGTCGCCAGCTTAGCTGTAGATTTCAGACGGAGTTCCCTGGTCCGTAAGCGTCGCTCTAACTCGTCCCATAAATGTACTATGGGGTTTAGGTCGGGACTATGAGCAGGCCAGGGAAGACGTTTTACATCCATATATCGATACCACTGCTTGACAGAGACTACAACATGACATAGAGTGTTGTCCTGGAAGTAACATTCGTCCATTCCATAAAATTGCCAAAGCGTAGGAAGAACCTAATTGTTCAAACTGTTCATATAGGCGTCGGCGTTCTATTGACCATGAACAACATGCAAAGGTTCCAGGCCGTACCACGAAAAAAAAAACAAGTAATAGGATTTTATGCAAATCCGCTAGCGTCCTGTCCATTATTGTAGGGTAGTGTATTTCAGTATTAACTACCCTGGGTGTATTTTACTCTTTAGTATTTAGGCTGTGGCAGCCCAGTTGGAAGAGTAGCGGGTAAAAAAACGGAGGGTTACGAGTTGGGGTCTCGATCCATTCAAAGTCAATCGTGTCCGAGGGGGCTGATACAGTTTAAATCTGTCGTGGCCTCCAATGACCTCATGGCGTGGTGAGGATGTTTGGAGATCGAAGTGCCAGCTCAGGTATTGACTTCTCTTCGACCATCTGACCGTAGTTCAAAATTACGAGGCATTGTTTATGAATCTTTCCCCTCGAGATTGACTGGAGTGTCGCCAATAGCCTACTGTGTAGCTCCAGTGAGACTATCAACTATCGACCAACTACGTATCTGTATTTTTATCAACAAAGACTTTTAATGCGTATGTATGCCTAATTAATGTATGCCTGTGTTAATGCGTGTGTATGGCGGATAAACATTACTGGTCAGATCTGACTATAGCCAACAAATAAATCTTTCAGATTAAGACTACAATGAAGCTTAGAACAGAAATATCCTGTACACAAGTTCACACTATCACTACATCTCTCTCGCGATATACACAAGTAATACTAAGTTTAACACTTAGTGCAAATGGAACAGGAAACAAGAAAGCACAGATCAAGTAATAAAAACCTTAAATTATATTCCCTACAACGAAGACAATATTTGAAGCCCTGTAGAATTTGTCTTCCTTATAAGGTACCTAAGCATTTACATGGCATTCTTAAGCCTTCAATTTTAGGGAAAATCACCAAACCTGTATTTCAGTTTCCTTAAATCTTAAACTATCTAAACTTGTATAAGATTTTATAAACCTCATTCAGTAGATTAATTAAAATATGGTAATTTTTACTTCAAAAGTAAACAATAATAGCCAATTTAATACTATGTAACCCGAGAGATCATAGTGAAGATATAAATTCGTAGACGAACACTAGTTTTGATTCGTCCACTCTACGTGGTGTTGAAGTCCACCTGGGGGCTTAACTTGTCAACTATGCATTCCGAAGTAAATAAATTGAGCTATTGCGATGCTAGACCGCAAAATTCAGACGCATCAGAAATTCTTCACTTAAATTCTGAAAAGGAAAATGTAGATTTAAGGTTTTGTCTGAACGCTATTTTTAAAAATATCTCGAAAAATAAATGCTCGGCAACTTATACATTCTTTTAAACGATCGTCTCTATTTCGAAGGTTATGGTAATCACCTATGATACCATTTCACGAACATTCTACGCGAGGTATCTAAACCTCTCTTTCTAATTCTAAGAAAACGATAATAAACGATAGACATTGATATTCGTAAGGATTAGAAAACCGCTTTAAACTGTAGGTGAGTCGTGCAATAAGAAATGCTAATGGTGTGACAAACTAAACTATCAATATTAATAAAAATGCAAAAATATTGAGTCATCCAGTATGTTCTTCGCGTGTTTTAAGTTAAATACCAATGAAGCAGTACATAAACATAAGAAAAATGTATTGAATCACATAAGCCCCATTTCGTTCTATGACTTTTTGCCATTTTTCTGACAGCTGGAAAATTTCATTAAAAAAAATCATTAAGCCATTTTGTAAAGAAATTATCGAGGTGCTGTTTGACAGTCTCCAAAGAATTGAACTCCAGGCCATTCTTAAGTGACCTGAAGAGGTGAAAATATGAGGGGGCAAGGTCTGGTGAATATAGGTGGGGGTGACACAAAACATTTCGTTTTCCCCACAAAACATTCGAGCAAACATATTCTGCTGTGTTAAAGTATGGGGTACCCATAGAAGCGGCTTATATATCCAATCTTCTTCAGATGATCATGAACGGTACTTTTTTGAATATTTAGACTGCGTGATAGTTCCTGAACTGTGTAAAATGGATTTTCAGCGATAGCATCTTTTAATAGGTCCTCGTTTACAGAGGATGGTTGTCCAGAGCGGGCATCATCTAAAAGGCTGAAATTTCTACGCTTAAATTCGACAAACCACCTTTGAACTGTGGCCTCAGAAACAGCATTATATCCATATACAGCACACTTTTTATGAGCAGTCTGACTAGCATATTTTCCTTCCTTAAAATAAAAGAGCATATAATATGACGAAAATTAACTTTCTAGTTCTCCATTCTTAGCACTGCCGTGAAACAAAAATTATACCACAACACATGCTATCATTATACAGTGTAAGCAGAAAAGACCGAATTTAAACATCTGGTTTAATCAAGGTCCTTCCTTATCATCTGTAACAAAACTATAATAAAGCTAGCTTCGATTTGAAAACGCGCAGTACTTTCCGTATGTCCCAATATTTACATAGAATTTAAGCGAGTAAAAAGTACAGCAAAACCACAGGGTACAAAAATTGCTCTTGCAAAATATTTTCTTATTTTTTCTTTTGCAAATTTAGAAATTCGTGAAAAAATAGGGATAAAAATTTTATTCGTTTATACTTAAGAATAATATTTTCTTGTTCTTCCTTTTACAAATTTAGAAATTAGTGAAAAAATAGGGATAATAATTTCATTCGTGTATATTTCTGAATAAGCTACACTGGGTTTATTTCTCTTTTTTACATTAGGGAAAACCCGTGTGTGTGCGTCCATTAACTTGAAGGTAAAACACTGCTTGAACAGATTTGAACTTGAGGCCTGAAGAAAACCAATCCGAAAAACCAACAATTCAATACACCTTGCGTAACGTATTTCAGAAAACTCTACACTGGTTATATTTATTTCTTTTGCAAAAGTAAAAACTTTCCTTGTGTACGTATGTCCATATACTCGACGGAAAAATATCGCTTGTTGTAGATTGGATAGATAAGACCGTGTAGCATGAAGAATCCAAGCATTCAAAATAAGACGAGTCGAGAATGTTTCGAACAGAAGCCTCACTACACATTCCAAAGTAAAGGAATTGCGCTATTGCATTGGTAGACAGAAAAATGCAGACACTTCAGAAATTCTTCACAAAACCTCGGCGAAAGATTCCGAGACTTAAAATTTTTTTGGTCTAACCGCTATTTTGTAAAATATCCCAAGAAAAAATGCTTCTCAAATTATGCATTCTTGTAAACGATCCTCCCTTTTTCCAGCGTTATGGTAATCACCTATGCTACCATTCCACCAACTCCCATGGGCGACATCTAAATCACTATTTCCAATTCCAAGAAGACGATACTAAAGACGCAGATAAAATAAAACGAAGCGGGAAAAAAGATTGAAATGGAAGTCTTCTGAAATGATGAGAATGTGGGTGGACTGCCTTAGCAACGGACAATGTGGCAGACGATAAGAATTAACGTCAGAGGAGGTCCCCACACGACTCCCGAGAAAATTGCTCCGGCTCTGCCCTGTGTCTTCTTGCCGAATCACGGCCTCTCCAGTATCTTTTTCTCCGTTTTTTCCCCCGGAGCATTTCTTCCTTGGGCTCCGGTCTTGGAATTAAGACGGGATTAAGAGGATTTCGTTAGTATCAAAATCCTTTTTTTCCTGCTTCTTTTCCTTCCTTCTCTATTTCGTCTTTTTTTATTTATTTATTTTCAGACGTTCGCTCAGTTTTGTTAGTATCGGAACGTACCCTCCCGAACGATTGGGCGGGAAGGTTCGGGGGGGGGATGAGTTGCTTTGGAGTGAAGAGAAGTGAATTCACGAAGGGTGGAGAGAAGGTTAGAAGGGATGGGGATGTAGAAGGGTTAGGAGTTTGTTAATTAGGAAGAGACAAATGATAGTGGGAGGAGCATAGATGTACAGGTGAACGCACGTATGACTGTCATCCGGAGTTTTATATATATTCAGGACTCTGTATTTTTCATTTTGATCTATTAGGTCCTTTATTACCACTCGATGCTTCGTAAACCTTTCGTCATTCACTCCACCGTTGATTTTCAACCGGTGTGCTGTTCGGATCGTGGGTTAAAATGCTCGAATTCCATAAAAGTTATTTCATTTCGACGGTTTTGTTTATAGCTTTCGAAAAGAGTGTTCACAAATAATTTCAAATAATGCCAGTATAAGTAATTTTGGGTGTGTTATTTTTTATTGAAAAGTATCCTACATCTTTACAAAAAGATTTTTTTAAAAGCCACTTTGGAGCAAAATGGTAGGTACTTACTGGTATTTGTTTGTAAATCGATCAAATCGTGCCTTTTCATACTACACAGTCCAGTCACATTAATGTAACCACCACCTACTTTCGACGTCAACGTGAAATAACCAATCACAAAAGGCAGCACATTGCAGTGGAGTGTATTTAAAGGATGTCCTAGGGCATAGGAAAGCATTTCAATCGTTGGCGTAATGCAGAAACGCAGAGATTTATCCGACGTCCAAAAGGGCATGATTATTGGCTTTCGGGCCAATGGTGGAAGCATTTCGGAAACGGCTAATTTTGTTAACTGTTCGCTTGCCATCGTGGTAAAAGTCTACCGTGCATGGCAAAATAGCACTATCCAAAATAAGCGGCGTGTCACATGTGGTACACCACGGGCTATAGATGACAGAGGCGAACGAAGGCTACGGAGATGCGTTCGGGCGAATAGACGTGTAACTGTTGAGCAACTGACACCCCTGATGAATCAAGGGGCTAACAAGAGTGTATCCTCAACAACGGTTCAGCGAACGTTGCTGCGCATGAGCCTCCGCAGTAGACGCCTGGTTAATGCACCTACGCTGACTGCTGTTCATCGGCGACAAAGGCTGGAATTTGCACGCCAGTACCACAGAGTGGCGACAGGTGGCTTTTCCCAATGAATCACGTTTTATGCTCCATCGGACAGATGGGCGTTGGCGTATACGGCGTGAAACGTCTGAAAGCAAACACCCTGCAACAATTGTCGGAAGGATCCAGGCTGGAGGAGGGAGCATTATGGTTTGGGGAATGTTTTCCTGGCATTCACTGGGTGCACTCATCATTGTGGAAGGCACGATGGATCAACACAAGTACGCATCTGTCCTTGCGGACTATGTCCACCCCTACATGATAATTATTTTTCCTCAGAATGATGGCATCTACCAGCAGGACAATGCGAGGTGCCATACAGCTCGCAATATATGTGCGTGGTTCGAAGAGCACCAGGATAAGTTTACCATACTCCCCTGGCTAGCAAACTCACCGGAATTAAACCCAATCGAGAATTAGTGGGACCACCTCGATCGGGTTGTTCGCGCCATGGATCTTCAACTGCGTAATCAAGCGCAGCTGGCCACGGCACTGGAGTCGGAATGGCTCAACAACCCAGTGAACGCCTTCAGAAACCTAATTGACTCTCTCTTCCTGCACGTCTCGCAGCGGTCCGCTCTGCCAAAGGTGGTTATTCTGTCTTTTGACAGGTGGTCACATTAATGTGACTGGACTGTGTATATGAACATATAACTAAACATATAACCTTTTTTAGGTTTGCAGCAAAATTTCAGTAAAAAGCTTAGGTATGTCGAGAAATAAAAAAGGTTGCTTTACACGAAAGTTTGGTACCGGAAGTGAAATATGGGGGGAGCGTAACATGAAATTGAAAAATCAACATGAATTTTCATTACTGAAGAAAATCTATTAATCATAGCAAATTTTAATTTATCGCAGCATTTTTTTTTTGGTGAAATGAGTCCCAAGTATCTACAATTGATCTTGCAAAAAATTCATTAGTTCATATAGCAATTACGAATTAAAGCATTAAATACTTTTGAAAATAATAAATGATTTCAAAACGTTCAGTAAAATAGGGTATTGCAAATTATTTTAAAGTACATGATGTATTGATAGTTCCAATAGCACACGTCATTTCTAATTACCCTCATATATTGGTTGAAAGAATTCAAGGAACAATTCTATTGGTCAATATCAAAGGTGGTTAGAAGTCCTGTTTGAAAGAATGCAGATGACAGAACGGATATATGTGTTTGAACCCCTTTAGAAGGTTAAATAAAAATTTTATTTGTATAAAGTACATTTGGCCAAGAAAAATACATAAAACTAAAAAGGAATTGAGGAAAGACAGTACAACTTTCAGTTTCAGATAAGCGTTTGATACTGTAAGCCCTTACCATCTGCTGACTGATGAAATGTCAGCCAACTTTATGCTCAAATTTGGTAAGATCGATTACTAACATTCAATAAATAGAATTTATATATCTGGAAATGCAGAAAGTTCCATCAAATGTGTTTTCAAACTCAGCACAGAATCGCAAAATAAATGTTCCGAGTTACTAGTTGCAATAATTTGAAATGGATTAATTAAAAGGGTTTTAATTTCATGTATTAAGTATTTGCGATTACAACATTAATATATCTTCTAATATCTCTTAGTTTTACGTGTGAAGAGTTTAAGAGCACGGATGTGTGGCCAAAAGACAAAAATGTAGAATGAATGCAATCGAATAAAAACTACTATGAGGGAGTTCTTAACGACATGTGTTAGTGAGTCAATAATTATTCTTAATGCAATTATAAACTCTGTGCTCAGATGACAAAATGTTATAAGTCCTTTTTTTAATTTTTCGTGACAGCAATTTTAAGATGGAAGATTCTATATGTGGTTCTGTGGTTTTTGACATATTACATTTTTCCGCCTTTGTTTTTTCATAAACTGAAAGAAAAAAGACTTTTTGTGCCACCTTCTAAACATTAATAAACCAGACACCAGATTGGGGTTTACTCAATTTTTTGGGAAAAGTGACTTATAACATTTTGCCATCTGTGTACAGAACTGTAGTTCAAGAGCCGCGGTAGCTCAGTCAGTAGAGCGTCGGGCTCTCATCAGAAGGGTTGTGGGTTCTGTCCTCGGCGGAGCCTGCAATTCTGATGATTGCGAGATCGGCGCTTCGACCTGGCTAAAGACCGTCGAGTTCACTAATGGTGACTGGGGCACGTTAAACAGATCGTGGTGACAAAGTCCCCCGTGTTCCCATACCAAATCAATACCTCTGGGAGTACCTGATCAGGGGGTTATCGACCTCTAATTGGGATCTAAATTACGATATGTGTGAGTGAATGGATGTATGAAAGGGGCCTTTCTGTAAAACGGATGTGTCATGTATGTCGAGCAAAGTCGGACTTCCTCCAATGGGGCTCAATAACATGGAAGGCGCACCCCCCTCGCCTATTGACGTCTTCGACGGGCCTGGCACTCTTTGGTCTGCCAGTGTAGGCATGAGAAACAACAACAACAACACTGTAATTCAATGAAAATAGACAATTTTCAACATTTTTTCCTAACTTTTCAACGCACTGGTCAGTTATACGTAATGCCTGAAAAAAGGTGGTTTTGATGATCAACATGCAACACTTCTTTCAGGTCGTGGTCCATGGTTAATGACTAATTTGTCATTTCATCAAACATAGTCACTGGGCTCTGTACCATTAACCGTGTCACTTACACTACAAATCGCTCTTGCCGTTAGTTGTGATGGAAGACAATATTCTGGATTCCAAATGTGTGTAACACTTTAAACCCTTTTTTAAACTTTTCCACCTCTTTGTGCTCTTTCTGTTACAGCAGTACACTGTTCCCGGGATGTACTAAAAGTATGATGGATTTAGGCCCCTGGCGCAACTTCAGATTTAAAGAAAAAGATCACTGAACACTGTTCTTTCGTACAAACGGAAATAAAAGCGAACGCGGTTAACGTGAAGGAACAAACCTAGCAACTTCGAGCCTACTTCGAGCCAGGCTTACAAATTGCTTATGAGTTGCAGTATTAAGTTAGAGACCTTTCTCTAGCAATAGAACACGTCCTAGTAAACGCTCTAGAGTATGAAAACGACATTGCTCCCAACCCAAATACATAAAAGATTACATTATTAATGATTATTCAATCACCCTTGAGTTACATTAGCTTCCACGCAGCTCATTTAAACTTTTTACATAACTCTCAGTTCAAATGCACACATGTCCAAAAATTAAGGATAATGCAATCCGAGATTAATCTCAGACGTTCTCACGTTGGCGTGGTGTGGAAGTTTGGAGAGTGGGGTGTAAACTCAGGTGTTAACCTTTTCTTCTGATCGTGGTTCAAAATCACGAGGTGTTGCCCTTTGACCTTACTCTCCTTCATCGATCCCGGACGGTCTGGTTGGTTGCTCCAGTGCGACGTTAATTGAACTACTTCCCTACTTACCTACCGAAGTACCTTAAATGACAAAATAATACTCCACAAGCTAGAATAAAACAAAAGCATCGATATGACTCGTGATACAACTGGAGACCAACGAAATGGAAATAAATTGATAATGTGAACACATTGCAGGTTGTAGTTTAAAAACATACTTTATTCTGTCTAAAGAATCTTAATACAGAATGGGCTGGCTTCTGACTCTAATGCAGGTCTTATAACATGTAGACGTGCTTTCCACACGACTATCGAAGAGTTCTTGTGCCAGGAAACCACCCCAGAGCATGTCTTTATTTTTGTGAGGCATTTAGTTGTGTTGTATAAACTTCAACGCGATGTTAGAAATCATCCTATACATTCTCTGATGTATTGGGGAATCAGGTGACTCAACTTCATATAAATTTATAGTTATCCTTAGTTTTTGGACTGAAATGAATGAATCGTCATCAAGTCTGTAACGATCTCCTGACAGATGATTACGAACACAACTAAGTTATAAGAGCAGTTGTTCTTGTGTTATGGTTGCTACTGGTAGACTAACATGGATGTATAACAGTACCTGTGTTCTGATACGATCAAGAACATGTAATCTTGGTACTGTTCGGAATAAGAACGTCAATATGGTTAGATTCGTTGTAGACTTGAGAGGAGAGAGACGTGATTTTGCACCGGACGGCGCGGCGTATATTTTGGAAACTATATATTATATTGCAAATAAATGCGCATGTCCAATTTAGGTGTGCAGTGTCCCTCTATTCTTGGCTTCTACTGCACACACTGTCTATTAAATTAAGACATCGCTCTGTCACTCTGACATAATTGGTGCAGAGAACACAAGAACAACTGTTCTTATGACTTACCTGTGTTCGTAATCACCTGTCGGAGATCGCTACAAAGTCCAATTTACTGACCTCGTTTTCTTTTTCTCCAAACTACGTTCGACTCGTGATTTCAGATCGACAAACTCGAGGGGGGGGGGGTCACAGGTACGGAGAAAGTGAGACCGAGTTCCCATCTTAAGCCTTTTTCCACCCTCGCAATTTAATCTTCAGATACTTGTTCGAGCATGCACTGAAAGTGTTCCTGCCGTTTCTTTTCCGTCCCGGATTTTATGCATACAAAATCCAAATTATTATTCTACCCAAAAGGGCATCCGACATTGATGGATGGAGCGCAATTTGTCTCCACTGCTCACTAACAAGATTCACGCCAAATTCGATGAGAGAGTAAGAACTCGTATGAGGAAAAGGATAAAACGCCCTCCCGCATTCAGCTCATTCCCCCCACCCGCTTCTGTCGCGCGAGGACGGAGCGATGTAAATGGGCCTCCGTCAAAATTAATCATTCAATTAACGGAAATATATAAATTGCAAGTGAAATCTACCGTGGTGCAGTATCAATCAAGCGAGATCAACATTGCGTTTGAAGCATTTGACCCTCGTCTCGTTTGCAGTTGTTTCTTCCAAAAACTTCTCGGGAACTTGAGATTCAAATAAGATGAATTCCCTTTTGGTGCAGTGTTAGTTAAAAATATGTGGCTCGCTGTCAATACATTTTACCCATTCCGGTATGCGTTATAACTACGATAAGAATCTCACAAACGTTCTGCTTTTTTCAAAGCTTGTACATCGCCTTCCAAAGGTTAAAAACAAAATGGTAAATATGATACGATGCTTATAATTTTAGCTTGACTGACTTCAAGTTTCACAAAAAAGTATATAATGGATGTATTTATTTGTTTAATCTGTAATAACTTACAAAAGCAATACCTGTGGGATTTATTACCTCTTAAATGGCTGATTCGCATTTTGTACTTTTGAGAACAGTATGGTAACTAGATGATCTAATTGAGCTTTAATATGGAATTTGGCTCCTGAATTCTCAATACTAGCTTCACTTGAACGATTCAATCAGGTGATTCAGGGTTATAAAAAGAGCGTTAATTGCCTTCTTTCTAATAAAACATTTTTGGCTTTTGGAATGTAAAAGGGCAGCTATAGCTGTTTTCGAGGACATTCCAATGTTTTTCGATCGGATTTAGATCGGTAAAATGTTTTAGCAACTGCATCTAAACAGTGCTCTCGCTCAAGGCACAATTTCGGGACCGCCGTAGATCAGTGGATTTGTCCACTGCGTTGACAATCTGTGAGCTGTAAACGGCGCAGGTTCGATTCCTTCATGGCCGTAATTCTCTCTTCCGTGTCAGTAAAACCTTCATTGCGAGTGTTTGTGCATTACTTGAAGTTTTCTCTCTTTTGTTTTAGGAGGAGCTTGGCCAAATATAGCCCTTGCACCATAGAACTCAATACAATCAATTAAGGTATCCTTGCATCCAATTGGTCCAATTGGAATCAAATAAGGTATCCAATTGGTTCATATGGACGTACATTATCTTCCATTAAAAGGAAGAAAATGGACTAACTACTGGAAAGAGGAGAGTGTAGTGAGCTTAGCTACCACTCCACAACTTAACTTACAAATGGGTAGTATAAATACCAGTGTAATCCAACTCTACCATGAAGTACTTTTGGTAGACACTAAGTTACGCTGGTTCATTAGCGCTTGCTATAAGAGTAAAGATTCAAGGACTTGGTGCCTATACGTTTCACTCGTTATAGTATCACATGCTAACATGTGCAGGTCGTTGCGGTATATCTATGAACCTACATCCCGTTTCACCATTCCACAACAAAAGGTGTGCTGTTCAACAATGTTACTCGACCGGCTGTGGGTTTCTTATTGTTTTCAGACACTCACGCGTTTAGGCCCGGCGCACATCCGGGTTTTCAACGTGCGGGGCCAATGGGGCACAGAAGCCCAACTATGCACACATAAACGTTAAATGACGCACGAAGTCATTTCGCGCCATTTGTGATAAATATTCTATAGAAGAAAACGTGTTTATTTCGCCTACTTGGTGTAAAAAAGTATATTTTGAAACAAAAAAGACGGTTAATGGATACAACCATTCATTAATTATTATTTATATTCCATTTGTTTATGAAAACAAGGTACTTCAAAACGGAAACTCATGTGCGGCGACCGTGCGGCGCGGCTGGGAACTGAGGTGCAAATTGCACGCAAGTTGGAGGTATGTGTGCACTTCTCTATTGGATCTAATGTAACTCAGACCGCATTTGTGTTGCGGCAGCGGCGCCGCACGTTGAAAACCCGGATGTGTGCACCGGGCCATATTATCCGACTCCTTGGTGATCGTTATTCCTCCTTGAAGTGAGCATTGAATATTTGTACGTGGTTCTAATATGTTCACGGCACTATTTTAATGACTTCCCTTTGACAATGGGGCTCAAAGGGAACTAAGCTCTTGGTGCCAATGGTTTTGATTATAGTATTTATCTGACACTACTGAAGTTCATCGGTCTTCCTACAACAAGTACTCTCTTGATTACAAGTACTCGGTTAGCAAGTGATGATTCTAGGCGATAAAGTTTGTAAAGCATAATCAATTGTCGCACAATGTTGTAACCTTAAGACGTCCCGAAACAGGTCTCTGGATGACTGTTCCACTTATTCTGAATTGTTTACACAAACGAGAAAGCGAGAGTGACACAGAGAAAAGAAATGTGTCACTTCATAAATGGACTGCCTAGCCTCAAGCTAATTAAAAAAAGCACTCCAGCATTGGGAATTCACCAAACTCTTTCACCGAGACACATCATAGATTATATAATTCAAATTAACGCAAAATTTTAATAAAACATTTTCTCCAATAATTACAACTCTTGGATAAGAACGCTTCACATGGTATGTCTAATTTGCATTATTTGACATAGAGACAATGCTATTTAGCAGTTTATATAGTATTTGCATACTCCACTTAAAGATCCAAGTAAACTTAGATCTTTAAGTCAATAGAATCCAAGCACGCCTGTGCTCAATATTTGAGAATTTGCATTGAAAATACACTTCTGCAATTCTATGTATAATATGTATTTGAGATTTTGAAAGTTGATTTCAACGCGTGTACTTGACATCGACATCTGATTTTAAGTCAAAAGCAATTAACGAGCACTTACAAAGAAAAAAAATAATCTGTTAGGATCAGTAGTAAAGGGTGCGTTCCATAAGTAATGTAACCAATTTTTTCAAGGCACGACTATGCACCGCAGCGCCCTCTAACCCACTGTGATAGGTGGAGGGGGTGTTAGCTTCATAACGCACCCATTCCCAGTCACCTCTGAGCTGCCGAAGAGTCAGTTGTGCGTTCCCGTGAACCCCGTTTTGAGGCTTATGTAACACGGCGTGATGGATCGTTCTATGGAGCAATGTTACGTTGCCAGGTTTTGCGTTAAGCTTGGGAAGTTCGCTACCAAAACGTTTCTATTAATTCAGTAGGCCTTTGGAAGTGATAGCTTGTCCAAATCCCAAGTTCTCCGATGGCGCAAGTATCAAAACTGTGCTCACTATCTTCTTTGACGTCAGAGGCATTGTCCACTACAAATTCGTACATACCGGGATAACTGTGAACGCAGCTTTTTACTTGGAAGTGCTCAAAAGGCTGAAAAGGAGAGTCACGCGCTGCCGAAGTGACATCAAGGACGCATGGAAACTTCATCCCGACAACGCGAAAAGCCACAGTGCCTTCGTTGTCGACGCTTTCCTGGCCAGAACCCACACCCCATTGGTTCCCAGGCCTCGCTACAGTCCTGAGCTGGCTCCCTCAGACTTCTTTTTGTTTCCTCTCTTTAAACGAGTCCTGAAAGGGAAACATTGGGACGCGATTGAAAACATCCTGGCTCATGTCACATTGGCTCTAAAGGACATCCCGGAGAAGGCCTTCCAAGCCTGGAAACACCGCTTCCAGAAATATATCGACGCAGGAGGGTGCTATTTTGAAGATGTGTAACTAATTGTACAAATATGTTGAATAAATTAATTTTTTATGAATTTTGTCGCATTACTTATGGAACGCACCTTGTATACAGAATTCTCAAGTTGGATTACTCTTGAGTGTTTCAACCCGAAATTAATCAAACAACATCGACAAAAGTATCTGGACATTGCATGTTTTCCAGAAAAAGTGCTTTATTATTCTATTTAGTAACGCGTAGGCCCTCATTTTGCTTGTATTGCAGCTGCAACACATCGAGGCAGACTTTCCACAAGTTATCTGCAAGTCTGGGCTGGAATAGCTCTTCATGCTTCTTACAAGGCTGTGAGAAGAGGCTCTCTCCAGTTTGTTCCACAAGTGTTCGATCAGATTGCAATCGGCGCTTAGAACAGGTCAGTCAAGCTAATTCTCTTCATATTCAGGAAACCAGACCAGCACACGTTTCGAAGTGTGACATGGAGCTCAATCCAGTTGGAAGATACAACCATCATCGCCGTAGTATTGTCATAGTGTAGGCAAGGCCGGATCATCCAGAACGTCGAGGTTTGCGTCAAAGTTCATGGTAACAGGTACATAAAGCAAAGGGTCGTGTCCTATCCAAGAAAAACAAGCCCACACTAAGATGGATCCTCCTCCGAATTTCGGCAGTGTCCAAATACTTTTGTCCATATCGCGTGGCTTAGTTTGGCCCTCTGTGGTCTTTTTTGACAGAAGGTTGATCAATTATCATTTAAAACTGCATAAGAAGCAAAATGTAACATGTATTGTGATAAGCTTCGATTATGGACGGCACATCCACGATTGCATTGCGACACATCCCAAACATACGAATCCAGAGTATTACATTGCGTGGAAAGTGAAAACGCTCGCACCGAGGGCAACAGGCACACTAGCAAACAGCTCCTATCAGCAACCACGACCTTAGTCCACCAAAATGACAAACGGTTTTATAGTTTCAAGCAGTTCAAAGCTGCTGGTTTAAAAAACTTCTTCACTAAAATTTTGTTATTTCATATGCTAACAGCCTCGTTAGTAAGCAGCTGTAAATGCGTTCTGAACCTCTACAAATACACACTAGCAAACAGCTACCAACATTCACAATCTTCGTCGACCAAACTGACAACCAGTCGGATACCTTTGAGTACCACAAAGTTGTTTGCAGATCTGGTTCGATAAGCGACTATTCTAGTGAATATTGTTATTTTACACTTGCAATTCTTTCGTTAGAAAATGACTTTAGAAACAGCTACAAACTTCTATGCCAAAGCAGCTTCTTTCCAGAGCTTATTGATCTTCGGGCCACAGGACTAATCTCTCCAACACCACACCCATGACTTCTTATAAAAGGGAAGATCACGCACATTGAGTGATAGTCGTTTGAAGACATCTGAACGCTGGGGATAATATATCACTAGTAAATTTATGTATTTATGAAGTATATTGAGATTGTAGTACATTCGTCCATAAGGAATCGCGTGAATATGATGAGTAAACATCGTTTCAAGATCTCGTCACATCAGAAGGTGTAGAGTCCCTTATGGACTTACAGATCCAAGTGGTTTTGACGAAATACATCGTCCAAGCTCTGGACAAATTTGCTAATGAAATCATCCATAAAAACTGTTATTACTCCAAGGGGGAAACAAAGACCCGGTGCACACATCCGGTTTTTCAACGTGCGGCACCGCTGCCGCAACGCAAGTGCGGTCCGAGACACATTAGATCCAATGGAGTAGTGCACACATGCCTCTGACGCCACTGCGGCGACGCACGTCCAACTTGCGTACCATTTGTACGGCAGTTTACCACGGAGCCTCATGCTTCTCCGGTCTAAAGCACCTTGTTTTCATAAATAAGTTGAATTTAAAAAATTAATAAATGGTTGCATCCATTCAAAAGTCTATTTTGATTCAAAATATTCTTTTTTACACCAAGTAAGCGAAATAAACACGTTTTCTTCGATAGAATATATATCGCAAATGGCGCGAAATGAGTACTTGCGTCATTTCACGGTTATGTGTGCATAGTTGGGCTTCGGTGCCGCAGCGGCGCCGCACGTTGGAAAACCAGATGTGTTCACCGGGCCAAAGATCCAAATAGGGATAGCAAATTGTCTCTCGCGTAGATCAGTTTGGAACAGGTTTTTGCATCAGAGGTTGGCCACGAACGGGTGGCTTTCATCTTGGAGGTAAATCATCAGGATGG
Organism: Metellina segmentata; assembly: GCA_947359465.1. Lineage (NCBI taxonomy): Eukaryota > Metazoa > Arthropoda > Arachnida > Araneae > Tetragnathidae > Metellina > Metellina segmentata. The sequence continues at coordinate 91,815,996 of OX375879.1, forward strand.
TTAAGAACAAAAATAACACTTTCGTTGTTGAAAAACTACCGAAATAGATAAGATAGTTGAAGAAACTGATACACCAGGCAATAAGACGAATAAGTAAATTTAAAACTTCTTTTACAAACAATAAAAGGTGGTAGGAACACAAAATTAAACCTAATACCTAGAGGGGATTTTGGTCCGTAAGATCCACCTGGATTTGCTAGAGGGCGCTGTTCAACCAAGTGATAGTTGATCAATATTCATAGGTCATCGTCGTTTTAGATACTGATGACTTCGTGCGGGTGTTATGCATCATTTCACGAATGTCACGATGACTGACATGCACCTAGCATATGGAGCAGTTAACGGAAAAGGATGCTGTGAGATTGTATCGCAAAGGGTACCCCGACAGACATTTGCCAAACCATGAAACGTTTCCCACAAACTATAAGTAAAATCGGAACATTCATTGGAGTGTTGCAAAAGACTACAGGAGAATTGTAAGATTAGGATTGTCGAAATATTGCTTTCATGCTGTCATTCATTTCTGCACTCTAGCGTTAAAACCCTGTACGTACCATAAGAAACTTGTATACTTACATGCATAGTCATAATCACGTATATTATTGATGGAAGGGTCCATAACGCATTTGTGATTATTTAATTACATGTGCATTTAATAAAAATTCCGTGTGACTCAGACTGCGTGGAACACTAACCTATAAAAACCCGTTTTGAAACGGCTGTAAGTATACGACTCTATTACTAGTTACTATTGTTTTTTATTGATTAATTATGTGTAAGGTTTTGTTCTAAGATAAGTATTATTTTGCTTCTTATTTCGATTACAATATTTTCGTCCTGTTGATTAATGCATATAAGAGTATAAATGCTTAGAACTAAATTTAACAGATTAAATTATAATTTGAAACAATACAGTTTGCAATTTAAGAATAAGATATAAAATCAACTAAAAATGTTCTTGATGAAAAAATAGTTTATTTTGAACTGTTGAGAATCATGAAATGGCAAATTGCTTTTACCAATTATCATGTCTTATATTGTATACTATTAAGCATTAATTCAATTCATACTAATTGATTTCGATGTATACTTATATATGGGTGAAGGTGACAGAAAAACCTATTAAATATAAAAACATCGTCACATGAATTGAAAGTATCGTGAAATTTGAAAGGTCAATTTTCTTTTATTCTGTATTTTAAATCATGTGATGGAATATGCACTACATGCTCGTCGATTGATGGCATTGACAAGATTCTCTTATCCGGAAAGACAACAGTTCTTCCGTATGCACAATTATCGGTTATTGGAGAGAAATATAGGAAGAATAAATGATCACTGACCTGAAAACTTATCGTTGAGAAACTATTGAAACAACGCATATTTAATTAGAAAACACGGTTTGAAACAACTCATAAATTTCGTAACGCATACAATACACTTTAATAATTTCATGCCAATGCATTTTGCACTAATTATTAGAGACCGGAATTTTATGCAGTAAAAACTGCCAAAATATGCAGTTAAAAATGCTAAAATATGCAAGTAATATGCAGTAAAAAATGACGAAATATGCAGTAAAGCATGTCAAAATATGCATTTTTATGCACTACAAATTAAAATTGAAAGTGAAAAAGCCAATACGAAGGAACACTATAAGAAAGGAACAAAATGATAAAGTCAACTATAGACATCAAGTTTCAAATACAGATGCACATTTATTGCTTTTGCATTTACTTTGAACGAAAAAGATTGTGAAAATTTACGCATGTTTCATAACAACTGGCAAAGCACAACCGAATTACATTAAAAATGAATGAATTGTGTGTGTGTGCTGTTTTGTGATTTTACATCCTTCCTTTTTATATTAATAATTTCCTGTCTTTGCGGTGTATTCAGCTTTCGAGTCTGAATGTTTATCCCATTTGTTAATTTTCTTCATCTTTTTTTAATTCTTCCTCTGAAAGTAACTCGGTTGTTTTCGCACACTGAGACGCCCTTAGAACAGATTCTTTACATAGTTTATTGCTTGTTTAGTCTATGTGCCCGTCATTATACACCTTTATGAGAATCCAATGATTGATCGGGTTGTTCTGCAATGTGCTTTTCTTTTCATTTTCATATTTCCTGTGTTACGTAATTATAATTGCTCAGTTGGCAATGTGATCATTTGGTTTATTCCTATAATTCATTTTTGTGTATGTGCGGTACCATTTTAAAATTCTATTCTGCTAAAAATAAATGCAGTGTTTCTTCCCGAGATGCTCTGTATTTCATTGCAAAAAAGTGCTATAACATTTGAAATATTGATATTTTGTGTGAAATATGCAATACATGCAACAACCCTTCATTTATACTATTATATGTAGTAACCCCTCAAATATTCAAAATTAAGCATTTTATAATGTCACCTATAGTATCCTTGAAGCATAATTCGGATAGAAAATTCATCTTCTGACTCGTATGTGGTGTTAAACCAAATCTGCAATTGCATAGGAATGCGGTCTCTACTAATTATATTGAAACACTTGTTTGATGAAGTAACAGAATTTGTATATCGTGGTTCAATTCTGTTCAACTCTGTGAGTGAGTAATCTACGTTTTTTGTTCGGTATTTCGTAAAAAAGGACAAAATAAAATAAAGCAGTAACGTAAACATTATGTTGTAATGCATTATGTTATAATGCATTATCAATAGTTTCGTGTCTTCAATTTGTCCTATCTTAATTAAAGAAAAGTATTTTAATAAGATTTGGTGAGAGTTAAGTAGTATTGCTTTTTCCCTACAACATACTCATAATGACTTAATAACCACATTTATTACTTAAAAGAATGACAGGAAACATTCCATTGTTCAAGATCGTCAAAACTGTTTAGAAGTCTTGCAGGAAAGATTGAAGACTGCTGGACGGATTTATCTGACCTCTTTTATAAGGATAAATTTATTCCCTCTGGCTGCAATATCAGAGTTTTCCCTTTGGACAACTCAGTATATAAGCAACACTCGCACTGTGATTATGAATTGTTACTGCAAAATAAGAATAATACTTTTCGGCCCTCCTCATCGACTGGTGGAAAACCACTAGTTTTTGGTACAAGAGGATGCTAGAATTCGAAATTCTTGTTGCAGGAGTGGAAACCATAGCTGTGTATCAAAATCGTGTTGAAAGTATGCACAGAAGGGTTGCTAGTGTAATTGCAGCAAGTGGAGAGGGCCACCCCTATTAAAGCATGTATTCTTTCCTTTATACTATCACATCTTATTGTCCGGTCCATTATTGAAGGGTAGTGCATGTGTTATTTACTGTGCAGTACTCAGAGTGGGATTCTTGAAAAATGAAAGGCTTACAGCACCTTAGATATAATAGTATTGATGAAACATTTCCAAACGGCATGACACAGTTGAAAGAATTATCAGGAAAAAAAGGGTCGACGCTTGTAATGTTTTTCTTGCCTATTACACACAAGAACTGACTTTGAGCCTATGTTTATGGATATAGATGATGGAATAAGACCCAGTTCTGTATTCAGCCCCAATCGAAAAAAGCCTTTCGAAACGTAAACACCCCGCATTTTAAAATTCAAACACATGATACCAACTCCTCAAAATTCCTTCAGAGTCGAGTACAGAAACAATGGATGCATCACATTTACTTCAACATTAAAAATAGTTCCTGGTTACAAAGCATGCAACTTGGCCTACAACAGCTAATGAAGTCTTGTATGTATGAACCAAGAAACCATCCAAGACTTGGCATATACATCCTTTGAATTTAAGTTGAGGTTGGATTGAATTTTAAGACCCAGCTGACATAAGAATAGTTGCGAATACCAGTGAACCTAAGTAGGTTTCCCCCCCCCCTGATTCTGAGAATTACTGACTCTGTCATTCGGTAATTCGGTAAGTTTTAATAATCGTCACACTGGAGCAACACAACGGGCTATTGACGACGGTCCGAGATCAATCCCTTAAGAGAAAGATCCGACGACAACACCGCGTAATTTTGAACCACCTTTGTCATTCGGAAAATCATATTTCGGAAGCACTAGCAAAACAAATTTTGCACAATGACTGACGAAAGCATTTTTGAACCCGGCAACAGGCTAGGTAGCAGTGAGTTGAACCAAATTCTGTAGACTATAACAAAATGCGATCTTTAGTGTTTTAAGAAGAAAAACCCATTCCATGAACTCATAATACATCTATAATCTCATTAATTGGACGAAAATTACATTCACTGTTACCCTGTTCCTCTTCACCTCATGAAATCTATGATCTTCTACGAGCACTGAGCGTCTTTTAGAATCCTGTTCCAGACTTTCTTAGCCACACTAAAATGTGGGAAGATTGCATCAAGGCTTGCTGAATGCCTTGGAGAATTTAATTGAGTGGGTACAAAAGATACATTTTCATTATACAACGAGTATGCCCCAAATTGGTCAAAGAGTATCGCACAAATCTCTCGAAAGTTAAGCACGCTCCACAAATGGATCAGAGAGAATAGAAGGGACTCGATGTACAGAATTCTCTCCGCGGTGAACTCGGAGGTATTCCAAAAAGCACCAAAACGAGACATACCTGTATGTTGCACATTAAGTTATATATTGCTGTTCATGAAAGTTGAGACACAAGTGGAATTAATCCATCAAGGTATGATCAATTTTGCTGACGAGATATATAGTCTTTACGATATTGCTGATTTTTGATGATGAGATCTGGTTCTTTTAATGATAAGATGTTTCGTTCATCAAGATCTGCAAATGGTTTTTATAATGATGGGATACCTCGTCAAGACAACCACCACGAGGGTTAATATATACCATATACATACTTTTAAACAATGAAACTCAAGCAGGTATGTTTTAAATATTCACCCCATTTTTATAATTTAGTTATTGTTCTTCCGGGTACAGCAAGTTATCGAATGAAACCAATTAGAAACTTACAGACGTTTCTCACGGACTAACCTGGTGACTATAATGGCAAGGTTGACTATAATGGAAGGCCAAATTCTGAATATTAGTACGGAGAAGATTGTTAGTGTAAACCCTTCTAGAGGACAATCGACCAAAGTGTGTGCTTGTGGTATTTATTTTACAATCTCGTAACCATATTTTGTGTTTAATTTTTGATTTTATTGAAAATATCATTCCTTTTTCTTATTTTAGTGAAGGGACGAATGGCACAAAGCAATGCATTGCTTTGCACAGTAACGACCATATTTTTCAGACTTTCCAGTTGTTTCGAATCCAACAATCAGTATTTGAGATTGAGTACTAAGTCACGCCAAATCAAATTCAAGTCTAGAGCTGAAACATGGTAATACAATTAAGTGGCTGGAGAACCTCATGTAATAGAGGCAGATATAGATATCTACTTCAGTCCAGTTCTAACTAATGTAGGTAGTTGAATTTATGTCGCCCTGGAGTTCCCTAATATCCATAACACTCAAACGCAAGGACATTTGATGCCACAATAGATTTAACTTATACCAACCCACACGACGGTCTTTGGCTGAACAGAGTTTTCACCTCGCAATTCTCCAGTTGCTAGTACGTAACTCTAAGCAATTGCACTACTGGGCCCTATTAGAATTTAAAAAATTAAGAATAGAGGAATCGTGCCCTATATTGATGGAGAAGAGAGAGCCATGTTAAAATACCTGTACGAGCGAGATTTTTAATTCTTGACTGTTTGAAATCTGGACACGCCTCATCTTACTAGACAGCGATCATCCACTTTAAAGATAATCGATTAGTTCATCTACATTCGTAAGACATCATTTAGCATGCTGTTGGTAGAAATGTCGAGGGTCGTGCCTTTAGCTCATGAGACCTCCCGTACTTTTCAGGTCCGTTATACTCTTAAACCCTTTCAGAGGGTTCATATGTATTATATCTTCTGAAACCTGTTGTCTGCCTACCTGTCATCTCACCAGGTTTAACATTCTGGACCAATATAATTTTTCCAAGCGTCTATCAACCAATAGATGGGGTTATTTAGTCTACGTGCCGACCAACCGGTCTAGTGGTCAAGGTGTTGGCCTCTGGATCGGAAGTTTCCTGGTTCGAATATCCGGGGTTAGGGCATGGATGTAAATTGTGCTGTCCTTTGTTAGGGACAATGATGGTCCACCCACTGGGTGCCCCTTCACAAGTGACCATCACTTCTGGCCTTGTATAAGGCTAAAATGACTTCGGTCAACTCTGTACTTTGTATTGTATTGTATTGTATGTGTATTTGTCTTCGCAATTGTACTGCCTTGCCATTGGAAATAAAAAAAAATTTAGTCTACGTGCATTGTGGGTTAAAAAAATAATACACTACTCAAAATCTTGAATTGCTCCGAGGGTTAAGTGCTGTGCACACGGCCAATCTGAGAAAACAACTTGTCGAAAGTCTCATACGAAACAGAAGGTAGTCGGTCAAGTCCAATCTGAAAGACTTAAATAGACAGACAGTCACGCCCCGTTAAAAGCCTAAAATGGGCAACTGTTGTAGGTCTTGGATGTCCGGGATGAGATTCCATCATTTCGCATTATTTAACGTTTAAATATTGTTTTCAAGTACAAGCTATGGGCGTATATTCTTTCAAGCATTCGGCGGCAGGAGCGTAGAAATCTCAGTGTTAACCCGAATGCCAAGGGTTGCCGCCTCTCACCCACCATGAATTTATGGACGGCTCTCGTGGAGGACTTTGAGGAAGGTGGCCAGCATTTGGGTTTCGTATTGAAGAAACCAGGAAACTTAAGCACCCAACCCGACTTCGGCATATTCTAGATTCGAATTAGTGACCGAAGACTTCAGAATACCAGTTTCATTAGAGTAACGCCACTGGCTCTCGTCCACTGTCAGGGAAAGACGTTTTTTTACTGATTTTACTGCAGACATCAATACATTTTGAGGAAGTTTGGTTCTTTTAGGTTGGTTGGTTTTAGTTTTTATGGTAAGTTTGGGTTTTATGTTTTATGGAATCCTAAGACCTTTTCGGCCAAGCAACGGTACTGTGGTGAAGGCAAAAAAGATCGATTTGGCATCCAGGGAGCGCATCTCCAGTGTTGTTTAGTACGGACAGTGACCCATTCTTGCCGTCAGGTGGTGGGCCGTTCTATCATTCTTTATTTAACTTTAGAGTTTTAGCATCGGGTACGAAAAACACACGATTTTTGGTTAGGATTTAACTTGAGAGTTAGTTCTCTCGTAAAACAGTATAGATTGACAGCGTGTGACGCTGAGTGGCTTATTGATCAAATTGTAATAATGTTCTCGCAGTCGCAGTTATTATGTAAGTAGCCTGGAATTCGGAACTGAACCTTCAAGCTTTCACCTGTAAATAGAGCAATAAATATGTGGTGTGAAAATATGACTTGTTATTTAGATTACGTGTTGAACAGAAATACAGTTGGAACAGCGTCTACGTCATAGAAAAAAGCCAGTCGGGTAAGCAAGATTTTATTTGTTTTAGAAGCATAAACCTGACGTGACAGACAATAAATCCCAGGGTAAAGGAAAAGATCGCTAGAGTACCTCGGGATAGGGAGCCCCGTTCACATCAAAAGTAAATGTGTCCTAGAGGGAACCGAAATCGGTGAAAATGGTTGACTAAAATGCTCTATCCATGGAAAATTTCAAAACTTCGTTCAGTTGTCTCATTTGTGGTTAGATAAGATCAGAAGTTAAAATTGAAAAACCCAATCAATAAATATACCAGAGTTAAGAAACCGAGACTGTAAATGCATCCCAGAGGGTTGCCATTTCAAGGGTTGTAATTGATTATTTCCATTCCTATTCCTAGAATGGGCGAATAGGAGTTTGCTTCCCAAGACTTACAATTCTCTCTAGATGGCACTGCTCATCTCTAAGTCCAACAATCTCAAACTTAAAGGTTGAGCACATTGATTAAAATCGAAACCAACAGCTCAAGCCTAGTACTGGAATCCAATATCACGCACAAAATGCCATGAAAGAGGAAAGAAGGGGAATCGGGGAATGAAGTAGTGTGATGAAAGCAAAAAAATATAGCTAGGATACCCCCGGGAGCGTGAATCTCATGTTTAATAAAGACAGTAAACCCCATGGAAAGAAGGAAGTATCACTAGAGTGCCTTGGATGAAGAGCCCGCACATAGCAGTAGATGTGCCGGGATTTATGAAGGGTTTTAATTGGTATTTACGTATTTATTCCTCGAATGGGGTGACGACACCTACAATACTCTCAATTAGAACCCAACAATCTTGAACTTGAAGGTTGAGCACATTAAATAAAATCCGAACCAACAGCTCAAGCCTTGGTACTGGAATCCAACAACACGCACAAAATGCCATGAAAGAGGAAGGAAGGAAGGGGTATCGGGGAATGAAGTAGTGTGATGTAAGCACAGAGAAATATCGCCAGGATACCCCCGGGAGCGTGAATCTCGTGTTTACTAAAGACAGTAAACCCCATGGAAGAAGAAAGTATCACTAGTATCACCCGGCACATCAGTAGATGTGCCGGGATTTTTGAAGGGTTTTAATTGGTTATTTACGTATCCATTCCTCGAATGAGTGACAAGGAGCTTGCTTCCTAAGACCTACAATACTCTTGATTCAGAGCCCAACCATCTCAAACTTGAAGGTTGAATATATTAAATGAAATCCGAACCAACAGCCCAAGCCTGGTACTGGAATCCAACATCACGCACAAAATGCCATGAAAGATGAAAGAAGGGGAATCGGGGAATGAAGTAGTGGAATGAAAGAAAAATATCGCTTGGATATCCCCAGGAGCTCAACAGACAGCAAACCATATGGGAAAATAAAATATCTCTTGAGTTCTTTAGGTGAAGATTCCGCACACAACAGTAGATGTACCGGATTTTTAAGGGTTTTAATTGGTTATTTACGTATCTAATCCTGGAATGGGCTAACAGGAAGATTGCTTCCCACGACCTAGGATACTATCTAAATGGCCCTGAATCACATTCGACGATCAGCTTCGGAGGTTGAACGCATTATATCAGATCCAAGCCAACAGCTCGAACCTATTACCGGATTCCAATGGTTGGAGAATCCACGAGACGCCCACTTACCAGGACGACGAGAGACTCAGACATCGATTTCAGTACTGCTCGTCATTACGTGGGAAAATAAAAGTAAAGGAATCGCGTCCTTCTCTGACGGGGAAGGGGGAAAGGGAAGGGGAGGGGGACCGTGTTAAAAATACCGGAATGACGGAATTTCTACGACAGATTTCCGGGGCCTCACCATTTCGGACCTGGGGCACGCTCTCCAGATATCTAATAGAGGGCTGAGGGCGGAATGAGCGAGAGGGGCGCGTGTGACACCACGCTTATTACGCCCGGGCGGCCGGGGCGGGGGCAATTGTCCGTTCCTGGCAACCGGGGCTTTTAAAAGGCAGGACAGCGGGGGCTCGCCGTAGGGAATCGACGAGCGGCCGGTTGTTAGGGCGCAGGGGCTGCGGCCGCATTAGCGACTGCGCCACCGCAACGACGTGAGCAGAATGCCACCCTTTCATTTCGCCCAAGAATTTCCTCAGCCCCGGCGTGGGCGTTCTGTATTCAGCCGGCGGCCTCATCAGAGAGACTGAGAGAGAGAGAGAGAGAGAGAGAGAGAGTGGGAGGGGGATGGAACGGTGGAGCGCCCCCCAGTGGAGACTATCTCCTCCAGCTGTTCCGAGAATCGATCCTCCACCCCACCCCCCGCCTTCACCCCAGTCGCCCTACCCCCTCTAACCCCTTCTGCTCACGCTAATTTACGGCTAGGCTCTGGTGTCATGCACGAAAGGACCCATCTGCTTTGCCTCATATTCTCTCTCTCTCCCTATGTGAGGCTATCTCTACCACCCTCCTCCGAGGCCGGCACACATGCATACACTCACCTCTGAATAATTACTATCATTACCGAGCCCCCTCAAAATTTCGGGACGGAAGCCCGCCTATTAAAACCCATCCCTACGTGTTCGCCGATATAAGATGGATTCTTTGAGCCCTTCATAAATATGCAACTTTTCTGTGTGTTGGTTGTGTGGTGCAAGGTCTCTCGCTTCTTCCCTCTATGGATTTATAGATTGCGCATACATTTTCGAGGGTGTGTGTGTGGAGGAGAGCTCCTTATAAAGGAAAACACGGTCGGACGGTTTTATTGAAGGGTGAATACTCGAGCAAAACCTTCGGCTAATTGGAGGTCGAAGGAATTTTTTAAAATCGAACGTGTTGGGGGATGGGAGAAAACGAATTGTTCTTTTTTTTTTCGTGGGGCATAACTAGGTCAGACAGGAGAACACTTTGAAGTGTGGTGGTAGGGTCTTGTTTTGCTTGGAGGTGATTTGCATTCTGGCGTTTGCCGTGTTGCGATCAGTTGGTTTTCTGTGAATTCCTTAAAGGGTCCTCAGGTCTTAGTATTTGTGAAGGACCATAGTCTTCGAAATATTTCAATGGAACAGGCCGTTGAGGCAGTGAAAATCCAAATCCAAAATGAATTGAGATAATACTTTGAAAACTTCTATACAGATAGGTAGTTCAACTTACGTTACACTCGAGAAACACAACTGTCTTCTGGCAACGATACGGGATCGATTCCGAGGACAACACCTCGCATTTTTGAATCACGTTCGGATGACGAGTTCGACACCTGAGCTGGAAACCAACTCTCCAAATTTACACACTGTGCCAACAAGAGGACATTTGAAGCAACAATGTATTTAACTTGCAACAATGTGCATAACCACTCTCATAACGAAATCTTGTAAGAAAATAAATGCAGTTGTAAACAGGTAACATACCCTGCAAATACAAAATATGTGTGAATGGATTATCATTTTTATCCAAGAGATGTTCTTATACAGTTAAAAAAAATCATGGTATAAACTGATTTAAAAAGTCCTTGCGTATATTACGAAGTAATTGTTTCCATGTTTCACTGTGCATAAAGTAAAGTTTTACACAAAAAAATCTTGGTAGAAACTGCTTTAAAAAGTCCTTGTGTATATTAGGAAGTAATTGTTACGAAAATTGTTTCCATGTTCCACTGTATAAAGTAAAGTTTCGTATTTAAAAGTTTATATAAAAATCATGGTATAAACTGCTTTAAAAAGTCTTTGCGTATATTACGAAATAATTGTTACGAAAATTATTTCCATGTTCCACTCTATAAAGTAAAGTTTTATATTTTTCAGACAAAAAATACACTGCTAGATTTCTTCAAATATCGCTATATGAAGTAGCCATAGAATAGAGACTAAAGCAGTGATCAAATAGGAAGCCCAAGGCACCAACCGACCAATAAGAGAGGCCGGGGCAAGTGGTGAAAACGCTCTTATTGGTCTGCGTATGTCGCTTTGTGACTTGCACTTCGTATTACAACAGGACTTAAGAGTAACAAGTATCGATGTATCAATGATTTTCAATCTTTCTCATGGTTTTTCCATAAACCTTCTTTTTATAAACTAATCACTAAAATTTACAGCACACGAAAATAGGCCAGATCTTTTTTCTGATGTGAGAAAAAAAGGTATATTTTTGCCTGATTTTTTCAAGGAAAATATCAAATTACCTTTTGCAACAAAATGACTTTTACAAAAATATTTTTTAAACAAATTATTTCTCTGATATTCTGAAATTAACAACTATTTATACATGTATTAAAAATACGGGTATCTCTTAAAATTCTACTTGGCATACACTTGTCAAAAGTTCAATACTAAACCATCGAAATGAAATACATTTTACACAATTTATACAATTTAACCTTTTGTTGTTGTTGTTGTTTCTTATGCCTACACTGGCAGACCAGAGGAGTGCCAGGCCCGTCGAAGACGGCAAGAGGCGAGGGGGGTGCGCCTTTCATGTTATTGAGCCCCATTGGGAGGAAGTCCGACTTTTGCTCGACATACATGACACATCCGTTTTACAGGAAGGTCCCTTTCATACATCCATTCACTCACACATATCGTAATTTAGATACCAATCAGAGGCCGATAACCCCCTGATCAGGTACCCCCAGAGGTATTGATTTGGTATGGGAACATGGGGGACATTGTGACCACGACCTATTTAACGTGCCCCAGTCACCATTAGTGAACACGACGGTCTTTAGCCAGGTCGAAGCGCCGATCTCGCAATCATCAGAATTGGAGGCTCCGCCGAGGACAGAACCCACAACCCTTCTGATGCGAGCCCGACGCTCTACTGACTGAGCTACCGCGGCTCTTTAACCTTTTGTAAGCTACACTAGCACCATTTCGAAATGGGATCCTTCCCTTTGGGGTTAATCCGGGTCCAAGTTGTGAGTTTGACTCCAATCAAACACCGTGGTGTATAAAGGGGGTTAGTGCACGTTAAATCCGCCGTGACCTCAATTGTCCTTATGTTGGCGTTGTATGGAAGTCTGGACATTGGTATTTTTTTAATTAACGTCGTACTAGAGCAACACAACGGGCCATTGACGACGGTCTGGGATAAATCTTTAACGGAAAGATCCGAAGAGAAGTTTGGAGATTGGGATGCCAGCTCAGGTGTTGCCTCGTCATCTGACCGTGGGGTTCAAAATTACGAGGTGTTGTCTTCGGATCTTTCTCTTAAGGGATTGATCCCGGACCGTCGTCAATAGCCCGTTGTGTTGCTCTAGTACGACGTTAATTACCAAATTACCAATTACTCTAGTATGACGTTAATTAAAAAATTTCCCATAAATAATCAATGTAATACTTTACTGGTTTAGTTCTTTTGACAAATTAATATAATTTGAATGGGAATTATAGACAGCTAAATATGAATATCGAACTACGTAAAAATTTTAAATTAATAGAAAACATACGTAGAAATAAAAGTTGAATACCATTTTTTTTCTGACGCAAGGCGGGTGTAGAAATACCACCTGATTTAAATGCTGTTTTTCTACAGCAAACTGAAAGAAACAACAAAGCAAGAAAGTTAAAGCATTTCGATACATTTATTCGCAAGTCACGAAATGCGAAATGCAACGCGGCTTGATATGCAAATGATTTCAAGTTCACAGTTAACGAACGCTCAGGGAGCATTTTAGCTATGCGTCCCTAGCGGTGTATAAAGAGCTTTGCTCGTTTGCACTCACGATTCGGATGGTTGTTGCGGTTTGCGTTACGTCACCAACCTTTTAGAATGTCTCCACTGAGCATTCGGAGGTAATGTGGGCAGAGAGAACTCCAGAGGTATCACGGCAGTGGTATCTCAGAGTTTGGTTCTTGCGAATTGATGGTTGGTACACTTTACGTATATGTGCTTCAGCCGTCTTACGGATACTCAACTCACAAATACATGTTCAGATTTTTCAAGCTTTACGGGTCATCAGATACTTTTACATGCTACGTTGTTACAGATTACCTCAACAAACCTTTACAAACAAGAAATTTCAGCATCCAAAATGCCTCAGACAGTTAGTTAATAGAGATCCGAAGTCTCCATACACCATCTCAGCACGTGGAGGAAAAATAATGGTCTTAGTAAGCAGAAACATCATCAAAATGAGACGCATCTGTGAGAATAACATGAAACATATTTAATGGATTCATTCCCAGTTTCGTCTGCAAGGGAACGAAACCATCGACATTTTGACTAAATTGGGAAGCATAGATGTCTTAAAATCATGGCAGATTTACTTAAGAGTAAGTCGATTCCAAAATTAAAATGAGTATGAGCAGATAATTGTCCTCCAAATATGTACTAGTTATAATTTGAAGGACACCTCAAAATTATGACTAGTACGTAATTAACCCAGTGCCTCTCTAGGTAAAATGGGCAGATGAAAAGGACAGACTGCTGTTTCTAGACTTCGCTGTAGACAAATGAAGCCATTGAAGATGGAATTGGGTTGCAAGCACTTTCTACTGCTCTTTATGCAATTCAGCTCAGACTTCGCCCGAGCTCATAATTTCCAGTCTTGTCTGTTCCTCAGGCCAGCTTATTCACCATCCTGAGCTGGTTTTTGAAGGACTTAAGTCTCAAAGGCTAATAGACTTGGTATAAACTATTTGAGAGATAAGTAAAAATACACTCTGCATTTTAACAAATGTTAACCTTAAAGACAAAATTTTCGGCAATACTTGACAAGAATGCGATAATTTTTTAAAGACGCTAGTGGGGACTACCCACCAGTTGCGCCTCAGGTAGAAGAGATGACGAAATATAGCGACTTAGAAGGTCAGACATATATTCGGTTCAGAATAGGTTATCTGCTAGCTATCAACATTGTTTCATAGAACATTCTAAATTACTATGCAGCAAGACATATTTGCACTCAGTACATCACCAAAGATGTTCCATTCGGCATCTGTACTTGGTATTTAGGATTAACACTACGTATAAAAGTATATCATGATGCTAGAAAACAGATGGTACCTGATTGAGTGATAAAACAGTTATGTAGTGCTGTTATCATATGTTCTATACCAGCGCAGCCAATAGCAATGCCATTTAAATTTTTTTTTTTTTTTTACCTAAGTGTCAGTGTATAGTGATCAGGGTTCAATATATTCAGGTTCAATCTATTTATAAAATAAAGCCTTAGCGTAAAGGCTGGCATTGACGAAACGGGTACTTAAAGATTTGATGTTTTCAGTGGACCAATCACACTAAGATCTGACCTCTATTTTAATAACTGCTTGACATGATTATGACCCTCTATTGTCTATCCTGGGGACATGGTTTTGATAATTTGTAGTGAATGTAATATGCTCTACTTTATATATTTGGAATATTTCAGGTAGCTGAAACTAATTGGTAGCTCTTGGAAAGTATAGCAAATTGATAGTTTAGAAAATTTTCATACATGAAATCTCACTTCAAACTTTCATTGATAGTCTAATTTTTTAACATGTTCTACACTTCATATTATAACTTGTTTCGTTACAGGATCCGTAACCGATCTCATTCGTTGTTTGGATTAAGTACTCCATCATTGATCTGAGAAACCAATAGTTTTATTTGTTGCTCTAGAATATTTTCTTACGATATAAAAAGCTCAGTAGACCATATGCGATATACACTCTATAAGAAAAAAATCGACGCACCAAGAAGGAATCATCCGGTTGCTTTGAAATTTCGTATGAAAAAAAGTTTTCACCAAATATGCAAATGATTAAAATTCGGTGTCCAATGACTGAATAGTGCGATCTCCTGCGCATCGGAACTGCGCATCCAGCAGATGTATATAATGAGTTGTTCTTGAACTTGTTAAAAATTTCTGTTGCATTGCAATTTAGGATACCTTTCAACGACTGAAAAAATGCCTCGCCGCAGGATTCGAGCTCATTACGAGCAACTTTCAGAGTTTGAAAGAGGTTTATCATTGGATTGAAAGAGGCAGGTTGGGCAAATCGGAGATTCGCTCGTCATGTGAGTCGAAGCGATGCGGCGATTAGAAGATGCTGGCATGAGTGGGTGGACAATGGCAGATTTCAGCCTCATGATGGTAGCGGTCGACGTAGGGCCACAAAGAATCGCGAGGACAGAGTGATTGTCAGATCAGCTATCACAGCGCCTGATTCATCGCTATCAACCATCAGTCGTGCGACCCACACACGAGTGTCCACCATGACCATTTTCAGACGGCTGAGAGAGCGAAATCTACGCTCGTACCGACCGTTACACCACCTGCCACTCACGCCTGCACACTGTCGAGCCTGATTACAGTGGTGCTTGGCTCGATCAGGCTGGAATGATGCTGATAGGGGACGTTTAGTCTTTAGCGACGAATCCCGCTTCCAACTGTGTCCTGACGATCATCGAAGACGTGTCTGGAGACGCTCAGGGCAGCGTGCCGATCCTGCTTTCACTATTGCGCGCCACACAGGCCCTCAACAAGGAGTTATGGTCTGGGGTGCCATTTCCCTTGATAGCCGGACCCCTTTGGTCGTCATTAGAGGTACAGTTACTGCACAGCTGTACGTTGACGACATTCTGAGACCTGTTTTGCTACCGTTACTTTCGCAGTACCCTGGGCTTATTTTTCAGCAAGACAATGCCAGACCACATACGGCACGTGTTGCTATGAACTGTCTTCAAGCTTGTCAAACACTTCCTTGGCCAGCCAGATTACCAGATCTCTCTCCCATCGAGCATGTCTGGGATATGATGGGAAGGCGACTGCATCCGGTAGGGAATGTTGATGACGTAGTCCGACAATTGGAGCAAATTTGGCAAGAAATACCGCGGGAGACCATCCGGGAGCTTTATCGGTCTATGCCACGCCGTGTGGCAGCTTGCATCCAGGCTAGAAGCGGGTCAACACCTTATTGAGCTCGTTACTGTAACTCTGAAATAAATCATTCAATTGTTCTGAAATTTTAATAATTTTCTATTCTGTACATAATTTTCATATCCACCAATTTTTGTCTCCATCGAACAACTCCTTCTTGGTGCGTCGATTTTTTTGTTATAGAGTGCATTTATAAAATAAAGCCTTAGCGTCAAGGCTGGCATTGACGAAACGGGTACTTAGAGATTTGATGTTTTCAGTTGACCAATCATACTAAGATCTGAACTCTATTTTAATAACTGCTTGACATGATTATGACCCTCTATTGTCTATCCTGGGCACATGCTTTGATAATTTATAGTGAATGTAATATGCCATCCTTTATAGTGCTGCATTTGGAATATTTCAAGTAGCTAAAGCTAATTGGTAGGTCTGGGAAAAAGTATGAAATTGATAGTTTAGAAAATTTTCATACATGAAATCTCACTTCAAACTTTTATTGATCGTCAAATATTTTAACATGCTCTACACTTGATTTTATAACTTGTTTCGTTACAGGATGATAATTTATAGTGAATGTAATATGCCATCCTTTATAGTGCTACATTTGGAATATTTCAAGTAGCTAAAGCTAATTGGTAGGTCTGGGAAAGAGTATGAAATTGATAGTTTAGAAAATTTTCATACATGAAATCTCACTTCAAACTTTTATTGATCGTCAAATATTTTAACATGCTCTACATTTGATTTTATAACTTGTTTCGTTACAGGATGATAATTTATAGTGAATGTAATATGCCATCCTTTATAGTGCTACATTTGGAATATTTCAAGTAGCTAAAGCTAATTGGTAGGTCTGGGAAAGAGTATGAAATTGATAGTTTAGAAAATTTTCATACATGAAATCTCACTTCAAACTTTTATTGATCGTCAAATATTTTAACATGCTCTACACTTGATTTTATAACTTGTTTCGTTACAGGATGATAATTTATAGTGAATGTAATATGCCATCCTTTATAGTGCTACATTTGGAATATTTCAAGTAGCTAAAGCTAATTGGTAGGTCTGGGAAAGAGTATGAAATTGATAGTTTAGAAAATTTTCATACATGAAATCTCACTTCAAACTTTTATTGATCGTCAAATATTTTAACATGCTCTACATTTGATTTTATAACTTGTTTCGTTACAGGATGATAATTTATAGTGAATGTAATATGCCATCCTTTATAGTGCTACATTTGGAATATTTCAAGTAGCTAAAGCTAATTGGTAGGTCTGGGAAAGAGTATGAAATTGATAGTTTAGAAAATTTTCATACATGAAATCTCACTTCAAACTTTTATTGATCGTCAAATATTTTAACATGCTCTACACTTGATTTTATAACTTGTTTTGTTACAGGATGCGTAACCGATCTTATTATTAGTTGTTTGGATTAATTACTCCATTATCGATCTGAGGAACCAATAGTTTTATTTGCTGCTCCAGAATATTTTCTTACGACATAAAAAAACTCAGTAGAGCATATGCGATATAGTATGTAGAATACAGAAAAATTCTAAAATCTTTGCTATCAACCTTGAGAGCAATGTTATCAAAGAGCATGCTGTGTCAAAAGGAACCATTGGAAAATTGATATTTAAATATTATACTCTGAGTAAACCTCGATAGGACGAGTCATACTAACTCCTATGTATTTGCTGGTACGTCCAAGTTATTTAGAGCGACAAGTTTGTCTTGACGAGAAATCTCGTCATAAGCAAAACTAATCAAATTTCGACGGATAATAACTCGTTATTAAAAAGAATGATCAGATCTTGGTATTATCATAAAAAAGATTTATTATTATCTTGATGACTAGATATAGTCATTAGAAAAAAATTTCAGATCTTGATGGACGATGTATCTGGTCGAAACCTCTTGGTAGGTTAATACAATAATTTCAGCAGCATCAAATAACAACAAAAGCATCACATAAAACTTCTGTTTTCACTTAGAATTTTTATTTTGATGGCTTGTACAGAGTTTGATAAAGTTCCTAACTTTTCCAAGCTCTAGTTGGTCTGCGGTTGAAAGAATAAGGGATTAGCAACCGGAAGGTTGCGAGTTCAAACACAACCAAGGACCGTCGTGTAAAAACGAGGCTGATGAACGTTAAATATTTCTTGGCGTCAAATGTCCTCTCGTTGGTGTTGTGTAGAAGTTTGGAAAGTGGGGTGTCATCTGAAGTGTGACCTCGTCATTGACCACTGCTCTTTCACTTCGGTTTTGACCTCGGACCGTCGCCAAAAGCCCGTAGTGTTGCTCCAGTGCTACCATCCAACCTCTAGTTGTGAGTTTAAATCTTCATCTCTTTAATGGAAACGGAAGTTTTATAAAAACGCTACTATACATATTGACGATAATTCTGAAATCCACTGCTTTCTACATTTGCAGAGTTCAAGAATAAAGCCTTGTAAAATGAAGGGTATTTCAACCAATGCTCTGAACTATGGAACAAACCAAATGGAACTATTATGTTTCACACCGATTGATGATAAGCAGACGAAGTTAGACAAGCACCAAATCAAGCATCCGTTGTCTTATCCACATTCAAAAAAAATCCCGGGCTGCTGTTAGATTGTGTGCTTTTCTCAAATGGAACTCACGACGCAGTATAATTTGCTTACCATCAATAACTATCAGCAGAAAGCCGGATCCCTGTCCCCGCGTTCTTTAATTCGTTCCAAAGAGACCCCGACGTGTTCCTAACTGCGCAGTGTCTCCCTCAGCCATCTCGAGAACGGGCCCATACATCACGCCACGCACAAAACACACGTTACACACTCCCAGCACCAGCATGCTAACGAATTTTACCCGAGCATGGAACATTCAGTTACCCGGATGCGTGATTTGATTAAGATCCCAGCGGCCCTTAATTGCCCTTCTTTTTCCAAACCCAGCCACCCCTTGGAGAAAGAAGCCAGATCCCAGAAAAGGAATCTTCGTGCACCACCGTGGTGGCAGTACGGGGGATGCTGTGGAAAAGGGAACGGACGGAGGGGGGGGGTGGAGTTCGTTGCTTTTCCACCCTCCCCGGCTCCCATCCGTAATGGGTTTTCATCAATCTCTGTCAAAAGGGACCCACGGCAGAGACTTGGCGATTACATGCGCTCAGCCACCGCCCACCAAAGGCACAGGGTCAGGCCGCAGGCTGCGATAGCCTTGGGGCTGAACCCGGGCCTCTTGTTTCTTTGGGTTTTGTTCGGGGATTTTTCTTAACTGGTGGTTTACTTCCGATTTTAGTTTTTTCTTTTATCATTTTCGGTTCTTTTATAAATGTAAAGGAAGGCAAGTGGTATGTATTTTAGTTCTTTTGTTCGTCCTCTTTTCTTCCTTCCTTCTTGCCTGGTGCTTCTTCCCTCGATTGCAGGTTTGGATTTTGTTTTTTAGTCTCCCTTTCGAGGTTTGTATTGGGAAGTGTCGGAATTCAGTACTCATTATGAACTCTTTTTTTCCTACTTTTAAGTCCTCATCTTGAAATTGCCAATCCTTGATCTGTTATTAAGCTGTCAAGATCAGGCTTTGACAAGGTTGGGACTGAGAAAAAATTCTGAAGTTTCATGAAATAAACTTTTTTTTTTGTCATTCTGGAGAAAAATTCAATACAGGTTTTTCAAAGCGCTAAACGGCTTAACCTTTAGCGTTCGCGATAACTATATTTCTTGAAAAGATGTGTGGTAGTTTAAAATTTTTATGTGTTATAGAAAAATTTAGCCGATTTGCAATAATAGTCTGGGTGATTGTTCGGATTCTGTGAGAGAGCTACTAAAGTAACTGCGTATGAAAATATTTTTGGTAATTTTTTTTGTTTACGTCGTACTAGAGCAACACAACGGGCTATTGACGACGGTCCGGGATCAGTCCCTTAAGGGAAAGATCCGAGGACAACACCTCGTAATTTTGAACCACGGTCAGATGACGAAGCAACACCTGAGCTGGCACCCCACTCTCCAAACTTCCACGCCAACCCAACGTGAGGACTTTCGGCCACGACAGATTTAAGGTGCACCAGCCGCCTCTACACCATACGCTTACAAACATCCATGCCCGCACCCGAATTCGAACCAGGAACCTTCCGATCTAGAGGCTAACACCTTAACCACTATACCGGTTGGTCGGCGAAAATATTTTTGGAACTTGGTCTTACAAAAAAAAGAAAAATTACAAGTGAGATTACCCGTTATCTTAAAAGGAAAACATAAACTTAATTTTTATAGGTCGATTTGATTTTAAGTACCATAAGTTGTATAAAGAATTACATTCATATAATAAAATATTTTACTTATTTATTTGAAGTAAAAATAAGTAACTCAAAAAATGCAAACTAAAGAGATGTTTTCACACACACACACACACACACACACACACACACACACACACACACACACACACACACACACACACACACACACACACACACACACACACACACACACACACACACACACACACACACACACACACACACACACACACACACACACACACACACACACACACACACACACACACACACACACACACACACACACACACACACACACACACACACACACACACACACACACACACACACACACACACACACAATCTAACGCGTCGCACAAATGTTCTATGGGGTTTAGGTCGGGACTATGAGCAGGCCAGGGAAGACGATTTTCATACATATCTTGATAGCACTGCTTGACAGAGACTGCAGCATGACATGGAGCGTTGTCGTCCTGGAAGTACCATTCGTCCATTCCATAAAATAACCATTAGTAAGAATCTTACTGTCCAAAATGTTCATGTCGGCGTTCAATTGACCAGGAACAATATGCAAAGGTACCAGGCAATACCACGAAAAACACCCCCAAACAAATAGTCGGATTTTATGCAAATCCGCTGGCGTCCGGTTCATTATTGGAGGGTAGTGTATAAGAACGCATTTATTAAAACATAATAGAATTAATGACTCATTAGCATCTGCTCATTCCCTTTGAATATTTACAAGATGAAGAAATTCTACAAAACCTTTATTGTAGTAGAAACTTTTCTGTGAGAACAGAAATTTAAAAATGAACTCTAAAGAGGTTATGTGATTTTGAGCATCTCTGCTATATGCTTTTTTCAATGTTTAAAGTATAAATGAGTAAAATCTATTCAGTTTTCAATATAAACTTCCTAGAATGTGGGTGTCGGTTCAACACATTTGATGTGCAAAAAAAAATAACATTACAGTTCAAATTAGTTACGTATGATTTCGTTTCGATAGTTGACCTTTTAATGTGAAGGACATTATAAATGAAAGATATTGTCCATTTACAAGCTTGAAAATGTCTTTCTAACAGCCAAATTATCATTAATTACTTGGTCTATTAAGCCCTCATGTAGCAAAAAATCTCAAGAGCTATTGGTACAGCCACGGTTTAGAGGACATGGTTACTTTCAATCCCATGTGCATCGCATTGAACTGTCTGAAGCTTCGACTTATTCACTTTGAGGATAGGTAAATATGAAGAGACCGCCTTTTGGGGTTTTTCTTTAATCTTGATCGCATCACACATGGGGTCAAATCAAACATCTCTATCTGTTTCTGAAATGACTTCTCATTTATACTGGATTGCAAGGTATCGCGTCCTCTAAAGAGCAGCTATGGGTGTAGGATTAAAAAAACATATACAGTTGCTGAAACCTTTAGTGCAGTTGATATTAACCTTTAGACAACGATCGGAACAGCAGTCGTACTATGATCGCGCCAAGAAAGAATTTAAACAACGGCCAGTACATTAGTTGTACCTTGAAAGTTATAAGAATCGCGACAAGAAAGAATTTAGACTAGTGTCTCATTACAGCAGTCGTACCTTGAAAATTATAAGAGTTGTACTTTTAATTTAATGCCGTGGTCAAAATGTTAACGTACCTCGATCGCGACAAGAAAGAATTTAGACTAGTATATCGCGTTACAGCAGTCGTACCTTGAAAATGATAAGAATCGTACTTTTTATTTAAGGCCGTAGTCAAAAGGTTAACGTACCACGATCGCAGCAAGGAAGAATTTAAACGACCAGTACATTAGTTGTACCTTGAAAATTATAAGAATCGCGACAAGAAAGAATTTAGACTAGTGTCTCGTTACAGCAGTTGTACCTTGAAAATTACAAGGATCGCGCTTTTTATTAATCTAACCACAGTCAAAAGGTTAACGTACCATGAACGCTCCAAGAAAGAATTTCGACGGCCAGTACATTAATTGTACCTTGAAAGTTATAAGAATCGCGACAAGAAAGAATTTAGACTAGTGTCTCGTTACAGCAGTCGTACCTTGAAAATTATAAGAATCGTACTTTTTATTTAAAGCCGTAGTCAAAAGGTTAACGTACCACGATCGCGACAAGAAATAATTTAGACTAGTGTATCGTTACAGCAGTCCTACCTTGAAAATTATAAGAATCGTACTTTTTATTTAAGGCCGTAGTCAAAAGGTTAACGTACCACGATCGCAGCAAGGAAGAATTTAAACGACCAGTACATTAGTTGTACCTTGAAAATTATAAGAATCGCGACAAGAAAGAATTTAGACTAGTGTCTCGTTACAGCAGTTGTACCTTGAAAATTACAAGGATCGCGCTTTTTATTAATCTAACCACAGTCAAAAGGTTAACGTACCATGAACGCTCCAAGAAAGAATTTCGACGGCCAGTACATTAATTGTACCTTGAAAGTTATAAGAATCGCGACAAGAAAGAATTTAGACTAGTGTCTCGTTACAGCAGTCGTACCTTGAAAATTATAAGAATCGTACTTTTTATTTAAAGCCGTAGTCAAAAGGTTAACGTACCACGATCGCGACAAGAAATAATTTAGACTAGTGTATCGTTACAGCAGTCCTACCTTGAAAATTATAAGAATCGTACTTTTTATTTAAGGCCGTAGTCAAAAGGTTAACGTACCACGATCGCGGCAAGGAAGAATTTAAACGACCAGTACATTAGTTGTACCTTGAAAGTTATAAGAATCGCGACAAGAAAGAATTTAGACTAGTGTCGCGTTACAGCAATCGTACCTTGAAAATTATAAGAATCGTACTTTTTATTTAAGGCCGTAGTCAAAAGGTTAACGTACCACGATCGCGACAAGAAAGAATTGAGACTAGTGTATCGTTACAGCAGTCGTACCTTGAAAATTATAAGAATCGTACTTTTTATTTAAAGCCGTAGTCAAAAGGTTAACGTACCACGATCGCGGCAAGGAAGAATTTAAACGACCAGTACATTAGTTGTACCTTGAAAGTTATAAGAATTGCGACAAGAAAGAATTTAGACTAGTGTCTCGTTACAGCAGTCGTACCTTGAAAATTATAAGAATTGTACTTTTTATTTAAAGCCGTAGTCAAAAGGTTAACGTACCACGATCGCGACAAGAAAGAATTTAGACTAGTGTATCGCGTTACAGCAATCGTACCTTGAAAATTATAAGAATCGTACTTTTTATTTAAGGCCGTAGTCAAAAGGTTAACGTACCACGATCGCGGCAAGGAAGAATTTAAACGACCAGTACATTAGTTGTACCTTGAAAGTTATAAGAATCGCGACAAGAAAGAATTTAGACTAGTGTCTCTTTACAGCAGTCGTACCTTGAAAATTATAAGAATCGTACTTTTTATTTAAAGCCGTAGTCAAAAGGTTAACGTACCACGATCGCGACAAGAAAGAATTTAGACTAGTATATCGTTACAGCAGTCGTACCTTGAAAATTATAAGAATCGTACTTTTTATTTAAAGCCGTAGTCAAAAGGTTAACGTACCACGATCGCGGCAAGGAAGAATTTAAACGACCAGTACATTAGTTGTACCTTGAAAGTTATAAGAATCGCGACAAGAAAGAATTTAGACTAGTGTCTCGTTACAGCAGTCGTACCTTGAAAATTATAAGAATTGTACTTTTTATTTAAAGCCGTAGTCAAAAGGTTAACGTACCACGATCGCGACAAGAAAGAATTTAGACTAGTGTATCGTTACAGCAGTCGTACCTTGAAAATTATAAGAATCGTACTTTTTATTTAAGGCCGTAGTCAAAAGGTTAACGTACCACGATCGCGGCAAGGAAGAATTTAAACGACCAGTACATTAGTTGTACCTTGAAAATTATAAGAATCGCGACAAGAAAGAATTTAGACTAGTGTCTCGTTACAGCAGTCGTACCTTGAAAATTATAAGGATCGCGCTTTTTATTAATCTAACCACAGTCAAAAGGTTAACGTACCATGAACGCTCCAAGAAAGAATTTCGACGGCCAGTACATTAATTGTACCTAGAAAGTTATAAGAATCGCGACAAGAAAAAATTTAGACTACTGTCTTTTTACAGCAGTTATATCTTGAAAAATATAAGAATCGCGCTTGTTATTTCTATAGCTGTAGTCAAAAGGTTAACAACTGAAATTTTGACTCTGGAAATGGTCGAATCTCATGCTGTATTGATAGTGGATACAGATATACGACAGTTCTATCTAAGTGAATTGGACTGAATTATTTAACTTAAAGAAGAGACGGATGAAAAACAAAACCAGGATACAATTTTGAGTTTTGCAAAATAATACTAAAGAGCTTGGAATTTTGTACTTGGCAGATACCTTTAAACCTCCTGGTGACTGTCTGGACGTTGCACTTCGTCATTAGGAAGACTGACCAGATCTTCATCTCGTCATCATAAATAAAATTAGCAACATCTTGATAAGAGACATTTTGTCATTAGCTTTTAACTAATGAAGAAATGTCTCGTTGGCCATAGCTTGATGGACGATATATCTGGTTGTAATCACTTCAAGGGTCAATGAACGGTGTTACTAGAAGCGGTATTTTCGGATGAAAGCGGTATGTTCGGATGAAAGCGGTATTTTCGGATGAAAGCGGTATTTTCGGATGAAAGCGGTATTCTAGGATGTTCTACTAATCAGATACATTGAACTTTCTATCTTTTCATCTAGGTAATGGTAATTGTAATTTTAATTAACGTCGTACTAGAGCAACACAACGGGCTATTGACGACGGTCCGGGATCAGTCCCTTGAGGGAAAGATCCGAGGACAACACCTCGTAATTTTGAACCATAGTCAGATGACGAAGCAACACCTGAGCTGGCACCCCACTCTCTAAACTTCCACACCAACCCAACGTGAGGACTTTCGGCCACGACAGATTTAAGGTGCACCAGCCGCCTCTACACTATACGCTTACAAAAATTCATGCCCGTACCTGGATTCGAACCATGAACCTTCCGATCTAGAGGCTAACACCTTAACCCCTATATCGGTTATTCGGATAATGATAATACATGATAATTTCGAAAAGTTAAATAGATAAAAATTCATTACTGTCGAATCAGCTATCAGATGTTTAACCTTTTGGGAGAAAGATCTATCGCAAAAAATTCTAACGTAATTATGTCTCAAGATATGATTCTGATTCTAAGTAATACTGTATGGGAAAAAGATTCGGATTCACTGCTTCAGTCGTTATTATTCCACTCAAATTATTGGGAATAGTCGTATAAAATTTAATTATGTAATCACTTTTGATGTAAGCCCCGAAATCTGAACTTCACATTTTTTCAGTTAAGCTTTCGATTCTAACACTAACTCTACGTGTGTTTCACAAAATTTCTAAAATTTTATAAATTTTTAAGATTTTATATAAAATTTGAAAATTTATTCTCAATTTGCAACATATGGATTATTTAAGTTTTTGAGAAATAAATGAAAACTTCAACAAGCTATGAAATTTTATGAAATAACAATCACTCGTTGCATACCTAAAATAAACAATTCATTTATACCGTAAGTTGAGAAAGCGAGTTTGATGATAATATAAATACAATAAATAATAAAAATATACGAGACACAAACCGGAGAGAGAATAATTGCGCGTACCTCCTAAAGTGTGTTGAAGTATGTTATTTGGAATAAATTAATTTGAATTCGAAAGCTTTATTCCGATCTCTCAAAATGATGTACAAAATTCTCGGTAGATGGCGCCATGTATATTGTGTCGAAAAATATTTCGAAATATTTATATTCAGAGTTCAAAGATTAAAAAACGTTTGAATAAGTGCTTCGTTAAGAACAATCTCACTGCCTTCACAATTTTCAAATTTTAAATATTTTACAAATGGGAATGTATGTACAGCATTGATGGATTAAGTTTTGCTGCTTGTTCTTTAGAAGTAACAAAATCATAACGAACATGTAATACTGATGGAATTAAAAGTGATGAAAAAAATAAATTGTGATAAAAAGTTTGTTACCAGTTTTTTTATAAATGAAAGTTGGTCCGTATTCCACAAAGACTATTAATTTAATGTTTCGTGCAGTGTTAGATGAGTGAAAAGGTTCGTTCTTTTTTTTAAAGGACTATCCAAATTTTCCTTTCTTGAATGTTTTTTTTTTTCGCCTCGCTTGGTAAGGTATCATCGACAACTGTGATTTGAGATTTTTGGCTTAGAACACGCGTTTGCACTCGACAAAAGCTTTTTAACGCATTTCAACCTCAGGATAGGATAATTTTGATAAACTGAAAGTGGAACGAATCTTATTATAAACTCACCTAAAATTGTGCAAAACAGAAAAATAATTGCTTTTTTAGTATAATAACCATACAAAGTTTTGAGAAAACCTTATTCTTGCTGCACTATATTGGAACACGTGCATATGATAAAAAAAAGTTATTGTTAGATAACAAATCAACTAATTAAAGAAAATTAGAAAACACATACATTTCGTTGATTTTAAAAGGTTAAAAAATAACGTGAGGTAATAAAATTTTACGAGGAAGCAAAGAGGCTGATGTTTTTACGGGTGACTCCAGAATTCCATGTCACATTTTAATCATAGTACTGTGATTTGGTCCATTCACAATCATAGGTCTGCAAAATTCAACTACAGAAAAGTTGTTTGAAACGCATTTTTGGATATTTTTATAAACAAAAACGAAAGAAATATGTTTTTCAAATTTTTATACTGTTTCAAATTTTTACACATAACCGGTTTTGAGTATTCAATAAGTTTGGTAAAAAATGTAATTTCTTTCATATTATCATTTCTGTGTTCTTTTTGTCAATATCACTTTTTTTTTCATGCGTCATTAATCGTACAAGTGGTTTCGAAGATATATCCATCAAGATCTGACTAATTTAGTTAATGACGAGATATCTCGTTATCATGAGGTTGTTGAATTTTGGGGATGATGAGATCAAGATCTGGTCAGTTTTCTTCTAATGACACGATATTTTGTCCATAGAGATCTGTGAAGATTTGCGAATGACAAGGTCTCTCGTTGCGACTACCATCTGGAAGGTAAGTTGATTAATAGCTTGCGCAAAAGTATTGAGTTATTTTTCTCACTTATTGGTTTTTTAATATCGATACCAGTGTCAATTGACACGGCGTTTGTATACTGCTTGCTAAGTCCATCTTTGGAATTCACCAGCAGTTATATACCATCATGCTAACATCCCAGTGTATTTACTTGGTACCTCATCTTCATGTCCTTAATATCTTGGTGGAACATTTCGTCCTGATCCTCCGCTCATAGTTCATAGGTTGGCACTTGCTGAAACGCTACTCGTAGTTGTGCTTTGAGACCGTTAACTTTCTTGGAGGTTGTTTCGACGAGGTATCACGTCATTAACAAAATTGAGCTGAGCTGGATGGGATAAGATATCTTTTCCTTGGAAGAAAACTGACCCGATCTTGATTTCGTTACCATTCCAAAATTGGCAATATCTGAATGACGAGGTACCTCGTCATCAGCGAAACTGGTAAGATCTTGATGTACGATACATCTCGTCGAAATTTCACTTGGAGGGTTAATAATTATATTTTTAAGCTTATCTAAAAAACTATTTTCGTTCCCTAATTTGCATAATTAATGTTACACGAACAGTCAAATATATTTTTGTATGAAAGAACTTAGAAGAGTATAATTTCAAACAATATTTTCCCTAGTGTGAAAAATAGTGACTTGAAAGAGAGAAAATGGCTAGCAGTTTTGAATATGGCATTCAAAATTAAATTATAGTCGCCCAATGAAACAAAAACAACTTTTCTTTGGAGACTTATGCTATTATTCATTATCTTTGTTTCTCTGTCGTAGATTAAGTGCGACAAGTATTTTTTTAACCCAAAACGTGGTTATCGAATTCAACATATTTACTAGCACTAGTAATAAAAAATGTACTCAACTAAATATAAATTGAAAAACCAAGAAGAGGAAAATGGCCTGAAAGTTAATAAGCAGGGACGGTTAGGTAATAAATGAAATATGATTATATTTCCAACATTGTTATACATTTAAGGAAAACAAACTTGCTTAGATAGTGATAATGGTATGGAATAATTTCTCAGTTTACTAGGGGGCCCGCCCCTGCTCGCTAACGCTCGCCAACCTCTATGCTTCTGTCCTGACTTAGCGTTATAAATGCCTTCTTCTAATCACTTATGGACCCATCGTAGTACCATAGTACCATCCGGTCCGACATGTGGAACATTAAGACACATACGTCTAATTCAGTTTCCATGCTTATGAAGTCCATTTATCCATCTTCTCTTAAAATTCGTTACCTCATTATTTTTGCACATGCGCTAACTGTTTGTAACCTGTAGGAGGGGAAGTATCAATTCCTGAAACATACTCTGGTTAAATTTCTCTCTTTGTTTTAATAAAACTTTTCATGTGTGTATGTTAATTTACTTGAAGGAAAGCACATTACATGGAACAGATTAACCATATTGGCATTAAAAATCAACCAACATCGAATTGAAATTGGTTAGCTTGTAATATTCCTTGCAAACCTAGGTTCTAGGGATTATTAATAATTCATTATCAAGTTTTTCTTTAATATGCCCAGTGTTTTCAACACGATATTATGTCCCTCAAAATACGACCAATTTTGATAATGACGAGATATCTCTTCATCAATTTATTGCCAATTATTTTATTTCGACGAAATCAAAATCCTGTCAGTTTTTTTTCTAATGAAGAGATATCCTGCCGAGACATCCACCAAGAGGTTTAAGTACGTTTGTATCATAGGTGTTGAATTAAATTACTTAAAGTTTGTGAGTCATTTGGAAAAATTAATTTCATCGTAAAAAAATATGGATGATAATTGTATAATTTCAACAGTTGAAAATACCAGAATCAAAAAATAATATATGTGACGAAATTACCAATCAATAAATATAAAGTTTTAAGTAAAGAAGTATACAATGATAAGAGATATCTTTTCTAGAATTTAAAGTTAAAAGAATAAAAAAAATATCTGGATAAAATTAACAAGAGTAATTTTCTGTTTCACCGGTAGTAAGAAGAAATATAAATAATATCTTTTAAATTTTCCCTCCAGTAAAAGAAAAGCGATACTATGTGTTTAATTAAAGACGTACTATTTAAATAAGTCCAAAACATTATTGAATTACAGTGAAATTGCTTTAAAATTCGATTTTAGAGGGGAATAGGTACCCGAAATTAAACTTTTTACTACATACATTTCCTTTCATTGGACATGAGCGACAAACTCCTGTTTTGCGATTAACTTATTAACGCAAAGGCGGAGGATTGGAAATTAGTTTAAGAAAATTACTTTGCACAGTGAAAGTGAAGCCGTTTGGGAGATCTCCAGAGCATACGTTGTTAAAAGAACGTAATTTCCTTTTACAAGCGTCATTGTACTTTAATCCAAGGGTAGGTGTAACCTACAGTAACATAAAACCAATACACAAGCTGACTTTTGTGGATAATTTAATAATCTAAATGTAAGATGAGTAAAAATTAGAATAAAGATTATGTGTTGTACTATGGGGAGTTTAAATGTTTGCTCTACATTTATTTTGTCAATTAAATAATTGACATGACAAGAAACATTAATCATGACTTAACGATTTTTTATTAGTAAAAATACAATTTTCATATATGAATAATTAACTATAACTACTAACGATTTATATGAATAATTTACAATGGTGTAACCTAAAAGTATTATCAATAGCATCAACTATGCTTAGTTAAGCTTAAACATTTACATTACTTGCGTCAGATTTAGATCATGAGTATTTTCGTAAAGTGTATTTACTTTATTATTGTCGTTGCAAGTTGTTCAGATATATTTATAATCCATTATTGTATTATTTACACAAATAAAATTTTCAGCAGTATCAGCATTTAATATTTTTAGCGATAAAATTTAAAGTGCGACACATTATAAACATTACTTTAATATTTTAGCACTGACTTCCTGCTATTTACCATAGAACATCCTAATTAGATTTATCAATCTCTTGTAAAAGTAATTGTACTAATCGTATCTCATATTATTGCAAACAAATTGAAAAAAAAAATTGAAACTACTTTTCCTAAGAGTACAAAATAATAAATTTAAACATCATTTTATAGCAGTCACCTAAAATTTCCATAACACATATGAAATCTAAGCACTCTTAATAAAATAATATGAAATCTTTCAAAGTTTATTTTTAAAACATTTACTGTAAAAGCTATTTCTAGCTTAAAAACTAGATATGTAGTTTGACAATGTCGCGCTCTGAAGAAACTCAGCGTACTATTCGCTACGATTTAGAATCAATCCCGAAGGGAAATATCAAGTTCAACACCTCATAATTTTGAACCAAAGTCAGAAGACGAGGTTAACACATCACTGACACCCCATTCTCCAAACTCCAAACGCCAGCGGGATATATCTATCAGAATTCGTGGTCCTCTGTGTCAGTAAAACTTTTCTTGTGTATGTAGATCCATTATTTTGGCATTTTATGTCTTGTATATGGCCAAATATGACCCCTGTGCCATATATCTTATTAATTGCTCTTTTATTTCGGTTATAAAATGTTTCTACATAAATCTTGGTCTGTCAACTGAAAGACAAATGGATAAATACCAACTTACACATATCATTCTTGCTGCTATGACTCTCAATGTGAAATAGTTTTATACGTATCACGTAATTAATATACTTAAAAAGCAATCTGTACCAGTCCCCTTTTCTCCAGTAGTGAGTTCATGAATGCTGACCACTTGCATTATAATAACTATTCGACTAGTTACAACCCCTTAACTCGAATAAATATTTAATATCATTATTGGGAGGCTAGAAGTTTTATCCAGTTTTTTTAAGCGCTTTTGCCCGTAGGTTTTATCTTGTGGTTTCATGTTCTTTTGTGCTATGTTCCCTATTCTCGGTTGTATTATATTGTGTGTTGCGTCTAAGTCTACTTGTAATGTCCGCCATATTGGAACTAAAAAAATTAAACAAATTTGGTTTTTCATCCATATTTTTACCATTGTTTCAATTTGAGTTGCTTTCATCCTTGGTAACTTTGACATGAATATGAAATTTTGAATAATACCCTATACTATATAACCTCTCACCTACCTAGGTCCTCATACGTGGACTTCGATTCTTTCGCCTTAAAAATAATCTTTCTGATAAAATTGGTAGTTAAGAAATCGAGTACACGTGCGTGGACTTCTAAGCTTCCGATTGACACTAATGGATGGCAATATAAATGTAGCTCCTGTGAAATGTTTATTATTCAAAAGCGATTTAGAAGAAATGGATTCGACTCAACGTGCTCGCAAAAGTAAGTAAATTTCATTTGTTTTTATGATTTCTAAAACATTTAGTTAATGTGTTTTAGTTGATAATTTATGAGTTCTTAAGCAATATCTTATCATTTGAAAATTATTACGCTTTCAGCATAATTGAGACCCGAGGCACACATTTGTGTACCTAAAATGTTTAGTTCCCTATGATGCCACCATCCAAAAGAGGAATTTGCTTGAGAACTTTGAAGTATTTCACAACATTTATCAGAAGAAAAAAACTTATTTAAAAAAAATTTGTATATGGTTGGTAGTGAAGAGGATAAATAAAGTAAGTTTTAACAAAGCTCGTATGACAAGAGTTTGAATGGAAAGAATGAAAAATCAAGAAAGAAATCAAGAAAGTTAATCATCAAATGATGAAAAAACTACTTACGTTAATCTGATGCTTTTAGGAATCAAGAACAACATTTATTATTATGCAAAATACTTCAGTTCAAAACAGATTCCAACATTCTGATAAAGACTCACCAGCGAATACAAATTAACATTTCCAATCTGACTAATATAAGTGAGGATACGTGTTCCAGGGTAACCCAAGTGGTTCCTGATTCTACCCTTTCAAGAGAGAGAGAGAGAGAGAGAGAGAGAGAGAGAGAGAGAGAGAGAGAGAGAGAGAGAGAAGAGAGAAGATAAAGAAAAAGAGAGTACCATGTTTACTTATGCTCATGGCCAGGAATTAGAGAAACAACTGAATGGCTTCAGACAATAAAATAATAAGCCACTTCTCAAATTTTTCAGGCTAGTAATTTTAAAGTTTATAAAAATTTCCAAAACTACAATTGTTTTTACACAGTTCAAGAGATCGTGTTATTTTAAGCTTTCAAGTATTGCGCACTAATTTAAACACCGAAAAATTTTTTTTGATCCTTTTGAACATTTTGTTTTTTATTACGAAGCATATTTCTGTGGCTTATCACAATGTTACCTTGACCCTAGAACAGGCATGATTAACTTTTTAAACTATCTTCTAATGTTCTTTTTCCCTCTTCATATTTCATTAAATTTTTTCTACAAAAAGTAATATTACCATATACGCTCAACAACACTAATCTATCTTTGAAGTAACCGTTTTTCGTTGAACTACAGCCGCCTATCAGAGTACGAACATTTAATTCATAGTAAGACAGTTAACTTCAAATTTCAAAGCATGAATTTCGATTTGATCAGTTAATCGAAAACAAACCTTATTACCTTGGCCTAGATTTATTATTCAATACGGAATATTACCAGATAGTATTTTGATACACATTTACTGGTCACTAGTATAACCTCTCCTCATACTTCCATAAAGCTTCACAGAAGTCCAAAGAACAGCAAATCTAAAAGTTTAATAACTCTTCGTGTAGAAAAAAACACAGAAGAACTGAACCAAATTCAACCAAAACAATGGGTTCTTTATAAATATCACCAAGATTCACAACACCATCCAACAGAGTTCATTTCCCAAATAGAAACACAATACCCTGTGACTTTATACCAGTATCAACAAGCATTGAATTCTTCAGTATACCCTTGAAACCTGCCAGCTTTTTCAATTCTCCTCCTACAGAACTGCGAACTGTACAGGCAGGCTGTTTTCCTGTAACTTAGCCTAAGTTCGTTTCTCTCTTCTGTGTCAACAAAACTTTTCTAGCGCGTGTATGTCCATCACTTGACTTTGTCTATATTATGCATGATACAGATGGGCCAAATATGACCCTTGCACCCTAAAACCCAAACACCCCCTCAGACAGCTTTACCACAGCAATCAACAATGTGCCCAACAGTCTGGGACCACTCAAATTGTCTTCCGCTTTCCAATGAAGATGCAAAACGAAAGATTCGTTCTGCTCCAGATTGCTGAAAAATCAAAAACAATTTAAAGAAATCTGAAACTTTTGTTTCGTTACAGAGACGAACCATCCAACGCCGAGTCTCGGTCACAAAGCGAAATTCAATTGAACTCGTGAAATCCAATTCTCTGAAAGAACTCTGCCGATGCTCTCTACCACTCTCAATGTGGGTCAAATTCCTTTTTCGCAAGTTCCCTCTCGAAATCCTCCAGCATATCCAATTCCCATCCAAGAGGGCTTAACCACAGCGATCAAAAATGTGCCGAACAGTCTGGGACCACTCAAATTGTCTTCCGCTTCCCAATGAAGATGCAAACCGAAAGATTCGTGCTGCTCTAGATTGCTGAAAAATCAAAACCAATTTAAAGAAATGTGAAACGTGTTTCGTTACACATGCGAACCATCCAACGCTGAGTTTCGGTCAGAAAGAGAAACTCAGTTCAACTCGTGAAACCCAATTCTCTGAAAGAATTCTACCGATGCCCTCTACCGCTTTCAACGTGGGTCAAATTCCTCAGTCGCAAGTTCCCTCCCGAAATCCACCAGCATATCCAATTCCCATCCAAGAGGGCTTAACCACAGAGATCAACACTGTCACGGGCAATCAAGCCGGCGGACCATCAAGCCCAGAGGACACAAACAGCAATAATTAAAAAAAAAGCGCCAGGAACTCGTCGGGGCATCCAAATCGTCTTCCTCTTCCCCTCTAATGAAGATGCAGAGCGAGGGATTCGTGCCGCCCAGATGACTTCCGTGACTCAGGTTGTGGTCATCCCCCCCTAATGATGATGACGGAGCGCGGGAATCAAAAAGTCCCCGTTCCTCATGAACGAGATGCGGAGGACGGACTATTACCAGGTGATTCGTTGCTCACGGGAACACCTGGCCTCCTCTAAGTCCGAGTCGGGAAGGATCGATCTCTGGGATTGAAGTCGCATTTAGATTGCGCATCCCGGGGCTATATCGCTTTTCGGAGCGATACATAGAGCGGGGCCGTAATTACTTTGGCCCCGGGGGCGATTTTCAGCTTTTTTCCCTTCTTCTCTCTTCCCCCTCTTCTGCTATATCTGGGGGAATCGGCGGCGATAAGGGTATCTGTGTGATTATTATTTTTCCTCTTTTCCTGCTCTTGGTCTTCTTTTTTTCGGGATGGTGATAAGATGCGCTTCCCGCAGTTTGCGTTCTCCGGGAAAAGGGTTGCAGGTAGGGATGTGAAGAGAAAAGGCGCAGAGATAGCGCGAATAACCCCAGCAACTGGAAACGATGTAGAAAAATGAAGATTTTGCCTTCCACAATCGTTATTGCGGGTCGTAGGGATGGAGATGCAGTCAGAGGTTGCGGTTCCCACCGAGATATTATCTCGTAGCCTTGTATGGTGTTGCAATCGGTGTGGGGAAGGACTTATGTGTGTCAAGGGCAATCTTCGAGGGTCGTATGATGAAGATCGTGTTCCTGTACTCTTCTGCCATACGTAACTTCGAAGAGCTGGCATGTCGTCTGCCAAAAACAGTTAGCCAACTAGTACAGTATCGAAACCGGTGATTGATTATGCATATCAAAGAGAATCGAAGATGGCCCAAATCTAGAACTGTTATCTCATGTTATGTTGGAATGTAAAGTAGTGCTGATAGTGTATGTCAACGCAAAGACTGTCAAAGCCTAGGGAACTTATGTTATAATGATTAGACCTAGTACTGATTATGTATATGAAGTGCTATCATAAGCTGTACAAAGGTAGGGGATCTTATTACCCATATTGTGTTCGGATCGGATTTAGTGCTGGTTATGTATATCACGGATTATAGAGGATGGTCAAAAGTTGGAGGCCACCTTCTCATTTAATGCTAGTGGTGATTGGTTATGTATATCGAAAATAATCGAAGATGGCCCATATCCAGAACTGATATCTCATGTTATGTTGGAATGTAGAGTAGTGAGGATAGTGTATGTCAACGCAAAGACTGTCAAAGCCGAGGGAACTTATGTTATAATGATTAGACCTAGTACTGACTATGTATATGAAGTGCTATCATAAGCTGTACAAAGGTAGGGGATCTTATTACCCATATTGTGTTCGGATCGGATTTAGTGCTGGTTATGTATATCACGGATTATAGAGGATGGTCAAAAGTTGGAGGCCACCTTCTCATTTAATGCTAGTGGTGATTGGTTATGCATATCGAAAATAATCGAAGATGGCCCATATCCAGAACTGATATCTCATGTTATGTTGGAATGTAGAGTAGTGAGGATAGTGTATGTCAAGGACAATCAACGCAAAGACTGTCAAAGCCGAGAGAACTTATGTTATATTGAAATAGTAATTAGTTCTGATTATGTATATCAAGTACGATCACAAGCTGTGCATAAGTTTGTGATCTTATACCCATATTATATTGGGATCGGGTTTAGTGTTGGTCATGTATATGAAGAATTATCGAGGATGGTCAGAAGTTGGGAGGCCTCTTTCTCATTTAATACTACAGAGGCTGTTCACACATTTTTTAGGCAATGTATATTGTATCCACAAAACTAACTTACATAAAATTCTTGTGTTTTAAATGTTTTATTTGATAGCCCTTATTCTGAACTCACTTTCGACACCGTAATTTCCAGGATAATAATGCCTTTTGAAGTGTCAGAAGACTATTCTATCCCATTCCTCCTGAACAGCTTTCCAGAGTCCTGTAAAGGTTGTGGGACGACGTCTGGAAAATGCAGATTTTAAAAGTCCGAAAGCACAAAAATCCATAGGTGATACATCGGGAGATTTAGTAGGGATATCAGTGAAGAGTGTGGCCTTGATACCGGATTTTTGTTCTATTTCTTTTAGGAAATTTACAGTGGATTTTGATGTGTGACTGCTAGCTTTGTCTTGATGGAGTTTCATAGATTGATGGCACTGTGGGTAAGGCGATGGTATCTCATTCAGAAAAATTGGCGATAAAAAATGTTCCTGATAGTATTTGGAGTTAATCTTGACATTTTTTCCACTCTCTTTATTTTTAACTTGCCATTATATGAAAAACCAGCAACAATCATGAATCCCTTAGAAAAACTTTCTTTCGATTCTGTGAACCATGTACTTAAATTTTTTCCCCTTTTATGATAATAAAGGCTCTTTTTTTCTGCAATCGTAAAGTTTTTGATTTTTTCGGACTCATTAATCTTTTATGCAACTTTTGTATGAAGCTAGAGAAATTATATCAGAAATATATTGATTTCAAATGTAAGAGGATTTTGAATAACATAAGGTGTGGTAATTAAAGAATGATGAAAAGCAATTGTTTGCAATGGCATTCAAACAGTTATCTTAAGAGTATTTAAAAGTTATTTTAAGAGGCGCGATTGAACGTAACACAATACATTGTATTACAAACTTAAGCTGTAAAATGATTGGATTCTAATGCTAATTTATACTTCAAATGTACATTTACGATAGTTAAGCATTTGTGGAGACATTGTTTACTTATGATTAAACCAGATGATTGCAATGGTGATGAGTGTGGAAAATACGTATAAATAACCTTTCCATTTAAATAAAATTTCAAAACGTATTGTTAATTGATTACTTGTTGTTTGGATTTTAAAGTTTCAAGAACCAGAACTGGCTATGCTGTAAAAATATATCAAACCAAACGAACATGAATAGTTTAAGATTCTAGCATATAAAACGCAATGTATAATGGAAAACAAGGACAGAATAAAATATTAAAAGAAAAAGAAATCAAGAGTGAGTTACCCTAATATTCAAATAGAATTTATGAGCTTTCAAATTTTCAAGTCTACAATTTTTAGGTTTTAAAAAATTCCAAAATTACAATGGTTTATTCACTATTTAAAAGGTCGTCTTTTCTTAATCCTCTAGGTATTACTCTAGTGTTCAAAATGTCAGAAATTCTTTTGATTCTCCTTGTATAATTCCTTTTTTATTTAGTTCATAGGAACATGTTTTGGTGTCTCTTCATTGTCACATTCCCTTCAATTCAGTTAAATCATTTAAGAAATTATGGTACAGATTATCACCTAAGACGGGGTTTCCCCATCTTAACTGTGGTAAAAATCCCCAATCATGCGGGGAGGCAAAAAATGGTGAATGTGGTGTGACCCAACAAATCGTAAGTCGTATTAAATATAGACAGTAGAAACATTGAAGAAGAGAAGTTAAAATATAATGCATGATGTCTGATAAAAGATGGTTGGCGATGATATTATGATTAAATCAATTAATTTGAAACATGATTTTTAGTTCTGAATTTTTCAATTTTTGCCCTTCTTTGCAATTTCCTTGAGCAACTTGAGGGTTGAGAGTTTGAGATTCCATCAATCCCAAGACCGTCGTGTACTTTTGAGTGGTGCACGTCCATTATATAATGGCCTTAATGCACTACGCCAATATAGCCTCACATTGGCGAGGTGTGGAAACTTGAACAGGGGGATACCAGCTCAGCTGTTAACCTCGCCATTTGATCGTGGTTCAAAACTACGAGAATTTGTTTGCTTTAGAATTGATCCCGAATTGGCTATTGTCGACGGCTCCATTGCAACGCTAAATCAATTACCTATCTCTAATCTTCACTGAGAGACGTTTTCTGAACACATACATATTTTAAATGTGTCCATAAAAAGAGTATAAGCTCCTTAGAATTCCTGGTTTCACCGTGGCTCAGAGAGTTCGATAGCTGCGAGTTGTAAGTGATGCAGGTTCCATTCTTCACTAAATATATTTCTTTCTTCTTGTGTCAGTTAAACTGCCCTTGTGTGTGTCCATTACTAAATGTAGTCTGTATGGTATGTAACTTTGCATTACAAATATAGCCCCCACGCAAAAAAAAATTTAATCAACTTTAGATTTTTATTAATTTTGCAGTTATAATTATATTTTAAACCTCGAAATACTTCAAAATTTACAGAAAAAGAGCAATCTTCTGGAATTAAGGTTAGATTTATTCACAAAGTTGAATTTTGCTTCAATAGAATTGTTATCAGACCTTAAAAGTGGTTCATAAAATCTTCGCATGGAAACAAAACTTTCCAACACATATTTTGATAATATTTGAAATAATGTTTTCTCTAAAAGTAGTCAAGTTATGTTTAATTTGTCGAAATTTGAAATACCTTTTACAGTTGATTTAAGTGTCGATTTATTGCATTCGAATGTGCATGGATTGTTAAATTTCAGTTTTTGTGATTGATATACAATATTTAACTCCAGCATTAAAGTAAGTATTGGTAAAAACACACTAAAACAAATTTTAATCAGAAAAGATCTTAATTTAAAGTAATATTTTTTCTCTTCAATAACCCTTTTCTATTTTTATAAAATATTGTCATGTGCTCTGTTCATTATAAAATTTCCAAGTAGTAAGACAACACGTTATTTTGTTAAAAAAACGTACTTTTATATTTTGTATTCCTGTTAAAAATATCAATGAGCTCACTAAAAAGAAATAACATCGAAAAAAAATCCGACTAATTAGTTCTTCAGAGGAATTGCAGTATTTGTCAATCGACTACACAGTGCCTGGAGAATATTACGCGTAACTTTTTATGTTAGACATTATACTAATCTTTAGAAATTATTTTTTGAAAATGTGATGCTAAAAAATTAGCTAAAAGAATATTTTCTTAAAATGGTTCCCTCACAATTGCCCTGAAGCACATATTTTAGTCTTCTATGCATTTTTAAATCAATAAAACTTAATTAATTGAGTTCCTTTTATTTTTACTTTTTATTAAATGTACATTTTACACATTTGGGAGAGCTTTTAAAAAGTGTTTCCTATTAAAATTCATTCAATTCCAATGAATAAATCATTTACAAATCGAATGATTTTTAACACGTTGACGTGATTTGACTATAATACAATGTTTTCCATCGACGTTGTTCAAAATAGATTAGTAGTTTGTGTTTTTTCTGAATCAATAAGAAGGTTTTCCAGGTTTCCAGAAGGTTAAAGTCATTTAAGACCTCTATGAACAACAAAGAATTCAAGTTCTTTGTGTTACTCATTGTTTGGGGACAGAAAAGCGAACTAAACCAATGATGTTCTAGATAAGAGGCACCCTTAACGAGAATGGACTAGATATAACCAAAAGTAAATTTTTATTAAAATCATAACAAGGGGCGACTTTACTCCAACATATTGAATCTGAATCCAGTAAAATCTGAATAACATATATTCAAGTGTATTAAAATGGAAGGCACCGGATTCAGGCGGTATCAAAGATTTTAAGACAGACAAATTATTTGTTATGGAATCGTCTTTCCCGAACCTTTGTAAGTCAGTTTCCAATGCATTCAGATGACTAAGATTCTGTTAGCGTGAAGCAGCACTAAGAGTCTCGAAACATAACTGGCTGCTTCTGAATGCAAAAGCAGTAAGTTCCATTGATTAAACTTTGAGTAACAAAATTAGTTGTAGAGGTTCAGTAGAAGTTTTACATTTTTTTGTTTGTTCACACATTTGTTTCTTAATGAACGCTACAGTAATGCACACTGGAAAACAGAAATTATCAAGTCCCATACATTCTCATTTACTTTCATCGTGACATAGATTTCTCAATATACTAATATATTGAATTTATGAATTAGTATACATCGCATAACAGTTAAAAAACAGTGTAAAATTAACTGGAAAGTCATAACTTAGTTATTTTTGTTTTAAAAAACATTGTAATAAGAATAACTCTGGCACAACAAAACGATCTCTTTAGCAGGGAACAAGCAAGGAAAGGTTTACTTAATAGGTTAACCCTCTTTGGGCATTATGAGACTTTCAGTAGAGCGAGTGTCACGATTCCCTGTCTTTCCTCACGTTGGTAACGAAGCAAATACCCGACAGAGAGTTACGAACACAGATAGGTTTCAAGAACAGTTGTTCCCTTGTTATAGTTGCTACTTGTTCTAGTGGATGAACATATATGGATGACAGTGTAGAGGTTCTGATACGTGTATAGGTTCACCGACCAACCAGTCTAGTGGTTAAGGTGTTGCCCTCTGGATAGGAAGGTTCCTGGTTAGAATGCGGGATCAGGGCATGGATGTAAATTGTACTGTTCTTTGTTAGGGGAACGCCCATTGGGTGCTCCTTCACAAGTGGCCATCCCTTCTGGCCTTGTAGTGGCAAAATGATTACAAATCACCAATGCCTGCCATTGGATAAAAAAAAAGGTTCTGATACGATTAAGAATAGAAAGTATTGTGTGTGATTACTAAAAAAGAACTTGAATAAGAATATAATTGTTTTACGATTAGGAGGAATCAAAACAATTCGTACGGCGTATATTTTGGAACTTTATATTGTGTTGTTGTTTCTTATGCCTACACTGGCAGACCAAAGGAGTGCCGGGCCCGTCGAAGACGGCAAGAGGCGAGGGTGTGCGGCTTCCATGGAAGTGAGCCCCATTGGGAGGAAGTCCGACTTGGCTCGAACTTTTTAGCCAACAGATGGCAGCACATCGACACGTCTCGTTTTTACGGAGAGGTCACATTTTCACCACATTCAATCATACTCAGGCACACGGTTGTAATTTTGATCCAATCCAGAGACCAACTAATCCCTGGTTCGGCACCCCCAGAGGTATTGATTTATTATGGGAACATGGAGGACTTTGTGACCACGACAGATTTTTCGTGCACCAGTCACCTTTAGCGTACACGGGAGTTTTCGGTCAGCTGTGATCGAACTTATGATCAGTCAGTCACGAGTTCGATGCCCTACCGACCAGGCCACCCGGCTCCTACTTTATATTGTACTTTATACTGTACTGTAAATAAATATCCCTGTTCAATTTAGGTGTGCAATGTCCTTCTGTTCTTGGTCACTAATAAACACACTGTCAATCAAGTTAGACATCGCTCCGGTACTCTGACAGTGAGCTTCCTTTTAACATACAACACATATAGTGACTAAATAAAAACTATTGGTTCAAAAAAATCCTATGATATATTATATTGGCTCAAAGACTAAAACTGGTTCGAAGTCACTCAGGGATGACTACAGGCTATAGAATGGATAGATGCGTGTGAAAACTCAGAGTCTTAAAGTAGTAGCACAGAGGGTTAAAGTAGTAACTCGAAGATAGGGGCTATTTTGAGAAATAGAGTTTTAAATTCAACATTTTAGGTTATGTAATTGTGTATTATAAGTTTTATCTGTATTTTTAAACCTTATAATTAAAGTTGACATAAAAAGGGAGCATCAATCAAAAATATCAAAATCGAAAGTTTAGAAAAATTGTGGTATCAACATTCCTCCAGGAAGCAGAAAAATACATTTCTGTAAATTCCAAATAACTTTTGTGTTCTGTGTTCTTCAACAGCAGAAAAGTATGGGTATGGGTATTTTGATTCTCAAATTCCAAATGAAGATGTAGATAAATTCAATGAATTAGGAAGTAGGTATAAAGAGTAATTTTAACACTTCAAGTCGTTTTGACGAGATATCGTGTCACCAAAATATAGCCAATTTTACTAATATCGAGATATCTCGTAAAAGGATATTGTCAATTTTTGAGTATGAAATCATGTTTTGATGATGAATCATGATGAATCATGAATTAATATATGTTCAGGGTTCTTCTAATGATAAGATATCTCCTCCATCAAGATCTGGTTAGTTTGAATAATGACGAGATGCATCGTCATTAGAAAAACCGGGAGACAAAACACTATTAGCGTCAGTAAAAATTCATCAAAAATTAAAATAAACTTAACAAACCTGACTACTCTAAAAGGAAACGTCTTTTCTCAAAATATTGTGCAAAGACCTTAACACTATTTCTAATATCTCAATCTTTCAAGTTTGCTACATTTTAAAGATTTTTAATACTCAGGCAGTATTCATTATAAGAAAAAAACTAATTTAATTTGATCCATTGGCCAGTGCCACGTGATCTA
The DNA here is from genome assembly GCA_947359465.1 of Metellina segmentata. Taxonomy (NCBI): domain Eukaryota; kingdom Metazoa; phylum Arthropoda; class Arachnida; order Araneae; family Tetragnathidae; genus Metellina; species Metellina segmentata. The sequence goes on from OX375879.1 coordinate 91,858,667, forward strand.
TTATTATTTTTAAACTGATGCCCCCACGAAAGTCATACTAAAGAATCCCATCCCTATGTGAGTTGAAGAGTGCTTTGAATCTAAACCGTATATCTTCCAAGTAAAGTTCTTCTTTTACTTAATGCAAAAAATTCTTTAGCGAGAGCCAAGAATCCTCCGGAGAAGTGAGTACGAGAAAATCTTGATTAAAATGTAATGAGTCAATTAGTCTGCCTACCTAGCGTCTGTTCTCAAATAAAAAAAAATCTTAACAATAAGTTTACTATATTAATTTTCTTTGATCGCTGAATTCTAAAGATATTTTAATCCACATCCAGTTAATTTGACCCATTGGTATTAGCCACGCTACTTATTTTCATACCAAGACTGCTGCAAATACAAAAGCCATACTACAGAATCCAACCTCCAAATGTGCTGAAGAGTGGCTGCTGCGAGCATAAGTCTGCAATCATAGCTTCTTTTCTCAAAATAAAATGGCCTAAGAATGATTCTACTATCTTAATGTTCCTTGATCACTGCACTCTAAAGATATTTTAATCCACAGCTAGTTAATTTGCTCCATAGGTACTAGCCACACAATTTTTTTTCATACCTTGACTGATCAACTACAAAAGCCATACTACAGAATCCAACCTCCAAATGTGCTGAAGAGTGGCTGCTGCGAGCATAAGTCTGCAAACATAGCTTCTTTTTTCAAAATAAAATGGCTTAATAATAATTCTACTATCTTTATCTTCCTCGGTCGCTGCATTCTAAATATATTTTAATTCACAGCCAATTAATTTGACCCGTTGGTATTAGCCACGCAACTTATTTTCATACCTAGACTGATGCAACTACAAAAGCCAAACTACAGAATCCAACCCCCGAATGTGCTGAAGAGTGGGTGCTGCGAGCATAAGTCTGCATACTTAGCTTCTTTTCTCAAAATAAAATGGCTTAACAATAATTTTACTATCTTTTTTTCCTCGGTCGCTGCATTCTAAAGATATTTTAATTCACAGCCAGTTAATTTGACCCATTGGTATTAGCCACGGAACATATTTTCATACCTAGACTGATGCAACTACAAAAGCCACACTACAGATCCAACCCCAAATGTGCTGTAGAGTGGCTGCTAGCAAGTCTGCAAACATAGCTTCTTTTCTCAAAATAAAATGGCTGTCAATAATTCTACAATCTTAATCTTCCTTGGTCGCTGCATTCTAAAGATATTTTAATCCACAGCCAGTTAATTTGACCCATTAGTATTAGTCACTCAACTTATTTTCATACCTAGACTGATGCAACTACAAAAGCCATACAACAGAATCCAATCCCCTAATGTGCTGAAGAGTGGCTGCGAGCATAAGTCTACAAACATAGCTTCTTTTCTCAAAATAAAATGGTTTAACAAAAATTCTACTATCTTTATCTTCCTCGGTCGCTGCATTCTAAAGATATTTTAATTCACAGCCAGTTAATTTGACCCATTAGTATTAGTCACTCAACTTATTTTCATACCTAGACTGATGCAACTACAAAAGCCATACAACAGAATCCAATCCCCTAATGTGCTGAAGAGTGGCTGCGAGCATAAGTCTACAAACATAGCTTCTTTTCTCAAAATAAAATGGTTTAACAAAAATTCTACTATCTTTATCTTCCTCGGTCGCTGCATTCTAAAGATATTTTAATTCACAGCCAGTTAATTTGACCCATTAGTATTAGTCACTCAACTTATTTTCATACCTAGACTGATGCAACTACAAAAGCCATACAACAGAATCCAATCCCCTAATGTGCTGAAGAGTGGCTGCGAGCATAAGTCTACAAACATAGCTTCTTTTCTCAAAATAAAATGGTTTAACAAAAATTCTACTATCTTTATCTTCCTCGGTCGCTGCATTCTAAAGATATTTTAATTCACAGCCAGTTAATTTGACCCATTAGTATTAGTCACTCAACTTATTTTCATACCTAGACTGATGCAACTACAAAAGCCATACAACAGAATCCAATCCCCTAATGTGCTGAAGAGTGGCTGCGAGCATAAGTCTACAAACATAGCTTCTTTTCTCAAAATAAAATGGTTTAACAAAAATTCTACTATCTTTATCTTCCTCGGTCGCTGCATTCTAAAGATATTTTAATTCACAGCCAGTTAATTTGACCCATTAGTATTAGTCACTCAACTTATTTTCATACCTAGACTGATGCAACTACAAAAGCCATACAACAGAATCCAATCCCCTAATGTGCTGAAGAGTGGCTGCGAGCATAAGTCTACAAACATAGCTTCTTTTCTCAAAATAAAATGGTTTAACAAAAATTCTACTATCTTTATCTTCCTCGGTCGCTGCATTCTAAAGATATTTTAATTCACAGCCAGTTAATTTGACCCATTGGTATTAGCCACTCAACTTATTTTCATACCTAGACTGATGCAACTACAAAAGCCATACTACAGAATCCAACCCCGCAATGCGTTGAAGAGTGCTGCGAATCTGAAGCGTATATCTTCCAAGTAAAGCTCTTCTTTTACTTAATGGAAAACATTCTTCAGTGAGTCGGGATTCCTCCGGAGCACTGAGCACGGAGTCCTTAAACGCTGCGGCATTTCCTCACCCCGTGAAAATGTCTCACCTTGCCGCTTACCGCAAGCAAGTGAACATCCATTTAGTAGCCGGTTCTCTTTTAATTAATAACCGAGACACCGGGGAGAGCCCTTTTTTCCATTGATGTCCACAAGGATCATTAAGCGTATTCCCACGTGAATTAGCAGCATGAATGAAAATTTTTTCCCCTCTTTTTTATTTTCAACCCCCTTTTTGGTTTTATTTTCACGCGCTCCCTTTATTTTTTAATTTTATTTCCCTCGCCCCCCCCCATTCTACAGTCGCTGATAGAAAGGGGGCCACCGAAACAAAAGTAAAATAATAAACGAACGGGAAAATAAAAACAAAACGAGCGCGCACACACGGTGAGAGATAAAAAAAAACGAAAGGAACGAGCGTAGAAAAAAAAATAAGGAGCGGGCGCAAAAAAAAAAAAAATGAAAAATAGGAATAAAAAAAACAGATGGTCATTCCGTCGAGAATTTAAAAAAGATGCCACCGTGCCGAGAGGAATAAAAAAAAAAGCCAAACGAACGCGCAAAATAAAAAAAAGAATAAAAAAAAAAAAAAAAAAAGCAAAGTGTGGAGAACGGCTGAAGCTATTGAAATGATGTTTAGTGAGAGAGCGATTAAATGTCCCCACCGCGGCTTCTGTTCCAGAGGACTCCCTCTGGGGAGGAATAGCGAGGAGGTGGCTGCGGGGGGTGGCAGGGGAAAGGGGGAGCCCCCTCCCCACCCCACCTCGCTGGCACTGAAGCACCGTCGCCGTTCTGACGCCCCCTACTGCCGACCCCCCTTCGCACAGAGGCGAATTAATTCCACCGGCATCGTCCCCCGCTACACCCCCTTCTCCATCCTCTCTCTTGGGCATCATCTGATGCAACGAAGGAATGCCGGCTTCTCTTAGGGCTGCCAGCGCTGGTCCTCGATTGTTGTCGCCAGTTTAAACCGTCGCCAAATGCTGGCCACGGTTTTGCGAGCGATTTTTTTTTTGTTTTCGTTATTCCCGCTTTATTTTTTATTTTTTTCCCTCCCGTTCTCCTTCTAATACATTTTTTTTTCCGTTCTTCAAAATTTCCTTCTTATTTTTTTATCTTCAACAGATTTGCGTTTATTCTTTTTATTTTATTTTCAGTCTTTTTTTTTTATTTTAACTTTTGACGTTTCGTTTGTCTAGCTCTGGAACGTTTTCCGAGTTCGAATGTCTGTCAATGACTGTGGATTTTTTTTTTCTCGGAGGTAGGGGAAATGTCATAATTTTCGTAGGTTTGGCTGCAACTTCAGGTACTGGGGATTTTTGTTTGTTTTCGTTTAGAGTATTTTTTAAAACTATGAGAACGTTAACTCCTATTTTTAATCTGACATCAACTTTTATCACATGATTTGATTGTTTTTTGCAGCATTTATACTAGAATAACAAAAACAAAAATGTGATGAATTTGAGTTTTATTCAAAAAAATATCAAAACTCAAACGTAAAGTTAGTAATTACTTTTATGAAAATATATTTTAACGCTTACAAATAATATATTTATACGAGCTTACAATGTGTTTACAATAAAGAAATTTTACACATAGATGGTAATGGTAATTTTAGTTAACGTCGTACTACAGCAGCACAACTGGCTTTTGACGACGGTCCGGGATCAGTCCCTTAAGGGAAAGATCCGAGGACAACACCTCGTTATTTTGAACCACGGTCAGATGACGAAGCAACACCTGAGCTGGCACCCCACTCTCCAAACTTCCACACCAACCCAACATGATTTACACATAGAAAGATGAAACCTCTGGATATAGATGACAACAGTATCAATTCTCGTAGCTTATTTTGTGTATATACTCTTCACAGCTTGGATGGACTGTTTTTTTTTTCTACCGTTGGCTGTAAAATAGTGTAAGTTCTCGTCTTCAGCATATCCTTTGGTAAGTTTTGGCATTTTATCATCCATCCAAATTGAAATGACTCTTTTCAAAACCTAGTTGAATTCTAAGATGAGTTTGACAAGACATCTCATCCAAGATATGATCAATTTTGTAAAGTACGATATATTTCGTCGAGACAAAACTACCCGATTACTCAAGGGTTTGCGGAGATCCAAGTAACAAAAGCAAATTGTCCTTTACCCAAAACTGATGATAATTTGGTACTGGTTTCCGTACCGGACTCTGGTCATTACAGGGCGTTTTCGATGCGAAGATAAACCACCACGAGGATTAAGTTGAGATTTACCCAGTTCCATCGAGTACTATCAACACTTGTTGAAAATGATCAATTCCATTAGAAAACTATAAACTCTATTTGAATACTATCAACCCTATTCTAAATACAGCTCTCTCTATATATATATTGGGCAATGGTAGGTCGGTTGTAACGGATTAGCAACCGGAGGGTCTCAAGAGTTGGTTGCGTCGTGCACAAAGGAGGTCGGCGCACGATAAAACTGTCGTGGCCTAAGTTCTCACTCACCTTGACGTGGTGTGGAAGCTTGGAGAGTGGGGTGCCAGCTCAGGTGCACCCTCGTCATCTGACCGTGGTTAAAAATTACGTGGGGTTGATCTTGATCTCGTACTCAAAACTCCCACACTGTGGCAACGAGAGGACATTGAAGCCGAAACAGATTTAACATGTACCAGCCCCACGTACACGACGGCCTTTGATTGAATCGAGTTTCAAAATCGAAATTCTCCTATTGCTATTCAACTAAATCCGCTAATCTATCAATCGGGATATCGTGGTATATATATATATATATATATATATATATATATATATATATATATATATATATATATATATATATATTGAGTATAACTAGAGTAGAATAATTTAAAAAAGATAAAATATTCTATCTAATACGTACTCACACCTACATTTATTTTAGCAGTTCAGTCTAAGATATCTGCTCCAATCAAGTGATCTTTAAACTCTTAAATTCTAAAGATCTAGATTATTCTCGAACGTAAACTTACTCTGCATAGTCAAAGAGAATGATGTAAACAAATCCCTGATGCCGAAAAAGCGATATAATGAGATATTGTACCTGTCTTTGCTTAGTGATGAACCTTCACAAGAAATTAAAAGATTAAATTCGCTAATATTTTATTGATCATTGTTAATATCTATTCATCTAAATGGATGGATTTAAAAAAAATGAAATTCGTAATAGGCATCTTTCGAGACAAGTTGGTTTGATAACTTAAGGAATTAATCAATGTTAAATATTAGAGTTTATAAAAGATTTATTTCAAACATCGACATGGTGTTTGAGAATACAATGGTTCCATAAAGTGTTAAACTATACTATTAAAAATTAAATGCTTTTTAAATCTACTATTGTATTGAACTTATAGTTTTAAATTCTTAAAATTAAAAAGAAAATACAATTGTTCAGTGAATTATTCATGCAAAGTGTTGTAAATTACCACCGATTCATATAACAGCTTCATTGGAGAGAATTCCCAATTCTTACTTAATAATTTAAACAGTTCATTTTCCTAAGATTATTTCGTGTTGAAATCTCTCTCTACGAGAATAAAATAGCAAATCTTAAAACATACTTTGATACATACGACTAAAGTGAATAATTCCATTACATGATTCCATTATTATATTTTTTCCCACGTTTTCTCGAAAGCATGTTGAATTATTCATCGTTATGGAACTATAACACTATCTTAAGAATTCAACAATAAGCAAGATGAGAAGATTTTCAAAAATTATTACACATTGATAGTCTTACCATTAATATTGAATACACCAAGATTTAAACTTCCACGTGTTAGTAAAATTTAATATATATAAAGCTGTCTATACTTGATAACAAACCGAAAGAATTGATTAAATGTCTACAATTGATTTCTGTAGCTGAAGCGTATATATTTTGTTGAAACAGAAAGCCGTACTTTAACTACCAAAGTTAATAAAGTATTCTTGCACAATCATGTGTTGGAAAAAATGAAATGGAATTAATAATGTGTATAATATGTTTATTAGAGGTATAGAAGCATTTTATCATGCAATTAAAACATTAAAATGGTTAAGACAATGATATGATAATCGCATGCATAAGCTTTTCGAATGCGCTGAGTAAAAGCGTCAGGCATACACACAGGATAGGAATTAAAGAAAGACAAACAATAATTATAAATATGAATACATATGGAAGGAAACAGGCATCACATAAATTTTTTTGATGTATATACATAAAAAATTTTATTATGCCTGTTGAATATCAAATCGGCATCCATTTTGTCGTACGAACTAAAAGTTTTAACCCTTCTGATTATTGTCTCTATAAAGCAATCAACAAAGTTGAAAATATCTTAATGGAAAATATATCTCGCCATTAGAAAATCGGACCAGAACTTGATCTTGTCATTTAAAAAATAGGCCATATCTTGATGACGAGATATCTCGTTATTAGCAAAATAGGTTAGATTTTGATGGACGAGATATCTTGTCGAAACCGTCGGAGTGTTAAAATACCGCACAATCTTATTTAATGTTCGGAACTTTATAATGCGAAATCGCTTGTTTTTATATTGAACTATTCGATAATATTAATGATAATACCATTAATAACACAGAACTTATAAATGTACACACGAATGTAAAGTTTGTTTCAACATTGAATATTTCGTCCCACTTCAAGTTATTCACCAGTTTTGGAACATTTTAATGCAAAATAATTGTTATTCGTGTTTCGTGTTTGTCTGGATTTGCGTATCCAAACGTTGTACATACGTTTATTGTCATGAAATTTTGCATACTTTGAGTATTCACAGCAACCTAGTGTCTGAAATTCACAAATTTATACTGTCTGTTTTCTCGTTTTACATCTGTACACATGTGTGCTTATTTATGCATCGCATAAAAAAATTCGATGCATTTTCATAAAATTTCTTAGATATTTTAAAATAAATAAGTAATTAATGAATAAGCTGGGTAGAATATTTATGACACTTACAGTTTTACATTAAGGGCTGAAAGTTGGTCACCAACAGTAATGCGCTCCTGACTATGTCGAAACATGGTTTGTCGTATAAACTGAATAGGTGACCCTAGTAGACATGCATCCTTATGTGAACGCATTGGTCGTGACAGCCCAGTTGGAAGAATTACTTGTTAACAACCGGAGGAAGCAAGTTCAAAAATATGTCCAACCAAACTGCTGCACACTAAATTTGTCGTGATCTCGTGTATCCACACGTTGGTATGGTGTGGATGTTTGGAGAGTGGGTGCCAGCTCAGGTGCTACCCTCATCATTTGAATCATGGTTCAAAATTATATGGTGTTGTCCATGTATCTCTATCTTGGGGATTGATCCTGGACCATAGTAAGTAGCCCGTTGTAATGCTCCAGTGCGAAGTTAGTAACTACTTACCCTTTGTGAATTCAGTTTATTTTTGTGTTGCCTTCCTCTTCTTGAACTTTGTATTGGAAGTTTTGAAACGTCCTTTGTAGTTTCCAATCATTCAATAAACAAGTTTTTGTATCAAATTTTCTAAATTTCAATTTACCATACCGTATCAATGAAAGTTGTTATAGTTGCAATCTGTATTCATGAGAAAATCTTACCTTCTTTCTCCAACAACTCTTACATTCTAAATGAATCACTTACTTTACTCTCCTCTTAATTCATCAAGAGCTTTAGGAGAGCAATTTAAGTGGCCCCGGTATGAGAATGATCTTGATGCTCATGTTACAGCAACCCTAATTAAAATTAGAAAATATGTCTTGTAGTTGATCAGAGAACGTCTTTCTTATGATTACGCAGAAAGCTTATGGTTATAAAATATATTGCATTGAATTTCTGTAAAAACGTGAAACTATAAGATGTCTGGTGTACGAAACGGGAAATGAAACCTATGAGATTCCATTTTTTCTGTACTCAGTACAGGGATTCTAGTTTGACATCAACCTTAATGTATGTCTTTATTTAAAAGAGCGGGCGTGGTCAGTGTGTTTTCCCACTCTAGCAACCATCGAGTTGTATACTGTGCAGGTTAGATTCCTAAAGCTTACGCTGACTGTATTCATCTCGATTGTGTGTCAGTACAACTTTTCTTGTGTGTGTATGTTTATTGTTTAACGTTGTCTTGAATTTGGAAAATAACAAATTTGGGCTCTACGCCCAAAAAACCAACCAATCTTTATTCAAAGTTTTAAAAAAATGATTTACCAGGGCATTCTTGTTTGATTATAAAATTACTTTCTTCTATCAACCAACACGTTTTTCCTCTCCGAGTAATTTCGACGAAATATTCCGTCCATCAAGATCTGATCAATTTTGCTATTGACGAGATATATCGTCATCAAGATACTGCCCATATTTTTGTGATGACGAGAGATCAAGAGTTTTCTTCCAATGACAGGATTTTTGGTCCATTAAGACCTGCTAATGGTTTCAATAATGACGTGAGGCTTTGTCAAGACTAACACCAATAGAGTCATTAGAATTTTCTGTAACACATAACAACCCTCATCTTCACTCATCACCTCATCTCACATCAAGGAACACTAGTGATATATGCTCCCTTAGTTATACATTCCTCCCATATATGTTGAAACTTTCCTTGGGGTCAAATATGGCTTTTGTGTCATACAACACAACACAATCAACCAGTTTTACACTCACTCTCTACTGTTTGCTCTATCATCCCTTGTTGATTACTTGACATAACTGTAGGGAATGAGATATATATATATATATATATATATATATATAAATTCCTTTTGGTTTTTATTTTGTGAATTTCCTCTTGTTTAAGAAAAATATATTCCTTGCCATGCTATGTCTGCAGCTTTCAGCGCGCTTGCACGGTTGGTTTTAACTTTTCTTCTAACTTTCGTTTTCTGGTTTAATACATATGATTTTTATTTTTATTTTGATCTTTCATTAAATCATTAAATTACGTATTTGAATGATATAAGTATGTATATATATATTGTGTGTGTATGTATTATTTGCTCATGTTTTGTTTCTCAATAAAATATATAGGATGTATGCTCTGTACACACTATTGAGGCAGTGGTAGCCCATTCGTAAGTTAGCAGATTTGCAGCCGCAGGAAGGTTGACTATCCAACTAAAACCCGTCGTAGACTAGGGGACTGGTGCATGTTCAATCTGAACTGTCCTGAAAGATCCTCACCTTGGCGCGGTGTGTAAGTTTAGAGCCAAGTTAGTTGTTTTCCTCTTCACCCGATCATAACTCAAAATTATGTGGTGTCCTGGTCTCGGAAGTCACCAATAGCCCGTCGTGTTTCTCCAGTGCGACGTAAATTTAACCAGCTTATTTACCGCTATACTCAATTACTGAGTATATAAGTGGAGTCAAAATTTTGAAAATGCGACGTTTAGCATATCTGTTGAAAATACAGATATTAAAGGAAATAACAAATTATAAATGCCCTAATATAATTCTACTGCACTTCATCACTGCTATAAAAAATGGTAATTTAATAATTAAAGCTCTGAAGCAAAAGCAATTAAACTGGAAGTATGGTATGAAATACTTTGACTCTTTCTAAACTAAGGTAAAATGCAAATTTCTATTGCATAAAAGGGTTAATATGCAGCTGTATCCAGAGTAACCTTTTAACATATTTAAGCCTCTATCATTTGATTAATAATTTCATCATGTCAAATATTTCACGTGTCAAATTTGTGTTGTTTAGGCCATTCTTACCCTCAGTGCCTCAATTTGCTGTAGATGTTAGGGACTTCAAAAATGTCTGCTTGATTTATACTCTATTTTAGGATCCACTGTACGCATGACGACATACCACGAGATTACAGGAAACGAGAGTGCCCCCTTTCAATCTCATCTATTAGAAATAATCTATGTTTAGTGAAAGGGAGGAAGGAAGTGTTGAGAGGAGTTTTATTATGTCTACTAACGAAAGAGCGATGCATTGGATTGGTCGGTACAGCTACAGTCTACGTTTAAAGAGGTGGCAATGGCCTTGGCCGATTTTTTTGGCTCACTTCTAAATTCGCCAAGGCAAGAATTATTTCAAAAATATTTTTCTTTTTACAACGGAAAAATAAAAGCTTGAAAATACATTTGAGAACGTTTTGAAAAGTATATTTTCTAAAACTTTCACAGGAAGTAGTAAGCTTAAACACATTTGTAACTAGCAGAAAAACTAAGCTGCGAATGTTGGGTGAGAATATATACCTTGAAACTTATCAATTACACTAAATACAGTAGGCTTGTTTAAAAAGAAAAGGATTTTTAAAAGAAAAAAAAAGCAAGAAATAATACAACATAATACGTCAGAACTGTTCGGGGAAAAAATTATAAAAAACGAAATTTCCACAAATGGCTAAAAACAAAACTCAGAAACGTTTCGTGAAAAATATTATATCAAAATAAAATTCCACAACTGTTGAAATACTAATAAATGAACCAATGATATCACAAAAAAAAATTAAAAGGACCAATGCAATCAAAGGCTATTTTAAATTAAAATAACCAAAGGAAGAAAACAAATTCCAAACGAACCAATGAAATCAAACGACTTTAACGGATTTTCGAAGAACTTTCTAAAATATTCAAAATGAAAACTGAAAGTTACCGTAGGCCGAGGTTGCCATGAAAACCATAATAACCGTAAAGACATATACGATCAGTAATGTATAGTAACTCGCTACTAATAGTGCGCCAAAAAGAAATCGCCATGGCCGTTGCCACCGCTATAAACGCAGAGTGTAGCTGTACCGATTGGTCACACACGCTTTTAATGATGCAAACAATTAAAATGTTCACGGGGTATCATAAATAAAATTTGTTACTATAGTTAAAATAATGGATATTTTAATAGAAAACAGCCTTATTATTTAGTTTACGTAATGGGCACAAGTTTTGAATTGTTTATTACGTTTTTTTTATTCGCTGTAGTAAAAAAAAGCATACTTTGAAATAATGTTTTTCCAAAGTATTAACCTAATAATGATTTCATTTGATTTGAGCTTGAATGAATATTATTATTAGTATGTATTTAATTATTTTACTGCATGAATGCATTATTACCATGCATTAATTTTATAACTACTATAGTATTCTGTTATATAACGAACTCTTCCAATTTTCTACTTCACATACAATTTGAGCTGTTTTATGTTAAAGATAATGTACTCGAACCAACTAAAGAAAATTAAATCCTTCAATGCGTAATTGCTCATTATGCTTCTTATAAAGCAAATCTATGCGGTGTAAAAGTAATTTCATCTTCCAACCTTTGTAGATGAATACAAATTCCTAATTTGAAATTATGTTGAGATATGTAACATGGTAATCTTTTAATGTACAGACAGTAAGATGTAATCACAACTCTAATATTTTGGCAAATACATTTAAATGTATTGAACTTTGTTTAAACAATATAAAAAACGATTTTAAACTTTTTAAATAACAATAATTCAATCTTCTTGAGCAGACGTAAGTATCTTTCACGTCTAAGAATTCAAACCACATGTTCATTAAGATTTCATTAAGGGTTCATTAAGATATGTATAGTGAAAAGATGTCCAGAGAATACATTATTCTTAATTAAATTTACACAGTAATCACTATTGAGTGCTTTTTAACATAGATATACATAGTAATTTCGTATCAGTACTTCTAAAATACAAAGTAGATATACATTGTAAACTGTATACAAAGCAGAATAGGGGATAGATAATTTATTAAGGGTTAGCAAGATTATTGTAAATGGTCCATGGTCTGGTTATGCATTGTGTGATGAAGCAACTTTGACAAATGATTGATCTTGGAAGATATTCGTGTTTGATAAACATGTTAAGATTGAGGACTGAACACAAACTCGCTTTTTGATATCCGATATCAAATTGAATACTAACATCTGAAGTAGATGGAAACGTGAGTGTAGTTATTGTTAGCAGGGAAACCATTCAAAATACTGATAAAATTGTAGGGAATACTTCAGGGTGTCCTAAAAGTTCCCGTACTGACGATTCGTGAATTTATTATACAAAAACAACACACGCTAAAACAATTATTTATATGCAAATGGTGAAAAACACTTTTAACCTAACGTAGGAAACCAATGTGCAGGTACATTTATAGTAAATGTTCTAAATTTCAGCCCTTTTCGTGGAGGTAAAGCTGAAATCGGTTTGCGCATATTTTTAGAAACGCGTTTCAAGATGCTGGGAGTGACTTCTTGTATCCTTTGAGTAATGGCAATTTTCAGATCACCTATTGTTTGGTGATTAACTTCATAAACTTTGTTCTTTAAATATCCCCACAGAAAAAAAAGTCAAGGATGAACAGATCAGGGAACAAGGTGGCCAAAAGTTTCTTGAGATGAGTCGATCGCCAAAAAAATCTTGAAGCATGCTCATGGTTTCATAATTTGTACGGCAGGTCGCAACCGTCTTGTTGGAACCAAGAGTCTCATTCATTCACTACTAATAATGCAACAAATTGTTGAATTAGTTGATATAGCGTATCTTTACTCGGTATTGCATTACTTGGATATTTATTTCGCCAAAATTCTTTACAACTTTCATATGATTTGCATTCAAAATAATCCTCAAACAGCGCAATTCTATGAATGCGTGATAAATTCATCTTGCAATGAAGAACAAAATGACGTGGAACTTTTTGGAACAACTTGAGTGTGAAGAAAATCAAACGATGAAAATTAAAGAGTCGATAAAACTATAAGCAGACGATAAAATTCAATAATTAAAAAAGACACTGGCAATAAATTTTTTTAAAGTTGGAGTACGAGAACTTTTAGGACACACTGTATAACATGTTATAGATTAGACCTCTATTACATTACAGTCCTACGAATTCCATTATGTAGTTCCATCCATAGTGTGTAGACACCATTTACTGCTGGAAAATGACATCTATATAAATAAGAATGGAGTGTTTGTTTGTACATTCAATATTTTCGACCCATTTCAAGTTTTCTATCCGTTTTGGACCCTTCTGATGCCGAATCCGCCTTTTTTTCGTTTGGTGTCTGTCTGTCTGTCTGTCCGTCTGTCTGTCTGTCTGTCTGTATGTTGTGCCCTATACACGTCCACGCGGTTTAACATATTTTCATGAAAATTTGCATACAGTGAGTACTTAGCTTCATTTAGTGGGTGGCATTGGTTGCGAAAGTCTGTCTGTCCGTCTTTCCGTTCTATGCTCGATTTTGTGTTTGTGTGTTTGTGTAGACATCACATGAATTGTATTCCAGATATTTGATTGCATTGTATTTTATTTTATACATTATCTATTAGTTTAGTGAACGCAATATTAAACATTTCTTTATTCTTATATTTAGTTGAGTTTCATGCTAAAACACCTGAGTAAGTATACTTAAATCAACCATAATTTGGTAGTTTTGGAAAAATTGGAATGTCTATTGAATATTACGATTACTTCGATTGCTTTACCAGTACTGCTGAAAAAGTAATTATTCTTCAAAAAATTATTTTTTTTATGGAATTTCATCTCTGATACTTCATTTATTTCGAGTCTTATTTTTATTCTTTGCGCAATGAAAACGATTTCCGAAAATTTGGGACAGACGATATTTTTCAATGAAACGAGAATGAACAAGATCGCGCGAGCAGTGATATTTTTTCTGGTTCTTTCGTTCTGAATTAATTTCACATTTCTAAATTTTGTACACTTTTAGTTGTAAGTTGTGGCAACTGTGCGAGATCAAGAGATAAAATTGAATCACAAATTAATATCTTTAGAACAATTTTTTGCGACATCTTTTATTTTGTTTTACTTTGCTGTTTCCAGTTTTAAATATTTATTATTTTAATAAATGTGTTTTCCTTCTCATCACACGCAACAGCACCACAAAGTATTAGACTTAAAAATGTTAGGTAAATCAGTATAAATTTTCAGTAAATGTTAAGTGTAGTTATGCCATTATTTAAAGAATAATGCCGTTATTGAAAGAATAATAATGTTTATTAATCCAAACTGGAACTTTTTCCAACATTAAAAAATTCGTTGTAATAATGACAGGAGAAGATTGCAAAAATTCACAATGTCGGATACCGGAGGCAAGAGTGCCACAAGTAAAAAAATATTGTTTTGTTGACTATGAGTGCGAGAGCACTCAGCCGTAAATCGTAATTTTAATTAATTGAGTTGAACATGAAAAGAACTTAAGAAATGGAATTCCAAATCTTCCTATAAATCGTCTTTTATAGTAGTAACCTTAGTATCACCTTTCGTCATTTTGTAGCTTTGTCATACAGCAATTGTACGATGTATGTGAAATGTATTACATGAATGGATATGCATGTGTAGGATTTGTGTCCAAAGTAAGTTGTAGAAAATATAAAGATGGCGAAAGATGTTAAAATAAATTTTTATTCTACAAAAAACGTAAGTCATTATATATTTTGATTATCTCTTCAATCTAGAGTAAACCAATTCAAACCGAGTAAGGTCGGGTATTTTGCTAGTAAACGATAAAACCAGATAAAGTGTCTCCCACTTACCAAGGCTCAATGCTTGTAGCATAACAACTTCGTTCGTAGCATTGGGGATTTTTTCCAAACAAACAAGATTTCATTGAGATTCATCTAAAATTTTTGTCAGTTATGAACTTTCTATTTTAGCAAACAGTATATATATATATATATATATATATATATATATATATATATATATATATATATATATATATATATATATATATATATATATATATATATATATATATATATATATATATATATATATATATATATATATATATATATATATATATATATATATATATATATATATATATATATATATATATATAAGCTCCAGGTTAGGTGGGTTTTATGACGCGAGTGACATCTTTATCAAGATGTGACAAACACAAGGCAACGTCAAGTAATTGACATACAAATACACGAGGGTTTGTACCAAAATGTGGCATACACAAGAAACTATATTCTTTCAGAGAAGAAATAAACACGTCTAATTTACCAGAGTTAAATTAAACGTCTGGTAGTTGCGAATTTACTTCGCAATAGAGCTACTAGTCAGTGATCAATCCCGAAGGGAAAGATTCGTCGACAACAGCTCGTGTCTTTGAACCAAGGTCAGATAACGAGGTCAACACCTGAGGTGGTTTCTACTCTTCAAACTTCCACAACACGTTTTAACGTGCACTAGCCGCCATTTTTTAAACATTCTTTGATTGGATCGAGTTCCAAACTCACAAACTACCAGTATAAGTTGCAGGAATCTTATTTGGGTCTCCTAAAATTCAAATTATAAGCTTCATAAAAGCTTATCTCATTTGAACAGAACTTTCACTTTACTGATCATTAAAGTTAGCGTACCACTTTTTGGTCATCTGTAAATCTTCCCAAAAGTATTATGGATCTGGCAGAAATATTACGTCTGAATCGATAAAAAAGCTTTTGAGAAAAAATTCCACTAGATGGTTTCTTTCCCATCCAAAATGATTGATTTCGTCGATATCATAAGGTATAAAAAATAGACCATGTGGTTTTGAACTCAGAAGCCACTCTCCTCAGTCTCTTTGAGTTGAATCTATTTTTATCATTGCGTAGATGACTAATCAGCAACTAATAGCTTAAATATAAGCTTTTATATACAGAATAGTCATTCAACACTGATACAAATAGTAATATACAATTACAAATAAGAAAATAAACCTTATGTATATCTGTATATATAATTATTTACACACAGTTTGTAGAAGTAGAAATACCGTTGCCGCAACAGCAGAAAAATTACAATTTGTGGTACTTAAGCAAGAAGGAATAAAACAGTACAACTTTATATACCAAAAAGTACTTCATGATAGAGTTGGGTTACACTGTTATACACTACCCTACAATAATGGACCGGATAGCAAGATGTGATGGTGTTAGGGAAAGAATACATACTTTAATAAGGGATGGGCCCCACGTTCTGTAATTACACTAGCAATCCTTCTGGGCATACTTTCAACAAGGTTTTGATACACAGCTATGAGTATTTGTGTCCATTCCTGATGCAAGAATGTCGCCAGCTCAGCTGTAGATTTCGGACGTGACTCCCTGGTCCGTAAGCGTCGTTTTAGCTAGTCCCACAAATATTCTGTGGGATTTAGGTCGGGACTCTGAGCAGGTGAGGGAAGACGTTTTACATCCATATATTGATACCACTGCTTGACAGAGGCTGCAACATGACATGAAGTGTTGCCGTCTTGGAAGTAATATGCATTCATTCCATAAAGTTGCCAGAGCGTAGGAAGAACCTGATTGTGTCCAAAATGTTCACGTAGGCGTCGGCGTTCAATTGACTAGAAAGAACATGCAAAGGTCTCAGGCCATACCACGAAAAACACCCCCAAACAAGTAGTCGGATTTTATGCAAATCCGTTTGCGTCAGGTCCATTATTGTAGAGTAGTGCATATGTTACCTCTAAAGCTCGAAAGCCGTTAATGTGCACATTACATAGCTAATCTGCAGATAAACTGATTTGCTCCGTTAACGTGATGAATCAAGAGTTTTCCGCATTTAACTTAGGTAATGTGCACATTAATGGCTTCCGTATCGTTACAGTTAAAAAGTTTGTTTCTCTGTGTAATTGAAAGGTTCGCCAATCTTTAGATTGCACTAATAAGTAAGCATAATTTTATCACATGTTTTGCAAATTTTTTTCCTAAGTTGTAATAATATTTAAAATCGTATGATTCTTTCTATTATAGCTTTTTAATTGATCGATGATTGATTCTATCAACTTATTTGTTGATTGCTTGATTGTATTAGCTTGATTCTTTAGGTATCGAAAAATAAATAAATAACATTATGTTAATTTAAGCGTACAGAAACCTTGCTATTGTTCCAGCAAAGATCTTATTTCCACTTTAACGAGTGCCTAATAGATGATGTGTAGATTATCTAGGTAATTTGTAGATTGCCAAGATACTTTGGGTAATGAATCAATTTTCGGCACTTTAACGGATCACTCTAGGCAATCTGCACATTACCTAGATAATCTGTAGAATAACTGATTACTGCACTTTAGCGGTAACAAAACTACTATTGCACACTTTAGCGGTAACAAAACTACTATTGCACACTTTAGCGGTAACATATATACTACTGCATCGTAAGTTAAATTTTGTAGTGGAGGCTAAGCTTGCTACAGTATACCTCCTCCAGAATTTAGAGGTAACCGATAGATGACGCCACTAGCAGAATGATTGCCATTTACGTGAGGCTATGAGAGTGGTATTAAGATCACGATTGTAATTATACTGTGTTGCCTTTTGCAGCCGAGTGTGCGTGCCCTTGTGAAGTGAAGCCTGAGCAGCAATGAATGGAGTGAAGCTGTGATAGTAAATGAGCAGTATCTGCTATCACAGAGCCCCAGGTGGTTGTTGAAAGTGATTAGCATCGCATTGGTGATTCAACTATCCATCGTGGACCATTCATCATCAAAGTTGTAAATTTTTGCGTGTTCAAATCACTTCCGGGTCACCAATTTAGCAAGCCGAAATGAAACAGTGAAACTTTATCCACAAAACAGTACTTCATGTTGAAGTTGGGTTACACTGTTACAGATACTACTGCATCGTTAATTTTAATAATGATGTCTAAGATCGTACAATACATTTACGTCCTTGTATAATATTAATATTATAAAATTAACTATGCCATGGGACGAACTTTAATCCTCTCAGGGCTTGCACGACATTCAGCCTGTAGTTATTCTTTCAATGAGTTGTAACCAGTGTTGACCTTCTTTTCTGTAAAATCTTTCCACAAATTCTTTGAAAAAACAGATGTAGTTATTTATTCCTTGGTGGTGCGGGGGGTTAAATGTAACACTACACTTCTCTGAAATCTCTTGAGGCTCAGAAAGAGTTAATTTATAACCTAAGTTTAAAAAAAGCTTTTGTCATATCGCAATTTTTCCTGTTGCGGCAAACCTCTTAAACCTCCTGGTGGTCCTATCAACGACGTGTTTTGATTGTCTTAAACAAAACTGGACAGAACTTGTTGTCCGAGATACCTCGTCATTAGGAAAAAACTATCCAACTCTTGAACTCGTCATCGAAAAAATCGTACAGTATCGACAGAGATATATCTCCCATTATAAAAATTAGTCGCATCTTAATGGACGAGATATTTCGTTGAAACCAATGGAGGTTTAAACGCATGTTTTTCAAAAATGTTTCTAGTTCGTATATTTGAAGCGGTGCCAAAGATGCACCACTCTTATTTCATAATAATATAATAAATAATATAACTTTATTTCTCTTGAAATTTCAAATGGCATAAAGACGATTTAACTTAATATATGGGACATTTTGAAAAGGAATTTTGCAGTGTATCTTGTCGTGCGAGGTGTTCAGCTTCAACCAAGAATGATAAATGGGTTTATTCGTGGCATGTTTTGGGATTTTCGATCTAAAGAATGTAATGATAATGTTAAATTAATCTTGTACTAGAACACAACACAATGGGCTATTTACGACGGTCCGGGATCAATTCCCTAAGGGAAAGATCCCAGGACAATACCATGTAATTTTGAACCAAGGTCAGATGACGAGGTAACACTTGAGGAGATCGCAAGAAGAACGAGACAATTTATGTGTTTAAAACATAATTAATTTTGTTGCTGTATTAAGTAAAAACATCTTTCTATCACGATTCGTAAATGTTTTAAGAATTCTTTCGTAGGAAATAGAAATTGTTACACATATTTAAGATTCTAAGGAACGATGTTTCAATGCTTAGATAAGTTAGTTAATAACTAACTTCATACATGTAGATAAACTTTTACTCCTTGAATTTTTATCGATGTGGAATATTAAGCCACGGATGGACATGTGGAAATCAAAAACAATCTACTTTTAACTTATTGGTCCTTTACAAAATTAACCTGCAATTTTTATACTTATTAATTTATTTGATTGCAATTGGGATCAATATCATTAGGGATAAGCGGTATACCACACGGTATTAAGTTAACAATGAATACAGTAGGACATCTCTTCAGGGGTGTAATTGCTTTCAAAAATAATTTAAAGTAAAAACAAATAAACACATTTATAAGCTTGAAAATTGAATGTAATACAGTATGCTTTGTGTAAGCACAGATATTACAAAATTAAAAACTTTAAATGTATAATTCTGTTAATATTTTTCATAAAAAATCCAAACTCCAGAACTTAAACCATTATACTAAATCGCAGCCTATTTTATACAGATTAACAACATATGTGGACACATTTAAAAATCTGCTAACTAAAAACTGTTGTTAAAGGAAAGCAGTGATTTTCATAGAACGTGTTTGATCAATTTGCAGTGTAATTAACTTAATTAAATAAACCGGTCAACAGGTTATTAATTTAAGCTTCTTCTTCTTCAGGAGCACAACAGCCTTTTACAGGCCAAGGCTGACTCGCAGATCCTCCTCCATCTGGCTCTGTCTGGTGCGACCGCCCGCCATCGGTTGACTCCCAAAAACTTGAGATCTCTCTCTACGTTATCAATCCATCTTGTAGGTGGTCGTCCCTTTCTTCTAGTCCCTTCAATTTTGGAAAAAGTCACTTTTTTGGTAGGGTCAGCATCGGGATTTCTAAGGAGATGGCCCAGCCATCTGATGCGTGACGCTTTAATTGTTCTCATTACGTCGGTCCCGCCGAATTTATCATATTTTTTGTAAATTTCGTGGTTGTAAAGGATCCTTCTCACGTTGTTCTCTTGAGTAGGTCCAAATATTTTTCTTAAGATCTTCCTTTCAAAAATTAGTAGTTTTTCCTCCTCGGTTTTATTGAGGGTCCAACATTCACTCCCATACATGACTATGGGTCTGATTAAAGTCTTATAAATGGTTAGTTTAGTCTTTACGCTGATGAACCTGGATTTTAGTTGGTTTCTGAGGCCGTAAAAACTTCTGTTAGCCATGAAAATTCTGCTATTTATTTCAATTTTCAGGTCGTTGTGGCTTGAGATTAAGGTTCCTAAATACTTGAAGCGGGTTACAGTTTCAAAGGAGTAGGTCATTATCTTAAAAGGGGATAGATCGGGAGTTTTATAATTTAAGCTTACTATCATAAAATGTAATAAAGAATTTGTAGATATGAGTCCTATTGTTTCAGCAAACAATAGGAAATGCACGTAGATAGATTCCTCTTAAGATTTAAAATAAGTATCCTAGGAACATACGGAATTTTATTTTCTGTTATAGCAATCGAGAAGATTCATGCAAATTCTTAACCATCGAAGTCAGAAGTAAAATCAAAAACAAAGCCATAACATGCAAGTGTCCATGACACAAATTCTAGAACGTGTTTGATTAACTTGCACGGTAAATTTACTGAAATGAATAGACAGGTCAACAGGTTATTCATAAAAGTTTGACATCATGAAGTATAATAAAGAAATTGTAGATATGAACACTAGTGTTTCAGCTAACAATAGGAAGTACACGTGGATATTCATGCCCGCTTAAGCATCAAAATAAGTACTACGATCTATGTAAAATTTTTTTTTTCAGATATAGCAACCGTTCTCATCGAAAAGATTCCTCCCGAATTCTTAACCATCGAAACCAGAACAAAAACCGAAAACAAAGCCATGACATGCAAGTCTCCATCAGACCAAGACACAGATTCGAAAGCCATTAATCGAAAGAAGGGAGATCACGAAAAAAAAAGTTTACTATTTTTCCTCTGCCAACAGCATCACTTAGTATCGCGGATGCACTTAACTCAGCGCCTATAAAAGAGCCATAAATCTACACGGCTAAAAAAAGAAAAAAAGAGCAGCCCATACACACATAAAACAACCGCGGCGAGCGATTTCTCGCCAAAACCTGGGAACCGGACGTTATTTTCCTCAATCCCTAAGAGCGGCTCTCATATCGGCCGATAGGCAGACAGACAGACAGTCACGCCAGTCAAGCGGCTCCGGAAGAACTCGCGCTAAATTAGCCCAAATCCCGCTTCTGCTTCACCTGCTTCGAGCCCCCCCTAGTTTTCCACCCCCCTTGCGGCATCGATCCGGGATGCGGGGGGATCGCAGATGAGAAGGGGGAGGGGTCGTTTGGAATCCCTCTTACACCTGCTGCATCAATATCGCCAAGGCGCCCCTCCGATGACCTCCTTTTTCCACATTTGTTGGAGGATTTTTTTGTTTTTATTTTTAGTTCCATGCTTTTTCTTGATTTGGGTTTTCCAAGTTTGTGTACCGCCGTCTTCATATTTTTTGTTATTATCTTGAGCTCGGTTTTCATTCATACGGCTCAGGTTTGTGTGAATGAGTAGCAGGACACGCTGCGGTGAACTGGATGGAATGGTGACCCGGGAAGAGTTTTGCTTCGGTAGTTGGCTAGTTATAGGTCTTTGCTTAAGATTGGTTCCATCATGGTAATTGCATCGAATTAAACAGTTGTCAAGTGTATATCTTCATTCTAAATAGGTTCGATAGAAATAATTTGGGAACTAAATGTAGTAGGTATTTACTGTTTAGATAAATTAAGATCATCACTTAAAATAAATTGAAAAGATTTAATTGGTTGCATGAATATCTAATTTTGGGAAAAGCCTTTGTCTAGCATCCAAATCAGGCAATCAAAAACTGGTTCATGACAAAATGAATCGGTGAATATGTATTCTAAGTGCAACTATGATCAGAGTGCAGGTGTGAAGTTATGCAGACCCACATTTAGAATTTTTTAAAGATAAAATGGTGTTACACAAAAGGACACAGAGTCCAGAAGTTATAGGTCTTTGTTTAAGATTGGTTCCAGAGAAATAGCTTGGCGATTGTGTCAAATTAAACAGTTGTCAAGTGCATATTTTCATCATAAATAGGTCCGATAGAAAAACGCTGGGAACAAAGTATAATACGTGTTTACTGTTTAGATAAATTTAAATATTTCTCTAACATAAATAGAGGAGATATAATTAGTAGCATGAGTATCTAGTTACGGGAAAAAAGTTTTGTCCAGTATCCAAATCATTAAACCAAAAACTGGTTCATGCAGTTGTTAAGTGATGTCGACCTATATTTAGAGTATTTTTTTATGAAAAAATGATGGTGTTACACATTTGGACAGAGTCCTCAAGTTTTCAAATGTTATCTAAAATGTTTTTGTGAAAATGGATATGTGACTATGTGTTACACAGTAGGGTAACAAAGGTTTAGTTCAGAAGTTGTCAAACGGCATCTTCAAGTGACTTTATACCATGAAGACGAAAAGGCTTGGTTCTTGGTACTTGTGGAATGAAATAACGCCATCAAAAGATTGTTCATCGGAAAATAAATCTGGTGATACAATGTAGGTTACGAAAGGAAAATTTATCCATCAGTTGTCGAATGAAAGATCTTTATAGAATTGTTTATAGTCGATAAATACTCCGATGACAAAGTATAAAGATGTTAAAAGTGTAGTTATCAAGTGGTGTCGATCTTGATTTAAAATACCTCAAAGAAAATCTGACTTCTCGATTACTAAGGCTACCCCCTGGCTACTTCGGTGGCTTTGTTAGAATGGGAATATGGTGCCATTAAAGAAGCAAATGCTTTATGTTAAATTATATTTTTTCAGCACTCTTCACTACTTAAGTTATGAAAAGGTGCTGCAATTCATATTTATTTGTTTCAATCCTTCAAGTAGTAAGTGAAATGCCTAATCGCAATAGCACCCGAATCCCTTATCCGACTACTTTGTCTGTATGAAACGGACTCAACAGTTATGCTTTGAATTGTCGTCTTTGAATTCTTAGTTTCATATTAGAAAAAGTTACAAAAATCGTTCAAACTAAGACACATATAAATCTATTAGAATGTATGTATCTATCGATTGCATACATCGTAATGCTCTTAACCTCTAGAAGTTCTGGTAAAATGTGTTCATGACACCATCCTGTCTCTAATTTGTGTTTTACATATGAATTAGATGATATAACAGGCCATTCCATATGAAAGATTGCTGCAACCTGCAAATGCTGATTTAACAAGTGAGCGCCTTTAAGAACGCGCATTATAGTCCATTACTATAGCGTCAAAAACCGTGGCAACATGAAATGAACACTTATCAAAGATTTCTTTCAGACAGCTGAGGATCTTTCCCTTCTGGAATTGATCTCGGAACGTCGACCATAGCCCTTTGTATTGCTTCATTGCGACGTTAATTAAAAACGTACCTACCTGGTAGCCCTTAATATCCAAATGCCTGTGGCATCTTTAATTTTGCAAATACGTTAAGATGGAATCCTCATCCAAGTTTCTCAAACTTTATTCACAGATAAAACCAGAATCATTTCGATAAAAATGTCTTTCAAACGCAAAAAATGATAAATTTGGTGCCTTGGAAGCAGCCCAGTCGAAGTACTTCGACCAAACTCAAAACTAACTAACGGATTAACATTTTGTCAATACCGATATTGGATGTAGAGGCTTTTCATGAAAAGGTTTATAACGATTTTATCGACGCGTGTCAAGTAATGGTTCAGTACGGAGGTAGAATTAGCGGTATTGTACCAACCAATGAAAACCCCTCTAACTATCTGCTTCAATAGCCTTGTGTTCCTGATCGTAAACAAATATGCCTGTATCATGGCCTTACTATTTAGATGCTGTAGAGACTATACAAAACAATCCGCTTGAGTGTTCTAGAGCAGTCAGTCCTCAATCTAATTCTTAATCCCTTCCGGTGGTTATTTCGAAGAGAAGTCCTTAGCAAAACTGACCATAACTCGATCTCGTCATCATAAAAATTTGGCAATATCTTGATAACGAGATATCTCGTTATCAAGATATTGCCAAATTTTTATGATGACGAGATATCTCGTCATCAAGATGCTACCTACGAGATACACCGTCAATTAGTGAGAGCTTGATAGACAAGATGTCTTGTCTAACCTACTTGGAAAGTTAAAGAATATTTTTAAGAATTTAAGAACTTTTTGAGACTTTACTGCTGTTCTGAATCCAGATAAAGAAAATAATCCATCTTATTTATATAAATATACATACTTTTCAATATCTTTCACAGTTATGTATCTACAAATATTTTGTGCAACCCATTTTGCACATTTTTTCCCTCCGCAAACAATCTATTTAGTATTGAGTGAAGGATTCTACAAACACTTCTGTATGTATTTTTCTTTGATTGCGTTTCTCTTTCCCCACTTTTCTTTTAGCACACATTGAACTGTATGGAGTTATTGTAAATATTTGTTAGTGTATTTCTGTTTACGAAACCTGAATTAATCGTCGACTTTGTGCCTCAAGATTTACTTTTCTCGTATGCGACATAATTCTTTCGGAATCGATTACTATGAGGCCTTCATAGACTAATCGATGTTTTTTTTTCGTTCTTGAAATATGTCATATTACCATCCAAACTCAACTTTTGAGTTCGGGAATATAGCGTCTGCTTGATGTTTATCAATATATAAATTCAGTTCAGCTTTTGAAAAAGTGTATTTAGTCTTTCAACATGTTAAAATAACAAAAAAATAATTTTATGTTCATCGTAGAATTGACAACCGAGATACGATATTTGGATTCCTATTCAATTTTACACTCTCAGGGGGCCCATGAAATATAAATAGTTTAAAAGAAACTATTAAGTATTTTCAAACCTGTTGAAAAAATATCTAAGATATAAGAAAAACAGAAATGGAGCGAATAGCTATTGTAAATAACCTAATCAAAAATATTTCAATTGAAAAACTTTAATAGCATTACTTGTATATTTTAAATTATACAAATTGGGACAATTCACTTGCATCACTAAAATGCATGTATTTCAGCTTAATTTAACAAACGATAGGTGGAACTAAAATTTTAATGTGCAAACATTCTGAAATATACCGAAACAGCAGCAGCGAAATTCTACAGAATTAAGATTGATTTAACGCTGGAAGCAAGGTGTGCAAAGCTAATTGTCTCAGAAACTGAGCATGTCAGAATGAGAAGCATTAGAAAATTTCTAAATGGCAAATACCTTTGCACTAAATGCTGTTAAATTGATATTTAATGCTCGAGGCAACAAGATTAGGGAAATTCTCTCTTTAAATTCCATGCTGTCCCGCTAAACTAAGGGTTAAGAATTGACAAACGGAAATACTCGAGATGGATTTAATGAAAAGGTACTTATTATCTCTAGAGATTTGCTAATTAGGTAACAATGCTAATCGGGGAATATGGATGATTTCTTTCTCTGAAATGGTTCATAAAGGTTACATTTTAAGACATGAACAAACATAAGGATGTAAAGATTTATTGTTGATTATTTACTCGACCAACTTTTTAAAAAATTAATAGCAATTCGAGTAACGAACTTTTACAAGGAAAGTGAGATTATCTCTAATGATTTGCTGATTAGATGACATTTTAATCATTGAACATATATGATTTTTTGAAAGTTGTGATACGACCACTCTAAGTAAGTAATGACACAATAGTTATGGGGGTTAATTGCCTACTTGGACAACTTTTTATAAAAGTTAAAGTCATTTGAATAGTGGTATTCTACAAGCAAAATGCTGTTACCTCTAATGATTTGATAATTTGGTAAGAATGTTAATCTCTAGATATGTATGGTTTCTTTTTTTACAGAGGTTTCTAAAGGCTGTATTTTAAGTCACGACCAAGATAAGTACGCTGTGACTTAAAATGCAGATTATTTACATGAAATTTTTAGCAAAAATTAAAATAAAGTTAAATAATGGTTAATAATAATAATACAAAAAAAATGTGATTAAAATAAATGTACCATTTTATTTTAGATTGAATTTTTAATTTTTAGTAGTGGATTTCAATATTACAAACAAATTAATCAATACATTCAGAATATAATTTCAGGACTAAGAGTATTCTCAACTGAAAATCAATAAAAAATTAAACAAAATTATGTACATAGTAATCATTCTTAAATCATGTTGATTCAAGCCACTTAATTTGATACAAATTTGAATTTGAAATAAATACCAAGATTCAATTTCTTAACTGTAAATCTGTCAAAATCTTGCTAAACTTAGAAATATTGTAATTATAATGTTATTTTAACCCTTGTAACGTTACGAGATTTCTTAGTAATGTACTGTTCCTTTTAACCTCGACATATAAAGTTTAAATAGCCACGTACATTGGTTGAAAGAGTTTATTGCTCAGTTAAGTCAAAACTGGGGGTTCAGTCATGCAGGATAGATTATATTGGTTGGGTTGCTCAACTTATAGTATATGCAAGTGAACCTCTTAGAGAGTTTATACGAAATTAGAGTACATGGAAATCACTCATTTTTTATACAATTAGAAATTTAGAAAAGTACAAGTACTATATTATTTCAAAGTGAATAGGATAATTATATTTCTTTATTGTATTAATACAAAAATTATTGCACTCACTTTTTCTTTGAATACTCGTCCGTTTGAAAAAAAATATGTATAAAATTATGTTTCTTGAGCAATTTCTATCTTTATTTATTCACTATTTATACCATTTGTGGACAGGATCTTATATTTAAAAATTGATGAACGTTCATTGTCAAAAATTAAATTTTGCAGGGTTTGAAATTTAAAGTTTAAATAGTTTGACATTTTTGCAACGGCTAATAATATATCCTAGTTCCGTGCGATACCAATACGCATTTTATTGATTAAACTACGAGAAGTAAATAATTAGGTGCAATTTAAACACGTGATGTTTATTGTCGGATGTTGGTATGAGCGTAATTAAGGGTAATTCATCTTTCAGACTTGTCAGTTTGGAGAGCAATTACGTGACTTCAAATGCGAACAATCAAACATCTAATTCCGGATATAATTATACATAGTGGATAACAGCCACTGACTTTCGGTCCACCACTTAAAGTGACCATTGAAGTTGCCTGAAAAGATTAAGATCCTACGTTTTGAGCATATTGATATTTAGGAGAAGCGGTGAACAATGGTATTACATGCTATAAGTACCGCTGAATTTGGAATGATGCATTTCAGCAAGGTTTTTCTAGCCGAGTGGTTATGAACTACAGCAAAAATGTAAATAATTGTGCTTTCTGGATTTACAAGATTGAACCAAAGAAACTTGTGATCGCCCAAGAGAATTACTCCTAGGAAGTAATTCTCGAGATATTACTCCTAGGAAAAATTACCATAGCCAAAAAATTTTGTTTCTATACCTCGAAATATCTAAACTTGCGTAGTATTTTACATCTAATTCAATATAGTAATTAAAATGTGATCACTTTCTTTTAATTCCTGGTGCCTCTTAGATTTGAAGTTTGAACCAAAGAAACTGGTTGTCGCAGAAAGAGGATAGTAACACCATCTCTAATATATTTAGTTTCATTAAACTTACAGATGGTTTATATAGCTTTGAAATCTACCCTGCAGTTGCCAGCCTCTTATATACAAAAGCTTGTTCAAATTTGTCGCCAGTTGTGGGCAGGTAGGTATTTCAATTAACGTCGTACTGGAACAACAGAACGGACTATTGACGACGGTCCGGGATCAATCCACCAAAGGAAAAATACGATGAAAACACCTCGCGCAATTTCGAACCACGGTTAGATGACGAGACAACACCTGAGCTGGTATCCTACTCTCCAAACTTGCACACCACGCCAGCGTGAGCACATTTGATTCCACGTGCACCACTTTGCACACGATGGTCTTTGGCTGGATTCGAACTCGCAACCCTCCTGTTGCCAATCAGATGCTCTTCCAACCGGGCTACCCCTTGCCAGTTGTGGGAGAGGGAAAATTTGTTTTCCTTATAGGATCTCCATCCTCTTTGGAGTAATATGGCTATTTTATCTCAACGAGATGTCTTGTCATTTGTATAACAAAATTAACCAAATCTTGATGACCCCAGATATAAAAATCAAGACATGATAGGTCGGGTGACCGAGCAGGCCAACGCACGGGACCACCACGTTCAATCCACTGCTGACCAAATGTGACATCCAGGTAGTTACGGACATCTCCGCTATAATGGGCAGGGGCTCCATCGTATTGGAACCACATTGTCTGTTGCGTCGATGCAGAAATCTGTTCATCTCTCAAAAGTTGTGGCAATACTTGCTGCAGAAAGAGCAAGTAGTTAGGTCCGGTTAGACGAGACGGTAACAGGTAAGGTCCGATGAGGTGATCTCCCATAATACCGGCCCATACATTGACCGGAAATCGAATCTGTGCTGCACGACGTCGTATTGCATGCGGGTTCTCGACCGCACAGATATGGTCGTTATGCGTGTTGAAAATTCCTTCCCTTCTGAAGGATGCCTCATCGGAAAACAACACTTCAGCAGGAAAAAAGGGATTTGTAGCACATTTTCCAAGGTACCACTGTGCGAAAGCAATACGAGGTGCATAATCCTCCGGTTGCTGTGTCTGGACACGCTGCACGTGAAACGGATGCATGTCTTCTCGGAGAATCCTCCAGACGCTGTAATGGGAAACCCCGACTGCGTTGGCTACACTTCGTGTACTCGTTCTTGGATTCCCCTGTACATGCTGCAGCACATTCTGTTCGACGTCTGCAGTCCGTGCTGTTCTTACCCTGTTCCTGTCAGCTCTTTCTAATGAACCTGTCTCAGCTAACCTCTGGTGCAGTCTTGCAAAGAAATTATGACTGGGGATACGTCTCGTCGGATATCGTTCCGCGTACAAACGCTGTGCGGCTGGCCCACTACAATTTGCAGCCCCGTACGCCAAATGCATATCGGCTAACTCTGCGATCGTGTAATCATCCATCCTACTTACTTGGCGTTCTTGTGCGAAGTAAAGATTCCCTACACAAAAGCTCGGTATTTTCGCACAACGCCATCTACCGCGTCAGGAAAGCATTTCTGACTGCCCATTGGTGTATGATTTTGGTTCGTCAGGATGTACCCTACCCCTCTTAGAAGTTCTGAAACGGTTCACTGAAACACCCTGTATATATATTGTTTCCAATGGCAAGGCAGTACAATTGCGAAGACAAATACAAATACAATACAATACAAAGTACAGAGTTGACCGAGGTCATTTCAGCCTTATACATGGCCAGAACTGATGGTCACTTGTGAAGGGGCACCCAGTGGGTGGACCATCATTGTCCCTAACAAAGGACAGCACAATTTACATCCATGCCCTAACCCCGGATTCGAACCAGGAACCTTCCGAACCAGAGGCCAACACCTTGACTACAAGACCAGTTGGTCGGCTACATATATATATATATATATATATATATATATATATATATATATATATATATATATATATATATATATATATATATATATATATATATATATATATATATATATATATATATATATATATATATATATATATATATATATATATATATATATATATATATATATATATATATATATATATATATATATATATATATATATATATATATATATATATATATATATATATATATATATATATATATATATATTATACATATATATATGTATATATATATATATGTATATATATATATATGTACCTAAATATGATTTTTCATTCAGCATATTAATTAATAGTCGCACTTTTCTTTTAATAAGTCAGCACGGTTCTATTTAGTCCAAAGGCTTATATTGGAGATGGAAATCCGCAGATGTGTATTTGTTGTGGTTAGTCTACTCTAGGATATGTTGAAGTTTGCCTGATGCGTCAACAAGTCACTGTTAGTAGAGTGGTTAGTTTTGGCTCATAGTGTCAACAGCCTCT
This sequence comes from Metellina segmentata, assembly GCA_947359465.1. NCBI lineage: Eukaryota > Metazoa > Arthropoda > Arachnida > Araneae > Tetragnathidae > Metellina > Metellina segmentata. The sequence goes on from OX375879.1 coordinate 91,888,977, forward strand.
GGGATTGGATCCAGAGGTCTGGACACGGATATTATTATGGGTTCAGAATATACACTTTCAGTCATCATCCTTGATCTAGTTAGTACTCGTCTAGGGAAAAGTGTCCGTAAAATGATAAACCAAATAACGAATTATATTTTAGACACTGTCTCAACCAAAGAGATGGTTGATAGGCTACAGACATCCACAAAATTATAGAAAAGTTTCATAGATCTGATAACGTAGTCAATAAAGGGATACGCCAAAAAAGCTGCATAATAAACCGCAATAAAATTTTTTTTAAATAGATTATCCAAGATAATCAAAAAAAATTTGTAAGTTTAAATGAATGCTGAAAACTTGAAAGTTTAAGATAACTGGATCTCTTTAATAAAGAACAAAAATAATTACTTTTGGAATTTTTTAACACTTGAAAATTGCTAGTCTCAAAATTTAAAAGGTGGTTTATCTTTAAGTTGCCCGAAGCCCTTCAGTTGAAGAAGCTCTTTAGTTGATTGGTAATTACAGATCAGAAAAATTCAATCAACTACTAAAAGCTTGGTTTCTTTGTTAAGGTCAAGAACAGCTACCTTCCATTAGGTTTCCTTTCGTTTTTAAGACGTTTAACTCCAAGAACGGGAAACAAATTTCAACCTGAGAAGACGTACCGTCCCCATGGAAGGTCTGCCTAAAGGTTTCCTCCATAATCCAAACAGTCGATTATAGTCCCTTTAGTTGTGGAGTGAAATATCATCATTCTCCATAACTTCACCTTCCTGGATTTTGTTTCGATGTGGTATCTCGTCACTATCAAAACGTACCAGATCTTGTTAGACAAGATGTCTCATTATTATCGAAATTGAGCAGATCCTGGTTGATGTTGATCCTCGTCATTACAAAAACTGACCAGATTCTGATCTCCTCATCATAAAAAATCGGCAACGTCTTGATGATGAGATATCTCGTCATAAGCAAAACTGGTCAGATGTCGATGGACGATATCTGATAGAAATCACTTGAAGGGTTAATGCCATGAATGAATGTGTTATAGGAGAGGTTCACTGACGATACATTAGTGAAATTAAGATATGGATAACAGCAAATAGCAAGAGCTATATCTGTTTATTGCTTATTCAGTAACCGGTACTCTTTTCCCACAATATTCAACGTCTCCAGTTTTAAATATGACTTAAAGAATGAAGATATCTTACTACTCCCGAACGAATACTTCAATGTTTTTGGCCATACAATGTGTGCATAAACCTCGTACTCAGAAATAAATGTATAATTTCTTTATCGTTCCCAACGCACCCATCTATTTGCTTGAAGTGGCAAGAGGACTATTATTGAATCAGTGGATCGATTGTGAAGTTCAGGGGTGAAAAACGTTTCCTTAAAGCTACATCAATGCCGTGATTATGATTATTTTCTCAGCCCCTTTCTAAAGCAAAATTCTGGGTGTTCGGCTGCTTAAAGGTAGTTTGATGATGATTGCTTTAAAATACAAAGGACGCGTGCAGAGAATAATGGAAAAATAAAATATATATACTCTTGTTTTAATGTGTTCTCGTAGAGCTGTGTCTCGAAAATAATCAGGCGGTGGTAGTCTAGTCGGTTAAATCGTGCATTAATGGAGGACTGTGAGTTTGAAATTCAATCCTACAAAAGACACTAGTGTAAGCGGGAATGGTGCGTGTCAAATCTGTCGTGGCTTCAAATGTCTTCCCCTTAGCGGGTTGTAAAAGTTAGGAGAGTGGGGTGCCAGCAGGGTGTGACCTCATAGTCGGATCGGAGCTCAAATTTGGGAGGTTGTTGTCATCGGATCTTTCAATTCGAGATTGATCCCGGATAGTCGTCAACAGCCTGTTGTGTTGTTTCTATTCAACTACTCCAATAGTCTTCGAAAAATAAGTTGCAATATTTTAAGATAAGTAGATTCAAAATAAAACATATTAATAACGCTGAAGCCCTGTTTAGAATCGTTGAGTTACGATGTTTAAATATTATGACCGTAAAGGCAATACTTATGCTGGAAGTTTCACCATTGGAAACTGTTACAAACCTTAACATTTTTTGTTTGGGCAAGAACACTCATCTTAATGTCTTTGTACTTGTGGTCTAGAATACTTATACTGATTACTTTAATTTTCGAATATCTGTGGAATCTTTAAATACTCTGGTGCATAAGTTTGACATGTAAAATTTCAATTTCCTTTTTAAATATTTTGAGACAAATTTGAAGAATAAACTGCCATCTTAGATTGGAACACTTTGTAAAAACTTTTCAAGGTGTGATTATTTCAATTTTTCTAAAACAGAATGTGGTGATCTTTAGATTGATGAAGTGTGTGTGGTTGCTTCTTTAGAAACACATTTACTAAATAAAGTCAATAAAGTGAGGGAGTTGAATTACCCACCCCCTCGTCTTCTCAAAGAACATTTTATCTATTGAGTTTCACTAGTAAGCCGTTGAAAAAATGTAGTTATTCCTTCTGTATTTGTTTTTTAATGGTGCTTCTGAAGAAGATATCTAAAAAACCTTCATGCAATATAAAATGATTTAACAGATTTCAACAGTCTAAAGATCTCCTCAACCTTGTCTAAAAAACCCTTAAAATTCTCATTTGAAAAGCTTGATTTAGTTTCACTTGTAAACGATGATTTATGCTTTCTCTAAATTATGCAAAATATATTCCAAACGTTTAGATAATTTAGAATACATATTTGAAGCTTTGCTAACGTTTTAAGAATATTTATTTAAATATTGATAGTGTAAAGTATTGAATGTAATTTATTTAATTATTAATTACTGAGGACTTAACTTTTTCAATCGAATTAAAGTTTCAAGTTTAAAATAATGGTATGGGTTTAGTGAAAGATCTAGATACCCTCCGCCACCATTGTTTCTTTAAAATTTAGATGTAGAATTAATTTTTTTAAGTAAAATGCCATAGTTACTTTCCACATTCCGCTCTAATATAATACAACTGTAACTTAAATGATATTTTCTAGATTTGTATTTGTGATTTGAGATTAATAAATATAGTAACTTTAAAGTTAATGAAATTACCTACGATCCTTAAACATTTAAATGCGTCATGCTTAATTGAAATTACACTTTCATCAATAAGTTGAAAGACGTTTTGATTTATTAAGTATATTAACAAATGAAACGTTTTTAAGCCACGTATTTCTAAGAAAGAACAGAAATCTTAAAAGAAATGTATTAACTAAGAAATTGCCACGCAGAAAGTTTACACAGCAGTTACTTTTGATTCAAACTCTTCACATAAATAAGTTTTAGTACAAGGTGAAATAATGTTTAAAATTCGCCTAAAGGCTTGAAAAATGCATGTGTTAAATATCCACAAAATTATGAAATCTGCAAACACTCGAAAAGTATAGCGATTGGCAGATATGTGTAACACCTGATTTTTCACGATAGAAATAACATAGCGGAAAAACTAATTCCTATTAAAGCAGATACATCATTACATTGTAAAAACATTAACATCTCAACGTTTACTTCCTTGAATGAAATTAAGAAAATACCAATAGATAAAAGAGGAAAAAGTACTGTATTATAATACATCTTTGTATTAAAACATAATAATGCCATACTTTTTCATTTGCTAAATGGACGACACAGTATAAAATAAATTTCAGAAAAGTGAATCAGAAATATAGTGTGCTTTTTCGTACCGATATCTTAAATTAAACTATCAATTTGTTCATTATTTTCAGCTTATATATAATATATATAATATATATATATATATATACATATTACTAAAAATTATGCATTTTGAAAAGTGAATATTTTGAATGGTATAGTTCGCTTTACATCAAAAGATTTTGTAATGGTATCAACAAACATTTCAGTGATGAACACTATGTAATCACAAACTTTTGGGATTTAACTTCATCTTATACTAGTGGCGCATTTTTTTCTGATTCTAGGGTATTTATGGATACCTATTTTTTCTCATCCATATCATAATATCATAACTTCGTCTCATTAATTATACACTAGAATCAGAAAAAAATCCGCCACTAGTATAAGATGAAGTTAAATCCCAAAAGTTTGCGATTACATAGTGTTCATCACTGAAATGTTTGTTGATACCATTACAAAATCTTTTGATGTAAAGCGAACTATACCATTCAAAATATTCACTTTTCAAAATTCATAGGTTTTAGTAAATGCGTTTTGAGGTAGATAACAATGATTAAAAATTACTCTCACACACGTATAAACTGACATTGTAAACTAGTACGATATTATACCTTTTCGAATTAGTAGAAAATTATATCAAACAAATACCTTTTCCGTTTCGAAATGCTTTAATATGTCTTTTTTCAGGTCTGACTCTAATCCTCTACGCATCACATTTCCAAATATTGTAGTATTGTTTTCCCCACAACCCACAAAATGACTAAACAACCACATCCATTGGTCGGTAGAATCGCAGGAAAGATTGTAATGGTAAAGGTGGTAAAAACTGGTTAAAAGTGACGGATGGAAGACTGCGGGTAACAAAACGGAATTGTGCGAGTGACCCACTCAGCTTTAAATTCGGGATCAACATACACTGATACCTTATTCCTAAACTCACCTCAACCTCTGTTTCAACCCTTAATATCCACCTCAACCACACACCCACGTGCGACCCTCACACCATCATTTTTTTACGAGAACCGCACTCATTTTTTCTTCACCCGGCATCAAAAGGGAAGAAGGGGTAGGGAAACGAGCTCGTTTAACTGTCATCAATTAAACGAGTGGTTTGGTTTCGTACCCACTTTACAGGGGGTGGAAGAAGGAGATCAAAACAGGGGAGGCGGTGGCAACACACCCCGCGTGCTTAAAGAGCCCGACGATATTAACGTCTTTGACCTCCTCAACCCTTCCCTACTCCTTCCCTCCCTACCCCGGTGTTCATTAACAGCCACAGAAGGCAAGACCACTTGTTTTCCTCCGCACCCTCCCCCGCCTCCGCACCCGTCTTTTTGGATTCCTGAGCACCACCACCGCCACCCCCGTTGCCACCGTCATCTTCTTGACGTCAACTGCCACCGCCTCGGATGACAGGAAGCGAGGGAAGGAAGTCGCCGTTCGTTCTATCGCCGCTAGGGCGGCTTGATTAGCGAAGGAATTGGAAAGAGCGAAGGAGGCTTGGAGGCAGAGTGGCACGAGGGCACTGGGGGTGGCAGACGATTTCGGCCCCCGATGGGAGGAGAGGGGTTATTTTTTAGGGCGGGGGAGGCATCGTTAAAATAATACACCCGGATTAAATAATGTCTCCTGCGTGAGATCAGATAGTGAATCTTCGTGTGTGTTTAGCCTTTTTTATGCCTCTTTGATGGCATCGGCTTTTACGAGTGTGAGAATGCAAGATTTTTTAATTATTCAAGGAGTATTGTTGCGTGTCATATTTGTCTTTGGCGGGGACAGTTACACGCTAGTGGGACTCTTTTGTGTAAATATCCTCAGATAAGATGCTTTCTCTTTGGAAGAAATGGAATGCAGAAACTTATTTTTGTTTTGAGAATTGGATAGATTCTGACTGCATATACCGTTGAGTATTAATTTACCCTATTCCTGAAATTTAATTATAGTTTCGTTTTCAAATTGCTGACCTGTAATCTATTACCAAGGACCATATTACTACCGAATGCTGTAAACTTTCTGCAATAAAGTTAGCTCAGACGTTTTAAATACAGTAATTAACCCTCTAAGCGTCACACGATTTCCTAGCAGCGTGTTATTGCAGGTATCCTACATAAGCAAATCTATTAGCGGAAAGAATCCTTAAACTATTCTATTGTTTAATACATTCCTTTTGTCACATTCTTCTTAAACTCGATAAGTAAACTATAATTCAATAACTCTCCTAAACATACTGTATTACCTCTAAATGCCATTAACAGACTCGTGTTAGTACGTTTATTCATTTTTTATTTTAATTTCTATTGTTCGTCAGGTACTACGATTTACGAACGTTCTAACTAGGAATTTCATCACCTAAACATTCTATTACTTATGATAAGAAATTTTTATTTACAATAGAATTCATTTACTTGTTTTTAATTTTCATATTTTCTGCGATATACTTGTCTAAAAACAATGCTTTTCATTACACATTTAAGTTCAACATTTTATACACGAAATATTAAATTTTGTTCAGTTAACGAAACTACTCATACTTGAGGTAAATTTTCTGCTTTTAGTGAAGATAAAGAAAGGGGTAACATCAATTAAAAATTCATTACAAAAATTTTACACTAAAATTTTAAACAATAATTATATATTTAATGTGTTCTGAAGCAAAAAGATAAAAACTAGAACTGAGATTAGAACTAAAAATATTTTCGGATGTATTTTTTGTTTTGTTTTTATCTTTGCAAAACTGTTAACATATTTTTGAATTCGAATCTAAGTTATTTGTAGGATACAATGAAATAAAAATGATGTCTAAACTGCAAATATAGTTTGAGTCAAGAAATTTTATATACACACTGTACATGCTTTATTTGTCCTGTCAGTCAAATAGTATCTGAACACCTCTTGTTATTTTCGTTCATGGAATAGCACATTCTAACAATAAGTGTAAGTAGACATGGAAAATATTTTCTACTCCATACAAATATTCATTTTTCTTACATAAGGGGTGTATTCATATTTATTTACTAGTAATTGCCCAAATTTCAAATAAAAATACCAAATTTTAATGGTACAAAGATTAATGTTGATTACACTCGAATTCTATACATCTATCACAAATGTCTATTTCTTAAATTCTGAATTAGTTAATTGATACACAAGTAAATATACTTCGAAACTAAAACAAGATTAACCTTTTATTTGGGTTATCCCACAGTTTACTGTATCACAGTAATTACGTTGATCCGATGACTCTTTTGTAAGGTACAAGAAAAAGACTGAATCACTAGAAACTTTAAATTTCAACCACTTATAAATCATCACAGATTTTACGAAATAAAATATCCAGGAAGTCAGGTATTGTAATCTAAAATAGCGCGATTATTCTTTACAAAAATTGAGTTGATTCATAATTTAATATGAGGACGCATCCTTAAGTAGTTAAAATTCAGATTTATTTTTAGTAAAAATTATTTCGGGTCACTGATATTTTACTTTATTTTTACAGAGAAAGTAAAAATAAATAGCTTCGAGAAAATGAGTTACTTTGCTGTTCCTTTTCAAATACATACATGAGGAATACAAATAAAAAAAAAATGAAACTTGGGGTTTTAAAAATTGCCTTTCGAACAGAAATGTGTTCTCTAAAGGAGCTTTGAGCACTAATTTTCATCATTTGATCATTCGAATATTTTATGTAACACTAGAGAATATTTTATCGAACGTTTATTTTTGAGTTACAACAAATAAATTGGATATAATGATAAGATCCAAAACAAATGATGGAATAAATCGAAAGAAATCTTCTAATTATGTTTTGTCCTGGTTTCACATAATTTAGGCAATAAAGCCTTCAAATACATTTCATATAAAAGAAACGATCATTTTTAAAATGCCTGACATGCACTGAGTGCAACACTTGGAACACAATGAACGAAGCTTTAGAAGATATGTGATGTGAGAATCAATTTATGCAACCATAGTTTATTGATCTTTCTATATTAAAATGACAACAAACATATTTGTACGGAAAATGAGGATTGAGCTGTTTAAATATGATTTCGAATACAACAATAAGATCCTAAACAAAGGATCGAATAAATCAGAAATGACTTGTTTTCGAATTATGTTTTGTTCTGATCTGGTCTAGTGAAGTCAATTAAACAGTTAAGTACAATCAATAACAATCACACACACACACACACACACACACACACACACACACACACACACACACACACACACACACACACACACACACACACACACACACACACACACACACACACACACACACACACACACACACACACACACACACACACACACACACACACACACACACACACACACACACACACACACACACACACACACACACACACACACACACACACACACACACACACACACACACACACACACACACACACACACACACATTCACACAAACGAATACTTTTAATAAGTATAACTTACACTGATAACGATCCGGATTAAACCAAATATACTTTAAAATATATATGTGACAGAAGAGAATAACTTATACAAGTCAAAGATAACTGTCTTAATCTTGAAAAAGACACATTTATACGATAAGTAATGACCGAGTCTCTGTTACAAAATCTAATGTTCTTAACGCTTTTGGTAAATAAACAAATTCATCGAGTATTCTCTTACGATACACAGTCTCTTTCACCAACTCTCAGTGTTCCCAAACATCTGTGCATCTATTCCCGTAGACCAAACAATAAGTCTGCCCTTGAAAACACAAGACAAAAACGAAAACCACCCAGCGTCTCTTTCTTTTCCCCAAAAAACAAATCGCCGGGGGAAATTTAAATATTACCCCTCCACTCCTCAATCCATTGCTCCCCAGAGAGTATCAAGGTCTTTACCGAAGCGGGGGCGGTAGAAAGGAAGAAAACTTCGGGGGGTGGGCTCAATGATGGCCCCTTGATTGCATTCCAACCGCAAAAAGCACGTCGGCGCCACACTGCGTCATCTGCATATGTCAATTGCTGCTGGCCTTTTAGCCTGCCCCCCCATCTCCGTTCTGCCTCGACGATCCCCGAGCATAACCCCCATGTTCTTATGCCGAGTGAGCCCCGCTAATGGCCCGGGAGGGGCCCCCTTCACGCCTGCCCCCTTCTCCTCTTTCCGAAGCATCTTTTCCGTCTCTGGGACAGATTCTTGGTGCAGTGGTTCCTTTATCCAACATCATCTGTCTTCTTGATTGGACATTAATCTGCCCGGTTTCCAGCTTGGCGAAAAATCCTGGAGGAATAGGAGGAGGGAAAAAATACATCCACCATTCCCCCTGGAAAATAAAAGGAAAGGGTTGAAGGGTGTGTGTACGCATGCGCGCTTTCCGGGAGGATGGTGGGAGACGTGACTTTCCGTTAATTTCGCGTGTGAGGAGGGAAAAATTTTTCGGGGCTTGTGTCGTGCATATTGCGAAAGGGAACTTATTAGGGTTGAAGGATCAATACGGTATGACGCTCGTTCGCCCTCTTCAGTCCTCAACGGGGATTTGTTCGTCTGGATTCCTTTAGGTTTCGAGGATTTCCTTCCTTTTTTTCACCCGTCCTCTGTTGCGCAGGGGCTTTAATGCTGCTGTAAAGGTTTTCTGCTTTATTTTTAATAGTTTTCGTAAGATTAATGCATATTTCAATAGAATTTTCCGATTATGACACTCAGACGTAATCAAATTGGTGTCGACATGCTTTTATTGCTCTGTTGGATAAAAGTTCTTCATTAAAAGCAAACGCTGTCACACGAAACTTAAAACTCTTAATTCATGGTAAAAGAAGGCTGTTTTTTTTCTTGCGCAAGTATATTCTTCTGAAACATCATCCAATGATAATTATGGTGTCTTTAGATAAACTGACCGGATCTTGATGTAAAAGGTATTTCGTAATTACAAGCAAGCTGGAAACACCTTGATCTCGCATCTTAAAAAGTAAAATTGACAATAATGACGGGATATCTCGTCAATTGCAAAATTTGTTAGACTTTGATGGACGAGATCTCTCGTACAAACTTTTTGAAAGGTTTAAAGTAATGTTTTTGAGTGAGTGCTGACGAGAAAGCAGTCGTCCTGGAATCAGTCGGTTTTTGACTAGGGGTTAAAGCTCGTTTGGAGAAAAAATGGCAATTATTACGAGGTATCTCGTCAATAGAACGACTGGTCAGACTTTGATGGATGAGGTCTCTCGTCCAAACTTTTTGAAGGGTTAAAGTAATGTTTTTTGAGTGAGTTTCTGACAAGAACGCAGTTGACTTTGAATCAGTCGGTTTTTGACTAGGGGTTAAAGCTCGTTTGGAGAAAAAATGACAATAATAACGAGATATCTCGTAAATAGTACGATTGGTCGGACTTTGACGACGAGATCTCTCGTCCAAACGTTTTGAAGGGTTAAAGTAAAGTTTTTTGAGTGAGTTTCTGGCAAGAAAGAAGTCGACCTTGAATCAGTCGGATTTTGATTAGGTGTTATGACTCGTTTGAAGAAATGCTGCCATATGCGAAAGCATGAATCGAGATCGTGGTGGATGGTTTCCATAGCACCAAGATCGAAACCACTGATATTGCTTTAGTCACCCTGCGATAAACATAGAAACAGAATTTCAATCCAGTTGTAGAAACATTTTGTTTAAGTTTCAACCACATTTGAAGACTAGAATTGCTCTAAGCTATGAGATTCAATTCCAAATTTGCGAGAGTAGGATTGTAAGCTTTTCAGGAACTGTTTCATGGTGCAGGCTGATATAAAGCCTTTATAAACGTCGTTGGAATTATTACAATTGGTTTACATGTGAAACACACAAGGTGAGAAAACTTAAATTTGAAAAAAAAATAGTTTCTAAGCTTAACTTACTAAGTGTGTTTATCAAGACGGAATTTGACGATCATGAAAGTAAAAATGCATCTTCATCAGTCTAAGGATCATAGAATTCTCTGGTCTAGAAAATTTAAAAGCCCTTTTATAAAAATTTTGATTTTGTGTAAAATTTGAAAGCCGACTCTATGTGCATTTCAATGTATTCTCAGAATGTTTAAAAAGAGAAATGAAATAAAAGCTCTCAAGCTTTTTGCAACACAGTTTATAGACATTTATGCCACATACAATGTCAAGCGATATTAATTCTGACCTATTCCTTGGTCAGATTCAAATGTCAATATTTCCCTTAGCTCGATAATTTCAAGGATTATAAGTTGCAGCTTTTTAATGGTAATCCTTCCAGTAATTGTACTGTATTATTAACGTTAGGATAGCTTAAACTGAGCTTCCACATCAGACTTTAGTATAAGTGAGAGATACACGTTGAGAACGTCAATTGTTTAAAAGAAGAACGTATGTTTTGAAGACGGCGTTACAATTTTATAGAGTTTAGCTACATGTACGTAATTGTTTCAGTTTTTCAGTTACGCTCTGCACGAGTCCTGTGTTATTTTTGGAAGAGTGATTATCATACTATGTTTAAATAGGTGACCACACTAGAATCTACTGTTCATCTATTAATTAATCATCACATCTACTGATATGATATCAAATGTTGAAATTTTAATACATGTACATTTGAACCTTCTGAGTAGTTCCCACTCATAATTCCACCTTACAACCTGATTTACTCTAAAGGATTCTATTCTATGAAAAGAAGCAGCAGAATCATTACAAAATATTATATTCTAAGGCAATGAGGAATAGAATTTTTCCAAATGATTATATTTCAAGGAAAAGATAAATTGAATCGTTCCAAGGAATTCTATTCTAAAGAAAAGAACTATAGGATCTTGTTGTAGGCTGTAGCTATTTTATCAATATGTGTGTGTGCACACTCGGAAATATGGCAACTCTGAAACGGTTAAGCAAAATAACTTTTTCTAGATAATGAAACGTCTGATGTACTTAATTCTTTCAGTCTTCCAGAAAATAAAACGTAACATAAGAAATCCCTTTCTTCTTGCAATCACAGCTCGAGCAACTCTTTTCGACTGAAAAGAAAGACAAAGCACACGCCTTCCAAACCATAATGCATTTCAAGCACACAATTCATCTTTATCTAGTCTCAACACAGACAATGCATTCCAGATCAACTTTCCACACAACCTAGATCCAACCAGGCTTCCTGCAAGGGATGGAGAATCTCACAGACTGGGAAACCGAAATAAAATACCATAAATTTATTGCGCCGTGCAGAAGAAGGTTGTAAAACTCGGGGAATTTCGAGATTTACCCCAGGAAGCAGTCAACCACGAAGCGTCAGATTTTGCCCCCCCCATCCCCTCTCCTTTTTTCCGAACGACTTTATTGCATATGAGTATGTGGTCATCTCCTGGCCACACAGGGCAAGCTCCCCATTTCACTTCCCTTCATCCCCTGCTTTTCATAACTCCCACACTGTAGGAGTTCGCCTCTACCCCTACTGCCACTCCATCTGGCGGCGATCAACAGTTCGTCCCCAATCCCCTGGCTCGTTAACATAAGGAATTGCCTTCCACAGCTTTCGGCCTGGCTTCCAGTGGACGCGCAATCTTAGGCAGGTCCCAGGCCGTCACCAGGTAAATCAGGTGACTACGCGGACCCAACTCCGGGCTGCAGTTTTTCTTTAAAATGTTTTGGGGTTGTACACAAATGTAAATTTCATGGGGGTTGTTGAGTAGTGAAAACAAGACTACTTTAAATAGACAATACTCGTGGTATCAAATGCCATGCTTAAGGCTCAAAAGTATAGAGTTTCTTTTAAGAAATAAAATGTAATAAACTATCTTTTTGGAATGAGAGGGATTTTCAGTGCCTACAAATGAACCATAAATAAGACAAACACTTCACTACCTGTTACCCGAATACTCTGGTATGATGCATATCGGGGTTCACATAAAAATTGAACTTAACTGTTTTTTGACGACACTAGGCTTGTAACTTTCTGAGGGATTCACAATCATCACACCCATTCGTTCAACAATCTGCAGTCTTCCCTGCATGACCTACAAACTGTTTTGATCTTTGTTACCAAGATAATAAAATGTATTAAATTATCTTTGGAATGAGAGCGATTTTTAGTGCATACAAACAAACCACACGTAAGACTTAGAAGATTTTACTACATGTTTCCCGAATACTCTGGTATGATGCATATCGGGGTTTACATAAAAATTGAACTCAACTGTTTTTTGACGACACTAGGCTTTTAACTTTCTGAGGGATTCACAATCATCACACCCATTCGTTCAACAATCTGTAGTTTTCCCTGCATGACCTACAAACTGTTTTGATCTTTGTTACCAAAATAATAAAATGTATTAAATTATCTTTGGAATGAGAGCGATTTTTAGTGCATACAAACAAACCACACGTAAGACGTAGAAGATTTTACTACATGTTTCCCGAATACTCTGGTATGATGCATATCGGGGTTTACGTAAAAACTGAACTTAACTGGTGTTTTGACGACACTAAGCTTTTAACTTTCTGAGGGATTCATACTCATCACACTCATTTGTTCAAAAATCTGCAGTCTTCCCTGCATGATCTACAAACTGTTTTGGTCTTTGTTACCAAAATAATAAAATGTATTAAATTATCTTTGGAATGAGAGCGATTTTTAGTGCATACAAACAAACCACACGTAAGACGTAGAAGATTTTACTACATGTTTCCCGAATACTCTGGTATGATGCATATCGGGGTTTACATAAAAATTGAACTTAACTGGTGTTTTGACGACACTAGGCTTTTAACTTTCTGAGGGATTCACAATCATCACACCCATTCGTTCAACAATCTGTAGTTTTCCCTGCATGACCTACAAACTGTTTTGATCTTTGTTACCAAAATAATAAAATGCATTAAATTATCTTTGGAATGAGAGCGATTTTTAGTGCATACAAACAAACCACACGTAAGACGTAGAAGGTTTTACTACATGTTTCCCGAATACTCTGGTATGATGCATATCGGGGTTTACATAAAAATTGAACTCAACTGTTTTTTGACGACACTAGGCTTTTAACTTTCTGAGGGATTCACAATCATCACACCCATTCGTTCAACAATCTGTAGTTTTCCCTGCATGACCTACAAACTGTTTTGATCTTTGTTACCAAAATAATAAAATGCATTAAATTATCTTTGGAATGAGAGCGATTTTTAGTGCATACAAACAAACCACACGTAAGACGTAGAAGGTTTTACTACATGTTTCCCGAATACTCTGGTATGATGCATATCGGGGTTTACATAAAAATTGAACTTAACTGGTGTTTTGACGACACTAGGCTTTTAACTTTCTGAGGGATTCACAATCATCACACCCATTCGTTCAACAATCTGTAGTTTTCCCTGCATGACCTACAAACTGTTTTGATCTTTGTTACCAAAATAATAAAATGCATTAAATTATCTTTGGAATGAGAGCGATTTTTAGTGCATACAAACAAACCACACGTAAGACGTAGAAGGTTTTACTACATGTTTCCCGAATACTCTGGTATGATGCATATCGGGGTTTACATAAAAATTGAACTCAACTGTTTTTTGACGACACTAGGCTTTTAACTTTCTGAGGGATTCACAATCATCACACCCATTCGTTCAACAATCTGTAGTTTTCCCTGCATGACCTACAAACTGTTTTGATCTTTGTTACCAAAATAATAAAATGCATTAAATTATCTTTGGAATGAGAGCGATTTTTAGTGCATACAAACAAACCACACGTAAGACGTAGAAGGTTTTACTACATGTTTCCCGAATACTCTGGTATGATGCATATCGGGGTTTACATAAAAATTGAACTTAACTGGTGTTTTGACGACACTAGGCTTTTAACTTTCTGAGGGATTCACAATCATCACACCCATTCGTTCAACAATCTGTAGTTTTCCCTGCATGACCTACAAACTGTTTTGATCTTTGTTACCAAAATAATAAAATGCATTAAATTATCTTTGGAATGAGAGCGATTTTTAGTGCATACAAACAAACCACACGTAAGACGTAGAAGGTTTTACTACATGTTTCCCGAATACTCTGGTATGATGCATATCGGGGTTTACGTAAAAACTGAACTTAACTGGTGTTTTGACGACACTAAGCTTTTAACTTTCTGAGGGATTCATACTCATCACACTCATTTGTTCAAAAATCTGCAGTCTTCCCTGCATGATCTACAAACTGTTTTGGTCTTTGTTACCAAAATAATAAAATGTATTAAATTATCTTTGGAATGAGAGCGATTTTTAGTGCATACAAACAAACCACACGTAAGACGTAGAAGATTTTACTACATGTTTCCCGAATACTCTGGTATGATGCATATCGGGGTTTACATAAAAATTGAACTTAACTGGTGTTTTGACGACACTAGGCTTTTAACTTTCTGAGGGATTCACAATCATCACACCCATTCGTTCAACAATCTGTAGTTTTCCCTGCATGACCTACAAACTGTTTTGATCTTTGTTACCAAAATAATAAAATGTATTAAATTATCTTTGGAATGAGAGCGATTTTTAGTGCATACAAACAAACCACACGTAAGACGTAGAAGATTTTACTACATGTTTCCCGAATACTCTGGTATGATGCATATCGGGGTTTACATAAAAATTGAACTTAACTGGTGTTTTGACGACACTAGGCTTTTAACTTTCTGAGGGATTCACAATCATCACACCCATTCGTTCAACAATCTGTAGTTTTCCCTGCATGACCTACAAACTGTTTTGATCTTTGTTACCAAAATAATAAAATGTATTAAATTATCTTTGGAATGAGAGCGATTTTTAGTGCATACAAACAAACCACACGTAAGACTTAGAAGATTTTACTACATGTTTCCCGAATACTCTGGTATGATGCATATCGGGGTTTACGTAAAAACTGAACTTAACTGGTGTTTTGACGACACTAAGCTTTTAACTTTCTGAGGGATTCATACTCATCACACTCATTTGTTCAAAAATCTGCAGTCTTCCCTGCATGACCTTCAAACTGTTTTGGTCTTTCTTATCAAAATAATATTTCCTAGGATTCTTCCAATCAGTTGATGTGATTCTTTTGACATTATTTATGTTGCCGGGAAAAAAAGTAGTATTCTATTTTGAAATCTCCCGACGCTTCGAGGATTAATCTAATTGGCAATAACCAATGAATTATCCAATATAAATTCGGAATTAGTTATTTGGGATTGCTATTGGTGACAAGCTGAAATCGCGTTTCCAAGTGACGTCACGTCCAGAAAACGTACAAGAAAGCACGTCCATCACTACCGCTATCTGTGTTTAGCTTAATGAAAAAAGTCTCACATACGCCTTGTTTCGTTGTTTTTTGTATTGGTTTTTTGGTCTTTCGAATAAAATCATTCAACTGTTGCATAGTAAGGTTGAAAAGAATAGTTATAGAGTGTATAAAAACAAATTACCGGAGAAGAATAAATGCATCGTGTGAAGAACTAATATAATTGCACGCTGTTTGGACAATGCTTGGAATTAATTTTTAACATTGAAGACTCTCTTAAGTTACAAGATAGTATTTTTCCAAGTTACGCTACAAATTAAAAAACAGGTTATTGAAAACTAGCGCCCTCTTTGTTAGCTTACGGAGAAACCTTCAAATATCAATCTATATGTTTCTGGTTTTCAAATATAAAGATATTGCACAAATTGTATGGCCTTTATGTAAAAAATTTTTTTAGTAGCTAAGCTTAAATAATTGGATTTAAAGTTCATTTCGAGTGTCGTCATTCAGCCTAGTTGTTTAAAAATAAATATATTTCAATTCTATGCATTCTTTTGGCTGGAAGCAAATTCAAACCTTTGAACACGGTTCTTCATATAATAGTGAAGTAACATTTACAACTCAAATTCTTATGTTACTAGATTTTTCATTGCAAATTTCGTTAAACCTAGTGCAATGAAAGATGACCATATAGTAATAATAAAAAAGGAAATATTCAAATAATGTCCACCAACTCAAAATTTTTGCTAAAGAAGATGTGGAAACTAATTTGAACTATAAAAATAAATTGTGTGTTACATTAATTAGTTTAAATATATTTTACAAGATATATATGTGTAAGCTATAGTGCATATATGCGAGTAATGCATTGAATTTGTAAGATATATAGTGCAGATAGTTGAAAATTCAAATATTTGAAGTAGAATAGGTAAATTTAACGAAAAGTTAAAAATATAATGAATAAGAAAAATATTTTCACAGTACGGTTTTTTAGGACATTTTAGAGTGATGTTTTCGGAAGTTTTATTACTTTCTAGATAACACACACACACACACACACACAAAAGGTGTTGAAGTCTGACTTCAAACTATGATTAATGTTTTAAACTCTTTATTTGGTGCACTTATATATTGCTATTAAGCTCTTGTACTGTCAAAAAATGTGATGCAAAAAATGTACTATTATATTTAAATTGGTCAACTATTAATTTCTTTCCTTGAAGTGTATCACCGTTTTTACCTTGTCTGCAGTGTGAATACCCTAGTAGTAAAAACACATATACAGAGTTTTTAGATTATTAACATATCGTTTTTCTGTAACACGATAAACTTCGTAGTGAAAACACATATACAGAGTTTTAAAATGGAGATACATATAAAAGTTACTATTTTGTTTTTTCTGTAAGATTATAAAATACGTAGCGAAAACACATTTACAAAGTTATAGATGCGAAACAATATTTAACTAGTCTCCGAACACACTTTTTTTCCCGTAGCGATACAAAGAATGCAGCGAAAACATATTAGAGTTAATGGATCATGAATAAAATTCAATTAAGATGCCACGAAATTTTATTTTTTCTGTACGGTTTCTGTGATAATGCGACAAGATCTACACTTGCAGTTTCTGTTTTGGTATATCTTAAAATCCGAATTTCTCTACTAGCAAAAAATTATATATATATATATATAGAAGTGTTGAATGATAATGAACTAAATAAATTTTGTGTGAAATCGAATGGTTCGAAACTAAAATCACCTTTTTTAATGTGCTCCAATTCAATAAATTGAATTTAAATTAAGATAACATTACTTTGTGTTTGTGTGTTTAAATGAAATTTTATAGAAAATGTTTTTTTTGCAGAAATCTTTATTTCAGTTATTTTATATTTGACGAAAATTAAAATTATAAAACTAGTTCTTCTAACTATAAGACAACTGAAGTTCTAAAACTTCAAAAATATGTTAATTCTTTTATTACTGAAAATATTTTAGATTCTTAACTAGTATAGATCTTTCAATTCTTTTAAAAGCATCAGTGAAACACATTCTAAAAAAATGTTTTTTAAAGATTTTATATAAATAACGATTTGTTGTATGTGATTTAAAATAAAACAAGTAATTAATCTATATACTTTATAGATGCGCTTTCACTCTACAAGCTTTTTATGACAACCGAAAGAGAAGAGTTGCTAAACTAAGAGTAAAATACACTCAGGAACATCGAAAATAGCGTACTAAGAAGGGATCATCGGATTGAAATGAAAATTTAATGTACATAATGATACAGATGAGAGAATCACTTGATCCCAAAATAAAGACAATTAAACGAATACAGTGTGTACAGTTAGACAAATACAGCGCAACTTCAATAGCGCGTTGGACCACCTCCTCACGTACCTCCTGCTGCAATACAAGCCGGCATTGAGTTGATTAGATGTCTGATGTTGTCCTGAGGCAGATGGACCCAAAATTCTTGAACAGCCATTTCCAAATGATGTACAGAGTGACATGGCAGCATCAGGCGTTTCAGCTGGTCCCACACATGCTTTATAGGGGACAAGTCCGGGGAACAGGCCGGCCATGGAAGAGTCTGAACATGATGTTGGAAGTCTTGAGCAACTCCAGCTGCATGAGGACGAGCATTATCTTGCATGTTATTGGAAAATTGTCCTTGGAAGACCATTTAGGAAAGGTACCACGTGGGGTCGAAGAATGTCATCAACATAAAGCTGGCCCGTTAAGGTTCCACGTACCACAATTAGAGTGGGCCGGCTATCATAGGGTATAGCCCCCCAGACCATTACGCCTGCTGTGCTGGCAGTGTGTCGCGCGACAGTGTGGGTGGAATTGTACCATTCACCAGGGCGCCTCCATACCCGTACACGGTTATCATATGTCCCCGAAACGAACCGGGATTCATCACTAAGCACTATATTTTGCCAATCTGTGGGATTCCACGTCGCTCTGGCTTGGCACCACTATAGACGGAGTCGCCGATGTTTCGGTGTTAAAGAGCGCTGGAATTGCAGATTCACCTCCGCAACGCGTCTGGAAATGGCTTGTGGAACAACTGACATCCTTACATCTGATTGTATCCTGAAACGAGTAACGGTGTGATCTACGAGCGCTTTCCGCACGATTCATCAATACTCTCGTCTCGTCGGTTTCCTGGTCGCTACAGAACCGGTACGCCGCACATGGGTATCGTCTCGTATACACTGTTCCCAGCAGGTTCTGACTGCACACTCCGAACGATCGTCCTGGAGAGCAACACGTCGCGTCGACCATCCTGCGGTTTTCATGCGGATGATGAGGCCACTCTCAAACTAGCTTATTTGTGAGAAATGTCTTCTCACACGTCTACCTGGCATTCTTCGCTTACTAAAGTCCTCCTATGGTCGGAATGTGATCGTCATGTTCATGAATCTTCCACTATGCGCCAGTCCCGCTTCCTGATTGCAGCACCACTGCAGGGTGTGTGTTCATGCGTATTGGCACCAAACTTGGAACATTTGTATATCGGATCTCACTGTACTTATTTGCTAAGTTTCGCGATTGTAGCTTTCTTCCTTCTTGGTGCGCTATTTTCAGTGTTCCTAAGAGTATATAAAAAATGTCATATGAATGCTTTTTTTATCGGCAAATCAGAAATACTAGAAAGCTGAACAAGTCAAAGATTGCTGGCAACTGACGAAAAAAATCAATACGAATTATAGTAGTCATGAAGAAATGTGTTGTATCCAAATGTGGGTAAGTAAATAAAGATTATATTAAATTTATTCGATTAATTGTTGAAAGGTTTCAACTCTATGTCATTATTTGAAAGATCAAAGTAGCATGTATCAATCGAAAAGTATTCTGATAGGATAAATAAACCACAATAATATTCCGAAAGTATGAAGTTTTGTCATTTCAAAATGACTTACATTTTAAAGGCAAAATATGTAGTGTGTTTCAAAATAACCACATACGCAGAGGATTCACCCGACCCTTAGTGAAACCGTTATGAATTCTCTCTAAGAGATTCTTAAG
Organism: Metellina segmentata; assembly: GCA_947359465.1. Taxonomy (NCBI): domain Eukaryota; kingdom Metazoa; phylum Arthropoda; class Arachnida; order Araneae; family Tetragnathidae; genus Metellina; species Metellina segmentata. The sequence goes on from OX375879.1 coordinate 91,908,897, forward strand.
AAAGTATTAGTGAGCATGAAACGTATTACTGCAAATAAACTTATCTTTTTCATTAAATTAAATGTCTGTCTCCCATTGCCTAGACAACTAATGACCATTAAACACACGGAGAGGACGGTTAGCGATAATATACAAAAAATTCAACCACAAGATGTTTAAAGGTTCTTTAGAAAAAAAAACAGTAGTGAGCATGAAACTCTTATTTGAAAAATTATCTTTTCCAGTAAATCAAATGGTCATTTCCCAGTATCTAGACCTTTGTCGATCAACAGTTACATAGTTTTACAGGTCTTTGAGTTAAAATATACAAGAAATCACCCCCACGAAATGTTTGAAGATTCTTAATAAAGTATTAGTGAGCACGAAACGTATTAATTAGAAAAATGCTCTTTTCTAGTAAATAAAAAGTACGTTTCCCACAGCACCAAATTACTAATTAGCAGCAGTCACACAAGATGATTCTCTCTCACAAGATTCATAGTGAAAATCTACAAAAAATACCTTTGATCATATGTTTGAATATTGAGAGAGCATGACACATATTCATTCAAAACTCTATCTTAGTAAGCCAAATGTCGAAGTATCTTTAACTCTAATTACCAGTAGTCATATGGAGAGGATAGATAGGACAAAGATTGAAAATCTACAATAAATTCCTTCCACTAGATGCTTAGATATTGTTAAGAACATATTAGAGAGCATGGAATATATTGATTCAAGCAAACTCCTCATTTCCAGTAAATCAAATGTTCGTTTCGCAGCACCTAGATCGCTGATGACCAGCAGTCACACGGAGAAGATCCACCGGACTGTGAGTTAAAATCTACACGAAATTACTCCCACGAGATGTTTGAAGATTCTTAATAAAGTATTAGTGAGCATGAAACGTAAAAATAGAAAAATGCTCTTTTCTAGTAAATAAAAAGTACGTTTCCCACAGCACCAAATTACTAATTACCAGCAGTCACACAAGATGATTCTCTCTCACAAGATTCATAGTGAAAATCTACAAAAAATACCTTTGATCATATGTTTGAATATTGAGAGAGCATGACACATATTCATTCAAAACTCTATCTTAGTAAGCCAAATGTCCAAGTATCTTTAACTCTAATTACCAGTAGTCATATGGAGAGGATAGATAGGACAAAGATTGAAAATCTACAATAAATTCCTTCCACTAGATGCTTAGATATTGTTAAGAACATATTAGAGAGCATGGAATATATTGATTCAAGCAAACTCCTCATTTCCAGTAAATCAAATGTTCGTTTCGCAGCACCTAGATCGCTGATGACCAGCAGTCACACGGAGAAGATCCACCGGAATGTGAGTTAAAATCTACACGAAATTACTCCCACGAGATGTTTGAAGATTCTTAATAAAGTATTAGTGAGCATGAAACGTATTAATAGAAAAATGCTCTTTTCTAGTAAATAAAAAGTACGTTTCCCACAGCACCAAATTACTAATTAGCAGCAGTCACACAAGATGATTCTCTCTCACCAGATTCATAGTGAAAATCTACAAAAAATACCTTTGACCATATGTTTGAATATTGAGAGAGCATGACACATATTCATTCAAAACTATCTTAGTAAGCCAAGTGTCCAAGTATCTTTAACTCTAATTACAAGTAGTCATATGGAGAGGATAGATAGGACAAAGATTGAAAATCTACAATAAATTCCTTCCACTAGATGCTTAGATATTGTTAAGAACATATTAGAGAGCATGGAATATATTGATTCAAGCAAACTCCTCATTTCCAGTAAATCAAATGTTCGTTTCGCAGCACCTAGATCGCTGATGACCAGCAGTCACACGGAGAAGATTCACCGGACTGTGAGTTAAAATCTACACGAAATTACTCCCACGAGATGTTTGAAGATTCTTAATAAAGTATTAGTGAGCATGAAACGTATTAATAGAAAAATGCTCTTTTCTAGTAAATAAAAAGTACGTTTCCCACAGTACCAAATTACTAATTACCAGCAGTCACACAAAATGATTCTCTCTCACCAGATTCATAGTGAAAATCTACAAAAAATACCTTTGACCATATGTTTGAATATTGAGAGAGCATGACACATATTCATTCAAAACTATCTTAGTAAGCCAAGTGTCCAAGTATCTTTAACTCTAATTACCAGTAGTCATATGGAGAGGATAGACAGGACAAAGATTGAAAATCTACAATAAATTCCCTCCACTAGATGCTTAGATATTGTTAAGAACATATTAGAGAGCATGGAATATATTGATTCAAGCAAACTTCTCATTTCTAGTAAATCAAATGTTCGTTTCGCAGCACCTAGATCGCTGATGACCAGCAGTCACACGGAGAAGATTCACCGGACTGTGAGTTAAAATCTACAAGAAATTCCCTCCACGAGATGCTGGTTTTTTTTGCTCTTCTCCTTCCCTCTCAGAACTCGAGTGTGAGATAGCAGCGAGTGAGAATGCACAGGATCAGGGTGGCAAAAAATAAATAAAATAAATGGACGATCCAGGGAAGGGAAAAAAAATCTTAGGGATTTCGGGGCAGTGTATGTTTTGACAGGCCCAGGAAGTGCTTTGGCCAGTCACGGGTGAGCGACTCAGGGTGATGGAAGAAGGGGCCCATTGAAGAGGCCCCCTCATCCATCATACTGTCGTAGGGGCACCTGACACCCGTCTCGCCCGCTGCCTTCACTCCCAGCCTCGCTTCTCGCAAGAGTCCGGCTCAGAGGCAAAGGGAGCGTGTAGAAATTGCGGTTCTGACTGCTGTTGAGAAAATCGTTAACCTTCTAAGCGTGTCACGAGAGTTTCTAGTAGTGTAATATTACTTTCCCCGCACAGCACTTGTAATGACTAATAATCACATCCATTGGTTGAATGAATCGCAGGAAATAATTCTATTCCCGAAAGTCTAAAACTGGTTAAAAGTCATGCTAGGAAGGCTTTAGGTTGTAAAATGATTATATGCATCTATAATCCATCACAGGATAAACAAATTAATTTTCGTCTTGTAGAAAGATCCTATAAGTTGTTTTTGAGAAAAGAAAACTTTGTGAGGATTTTGTTAGTCCTTTTTTACAATAGAATCCTTTAGAAGGATTCTATTGTAAAAATACACCTTGAAAGGTTTAAAGTGGTCTTTCCACAGAATAAATCATTAAAAATTTTTAAACTTTACTTTCCTCTCCACTTAGAATAGATTCCCCGGAATGGTTCTAGTGATCTTTCCCTCAGAAGAGAATCATTTGAAAGGATTCCATCGGTTCATTCCGCTTAAAAGAATCCTTAAGAAAAGTTCTATAGATCATTTCTTCAGAATAGAATCTTTAGAAGGATTCTATTGCACCTTTCCTTGGAATATAACCCTTTGAAAGGTTTAAAGTGGTCTTTCCACAGAATAAAATCATTAAAATTTTTAAACTTTCCTTTCCTCTCCACTAAGAAGAGATTCCCCGGAAGGGTTCTAGTGATCTTTCCCTCAGAATAGAATCGTTTGAATAGAATCCATCGGTACATTCCGCATAAAAAAAATCCTTTAGAAAAGTTCTATAGATCATTTCCTTAGAATAGAATCCTTTAGAAGGATTCTATTGCACGTTTCCTTGGAATGTAAGCCGTTAAAAGGTTTAAAGTTTGTGTAAGCCATTAAAAGGTTAAATTCTTTCCACAGAATAAAGTCATTAACATTTTTAAACTTTCCTTTCCTCTCCACTTAGAACAGATTCACCGGAAGAGTTCTAGTGATCTTTCCTTCAGAATAGAATCATTTAAAAGGATTCCATCGGTTCATTACTCATAAAAGACTCCCTTAGAAAAGTTCTATAGATCATTTACTTAAAATAGAATCATTTAGAAAGATTCTATTGCACATTTCCTTGGAATATAACCCTTTGAAAGGTTTAAAGTGGTCTTTCCACAGAATAAAATCTTTAAAATTTTTAAACATTCCTATCCTCTCCACTTAGAATAGATTCACCAGAAGGGTTCTAGTGATCTTTTCCTCAGAATAGAATAATTTCAAAGGATTCCATGGGTTCATTTCGCATAAAAGAATCCTTTAGAAAGGTTCTATAGATCATTTCCTTAGAATAGAGTCATTTGGAAAGACTTTAGTGTTCAAGAATATTAAAACTGGTCAGAAAACTGCACGATATGCATGATGGTACTATGCATGTAAACTCCTCAATAGGTTAATGTCTGGTTCGGTAAGTCGTTTTGCCGTGGCATACATATGGTAGAATGGGTTAGAATGCCTTTTGCCTTGAACATTCTGAGAGTCATAAGATTTCTGAGCTCGGTAGCATTTATTTCCACCACAATACAGATAATGAGTGAATAACTATATTTATTGGCTGAAAGGATTCTGAAAAGAATTGTAACTTTCAAGAATGCCAAAAATAGGAAGAAGTCGCACAGAATGATCGCACAGAATGATGAATAAAGTGAATATACTGCAAGTTGAAATCTATGTATAAAACAGGATGTTTGTGTGTGCATGTGTGTATATTTTCCATACAAATCTACACCGCTTGACCAATCGACTCCAAATTTGGTACACTTGTACTTTAGAACACTGCGAAAAACATAGGCTATTACTTTCCTGTATTCAGAACACTCTATAGCACTTACAACGATGAAAATTGGCACACAGGAAGTCCTAAAAGTACCCCTCGAAATTTTAAAATCTAAAGTTTGTTTTCTTGCAATAATTGAATATGGACAAGTAAACACCTTCAACAGGGTGTGTTTTTTGAGTTAATACAAGGAAATGTCGCGGCCATATTTGAGCATTACTAAATTTCATAAATCATTATCGTCTAAACAATATATTTCTATCTTTTTCAAGTTGATCTACTTCAGCTCAGGAAGTCGAAATTTGACACTTTTGCACAACTTTCGTTTTTCAGAATTTTGCATATTTTAATCGTTGTTAATCTTTGTTTGCACATGTCTTAATATTAAATATTGCAATATATTATTCAGGAATTAAATGTATATATTTGCATACGAAGCAAATTGTAAAAGCTATAAAAAAGTTAAAACGAAGTTAAAAATTATTTTTTATACAACTTAAAGGATTGCATTTTTCTATGCAAGAAAAGTGACTATTCTAATTCATTTTTCAATCAACATTTCACCATTTATAATCAAGAAACTCCGGGTTATTTAGCTTTTATGGTTACATATGTCGGAATCCATCAGAGGGTAAGTGCTAAAACGTATTGGAACTTTAACTATCTTTCTTTAAGTAAGTTCAACAGTACATTTGTGAATATACGAAATGTTTTTTTTGCGAAAAGAGCTAATGAAGAAGTCACTGATCACACTGAGGAGTCACATAAGTGACGATTTGTTTTTAACACTCGTGTAAACTGACAAATATTTTAGGATAAGATTACATGAAAGAAGGATAGTTCAATAGTTTAGAAGGATTCTATTGCACCTTTCCTTAGAATATAATCCGTTAAAAGGTTTAAAGTGGTCTTTCCATAGAATAAAGTCATTAAACACTTTAAACTTTCCTTTCCTCTCCACTGCGAATAGATTCCCCGGAAGGGTTCTAGTGATCTTTCCCTCAGAATAGAATCATTTGAAAGGATTCCATCGGTTCATTCCTCATAAAAGAATCCTTTAGAAAGGTTCTATAGATCATTTCCTTAGAATAGAGTCATTTGGAAAGATTTTAGTGTTCAAGAATATTAAAACTGGTCAGAAGACTGCACGATATGCATGATGGTACTATCTTGTGTCTTATCAGTTTTGTGACTTTTTTCAAGTTACAAAACTGGTTAGAAGTCATAAACTGTACTGTAGGCTACTGTATGTATATATGCACGTGGACCTCTCAGATGACTAATTATCTTGAAAACAACTGACAGAATGATTGGGAACAGATGTGATTTGAGGTGTTTGATTGGTTGGGCGGGGTTTTGTAACAAAAGGGACAAATTTGACCACGATGTGCCAAACATAAGACACACGAATTGGATATACACACTTAGGAAAAGTTTTACAGACCTGCACATCTCAAACAATCACTCCCGTCACTGAATAGATTTTCTTCAGCCATGATAGTGTGATGATAGGGGCTAGATTTGTATTGGGTTGCCAATCCGACCACCTGTACGTGTTAATAAGTGGAAATGTGACTTGTGAAGGGTTTGTAGCAAGTCCTTGGACCCTATTTGAGAAAGTATCTTGCATCAGTAAACCCATATTTTTTAATGCGCCATAACGGTCTTTTACATAAAGCATAATATAAGGAAGAAGATCTAGAGATTGAGGTTATAATTTGGATAGAGTTGTCATCGTATTTCACAAATCTGAATAGTATCGAACATTTTTCGAAGGACCTGGGAAACGCTGTAGATGCCAGTCCATCTCCTTTAATCATGCTCCAAGAGCCTTAATTGTCCTCTTACGAAAATGAGACAGCTATTGTCCGTTGGTGTCCTAGATAACCTGATTGAATCGTTCAATCGTCATTGAAAAGCTTGCATCATAGTCGTCTTCCATAATGAAGCACATTTACTTCATCTGAGAATCTTAGAATTTTCTATTCCTGTAGACCAAATTAAAGTGAGTTTCAATTGTTGAAATAAATCCTATATGTAGTTTTTTTAAATGTGCTTCATAAACCTTAATAAATTTTATTAAGGTTCTCTTAAGGTAGTACGCGAAACACTGAACTAGCTTCTTTTAAATGAAGTATGGAGTCACTCAAGGGAGAATTTATTAAATTGTATTAGATTTGTTTTTCCGTTCTTAACTTCTGGAAGTTTTGCTTCTGCAAATGAAATTGCTGTATTTGGGTAGAAGGCAGGCTGACGCTTTTCTTCTCAGTTGATATCGCTTCAGAACTACATTGAGATGAGCTTAAAATATGTGTTTCTAAAGCTGACTGTTCTTTAAGTGCCTCTATTAGAAGTGAGTAGTCACTAGAAGATACTAATTATTTTATAATTTTTCCTGTATTTTGAAAGCTGTTTATTCTTTGTATTTTCATACCGAAACGAATATGAATTTATTTTAGGATTTATTTACCTGACACAATAAACTTACGCGTTTAGATTTAATTTCTTTTCTTTAACGAATAAATTTTCTTAGATTTCATCATCTTGAGATGTTACAAATCCTCAAATTTGGGTATATATTTGAATACACATCAAGTGAATTATATCAATAAGTGTATTCCCAACTTGATACATGAATCATCTGTCTATTTATCACCTTTTTAAGATTAACATTTAAACACTTGACGAATAAATGTATATTAACAACAAAGCTGTAAAAAATGAAATATTTTTTGCCATAGTTCTTTTGTCATGTATTTAGTAGCTATTATTTTTTACTTTTGGATGCTTTCTTACGAAACCTGTTTACGTTGTGAAATAAAATTTAGTTTCCTCCGAATTTAAAAAGCACCAGCTCAATGAAATAAATTATGTTTAAATCATGCCAAATAATCCGATGATTTTCTTAAAAATGTCTCAAACATGATGAGTTAATTAGTCGATAAATGAGTAGTTTCTCAATGTTTTATGTAGGGTTCATAATCGGTAACTGGTTCAAATCCGGGGTCAGGGCATGGATGTAAAATTGTGCTGTCCTTTGTTAGGGGCAATGATGGTTCACCCACTGGGTGCTCCTTCACAAGTGACCATCACTTCCGGCCTTGTAGTGGACAAGGAGAAGTCTTTAGTGCCCGCCATTGGAAGTAGTGACCTCCGCATCCGGCCTTGTCGTAACCAAGGAAAAAGCCTTGTAGTAGAGCCCGTCATTAAAAAAAAATCAAAATTACGAAATCCTCTTTGTTGCTACGGTTATTTTATACCATTTTAGAGGGTTTTCTGTAAAGCGTAATCCAGAGGACACAAGTGATTTGATAATTCTTTCGTAACTTGTAACATGATTTGACATGTTACTAAAGTGCGCTTTCAGCATGTCACTTTCGTATATAGACACCAAACATAATCAAAAAGGCTGTTTGATATAATTAATGGTGATATTGCTGTTGGAAAATATTAATTGTAGCGTAGTTCACTAGCTTTCAATTGACACCATTTACAGTCTTCACTCTATACAATCCAATGTCACATTGGCCCAAAGCTGGCCCAGCACTGTAAAATTCCGATAAATAGCGCACCCCTTCTCCGGCTCAGAGCTTCTGGGTAATTGTTCCAAAGGTTATGCCAGGCTGATATCCGACACGACGGTGATTTTATCTTCTGGCTATTTCTTTTAGTTCTGAAATCATTAAACATTTTATATTTATTTACATTCTACACAATTATCACCTAATTCACCACGTGCTCAGCTGTTATTGTCCAACAATAAATGACCAGTAGCTAACGAATGACACCGCTTAAGAAAACCTCATTCCAGGCAATCCGAATTTACAAGTCTTACTCAGCACAGTAGTACTTCAACATATTGGGAACCGCCTCTCCTCACTACATATGCCTACACATTTGAACGGAAGATCATATCAGGTACGGTCATCCTTTGTCTACACGACACTATATTTATCTTCTGTATGTTTCTTCTAGTTCCGAATTAAGTAAACGCAGTTTTAAGACTTTTTGAAGGAGCAGACTTTTCATGCATGCCATCAAGTACCGATCCGATTTTAAACACTTATTCACATGAAGAATATTTTTTTCCTCAGATAGATTGTACGTTTACATTGAAAAATTACCTTCTATTTAACACATGAAGAAAATGAAAATGAATGTTTGTGTAATGATAATGGTATTGCAAATTTTAAAGAAATATTTTTACACACATTTTTATTTGAAATGAAAATTTTATTTTTGAACAAACAGGTAAAATTTATTTACTACTATAGGTTATAATTACAGTGATCTCTCACTTATACACGCTCTCGTTTATGCGCGTTTTTCAGTTATACGCGTTTTTTTCGCGGTCCCGGCCATGAATATAGGAAAACAATGATAACTCTTATTCATTTATATGCCACAATAAAAAAGCAGCTCTCACTTATGCGCGTCGCAAAAAAATTTTCATTTAAAAAATTAGGTTCCTCAAGTCAGGTGTTGCTTCTCGCAAGAACGTTTCCTTGTTTGTTCTGCTTCTAGGAATGCATTCCCTCGCCCTTCCCCTATCGTTCGGATTACCGGAACACATTTCTCTACCAAATACACGGGTGTACCGGAGGGGTCTTGTGACTGACGTCAGTGAAAGTCGCATTTATACAGCAGACAATTAGAGTGGTTAGTACGGTACGTAGCACGTGGCATTGATCGCTAACGAAAGAACCTTCTTTGGAGTTTGGGTTAGATGGTTGCGTTTTAAAATGCCAAAACGAACAAAATTGTCGCTTTTGTTTAAAATGGATGTTATAAAAAAATTCGAAGAAAATTCTTGCAACTCGAAAAAAGTTTTTGCGGAGCATTTTAATGTTCCAGAATCGACATTGAGAGGGATTATAAAAAATCGGTAGGCGATTATAGTCGCTCATCGAGAATGTGGAATTCAGTCGAAGAAAAGAAGCAAAATTCAAGGTGAAAAGTTCGAAGAATTTGAGAAAGTTTTGTTGCTATGGTTTAAAGAAGCTTGTGCCTCAAACATTCCTGTTAACGTTGAGCTTCTAAGGGAGAAGGCCGAACAATTGTCAAAGAGTTTTGAAATAGAAAATTTTTCTGCATCATATGGATGGATTGAAAAATTCAAAAATAGGTATGGCTTGGCAACTCGTGTCCTTTCTGGGGAAAGTGCGAGTGTCAATGAAGAAACAGTAGAACAATGGAAAGAAGCCGGAACGGATACGAACCGAAAAGCATCTACAATTGTGACGAAACTGGACTTTTTTATAAACTGATGTCCGACAGAACCTTAACATTCAAGGGAGAACCATGCCATGGTGGGAAAAAAAGTAAAGAAAGACTAACTGCCTTGCTGTGTTGCAACGCTGATGGTTCAGAAAAATTCCCGCCATTGGTCATTGGCAGATAAAAAAAACCTCCCTGTTTTAAGAACGTGAAGAAGAAGCTTCCTTGCGACTACACTAGCAACAAAACAGCGTGGATGACATCGCACATTTTCTTGGATTTCCTTCAAAAATTCGACAGGAAAATACAAAAAGAAAAATGGAAAGTCCTGCTCACCCACAAGATCTTACAACTTTCAATAACACGAAAGTTGTGTTTTTTCCTGCAAATTGCACTAGCAAGATTCAACCTTTGGATCTGAGTGTCATTCGTTGTGTGAAAGTGCACTACAGAAAACTTTAATCCGTCAACTTCTGGCTGCGTCAGAAACAAAACGTGCATTAAAAGACGAATTGAAGCAAATTACCGTCCTTGATGCATTTCATATGTTGTGTTCATCATGGAGAAACGTTACTGACAAGTGCATTAAAAGCTGCTTTAAGAAAGTAGGATTTTCGTTTCTAGCAGAAAATGAATGTGATGAGCCAGAAAATGAAAGTGAAAATTGTGAAAATGACATAAACAAAGAAGATTGGCATATTGTATCTGGTGGACTCGCTACGTGCACTACTTTCAACGATTTCGTTGATGTAGATGAAAGCATTTCCATTTCCTTTGTGTTCTTAAAAAATAGTAAACGGAAGTTATACACGGAAACTTGTATTTACATTTTGAAACTACGTAACCTTATTTCCATTTTTCTGTAGTACTATATACATAGTATTAATTAACAATATACTGTGTACACTGTATTGATTTTTCACTTTTAAGCTCCCTTTTGTGATTTTTCACTTATGCGCGTTTTTCACTTATACGCGTTTTGTTCGCTGTCCCCAACCCCCGCGCATAAGTGAGAGATCACTGTATTCGCATTCTCACAATCCAGAATCTCTCAACGATAGGCTTAGCATCTAAAAAAATTAATAATTTAAACTTAATTTAATTAAATAGTTTTAAAATTAAATGCATAATACTGTTAAATTTTTTCTTCATTGTGTAGAAATAATATTACTTGATAAATACTTGTTAAAAAATTCCATATTTTTCTCCACTAGAAAATTAGATGCTTAATGTGAACACAAAATATATTATGAATGCATTTGTTCAAAAATACGTTTGAAAATGTGAAGTTTTCATAATGCATTGAAGATTTTAATGCTAGACCTACTGAGCGATGACCCATAAACGTGAAATAATAGTGCTATTGAGATCAGCTTCAAGCGTGGCCAACATGTCAAGTTACAATCACGTGACTGATCTGTGAAAAATTTATTTGACTGGTTGATTTGGCAAAAATAACATCTGATACGAGTAACAGGTAGATGTGTGAATGTGGATTTATATCTAGTGGTGACAAAAAAGTGATAAAATCGTCAATTCTTATCGTGTAGACCATACACCCATACAGATGATAAATAGATGAAAGGGCGTCTTCTCTCGTACAGTGGTTCTATAAGATTATGAATGTTCTTTTCCAACCGGCAGACGAAATTAGTCTAAGGGTCACGTTACTACTAGATTTGGTCACGTGATACATGAACAATAAAGAGGTGATACGTGGTCGATAAGAGTTACCTTTTCTCGTTCTACTTTCCCCTTATTTACATAAGGATTAACTTTATAAATGCTGTACTTGTTGGGCAGCAAGCGCTGTACTGTGTAGAATTTGCTTTTTGTGATCTAATGAGTTTCTGTTCCAAACTCTGATTAAGCATTCTTACCCAGTGTTATTAAAAATTTATGTTCTGAAAGCAAATAAAAACAGGAAAACTCTTGAATTCAGAGAGGATTTTTGATCTTCTCACAACGCGGGAAATATTTTATCCCGGGATAACTTACCATGGATGACTTTTTGAAAACGGGTCTTTTATTTCACACATCACACCTAACTGAATCTGAAGAAAACTTGTAGTAACAGCTATCTGAATTTTGATATGTATATTGAAGACTGTGTAAGTGGTGTAATTACAAAAATGGCCGATTGGAACGCTGTGCTTCACCCTTATTTTAATAACGTTGATTTTAATTTGACGATATACATTTTGAGAATGGAAACTGCCCGTATTCTATAGTTTCCTTTTTCTTTTATTTAAATTTAAATATAATGAACTTTCAACATAATAAACTTAAAAACAAATATTTACCTAATTAGAGTAAGGAATGTATAATTTTATTTTATATTATTGGGCATTTATAAATTACTTCTTGCTTAACCCTTCAAGTGTTGCTACGAGATATCTAGTTCAAGATCTAGCCAATTTCGCAGTGGCAATTGGCTATATCTTGAAGGCCATATCTCATTGAGACATACGGGGAATCAGGGGGATTATTACTGTATCAATTGTAAAATGGTATTCATGTTACACAAGTTTGATATATTTATGATAAAATATTAATAAATAGTGAACCGAATAATAATATATATATATATCTATATAATTTCAAGAACACACAGGAATTTCCAAAAAAAAAAAAATACAGCAAAAGTCTTCAAAAAATTATAAAAAATGAAGAAATGTTGATGGATCAGGGCGTTATCAGGGAGGAGCCTGACCCAGACAACATAAAATGGTGTTTTCTACATATGAGCAGCATTAGGCTGATAAAACTGCTCATACACTCCCCCAAAACCCACCAAAAAGCAAGAAAAATAAAAATATAACAAAACACAATAGCAGAGCAGGAACAAAACGAAATCAAACCCGCAGCCGGGAGATCAGCAACAACAAGCCTAAAAATTACCACCAAATGCCACCAATTACACAATCCAACTAAATGCTAACACCAAACTTCCGCTGCAACGAGTTCATAAAAAGCAGAAAAATAAAAATAAAATCCCCAGCCTCTATTCAAGAAGATATTCATAAACAGTAAAATAAAATTGTAAAGCAACTCACATGGCTCTGAGGAAATTACGAAAAATACTTATTCATGGGTTGTGTAGCTGTTGATATTAATAAATCTTTCAAGAATATTATTAAAGAATGAATAAGGGTATTTGTAATTGAGAAATGTGTTTTTTAGATACTTACATTGTAATAAAAAGTTTGAATCAGAGTTAAAAATTTTCTTGAAACGTACCAATTGGCCAGCAATTGTATTATTGTAGTATATTCTTTTGGAGGTATTGGAGTCACAAAATAATAATTTAATGACTGTAATTTTAAAATCGCTGCGTTTATCGTATACATTAATGTCAACTTTGCCGTCTGATTTCTGGCTGGTTTGGTTATTTTGTGTGTTGTGAGTTGAAGAGAATATTTCAAGCACACGAACTTCCAATGTCAGGTGAAATGGTTAAATGCCTATTAAAATTCCAAAAGTTGCTTGTTCAGGACGAAATTGTAAGGTATTCTTCTGTGTATCTAAATGGGACTCGAGGTAAGCAATTTTTAAAAATACTTAATCACCAGTTTATTTGATTATTTATACCATGAATAAAATTGAATAAATACCATGAATATTTTAAATAAAAATTATTTGAAAAAAAAATGAAGAATTTTTATTAATATTTTAAATTTATTTTCTACAAGTAATTGTTATATTTTCAAACTTCACTTTTTTAGTTTGCTGGTTTTTGTCTCTGTTTTATCAATTTTGGACAATTTCTTTCAAAATAAAAAATGAAATCTACATATATAATCTGAAATTGTGCAAAAGTACGACTTGTAAATTAAATTTTGTTTTTAGTAATCTTCTTATTGTTAAATGACACTTACTGTTACAAAGAATGTGAATAGTGAAAGTCACGAAAAAAATTCATGTTATTTAAAAGCAGATTTTAAAAGACTATAGAGATTAAATTTCGTAAACACTAGAAAATAGTAGGAAAAAAGTCATTTAAAGTTAGTTTATGAGAATGATTACATTATGATTACATTGTTTGTCATACCAGGCCCTAAACATTTCAACGTATTAACTTTATTAATACAAACAATTACTAATATTAATTTAAACTTTTATGCTCACACTGATCTCATCTTTCATCTTTTTATCTTTCCATCTTTCCAGCATTTTGTAATTTGACGTTTGATAGTTATTTGCGCAATCCTTTGCTTATATATCCCAGAATGTCATCCTCCTGTTCTGATTGCGATATTGCAACTATTTGTGTAGTATCCTGAACATTTAGGAACACAAATTATTAAATAACCAACCAGCAAACCGAAACCAATATAAACAGACATGATGTTTCATAAAAAAATTAAAAAATCCAGAAAATTCACAGAAAATGTAGAAATGTCCAGAGAATGGATAAAAAAATTACATCAGTTGCAGTAAAACGGATAATTTTGTTTCGAATGTCTTATTTTCTCCTTTGAATGGACGCGATTTGGAAAAAGAGCTTAAGGGAAGAAACAAATATTTCGATCAAACCCACGGACATGTGCTAGAGTAATTGGTATAACTTTTTGGGATATAAAAAGTCAAAATTCTGAACAATGTCTGAAACTGAGTTTTCTTTATAGGTTTTTAGTCTTAAAACATGTAAAGCCTGATTGTTCTTTGCACGAAAATGAAGCATGTTATTTTTGTATACATGGTGTATTGCCATTCACCTGCATTATCACTGACGCGTTTCACTTGCATTGTCATCGTGACTTCACTTGCATTATCACCGTGACTCTTCACTTGCATTACCACTGAGGCCCTTCTCTCATCTTTTGTAAAGTACGTCATCTTCTATTTAAGTTACTAATCGACAGTCGTTTTTGATGCGAAATGTAAAATTTCAACTCCACTTTTGGTTTATCACTCGAACACATATCGATAAAAAAGTAGGCGTTGCTATTATAAATATTTTTTTGAAATTTGCTAACTGCATTCGTAACCATGAGAAATCGATTATTGTTAATTACATATTTCTTGCGAATCCATCTTGAAATCCTCGAATCTCAAGTTTCATTCCGATTCATCGAAAAATACTTTCCTTAGAGGTTCATTGTTATATCGGTAGATCCCGAAGACGCTTTATTTTTGTATGTATTATACTTCATGTCTGCAATCTTAGGGACGCTTCACACAAACAGAATCCGGGTCGATATGAGAAAATCTGAAACCAGTGAAAACTAACTAACGAAGAATCGGGAAACCTTTTCCATAAGAAATTACTTCTTCGTCTTATGACCTTTCGTAATACCTGAATTCGTAGCGTTCCACTTCAATAAATCCGAATCTAGGTTAGTCACTTTCAAGTAGATTCAGATTAACCATGATTGTAATGGTGTGAAGTGACCATTAGCAAACTTATATTAAACCCTGCAGAAAAAATCCGTTACGTTCACACAGATAGTTGAATATAGTCAATTCTATCACTCCGTTTTGAAATCTTATGCCTCTTAAATAACTTCGTGTCCATTGTTTTGTGCTCTCTTATCTTTCATCTAAGAAACGGGTTGGTAATTTATAAAACACTTACTTGTTTTAATGATGAGCAGTATTTGTTTCGCTATTGCAATAATATACTACACATAATATAGTTTTGTGCACAAAATATATGCATGAGTTTTTTTTTGTCGTCAACGTAAGGTAAATATAATTTTGTAATGAATGATCACTGATCTCTTTGGTCAGTAAGAGAAGCTTTCCTTTTGAGTTAAATGTAGATGGCACTAGTGTTTTCGTGGTAAAACGTGCATCCGGTTCATATTCAGTATTATGGGTAGCAGGAAGTAAAAGATCCATCTAAAGGTTTGCGTCTTCAACTGGAAATACGTTTCACGGATTGTTTTAACCACGAAGTTTATTGCTAACTAAAGTAAACTTCACACAGCGGGTTCAGTTAGCGGAACCCTTCATTTTGCAGCGTGTCACTGATTCTCACGCTCTTTCAAATATTTCACCCACAGAACAATGGCCAGTTTGTATTCAGTATCTCATAGTGCATCCTAAAACTTCAGTAAATTTTATTTTTTCTACTAGGGAGCTCCGCCCCTTGCTTGCTGTCGCTCGTCAACCCCCGACGATTGCTACTCAATCATATTTAGTTCTCTTCGCGAACTATACTTTCAACAATGGTTGGAGGGGGTTGCTTCACAATACATCCCCATTTGGATCGATGATGGATTGATTCAGGACCTCTAGTACGACTTTAATTGAAAATTGTTTTCCCTTACCATTGCGATATCTATCACATGCGCCCGAGTAACGGAAAATTACCTACTTTTTTTGCTAGATTAGCGGATTCGTATGTAAGCCTACTCCCGTACTTTAGCTTTAGAAAACGTTCCAAAAATTCTCGGCTTATACATGGAAATATACGATAAATAAAGCAAAATGTTTTTTAAAATGTCAAGAACAAAACATCTCATTTCCACATAAAAAAAGGAAATTGTTTTGCGACCGAATTTTCTGGTTCTTCCGAAAACATAACAAACTTTCTAGCGCGTACTCGCAAATTTTATGAATGAATTAATTAAAAAATATAACAGTGTTTACCGTATGCTCGTGCTCCAAATTCATTACCCCGTTGAAACACAAGACTCGCTACAACGTGACTCGCTATCTACCAATCACAAAGCGAATAAAACTGAAAAAGACCGATAATTTTTTTTTATAATAGAAAGAAATTGTCCAGCATATATATATTTTTTGTGACAACTCTGTAGTATGCATCAGTCCTATAAACAAATTGGACCAGGTAATCACCAGAAGTGACCCCTAGACTATATTTTAAGAACCTTAATGAAAAGCAAACACAAATTACTGAGTGGGGGTTTAGAAGAAACTCACCACTGTAATATTTTAACCTCTTTCTGCGAAGGGGTCGGCCACTGTGAAACACGAGTCCTATAATAGTAATCCCTAGCTATTTATAACCTTTTTCAGGTCAAATGTATTGTTAAACAGAATTATGTCATCCGAATTACATCGGAGTAATTTTTTCACCTGAAGTTCCAAACGTGATCGTCAAAGTAGTCAGCAACTCCTCTCAATGACTGACAGAATCAGGTATTTAATAATCAGGACGTGTTTCTGGAGTTCTCCGGGATTTGGCAAAAAACCCCTAAAACCTCCCCCAGTGTTCCCTGATGTGTGACTAAGAAGGAACAGCAGCGCGAGGCGGCGGGAGAGATCTCCCTGTCATCGTTTCCACAAATTCATCTATATATTATTATTTCTCTTTTCTCTCTTCATCCCTTTCTTTCTCCTGCGCGCGCCCTGCCGCCTTATTATCCGCCTTTAAGGGGCGACGGGGCCTCGTTAGAGGTAAGCCGCCCTCCGGAGAGGGGCGCAAGAAGTGCCGGGGCGTAACACCTCTCAGCAGAGCAGCGATTGGGGCAGAATCACTTCTGCTACCCTGATCCGTAAGGGTTGAGGGAAAATGAGAGAGAGAAGACGAAGGGAAAAAAAGAAGAAAAGGATCGCGGGGAAAGGGGTGGGGGTGGGAAATGCGTTGCCATGCCAACAGGACTGCGACCTATTAGTAGGTCGTTTCAATCCTCCCAGTCGATAATGAAGCCTTCTATACCGTCCCCCCTGCGTTGTACACCCCCAGACTTCATTCCTTCGTTTATTGCAAAATCCATTGCTATCTAGAGTCGGGGTGCACTGTTCTTCGACAATTTCGTTCTGTTTTGTAAAACAGTTTTTTTTTTTGCTCGAACCACCCCTCTCCCCGCTGCTTGAGAGATTCTGGAATACGGGTGACAGATGACTTCGTTTGTTCCATTGCCGCGGAACAATTTCTCTCGAAACAGTTTAATTAATTAGTCCCTCTCATGGAAGGAGTTTCGGAGGTTTTTTTGCTTTTTATCATCCAAAACGTTCCGGTAGGCCTACTGAAGTTGTTTTAAAATTCCGTCTTAGGGAGGTAGAAAGGATTTCGGGCTACTTAGTGAAACTTTAAATCCCCTTAATTCCGCCAACTGTTCGAACTAATTTGAAAATCTTACCGCAAAGTTGGCGACTGTTGTTTTCTTGGGGAGAGGAAGGGAAAAAACACCCGATTCCTTCTTAAGCTGGATCCTCGACAAATAAAATTTTCGTAAGTGGAAGTAAATAGTTTAAGAGACTTCGTGTCAAGTGCTTCTTTCTTCACAAAGTTTAAACGCAAGATCAAACTTAAAGTTTGGTAGCCTTTTTTAAAACTCGCAGCATTGCTTAATTCCTCTAAACGACTTCTTAAGATTGAATTAACTGAGTATTAAGAAAAAATAAATGCTGTGTGCTATGCTAAGTTCTTTTTAATAATCTGTGAGATGTATTTAGTTTGCTAAAGACGAGCCCTAGCTTTTTGTCGGACTTGAACATGATTATTGGTTTAAACTTTGTTTAAAAGTGATAACTTCTTTTACTTAATCCACTCAATTATCTATGCTGGTCTTATGTGCAGTAAGGTTACGATGTTATTTGTGTAATGCAGACCGCAAACTGAAGTTGAAAGTGGTTTACAGAACATGACGTATTTAGAAAAAGCGCTTTCTAAGGAGCATGCGCGTACTCACTAGATCTAAGACGATGTTTCGATACACTGTACTCTGTTGATATGGGCTGATTGCGTTTTTACGGAACGTCCTACTAAAAAAATGTATTCTGTTTTCAGTTAAAAAAGTCAATTTGTCGATTCGGTGTTCAGTTTTACAAAAATAAAATTGGAATATTAAATTTATCCATTTATTTTGAGCATTTGGTAGCCATGTGACAGAATTTATACACTTAGGCTTCATTATTAAAAAAATTAACGATTCCACTATCATAAGTTCTTACTAATACAGGGTGTTGCTATATTATAATAAAATAAAATTTTGTAACATTGTATCAAATTATTCAAATGACGAGAAATGTATGACACGCATGATGAAATGCACTAGACTTACAAAAACAATTTGTGAGTCCATGTATGATCGTAAGAAAGTTTGGAAATAAATCATGGTAGGTAAAGGAAACGTGTTTATTTTATTATACTCTTAAGCGGAAAACCCTGTATTCCAGGTAACAGATAATATGAATCGAATCATACACACTACGATTATATTTATTAATATTTAACACAAAATAATTATAAATTTGGTTCTTAAATTGAATATATAAAAGATAATTTAAGAGTCTGC
Source organism: Metellina segmentata (assembly GCA_947359465.1). NCBI lineage: Eukaryota > Metazoa > Arthropoda > Arachnida > Araneae > Tetragnathidae > Metellina > Metellina segmentata. The sequence continues at coordinate 91,927,900 of OX375879.1, forward strand.
CATATTTCTCTTATGATTTCATAATTTTTAAGCCCCAATCAAAAAGAGGAACTGGAATCAATAACATCTAAACCCAGAAATACACACAGTGTACTGACACAACAACCTCACAGCAAAAGGCTCTCGACAATAGCTCACCCACACTTGAAGTGTCCGGCAGTTTTACCGCTCAGTCCTGCGACCCCGGTATTCAAAGGCCGCGGTAATGAAGTCCGAAGCTTACCGTTTGGTGACCACGCGCCCATCCATCATGTCCGCGTCGCCATCAAACGTCTCCCGCTGCTGTCCGGTAATTAATGGCGTCCACCTCGAGCCAATTGACCGCCCGTGTTTCGCGCACTGTATTTGGAAAATGACAAAGGAGATGGACGACTCGGCTGTCGGGAACTGAAAACAGAATTAATAGGTTATTGTTGGTCTGTTGATCGATGGCGTCTTGTGTTGTTTTTAAACCTCGAAATGGTGTGTTGAAGGTAGTCTTTTTCGCGACTGGTAGGATGGATTTTGCCGAGAACAATTCTGGAGGATGGTTTTAGTTCCATACTGACACAATTTCACTGACGATCGTATTCACAAGTCCGAGTTTGGCCTCGGTCATCATTGAAAACTCCCGGACCATGGAAGAAACCGTATTCACAAGTGCCGGATCCCGGCTAAATTTTGATGATGCTATGATGGAGATTTAACCCTTCTTGTTGTTTATCTTCTCATCCAAAACGACCTTGTAGTTTGTTAGCATCTGATACAAATATCTTCCTTCGGACATTGCCATCAATGACCACTCCCGGACCATGGAAGAAACCGTATTCACAAAGACCGGATCCGAGGTTTAAACCTCCGTTTAGGTGCTAAATTTTGATAATCCTATGGTGGAGGTTTAACCCTTCTTGTTTATCTTCTCATCCAAATAGACCTTGTAGTTTGTTAGCATCTGATTCAAAATATCTTCCCTCGGCCTCGGCCATCAATGACAACTCCCTTACCATGGAAGAAACCGTATTATCAAGGGCCAGATACGAGGTTTTAACCTCCATTTAGGTGCTAAATTTTGATAATCCAATGGTGGAGGTTTAACACTGGTTGTACTTAGTCTTCCCATCCAAAATTACCTTGTAGTTGGTTAGCATCTGAATCTATATATATAATTCTCTTATGTGGCACGCAAAAAAGACGTTATTTGTTATTGCGTTTTGGCAACATTGTACGATTGTTTGTTTACCACCACGAAGTCTCGCGCCTCAATTGAATTCATAGCGTAATCGGATGAAATTTTATTGAACAAAAATTAATTTTAGTCTAGCTGTTGCAGTTTGTAATAGAAATCAATGACAACAAACTCAATGAAAAAGTGAGTGGCTCGAGTGCTGGGGAAATGTACACACAAACAACATGCTGGGTATTCAATTTCCAAAGCAGCGATCACATTTCGAGTCAAAATTTGCACAAAGTTTTCATTTGAATTCTGATTTTAGAGGCACTGTATATATCGTTTCTGCAAACAGCAAATTGAGATTGGAAAAAAAAGGTTTTTTTTTTTTCTAACATCATATTTTGTAAACAATCCCTTCTGCTAGGACACATGTCTTCATTGATGCGAGCGAAGCGAGCATAGGTTCGCCCAGCGAACCAGTGAGGATTGCAAAGCAATCCTCCGGGGGTTGGCGAGCGCTAGCGAGCAGGGGGCTGGCCCCCTAGTACATAATATCATCCTACTGGGATCTTCCTTCTCTCTGGAGTAATCGTGGATAATGGGTGGGCCGAGGTTCTAGGCCGTAAGCCTTCTACCTCCATCGGCCACGACCATCAATGACAACTCCTGGACCATAGAAGAAACCGTATTCATAATTCTGGATTCGAGGTTTAAACCTTAATTTAGGTGCTAACTTTTGATAATCCTATGGTGGAGGTTTAACCCTTCTTTTGGTTTATCTTCTCATCCAAAACTACATTGTAGTTAGTTAGCATTTTAATATAAAATATCTTCCTTCTCCCTGTAGTAATCGGTAATAATAGGTAGGCCGGAGGTCATAGGCCGTAGGCCTTCCACTTCCTTCCGTAACGTAGCTAGAACAGCGAAAAATGATTTGACAGAACTTTAAGCGGTAGAGCAACTGCAGTTTTCGTACGGCCAATCCTATAGGTTGGTTTGTTTCGGTAGGAGGTGTCTCAGATGAGTCAGAGTTTAGCTGTCCAGCTGATGCAAAAAGGACAGAGTTACAGCAAACAAAAAAAACAAAAGGAATCCCTGGAATAATAGGAAAGCTCTTTATAAATGCTATCTCATCATCATCAAGGTTGACCAGATCTTGATGAACTACATGTATCGTCTTTGGCAAACTCGACCAGATATTGATGCAGGATTAATTTCGTCGAAACCACTTGGTGGGTAAACACTCAGATGCGATTTACTCATGTGCTGTAATAGTTTTTTTGAAGGAAGCACGGAAGGTTGTCAACAAAACAAAAAGGAATACACGCTCCATTCTGTGCTAAACTACAGTATTCTAAGGATTCGAAATGTTAGCTGAGATTGGCACTGACTTTATAAACTTTATTCGCGGCATGGAACGGACGATTTTATCAGCTTTTGGAATCGTTCGGAATAGCTCGGAATGTAATTGATTCGTAAACACGCATCTGCGCTGAACAAGGCAAATGCAAATTTGTCGCGGAATGAAAATTCTATTACTGATTTATTATGCACGAAAGAAAATGAAAATGTAAGTGACTTCACTTTGCACCGATATAGGAGTAGGTACTGACGAGTATAAGAGTAATCGTATTACTTTGATTTGCTGAGGGATTGGATATGATTTTTCTTAACTTAAAATGCTAAAAATCTTAAATTAAATGCCTTTACATACAATATTTTATATTTCCACACTCGAAATAAAAGATGTTATTAAAGCTATCCCGATGTATGTTATTAATTTCCAAATTTGGAATCGAGTCTGCCAGTGAAGAACTGTATGGTCTGTAAGAATGTTTAAGATTCGAGTATCTTAAGAAATATTAATATAAAGTGATTGAGAGAGGAGGCTAGTACCTAATTATTGGGTCATTTAATTCGTGGTTTGTGACTTTGGTATTTAGACAATCCCTGTTTTTAACACTAACTCCCGGATTTACTGATTCATTGATTATCTAGAAATTTGAGAATAGGGCAGTGGGACTTTTTCGATTTCATATTCAATGCTCTGTAAACCCATTTCTAATGCTAAGTATTAAGATCATTAACTATGTATGTAGAATGTATTTTAAATAAAAGCCGTTCTGGAGCAACACAACGGGCCATTGGGGACGGTCTGGGACTAATACAGAAGGGTAGGATCTGAGGCCAACATCACTTAATCTATACGCAGTGGCGCTTAGATTTTTTTATTTCGTCTCACAGAACGACTCTTTAGCCTGCATGTACGACCTACTTACCTAATTACCTAAATTGAGCGTTGGAGCCTTGAGTGGCATTTACGATGGACGCTTTCCTTTCATAGTATTATGTGGCGTATCGTTTGGTGCCAGATAGATATCACCGGAGCGACATTCTGCCTTTCCCTAAAAGTGTTCACATCAACAGGGTAGGGTATCGAACAAAAGAAGGGTCAGTCTTAGAGGTCAGTCTCTGACAGCTCGTTAATGGTGATCAATGTCATGGGTCCCTTAAAAGGGGGATAACATCTACAGTACACAGATCTTTAACATGGGGCTGGTGTAAACGAAATTTTAGTGGTAACAACTGTCTACCTGTCGCAGCGTAGAGGTTAATGTTTAGCCACAGTCAGATGAGGTCACGGATGAGCCCATACTCCACTCTCCAAACCTCCACACCACGAAAACGTAAGCACGTTTGAGGCCACGACAGATTTAACGTGCACCAGGCCCCTTCTACACGACATTCTCTGGTTGAGAGAATCTATTTGCATTATTTCAATATAATTTTTACATTTTAAATACATAAATTTTATTTTAGACGAAGGCCGTCATCGACATCATTCACCAAGGTAGCAAAGGTATGTATCTACACCTCTTTATTTAAGAGATATAGTGTTACTAAAAACAGCACATTTTAGTTACACCACTCAACTCTATTCTAACTAACGAAAATCTTCGTGCTCCAATGAAATACGCAGAACATGTGCGAACAGATTCTTGTCAATTCTCCCGATTGCTTGGTTGGAAGATTTATTTGAAAGGCCACCTGGTATTGAAGGTTAGTTGGTAGCTGAACTAACGGTCCCCCTAACCCTCGGTAGAGAAACACAACGGAAAATTACTGATTAATTATGCTTCGAAAATTTTAAAGTTTTGATGTTGATAAGCTGATTTCCTACAGAGAAAAAGAAAATAAAATTATTCAATACATGTCCAAATATTAAGAATACTGAATCGGTAGCAAGCTAAGTCACCTGATCTTAATCCTACAATGTATACTTGAGATGCTCTCGGCTGCCACACAGCTGCTTACACAACGCTGACAAAAGACAAATGCTCTAGACCACGATTTAGAGTTCTTGCTACATGAACTTTTGGACAGCCTTGTGAAACGCTTGTCTGCACGCTATGTGGCCTACATTGGATTCATATGCCAATACATTCCACATTAGATTGCTTTTAAAAGAACAACAAATGTTTTTTTCACAATAATTTTTAAATGCAATATAGTCACTTAAATATATATTTTAAATTATTTACTTCCCAGTATCACAATGAGACGTTTGTGTGTTTTTACTGCATACATAGTTATAGGAGCATTATACTTTGCACATGACATAGGATTTTTCATTCGAGGTACGTATGTTCAGGTACTGTGTTTTTCTCAGAATTCGTCTTGATTAGCATTATTCTTAATTTTTGTGTACTAAATTTTGTTTGCTAAGCTGCCTAACTAAAATAGCACATGTCTCTAATGAGCCGCGATAGCTCAGTCAGTAGAGCGTCAGGCTCGCATCAGAAGGGTTGTGGGTTCTGTCCTCGGCGGAGCCTGCAATGCTGATGGTTGCGAGATCGGCGCTTCGACCTGGCTAAAGAAAGTTATGTTTACTAATGGTGACTGGGGCACGTTAAATAGGTCGTGGTCACAAAGTCCCCCGTGTTCCCATACCAAATCAATACCTCTGGGGGTATCTGATCAGGGGGTTATCGGCCTCTGATTGGGATCTAAATTACGATATGTGTAAGTGAATGAAAGTATGAAAGGGATCATCCTGCAAAACGGATGTGTCATGTATGTCGAGCAAAGACGGACTTCCTCCCAATGGGGCTCAATAACATGGAAGGCGCACCCTCCTCGCCTCTTGTCATCTTCGACGGGCCTGGCAGTCCTCCGGTCTGCCAGTGTAGGCATAAGAAACAAGAACAACAACACGTCTCTAATATATAACTCTCCTTAAAGATCAATAAATATATGCTTACATATCTTTAAAAATAAGTATTTCATCAATAGTATGTATTAAGTCGGCAATATTCATTCCTCTTTTGAGGTACTTCGGACAAGATTCTTGGCATAAGATAGTCTCAATACGCTTATATTTTTTATACATATGTTTATTTTAATTTTAATCTCGAAAGGTTTTAAGTAAATGAATAAAAAAAACTTCTACCCGTGTCCCTCATATAAATACAACATATTAGAGCGTTAACGGCACACGCCACTGAGAAAGCCTGTGATTATCGTTAGCTGCAGGTGTTTAAATATTAGTTCTCTCACGTAGAAGTGACTGATTTTCAAAAGTAAGCAAAATCAAGACTACACTAGAAGGTATTCCTCATCTACACCATTCAGTCTTGCATTACCATCCGATCAATTCAAGCCCCTATCCGTCATTAATCCGTGAGAGGTATACACCTTCCAAACACATCAGTCTGCCCTGGCCTCCTGCTTTTGCTTTTCCGGCGTAGGGGGCGAGTAACTACCCTAAATCACACAACACCTCTCAGCGAGCCCCGATTTTTCACTCGCCCCTGACAACCATTTCTAGTTGGCTGCGGGTAAATTTGTCTTCATTGGACTCACTAATAACATCCGTGTTTGCTGCTCTCATCTTTCCTTCTGCTCGCCGGAGTTTTATCTTGTGTTTTTTGAGGGAAAAAGCGCTTTTCTTCCGAGTTTTCTCTCTTTTCTGATTATATATCTTTGCGGACGATATGCGTCATTTCTCTTGCTTTCTAGACGTGCTGGGGGGAATCCCTCTGATACCCCCTTCGTTAGGGGGAATAGGGTAAGATCAATTTGGACCTTGGAATTTTTTCTTGTGGCATAAAATAAAAACATCTATGCATGAGAAGCATTTTATGTCATGCTGCAAAGACGCTGAAATCCTCATATGACTGTGGTCCAAAGAGCCCGTCATGTTGCTCCAGTGTGACGTGTATTCAACTACCTTCATATATAATTTAAGCTGCCGTGGCGTGGAAGTTTGGAGAATGGGGTACCAACTCGGGAGTTGACCTCGTAATCTGGACGTGCGTGTATAGTATGTTGACTGACATAAATTTGATACCCTCTATGGACCTATAACACGTATTCCAGTTATCCACAGTATACCGTCATTAGAGGATATGATGCTAGTATAAGAGTTGAACATGTGTACGATTATTGTATTGTAAGATACATTTATTTACCACTAATACTAGTATTCAATATAATATAATCCTCTAATGACGGTATACTGTTGATAATTGGAATACGTGTTATGGGTACATAGGGGGGAATCATATTTATGCCATTTGTTAACATATTATACTACTGCCATGGTTCAAAATTACGAGATGTTGCCAGTATAGAGATAGGTAGATAAAGATATGTTTAATTAACGTCCCACTGGAGCAGAACTTCGAGCTATTGGCAGTGGAAAGATATGAGGACAACCAAGTAGTTTTGAAGACGGTCAGACGACGATGCTCTTAGAAGAAATATAAAATAGGAGTGATCAATGGTAACCGTTTCATGTTCTCATGATCATGTGACCCAAACTAGTAGTAACGTGATACTTAAAGTATTTTAGTCTGCTTGTTGGAACCTAACGTTCATCATATGATTGGTTCTATGATGGATTATCAGCCAGTTGCAGACTTTGGCAATTTGTCTACTTTGGTCCCCACTTTAAGTAATGATATTGACATACTTACCGTGGAGGTAAAATTTGTGTGGGTCGCCAAATTCAAAGAAATTTATTTGACATAAAAAAGTGTAACGCTTTGCTTCAACAAGTATCATCAGGTACCAGTAAAATTATGAAATGAGATAATATTATTTATAAAAAAAAAGAACTATATTTTTTTACAAAAACAACTTTAGTATTGTGGGAAAATAGTCCCGTCGGTTCCCATCCCACGCGCGGATGTATACATTATAGGTGACGCGCCACATCACTTTGTAACTAATCAGACGTTGAATGTAAAACGCGGAAGCAAGAGCTTCGCGTTACAACTAATTGAGCTATAACGAGCTCTATTGAATGATTTATAGCCGTCGATGTTTCTTCCTTTTTGTTTTAACTGTTTTGTTTTGCCCCATGTCCTTTTTAAATAATAAAGTGTCTGTATCTTAACTTGCAATTGTCTATTCGATCCCATAGTAAATAATGCCTATACTTCTGCAACCGGTAAGCGAGCAGACATAGTGATAAAAGACAATTGTCAATTTTATATGCCCTTTACCTGCTATGGGGGGATTCATATGCAACTTGGATCGATCTGACGTTTAGCAGTGTCGATCTTTACCACAGCGGTTACAATTAGGTTAGCTATACAGCTTTTTGTCAGGTGTGCATCCTGCTATTTAGTCTTTATACTGTGAGCCCACAGAGAGGACCATGCTGTTCTTTCCGTCTGTGTCTCAGTAGTTCGATATTGCTGCTTATGTTCATTCAAGTGCATTGGGTTATTCTCTTTATGTACTACTTTTGTTAATATGGCAATAATTTAAAAACGATACCATTATCAAGAGTTGCCATTTCTTACCGAATTTACGCTATGTCACGTAATATGGAATCGATTCTGTTAAATAGATTACAAAACTCTCCTGTATTTGCTCTACTGCTTGAAGAAACTACTGACATTACTAAACTATCTCAATTAATTGTTTATTTGAGATATTTCTATGAAGAAGACATATCAGAACATTTTATGTTGTAAAAACGTGGAAGGAAAAACAAATGGATAGAAAATATTTTAAATTATTAATATATATTGTAATACAAATGTCCTTATCTGGACACACTGTCTCAAGTTTTCCACTGATAGTGCTCCAGCATTAACAGGTAGTAATAAAGGACTAAGAGGGTAAATAAAGAAAATTGCTCCCCATATAGTATTCAATCATTGCATGATACATAGACACGTTCTTGTTGCAAAGGACATTGATGAAGAATTGCACAAAATATTAGAGGATGTTATCAAGACCTCCTAGAACTTCCCTAAACAGTCGTCTCTTTTCAATTCTCTGTAATGAGATGGAATCTGTGTACAAGACATTACTACATGCCGAAGTCAGATGGCTCTCACGCTGCAAAATACTGTGACACATTTCTGATTTGAGAACCGAAATTTACATTTTTTTGGTAAAAAAGAAACATATAATGGCAAGTTCATTCATTAATGAAGATTCGCTTGGAAAACTCAGTTACATGGTTTTGACTTTTTCAAAAAACTTAAAGATTTGAATTTAAGTCTACAGGGAGAGTACAAACATTTTAACATAGAACAGTAAAATTGAAGCTTTTAAGAATAAGCTGATACTTTGGCAAAGAGAATTGAACATAAACAACAGACATGTTCCAGTGCTTTTCATTAAAAAAATATTTATACCCATATGCATAAATAAAACCATTGCTTCATAAAATTATGTGTTTCATTCAGACCTCTAAGGCAAACATAAGCGCAAATCCCAAAAAAAATTCAACTTTAACTACGTTGACTACTAAACAAATGTCTACTGTCTATCCAAGGGTCGCGACAAAAATAATACACAAAATGAGGAGCCAAAAATGAAAATAGTTTGGGCAACACTGAACTAACTGTCAAGCTAAATATTGGTAGAGTAAGTGTTTTGGTGGCGATACGCGTTTCCAGTACGTATTATGAACGTACAACAGGTAACTTGATTTTCGAACACCATTTTACAGCCTTACCGCCAATAAAATATTTCAAAAAATATATTCTCTATTGATATGGGATAGTTGATTGAATTTTTAAAATTAGATTAAGTATTAGCTTTGCCAAAAAGGCAATAAACAGCACTTTATGGTAACTCCGATGCGGGAGTATTTGGACAGAATTAAAACTTCTGTAGAACATCCTGTTTGTTTGTTTACACAACAAATTCCTCTCATATTTCATTAACGTATATGGCACAGAAATTGATGCTATTCTTACAGTGGAGGATGGTAACAAACGGATACAGATGGAACAAAATCAACCTCTAATTTATTCGCTAATTTTACCGCAAAGTGTAAACATGTTCAATTTGAGCTAAGAGCTACACATAACATTGCTATACCTGCACAAAAGGGTTCTCGATCTTCGAATGAAAATTTTCAGCAGTCGGATAAAATAAGGTAATGAGAATCCGAAAGATATAGAAATCAGCGAAGAAAGAAAAATCGTAACCAAGCAGAAAATAGGACTACAGGTAAAAAAAGATCGAATCGCTAATGAACAAGGGAATTTGATTCAAGTGAAATAGACCTTCAGAATATAATTATGATAATCATGACTGCGAGTTGTGAATTTATTCATACCATGAATTGGAAATACGAATTAACCCTAGTAAGGTAGGTAGTTAATTAACATCGCACTGGAGAATCGTATCTGGCTATTGGTGAGCGGAATATGATGATGTGGTATTGTCGCCCCAAAAATGGTAGCATGAAAACTGTACGAATCGTACATACGGAGAAAACAACCAACAGCTAAGATAATTACGTTCTTAATATTCCAATAACAAGAATATATACTCGATATACATCATGGTTTCAACATATTTCAATACATCAAAATATATAAGTATCAAAGGCCAATGCGCGGGAAACAACCTCACACGTTGTTTCTACCTGTCTTCTCTGTAGTCTTCCTAAGGGTCTCTGCCGTAGTCTTTTAAATCGCCATCTGCAAAAACAAAAAAAGACCAATCAGAGAACAGTCTGGTAGAACACCCCCTGCAAAGAACGCTTCTATTTTCACCTGCTCTTCTCATGTCGTAAAGCGCGAGACGCAAGAACAGCAGCGGGCGCCAAAATACAACCAATCAGAGTACATTCTGCATTCCGAAATTCCGATGATTGTTTTCTTTTTCTAGTTGAGCATCTCACAATGTCACAACGAGGTTAACACTGAGACCACTCTCCAAATCATCACTCTCTTCACTAACGTGAGCAAATTTTAAGCCACGGCATATTTACCGTGCATCAGCCTCAGTGTAGATAACGATCTTCGTCTGGACCGAGTTTCGAACTCGTAACCCAACCTTTTGATAATCCGTTGCTTTTCCACCTGCGCTACCATAGCCTCTAATCCAGTAAGAGTTCGTTTGAACAATGTAAAGAAAATTATACTTCATATTTGTAAAATTGTTTACTTCCTTTCGACGATTGAACTGTGCAAATTGCTTCTTTCATCTTTTATAAATGGAGTTAAATAATGCATATGAAGACATACGATAAATAGATATAAACAATTAATGCAAGTTTAAGTTTAGATACTATGCGCTGGTCTGCTGGTAACGAATAAATTACTGAGTTTCATCACCCATGATGTTTTTCGTGTGATATTTCAGGATTTAAAGTATACCACAGATAGAGGTGTGGTTCATCCTGGGTAATGCTAAATGTTTCACAGGGCTACTGCTTTCTCTTTGATGTAGAATGATTGAATTAACTAGACTTGGGAATTCACCTAATTGTACTTCATGCAATTCTGGACGACCAATGAATAGCTAGCACTTAGACACGCGTACTGCACTTAACGGTTTCGATCGTATTGTTCAGAGAACTTGAGATGCAAGAATATACAGCTTAACTGAGATACACCTGGTACCTAAATAAAATAAAGAAATGAGTATTACAGAAAATTCAATTATATTTCTAAGCATTTGAAACGTACACTAAATTTGTGGTGTTGTTTCTAAACGGGATATCATTATGAAAGAGTAACAAAAGCTCCAAAATGGTGAATGACAAATCCACTCTCTGTAGATTTCGTGAGCATATATCCGTCCTACTTTCTTCCCTGCATGACTGACTTCCTTAAGCCTCCGAAAGGTTTCGACTAGATATCTCGTCCATCAGAATGTGACAAATTTTACCTAATGACGAGATATCTCGTCAGAAATATATTACCGATTTTTTATTATAAAGAGATCAAGATGTGGTGAGGTTCTTATTATGACGAGATATCTCGTCCTTTAAGATCTTGTCAATTTTGCTAATGACGAGATACTTTGTCAAGACAGCCACCAGTAGGGCAAAATTATATAATATATCCAATTGATTCTACTATACAAAAAGGGCCAATAGAAAATGATTTATTATAATAAAAAGGATTATATTATAACAGAAAGGATTATATTACTTATTCGAAATGATTTATTTTATCCATGGAAATATTTTATTTTAGTCTTAGAAATATTCTATTAGTTTTTGTAGAATATTTTCAAAGGATTCTATTGTAATAGAATAACCAATCGGATCTTTCTATAGGATAAAATAATACATGAATTCTATCAAACAATATAAACGATTAATAAGTCATTTTGTGAGGTGTGAGGGAAAAGTAATATTATACTACTTGGAAATCTTGTGATGGTCAAACGGTTAAGATTTCAAAAAAATTGATTATTTGGTATAAAATTAATGGGAAATTTGAAACAGATCTATTTCATATGATTGCAAAATTTTTGAAGAGTCGATAGCAAATTGATGATTCTTCTAACATTATTATCTAGTTTAGATAATGAAAGCGTCTTAGGAATCAACCAGAATAGTTGAAGAAAAACTGAATTTTTGAGATAATTAGAGAATTATGCTTGAAATATTTTTTTCTTCCTAAGCTAATTAATTAGATAGACACCCTTTCTACAAAAAGCACTTGATTGATATAAAAAAATAAAAAATTATATAACAGATTATACTTCTAAGAAATACCTCTATTCCAGATAAATTAGAATTCAAGTAATCATTGAACACGATAAAGGGGCTAATTAATTACTTAATATGCATGCGTAAACCATATTTTTCAAAGAATTTTCAGTGCTTGAAGGGGAAGTTTATTTGGAAAAGCACTAGAATCGAATTTTTAATTTGTAGAGTTAAAATTAGTTTATATGAAATATATATATTCTGTGAAGTGAAAAAATAACATTTCAATTCCAATAATTTTTGATGGAGTTAATGACAAGCACAACAAAAGAGATTTTGAGAATATTAATTGAGATGTGTGTTATGACTGGTGCAACATTTTTGTTGCAGTAAAAATAGGAAAAGGTGCATTTATCATTCCCTAAAGTTGCATTTATGGAAACGAAGTTGCATTTATTTTTGACACACGAAAATATAAAATAAATAATTCGTAAAAAATGGAAAAATTCAAAAACTATTGACAGTTTTAGTCGTGTACAACAGTATTATAATACATAATTAAACACAGATGTACGTTGATGTAGTGTTGAATGGTCGATCCTTGGACAGTAATTTCTATAACATTGAAAAACTGCTCTCAACAAAGACTGATGTTGCTTGACATTGTTGGAGTAGCAAATCCTGACTGGGGGGGGGGAAGCATCTTGGGAAAGTGTAGCAATAACTGTCAGGTCATTATTCTTTATCAATCGTTTTTTAAGATTTTAAGATACGCTTCAAGGTTGTAAGGATCTTTTTAAAAATCCATCGATCTGATATCTTCATACGCGGTCTCGATGTTGTACGCTTTAGATTCCGATTTTTCTACGAGACGAATCAAACATTCGTAGCCTGCCTTTGATTTTCGGCACTTTTTGGTAGCTCTGGGCCAGACACGGTTTTTTTTACGCGACGCAATAAAATGCCGTTGCCACTGAAGCCGCTCGCAATGTCCGAATGCTGTCCGAAGCCACGTAGCCTATTGAGTACTGGCTACGTGGGTACTAAAGAGTAGTGAGTACTGGCTCATGCAGTTGACCGATAGTCTGAAAAGCGGCTTTTCGGAGCTTGTTTTGTACTGTGGCTGCCTTAACACAAGCGATGAGAATGCCCACATTTGTGTAAATTCCGCGGACTTTTTCTGCAGTTGTGAAACAAGTGTGCCACGCAAGTAACTTGGAGCAATCGCGGATAAAGCACCTTGAGTGTGTTTCCAGCCGCAGTTATACAAAATGCTATATCGGAGAGCAGAAGCGCAAAATCCTTTCGCTCAACATTCAGAGATGTTAAAACGTCATCTACAGGGTGAACAACATATTGGTGATCGACACTCACCTCGCAAACTCTGCAGTCGATTACGCAAGTTTCCTCTGGATTATCAAGAGTGCCAACCAATTTATTAAAAGTACTTATTGCCATTTATTTCAATTTAGTCTGTTAGTACAAACACCTTCTTTTCATGAACTTATTATTTTATCTTCAACACTACGGCGTTCACAAGATCAGACACACGTGATCGAAGGGTTGATTCAGAGGGCAAAAAATTAAATATTAATTTCTTATTAATTAATTTTAAGCTACATTTTAAAAAGTTGCAGGTTGTTGCATTTATGCGAAAAGTTGCATTTATGTTGCGGTTATAACTCACTTACAATACACCCCATGTATTAAGAGTTTTGGTTTTAGTACTTTATATGCAGCGTATAACGTGTGAAAAAGCTTTGCATTTGTTGCAAAAAGTTGCTCTAGTTATGACATTCTTATTTTAAAATGTCCCTCATGCATCTTGGTTTAATTGGTTATTTAATTTTTTGGATAATTCTTAAAGATTTTTGAAGTATCTAAGAACAAATAAATAAATCATCAATCATCATGGTTCCACATTTTGAAATGTTGGTTTAAAATGTTGTTCGATTTAATCTTTTGGTGCATGCGTGTATCTTGTGGTTGATATCTTGTTGTTGAATCTGTAAACGTGTAAGGTGTAACCTTTAAGCGGTTTTTAGCAGTCGAAGAAATACCAAGTATCGAGTAAACAACGATCATGAAACTGATTAGGTTTATTAGATGTGAAATATAGTTTTACACCACATAGTAAAGTAGAACGTAAAAGAAGGCAGCAAGCAAGGTAAGGAAAGGCAAGAATGAACTCTCGCGAGTTCAACTTTATATAGCCAGAGGTTTCACTCCATGTGATGTCATATCTCGCCTAGTGCGATCAATCAAGGTTACTCTGGTTTGCTTATGTTTGAGGGGGAAAAATATATATAAATATATACCAATTAGAGTTCAGATGAGTTATATGTATAATAACAATTATGTATCTATGAATTATAATTTTTACGGTACATGGAACACTGATGTGCAAAGGACATAATTTTTTGCAAATGTATCAAATATTTTGCCCACGATTTATGTTACAATTTCAGAATAAATTAATAATTTTATAAAAAAAACTAATACAAAAGGTTTTAAGAAAAATTACGTGATCTGTGAAATTTTAATATCAATTGGGTAATAACAGCAAAATTTGTTTTGAAAGTCTACTGTTCTTTAACTTATATCCGCTAAGTAAAAAATTAGATTTTTACTTGAAAATTAAAAGAATATTCTCTATACATCTTGTACTCTGTATCAGAACTTTACTTGTAATATTTTATTGTACTTGTAAGACGTATCGGAGACTTAAAAGCTAGTCCTTGGTACTTACATTTTACGACCTAGCATTTTCTGAAAAAACACTTTGATTCCATAATGTATGATTAATATTATTTATTATACAATGACTGATCTTGGCTTGTGAAATGTGTTTGTGATAACTGATACTAGAAAAATATAATTAAGAGATTTTTAAGTTGAACTTTTATAATCACCCTAATAATTAAAGGTTAAAATACCAAAAGGTAATACAATAAACTCACAGTGTAGGACATGACATAATATGCACTTTTCCTTATCTGTAAAATCTTGTATGTTGATAAAGATTTCTAAAATTGTCTACTAAATTGATAGCCAATTTTAAAATGCTCCAAAGATTTAAAAACGATGAAGAATGAATGTTAGAAAGCTTTTTTTAACCTGACAATATTTGGAGCTGTTAACTCTAGAGTTTTAGAGGACACTAAATTTGCTGAAATTATAAATACAGATTTATTTCATAAACTTAAAGTTCAATATTTGTATTCTCAACATTTATATTCATGTGAGATTACAATTATTAATCAGTCCTTCTAAAAATTGTTCTCGTCTGTTTGGTTGGTTAGGAATTATGGTCAGAAATCATATTTGGTCTAATTACTCCATACACATGGCAACGTCAAGTAATTAGAATAGACACATGTGGTACGTTTTACTGACACAGAAGACAAAAATACTCTCGGAGAGAAACCGAAAAAAGCTGCTTTTTGTCTAGATTTTTCTTTGCCAATGGAAAATTTTCATCATTTACATTTCAGTTGTTTGTAGAGGCAGACTACATCCAGGTAATAGCTCAAAACCTGCAAAGAAGAAAAAAAACCACGCGTTGACGTCAGATGCTTGATTCTTTGGAATGGCCTCAAATTGACCACCAATGGCAACTGGTCTTTGTGTCCTGATGTTCCGATCGGAGCTTCAAAAGTTCTTGTGAGCTACGAACTTATGCAAAATTAATAACAAGAAGAAAGTTCGTTTTGAGTTTTAGATTCATTCTAACTTTCTGTCTCGGAGGGTTCATACTCGTTGACTGCGGGATTACGTTAAAATCTTGTTGATTTAAATAAACCAATTTCTGGAGTTTTAAATATGTTATAGTAAAGCAAGTTGTATCCATTCTGATGTCTACACGATTTCAGTACATACGCTAATTTAAAATTGAACTTAAAAAAATCTGGTGTCTGGTAAACCAACCTCCGGATATTTAATCGTTTACATGGTTGTGTTTTATGGTGTAAAATTAATAATAGGTCGATCTTCGTCAGCACTAAGTAAGTCATAGATTAATTCTTCAGTCAGAAGACATATAAAAAAAAGTTAGACGCCACTTTTAACCTTTTACCTACTTTTATGGAAGGGAATTAATGTGCAAGGTCCATGCTGCTCCCTACACAAGCCATGCAGCAAGTATATGTGTCAACGTCCTTCAGAAGACTGTTTTTAATTTCTTTTAACTGAAGGTCATTGTGATCTCTGAAAGTCGGATTTACAAGTTTCAGCGAAGGACAATTAAGTTAAATATATTAACAGGACATTGATAGTGGTACTTAGGTCACACTGGGGCTGCACAATAGGCTATTAGCGACGGTCCGGGATCAATACTACAGGGAAAGATCCAAGGACAGCACCGAATAATTTTGAATCCCTGTCGGAGGTCCACACCTGATCTGGTACATCACTGTCCAAACTTCCGCACAACACCAACGTATAATTTTTAGAATTTTTGAAATAAACCAAGTGGTACGACCTTGAAGAATTAATCTATAGTTCTGCGAGTTAAAGCAAATTAAATCTATAACGTCCTGAAATGTCCTCACGTGTGCATGGAGTAAGTTGTGGAGGGGGATGCCAGATCATATGTTGCCTTGTCATCGTACCATGGTTCGAAATGACGAGTTGTTGTTCTCAGATTTTTCCCTTCGGAATGTATCCCGAGTCGTCACCAATAGCTCCGTGTATTGCTCCAGAGCGACTATAATTCAACTGACGACACACACACATTCCAAAAACAATCGCAATCCATTTTGGAAAATCATGAAAATATTTGAACGATTACTTGAATTATTGTGAAGGTTAACATATTCTTACATTTCCATTTAAGTGAACAGAAAATGAGAACCCTTCAATGGCGTAATTTAATTACGCCGATAATTGGATCAATCAGAACTTGGCATTTTATTGGTGAACTCGCTCGGTATTTTTAATCGACGCTGCATTTCTTGAGGCGGTGTCAGGAATCAACAGATCGAAATTTGTATTAAATGTTTGTATTTGTCGAATTCAGTTGCCATGGCATCTCTTTTTACATCGAATTACATGGAGCTATTTCTACACTCAGGCTGTTTCTAGGAAATTTCCGTTTTTAATACTCCCTTCGATTAAATCCTCTAATCATAATTGAAATTGTTGCCTAACTATGGCGAACGTGTGATATTTTTATTCTTTTTTTTGAGCAATTCAATTAACTTTTGCATTGAAAAGGCCTTAGGCTTTTCTGTTGACAAATTTAATACTGAAAACTACTTTTACAGTGATATTTAATATGGGTGTGCTTTGTAAAGGAATACTTCCGCATTTTAATTAGAGTGAAAATGAAAAAATAGATAATTTTTTCTTTTAAAGCATAGCGTGATATATACTAATGACTAAGAAACCAGCGCATACTATCTGCGCTAAAGTTTCAAAGTAGTTCATCTATTTATGGCAGTGTTTTTATGTTCTTTACCTTTCACCCTCCTGATGGTTGTCTGGATGAGATTATCGTCATTACCAAAACTGACCAGATCTTATAAGATTGCTCGCCATTAGAAGAAAACTGACTAGATCTTGAAAGATATCTTGCGATTAAAAGAAACTCGTCAAATCTTACTAGACATCTCGCCATTAGCAGATAAATTACTAGATATTGCAAGATATCTGGCCACTAGAAGAAAACTTACTAGATCTTGCAAGATATCTGGCCATTAAAAGAAAACTGACTAGATCTTGAATGACATCTCGCCACTACAAGAAAACTGACTTGATCTTCCATGATATCTCGCCGTTAGAAGAAAACCAACCAGATCTTGCTAAACATCTCGCAATTAGAATATCTGACTAGAGCTTGCAATATATATTGCCACTACAAAAAAACGGACTAGAGCTTGCAATGTATATTGCCACTAGAATGAAACTAACTAGATCTTGCGAGATATCTCGCCATTAGCAGAAAACTGACTATATCTTGATCTCGTCGTTATAAAACGTAGGCAATATCTTGATGTGACGAGATACATACTCGTCATTAGCAAATTTGAACAGATCTTGATGCACGAGATATCTCGTCAAAACCCTTTGGAGGGTTAAATTTATTTACTGTGAATAAAAACATTTAAGTGCCTCGTTGGTATTTGAAAATTAAATATAATTTAGTAAAATATAAAAAAATAATTAGTGTACTTCTTAACAGTGGTAATTCTTGATTCGAAATACGTGCCTAGCAGAACCTGTACACTTCAGTCACATTACCCCAATTAGTTTCTGAACGTCAAATTCAATTGTACTACATTCACTTGTCAAAGGCGTTGCGGTATTTTTTGACACCAAAATCTATTTTCTCTTTAGCTCACGTTTTCATTCTTGCCCTGATTTCAACGTTCCAGATTTTTAATCGCCTTCTACTACAGAATGCTAAAGATGCCACTAGAGCGGCTTTAAAAGTTATCTTTTTTGGAACTGTAAGAACAAGGCCATACCTATTGTTTCCTATACCATTTTACTTTCTTTTGGATCAAGGGATGAATCTAGTAAGGAAGCTCAAAGCAATGTTTCCTGTGTTTCAGCCTTATAGCTATCATGCTTCTGAAAATTTAAAGTGTATAAAGAGACATTTTTAAAGGACTTACTTTAATGAATAACGGTAAGGCAATATTTGCTTTAAAACGTTCAACGAAAATAACATAGATGAGTTAATCCCCTGTCATACACTGAAATATATCACATTAAAGTTCACATTTTTCTTTTGGAATCGAAGTGTAAAAAATATTATTACTGTTACCACCTTTTTGTCAAAATAAGGTCGAACGTCTTAATTTTGTAATTTGAGCAAGAGCGGTATAAAATTGGACAAAGATTCGTTTTAAAGTAAATATATTTTTTTATGCAGTTTTTAGTAGAATATTTTGTAGAATTCGGTGGGAAAAGGAGTTTATGAAGTATAAAAGGAAAATGGGCGAGTTTCGTGCTCAAGATATCAGCAATATCTTGACGAGATATCTCGTCATCAGCAAAATATGTCGGATCTTGATGGAAGAGATATCTAATCAAAACATCGCTGAGAGTTGAGCATTCCAATTTTTGAAACGTATAAAAACGTGACTGCTCTCTGAATGATTGATCATTTAAGGAGTTATGTTTTCTTTATGATGAGAAAAGAATTAAACCACTCATTACATTGATTGTTACTGTTACTTGTATTGTTTAATATAATTAAAAAAGACAGCACAGTCTCTAAGCCTCGTGTACACAACAGTCTTTTGTTGGACAGAGTTTCGACTTCACGACCCTACGGTTGTAACCCTTCCAACTGATAAACCGTGACTCACCTTCTGTTACAGTGCTAAGGAATGTCATTAGGTAGGTATATACTTTAAGTCACACTGGAGCCACGCAATGACCTGTTGGTGCTTGTCCGGGATGAACCCCCGAAGGGAAAAATCCAAGGGAAACACCACGTAATTTTGAACCACTGTCAGATAATAAGATAACACTTTAGCTGGCATCCCACTCTCCAAACTTCCACACCATGCCCACGTGCCATTAGTATGCAGAGCTCTGCACGGTCAGCAACGTTATCCAGATCCATAGATCAAGTTACAAAGGGGTAATATTTACAAGTTAATGAAATGATTCATTTTATATTGTTTATTTCTGTTTGTTGCCATTCAACAACACAAAAATAAAGATGATTTGCTAATGAACTATTTCCAATACCAAAGTAATTTTAACTATGCGGAAATGCTAATAATAGTGTATCAAAGCAGACGCGGGCATGACATCTTTTATATCAGAATGAAGTGTTTGTACATTGAATATTTTAGACCCATTTCAAGATTTCTATCCGTTTTGGAATTTTTCTGATGCGAAATCCGCTATTTGCGGGTTTGGTGTCTGTCTGTATGTATCTGCCCTATACACGTCCACACCGTTTATATATATTTTCATGGAAATTTGTATACATTGAGTACTTATATTCATTTAGTGAGTGAAATTGGTTGAGAAAGTCTATCTGACCATCTTTCTGTACTATGTTCGATAGTGTGTTTGTGTGTTTGTGTAAGCATCACATGAATTTAATTCCAGTTATGTGATTGCAGTGTATTTAATTTTATACATTATCAATTAGTTTAGTGAAAGCAATATTAAACATTAATTTATTGTTATATTTAGAGGAGTTTCATGCTAATACACCTGAATAAGTATACTTAAATCAACGATAATTTGGAAAACCTGAATGTATATTGAGTATTACGATTACTTGGATTGCTTTAACAATACCGCTAAAAAGCAATTATTTTTCAAAAATATGTATTTTTTATGGAATTTCAGCTCTTATACTGCATTTATTTCGAGTCTTTTTTTCTTTGCTCAATGAAAACGATTTCCGAATATTTGGGACAGACGATATTTTTCAACGAACGAGAATGACACGGAAACTCGTGTTGGTTGATCGGGTGCAGTGATATTTTCTGTTTCTTTCGCTCTGAATTATTCTCGCATTTCTAAATTTAGTGCACTTTTTAGTTGTTAGTTGTGGCAACTGCGAAATCAAGAGATAAAAAGGAATCATAGATTAATATATTTAGAACAACTTTTTTTCGGCACCTTTTATTTTGTTTTACATAGCCGTTTTCTTTTGTTTTCTGTTTTAAATATTTATTATTTTAATAGTGTTTCTTTTTCATCACACGCAACACCACCACAAAGTATTCGACTTAAAGTGGCAAGTAGGTCAGAAAAAATCAAATTTTAAGTGTAATTATACCACTATTGAAAAAATAATGCCGTTATTGAAAGAATAATAAGCGAAATTCGACAATATCGCATGTCTTATGCAAGAGTGCCACAAGTAATAAAACATATTGTTTTGTTGACTATGAATGTGAAAGCACTCGCCGTAAATTCGTCATATTTATTAATTGAGTTGAACATGAAAATAACTTAAGAAAGGGAATTCCAAATGTGTCCCTCAAAATCGTCTTTTGTAGTTACAACCTTAGTGTCACCTTTCGTATTTTTGTAACTTTGTCATACAACAAGGGTGCGATGTACGTGAATTATTACATAAATGGATATACATGTGTAGCATTCGTGTCCAAAGTAAGTCGTAGAAATAATAAAGATGCGAAAGGTGTTCAAATATTATTCTATTCTACGAAAGACATAAGTGAAAAAAATATTTCCATGATCTCTTCAATCTAGAGTTAACCAATTAAAAAGGAGTACGGTCGGGTATTTTGTTAGTCTTTGATATAGTTCATTCATCGTTGTAGCTGAAAATGAATGTAAAAATTTATATGCACTTCTTGTATTTCAATAATATACACTGCAAGTTTTATCGATACACGTAATTGTTAAGGGAGACCCGTAAGGAAAAACCCAAAATTCTTATTATTCATTTCACAAAATCTTTTTTAGAGATAACTAAGCACATATTTTAAAGCAATAATCAATAAAAAAATTTAGTTTTTATTTGCAATTTTATTTTAAATTACGATTTTAATATGTTTTTTCAGCCGATATACACATTTTTTGTAAACCCTACTCCTATGTCAATTTTCAATATTTTTGTATAAAATAAATTTTAACAATATTCTTATAGTCTATGCAAAAGACCTAGGGGAGAGATTAAAAAAAATTTACTTACGAGTTTTCATAAAAAAAACGTTCACTTTTTCATTTTATAAATTTTTATGAACTATTCCTACAAAAAAGCTATGTGCCTGTTAAACAGTTGTTCATGACATAACAAATGTGAATAGTTCAACTCTAAGTGCATTTATCAAAAAGTCTTAATATTTTAAGCTTTGGCATAATTGCAAAAAACTGATTTTGCGATAATCGCATTTTAAGTACACTATTTGCAATAAAAATTTGCGCACCAAGAAATAATTGTGGGATCATAACGAAACTTGGCATGAAGGTACATGTTGGTCAGATATGCAAATGATTAGAAATGTAGAGTGATTGCGCATTGCCTAATGCCACTAGAGGCCGTTGAACTTTGTTCTCCTTTGAGTATAAACCAGGTAAGCACAGCTTGTTTCAGTGTACATAATATTTTGCAAAGGAAACGCTGGGGTAGACATGCCGTTACGCCGCCATCGAAGACAATATGAGCAGCTGTCAGAGTTCGAGAGGGGAAGAATCATCTGTATGATGGAAGCTGGGTTTTCAGCTCGGCGAGTAGCTCGTCAAGTAGGCCATTATGATTTTACTGTGAGGAGGTGTTGGGACCAGTAGACAGAAGAGACATCATTTACACGGAGACCAGGCTCAGGACGCCCTCGACAGACCAGTCGTCGAGAAGACCGTCACATCATACGAAACTCACGCGTAGAGCCAACTGCCTCATTGGCCACTCTCCAGACACAGGCAACACATTCACTACGGGTCCCTGTGTCTTCCCGAACCATCGCAAAACGCCTGTCTAAAGGACATCTGGTATCGCGGCGCACATTACGTATGCTGCCAATGACACCCACCCACCGACGTCACCGTTTGGAGTGGTGTCGCGCACGACGGGATTGGACTGCAACGGAATGGAACCAGGTCGTCTTCAGCGACGATTCAAGATTCAATTTGAGCAGTGATGACAGTCGTGTCCGTGTGTGGAGGACCCGTGGTGAACGCCTCAGTCCTGACTTCGTTTTACAGCGACACACTGCTCCCACAGCTGGTGTGATGGTATGGGGTGCCATTGCTTACCATACACGGTCACACCCTAATATTGATTCATGACACAATGACATCCCAGCGGTACGTCCATGACATACTTCAGCCACATGTGATGCCACTCATGGCAGAGCTCAAAGGAGCCATTTTTCTACAAGACAATGCTCAGCCACACACAGCAAGGATGTCACAAGACTGACTCCGACACATTACCACCCTTCCCTGGCATGCTCGATCCCCAGATTTGTCACCAATCGAGTATATCTGGGATCATTTAGGACGGAAAGTTGGACACCCTGCGAGTTTGGTCGAACTAGAGTTGCATTTATAGCAACTGTGGAACGAGATGTCTCAGGACATCATACGGAACTTGTATGCCTCAATGCCCGCTCGTATCGCATCGTGCATTCTCGCTAGAGGGGGTCCAACAAAGTACTAAAACTGCCGTTCTTTTGTATTTTTTTTTTGCAATAAATGATCCCTTTTCTTTGATTTTCTAATATCTTATATCAAAGTAGTACTTACATGTGTAAAATTTCGTTTCATTTTGACGAATTTTTCTTGGTGCGCAAATTTTTATGGCAATGTGTGCACAAAATGCAACAGAAGTTAACGAAAACAACTTACTTTTTGCAAGTACCTGTTTTTTAGTAATTTTTATTACGTTAAGACTCTTATCAAAACAAAAGTTTTTACCTTAAGCTCATATATATATTTTTAAAGCCAATTGTATCTCTGATGACAACTCAGTGATTTGTGATGATTCACTGAAAAATTATTCATTTCTTGTTTAATGAACTGAAAAAAATATTTTATTGGATCAGTACTATTTTAAAATAAACCACCATTGGAAAACCACGCCTTCTTTTTTTTCTACAGCTATTTTTTTCTGTAAACGAACCTGTTTTGTATTGATACGCATGCGACGAAATGTAGCGCTATTTTTTCAATGTGTTTTCTTCAAAGGCGTCACCACATGTTTTACATGAGGACCTGGATTTCTGTCCTGTAGCTTTCGTCGATTGATAGAAAAACCAGGAGCAACACCTTAAGGGAATTTAAAATGTTTGGGATAGTCGTCGGTAGATACACTATGCTATAATGTTGCATAAATGGAGGTTTTCATGGAAACCGAAGCCAATGGTTGGGAGTCGATTGTATAGTTGGAAGATCAAATAAAAGTTAAAAAGCGGTTGTTAGCAATTTCCTTCGACTCTGAAATTTCGTCGATTTGTACTTGAATATCAGATGCATTGTCTTATCCTTGGCGCAGTTTGTCCGCTTTTGGACCTTGCGCCATAAAACCCCAAAATCCATCCATCCATCGTCTTATCCAACAAACCAAAAAACACTTTTTGAAATTTGTGGTTTGAGTCTCCCGTAAGATTTGAATTTCACCAAATCCGAAGACATAAGTTTTTAGGGATAATTCTTTTCTTTAAACGTGTTTTTAATACGTCCTATCTGCAATATGGTTCAGGTACACACTTTTACTCAAATAACAAAACAAACTACGTAAAACCAACGACGCATTTATATTCAAGGAGAAAATAGTTACTTTCTCTGCAAATGTAAATTGATATTCTCTTATTTGAAAAGGGTTTGAATTCAAGAGTAGTTATTCGTAAAGTAGTACTTTAAATATTACTTTTTATTTGGAATTCTATAAACTAGTTCAGTTACATGAAACTTCTTGGCTTTTTATTATATCTTTACTACCACTCTGAAGGTACTAATCTGCATTTTTGGTGATTTTTACCTATTTGAAGTATTCTAGTCACCATTTCTCTTCACGAGTAATCCCGGACGGTTTCCAATAGCCCGTTTTGTTTCTCCAATGCGACGTTAATTAAACATCTACCAACCGAGGTAAGGTGAGGTAAGGTAATTTTAATGAACGTCACACTACAGCACCACAACGGGGTATAGACGACGGTCTGGGATCAAACCCCTTTGTGAAAGATCCGAGGACAAAACCAAGTAATTTCGAACCACGGTCAGATGACGAGGCAACGCTTGAGCTGGTACCCCACTCTCCTAACTTCCACACCAACCCAACGTGAGTAGTTGGCCTCGACAGATTTAAGGTGCACCAGGCGCCTCTCCACCAAACGTTTACAAATACCCATGCACTGACCAGGATTCGAAACAGAAACCTTTCCTACCAATCGAGTCGCCATTTGATGTTTTATGTTATGACAAAGACACGAAGCTTGATTCTTATTGGAAAAGTCGAAACAATAACCTTTGAGTCGTTATTTCATTTTACTCGAAGCATCAAATTTTGCCCACGTTTTTCTTAAGTCAATTTTGCAGATTCGTGCATTTGGCGTGATGGTAATGGTAAGAAACGATCCAAATAATTTTGATATTATTAACATAATGTGCGTTGATCATAGTTTTTGACTTTCCGTTTATAAATAGCCCTCAGGTACTATCTCCTTCTGGAGTATATGGGCTTCCCGTATACGAGATACTTTTGTGGTCTTTTTCCCCATGGTGTGTACTGTCTTTAGTTAACACATATGTTGCTCTCCCTGGATACCCACACGATTTTCTGCTTTCCATACCATTATAATACTTCCCAATCCTTTTAATCTCAATTCCACAATTTCATATTCGGCTTGAAGTTTATCGTGTGTTTGACATATCCTGACCCTTACGTCATAAAACCCTCACCAACAACCGTTTAAAAAAATTGAAACGATGAGGTTTTGTGTATTTGTTCTTTTAAATTAATATTCTGCGCAATTAATTTGAAGAGTCTGAAAATTCGTAATTTTTGAATTACATTTTGCAGTTATTCGGATTTTCTTACCCGGATAAAAGCATGCTTTTAATTATTTTTTTTTCACCCTCACCACAAAATTGAAACGAATTTCGAATACATGTTTGAATTAACGCAGATCGTCCAATGCTGCTGTATTTTAGAAAGAAATCAAAATAACTTTATAATTAATACAAAACGAAGAAAAATTTCCCCTAAACCTAAAAAAAAAAAAACCACTAATGAAGAGAAAAACTTCTTTAGCAATTCACTTCCAACGTTAATTAGTAACTAAATGCGAACCCCGAATTCCAAACTTTTCACGAAATGGAAACTTATTTATTATTCTTGCATTTCAACCCGAGTTATGAAAGCGACTTTTACGGAAATAAACTCGACACACGCAAAAAACGGAGTCCCTGTTCCACTAATTGAAAACCAATTGTCGAATCTAATAATTATACAACCACAGGCAGTCTCAAATGACTTTCTTTGCATCCCTAGAAATCGCAAATAGCTTTTTACTCCAGGAACCGAACGCAAGCGGTTTTTTTCCTTGATATTAATCCAAAAGCTAATGAATAAAGGCGTTGCGTTAATGTTTACAGCGACGAATCGAGACACGAAAAAAGTAGTAATCCCTTTTCTAAATTAATTAACCGCAAAACATGATTTGATTTGAAACACTTCTATTAACAGCCTCTCATTTTCAGTCCCTCCCTCTCTCCCGTCCTCGAGAATTCTAAAACACGAACTCTATCTAACCTGGGTTATAAAAACCCCATTCGACAAGAGGCCTCATGGGGTTTCCTAGATTAGCATACATCTTTTAAAGTAAATTTTCCCACATAAAAACGTCGCCGAGTAATGATAATAACAACAGCCGGGATAAAGAAGAAGAAAAAAACCGCATTCAATCCACCATCGCTTGAAACATTAAGATGAAGGAGGGGGGAAAAAATTCCCGGCTGCTTTAAGATCTACTAATATCGGGGAGCGATTATATTGAGATATTCCACCGTGCCCCATCCTTTTAAGAGTGCTGGAGGAATTGGTGAGACGAGCAGCAACTAGATGGCGCTCCTGACAGCGCAGAATGATAAATGGCCGGTACTGTCAGAACGGTAATTATCGGCTCACCTCATCTGGCCACCCATCCCCTCTCCCCTCTCCACCCCTCCTCCTTTTCCTGTGAGGGAGAGGAGGATGGAGAGAGGCAGAATGAGAGAGGGATGGGAGGACAACTCTAGGGAACGCCGCCAGCAGCATCAGTTCGGAGAGAAGTAGGACCAGGCTTTGAACAGATTTAGGGGCAGCAATCGATTCGGGTCGCACTTTAGATTCCTGTCCCCCCCTACCCCAACACCCCCGTATCCCCTCTTCCGTGTTATTAGTAAGCGTTCTCTGCTCCATTTCTATTTCCGTGGAGTGAAAAAAAATTTTTTTTTTTAATTCGTTCGGTCTCTCTTCGTATCGTTAATATTTGGGAAATTATGTAATGGGATACGTTCTCCTAGAATGTAGTCCTTTTTCTTTTTGGAGTTTATATATTAGCGTTAACGGGTTCGGCAGAAGTACTGATTAAAACGTTTTTAGTGCGAACACAAAGAGTAGTTATTGAAATCGTTTGAAATTTTATTAGTCCTGGTTACAAAAATGGAAAAAAAAATACTCTTGTGTGAACAGATTTATTGAAATCAGTTCAAATTGAATAAATTCCAGCTGTAGAAAGTCTCTTGAATACATATTTCTTGTGATCCTATACGAGTTTTGATATTTTTTGTTTTGTCATTGTAGGTAAAATAATTTAGTTTAAAAGAAATTAGTATCGTCTGTTAAATATTTCCGGGAAGTGTAGTAGAAAATTTTTTTTAAAACTCCTTTGGTTTCTCTTCGCATCATTAATATTTGGGAAATTATGTAATGGATGCGTTCTCCTAGAATGTAGTTCTTTTTCTTTTTGGAGTTTATATATTAGCGTTAACGGGTTCGGCAGAAGTACGGATTAAAACGTTTTTAGTGCGAACACAAAGAGTAGTTATTCAAATCGTTTGAAATTTTATTAGTCCTGGTTACAAAAATGGGAAAAAATACTCTTGTGTGAACAGATTTATTGAAATCAGTTCAAGTTGAATAAATTCCAGCTGTAGAAAGTCTCTTGAATACATATTTCTTGTGATCCTGTACGAGTTTTGATATTTTTTGTTTTGTCATTGTAGGTAAAATAATTTAGTTTAAAAGAAATTAGTATCGTCTGATAAATATTTTCGTGGAGTGAAATTAAACAATTAAAAAAAAAAGCTCCTTTGGTTTCTCTTCGTATCATTAATATTTGGGAAATTACGTAATGGAAACGTTCTCCTAGAATATAGTCCTTTTAATTTTTGGAGTTTATATATTAGCGTTAACGGGTTCGGCAGAAGTACTGATTAAAACGTTTTTAGTGCGAACACAAAGAGTAGTTATTGAAATCGTTTGAAATTTTATTAGCCCTGGTTACAAAAATGGGAAAAAATACTCTTGCGTGAACAGATTTATTGAAATAAGTTCAAGTTGAATAAATTCCAGCTGTAGAAAGTCTCTTGAATACATATTTCTTGTGATCCTGTACGAGTTTCGATATTTTTTATTTTGTCATTGCTGGTAAAATAATTTAGTTTAAAAGAAATTAGTATCGTCTGATAAATATTTCCGTAGTATGAAGTAGAACAATTAAAAAAAAACCTTCTTTGGTTTATCTTCTTATCATTAATGTTTGGGAAAGTATGTGTAATGGGATACATATCTCCATAACATATAGTCATTTTTCCTTATTTAGAGTAGATATAGCTAGTTCGAAAGGAGTATTGATTAAAATGGTTTTAGTACGAACACAAAGAGCACTTATTGAAGCAGTTTGAAACTTAATAAGAGCTAGTATTAAAATGATAAAGAAATTCACCCGTGGGTATGTATTCAGATTTATTGATATCAGTTCAGATTCAATTCCTTCATAGCTGAAAAAATCACTCGTAAAATTTTTTTTTCGCGAAATGTAGCATAAGTTTCATATTAGTCTATGAATGTACTGATTTTATTTTTTGTCATTATATGGAAAATAACGTAGTTTAAAATAAATTAGTACAGTTTTATATATTTTCCCATCAAGTGAGGAAAAAATTTTTTTTTTAATTTGTTCTGTCTGTTCCAATCTTTAATATTTAGGATGCAATGGGATAGGATTTCACATGGAATGCAGTTCAAATACAAAGAGTAATTGTAATCGTTTGGAATTTTGTTTGGCATAATTATAAAAACTTAAAATTTAATTTCAAACATTTATTGAAAACAGTTCAAATTAATTTTTTTATAGTTTCAAAACCTCTTGAAAATATATTTCTTTTAACATTACAATATCCATGATTGTACTGACTTCATCTTATATAGTTCTATCTAAAAAAATTTAGAGTTAAGAAGAAAAAAGCATTTTCTTTTGAAATAAAGAACTGTTTCTGGAGCATTTTTCTTTTTACCATCCCAAGTGGTTTCGACGAGATATCTCGTCAATGAAGATCAGACCAATTTTTCTAATGACGACAGATCTTGTCACCAAGATAGTGACGATTTTTTTTATGAAGACCACATCGAGATCTCGTGGTTTTCTTCTAGTGACGAGATTTATGGTCCATTAAGATTCGATCAGTTTTGCTGATGACGTCATATTTCCTAGAAACAACCACCTGGAGAGTTCTGAGGAAGTCTTTTGACCATTAGACTACGGCCGGAACAGTAGACATACTTTGAAAGTTATAAGACTCGTGTCAGTTATACTACAGCCGTATCAAAAGGATAATATGCTTTTAGAGGAAGAGGTTGGTTGGATATCGTGTACCAAACAAGTTGCATGAATTTTTATACGGAGAGCGAAATTTTATTACGATCTCACTAGGAATATTTAAAATATAAATAGTCACTAGGAATAATTGTTAGTTGTAGATCAGATTTTTTCTGTACTGATAGCCACACTCTATGTTAACAGTGGACATTCTTGGTGGTCGTCTTGAATAGGTATTTCGTCATTAGCAGGGCAACTTTTTGTTGCAGTAAAAATGAGAAAGGTTGCATTTATCATTCCCTAAAGTTGCATTTATGGAAAAAAAAGTTGCACTTATTTTTAATGCACTAAATTCTAAAATAAATTATTCGTAAAAAAGTAAAAAATCCAATACATATTGACATATTTAGTCGTATACAACAGTATTATATTACATTCTTAAATACAGAAGAACGTTGAATGGCCGATCCTTGGCTATTAATTTCTTTAACATTGAAAAACTGCGCTAACCGTAGTCGTATAATATGCTGTATAGGATAGCAGAAGCGCAAAATCCTTTCGCTCAACATTCAGAGATTTTAAAACGTCATCTACAAGGCGTACGACATATTGATGATCGACACTCGCCTCGCAAACGCTGTAGTCGATTACGCAAGTTACCTCTGGATTATCAAGAGTGTCAACCCATGTGTTAAAAGTACTTGCCATTTATGTTGCGGTTATAACTCACTTACAATACACCCCATGCGGGAGGAATTTTGGTTTTAGTACTTTACATACAGCGTAGAAAGTGTGAAAAAAGTTGCATTTGTTGCAAAAAGTTGCCCTAGTCATTAGAGGACAACTAATCAAATCCTGATCTAGTCATCATCCAAAAATAGAAACTATCTTCAGATAGTTTGTTATTTGAAAATTTGGCTGGATTTTTTTTGATGAATTATATAGTTAGGCGAAACCATTTGAAAGGTTAAATTTGTTAAGAATCGTAAAATATTTCGTAGTGAAAAATGATTTAGAGCTGAGTAGAAAAATATGTCCCATCTTCATTTCCATATAAATAAAGTTAGTAAGTTAAGTAACAGTTTCGCTCAACATTCAGAGATTTTAAAACGTCATCTACAAGGCGTACGACATATTGATGATCGACACTCGCCTCGCAAACTCTGTAGTCGATTACGCAAGTTACCTCTGGATTATCAAGATTGTCAACCCATGTGTTAAAAGTACTTGCCATTTATGTTGCGGTTATAACTCACTTACAATACACCCCATGCAGGAGGAATTTTGGTTTTAGTACTTTACATACAGCGTAGAACGTGTGAAAAAAGTTGCATTTGTTGCAAAAAGTTGCCCTAGTCATTAGAGGACAACTAATCAAATCCTGATCTAGTCATCATCCAAAAATAGAAACTATCTTCAGATAGTTTGTTATTTGAAAATTTGGCTGGATTTTTTGATGAATTATATAGTTTGGCGAAACCATTTGAAAGGTTAAATTTGTTAAGAATCGTAAAATATTTCGTAGTGAAAAATGATTTAGAGCTGAGAAGAAAAATATGTCCCATCTTCATTTCCATATAAATAATTTGACTTCAAAGGAGTTTTAAAATATTGGCTGAAACATATCGGAATATTTGGGAATCAACGTACTTATAAATCATTTCGATAATGAATTTCGTTTAGAGAAATATTCGCCCATCAGAATTTGGTTAACTGGTTAAGTTTCGGCAGAAAGGATGATTTTCACTTGGTTGATAATGAAATTATTTTAGAATAAAATAAAGCAATTAAAATTTTAAAACTTCAACCATGCATAAGGGAAGTTAATTCCTTTTTTTAAAACACAAATTAGATCTTTGAGTTTGGATAAACCTATCATTAGTATTCAACGAACGATAAACAAGAACATTTGATCGCTGATTTAGCTTTAAAATGTATCTTTTTAAATATTCGAAAAGCAAGGGCCATTACCTATTGTTTCCTAAACTATACTCTACTTTTTCAAGGCACAATGGATAAATTTCTCTAAGCAGCGCTAAGCAATGTTTCCTGTGTTTCAGCCTTAAAGCTACAATATTTCTGAAAATTCTAAGTGTATAAAGTAAGACATTTTTAAAGGACTTAGTTTAGTGAATAACGGTAAGGCAATATTTACTTCGCACGTTTAACGAAAATAAGATAGTTACGTTAATCCCCTGTCTTGTACTGAAATATATCACAATAAAGGTCACACTTTTCTTCCGGAATACTTTAGAAAAAAATTTAGACTTTTCTTAAAGTCTAAAAAATATTATTACTGTGTTAGCGCCTGTTTCTCGGAATTAGGTCGAACGTCTTAATTTTGTAATATGAGCAAGAATGGTATAAAATTGGAAAAAGATTCGTTTTAAAATAAATATATTTTAGTGTCTGCAGTTTTCAGTAGAATCTTCTCTGGAATGGTGAGAAAGGGAATTTTTGAAGTATCGGATGAAAATTGACAAGTTTAGTGCTCAAAATATCGGCAATATCTTGACAATATACCTCGCCATTTGCAAAATTTGTTGGGTCTTGATGGATGAGATATCGCGTCGAAACCACTTTGAGCGGTGAACATAACTGTGTTTTGGAACGTAAATAATAGTGGCTGCTTTATAAATGATTGATCATTCAGTGAGTTATGTTTTCACTATGGAGAAAAATACCAAACCATTCATTAGATTGATTGTTATTGTTAATTATTTCGCTTCCTATAAATAAAAAAGACTACACTAAGTCTATAAGCCCGTGTTACTTGGTGTCCTCAAGAACAAGCTCAGAATGATGAATAAGCTGACCTGAGGCAGGACTATTGAAAAATCATTAGGTTAATAATGAATGATCAGTTTTTGCAGCTGATTGTTTTACTCAGATTGTAATCGATTAAATCAAGCTCTTGAGACCAAGGCCTTGGTGAGGACTTTAGCCACTAAAAAGAAACTAGCGTTCTTTCAGTTTGATTAATTTATTGGTAATGAGGTGGGGCACCTCAATCCTTCTTAGCGGGCGTTGAGTTTTACTGCATTTTACAACCATTTCGAGAAAGGTTTACCAGACATCCTCAAAAGCTGAATATTTGTGTCTACATTTATCTGCAAAGCCCAGTAAAATCATGTTGACATTGCCGTAAATAACGCTCCCAAGATAAAATAATTGAGTTGTGCAACGATCATTCTGGGATATTACTGCTTCAAATCCAGTCTAAGAAAACGAACTACGCCCGCTAAGAAGGATTGAGGTGGGGCACCTCAATCCTTCTTAGCGGGCGTTGAGTTTTACTGCATTTTCCAACCATTTCGAGAAAGGTTTACCAGACATCCTCAAAAGCTGAATATTTTCGTCTACATTTATCTGCAAAGCCCAGCAAAATCATGTTGACATTGCCGTAAATAACGCTCCCAAGATAAAATAATTGAGTTGTGCAACGATCATTCTGGGATATTACTGCTTCAAATCCAGTCTAAGAACACGAACTACGCCCGCTAAGAAGGATTGAGGTGGGGCACCTCATTCCTTCTTAGCGGGCGTTGAGTTTTACTGCATTTTCCAACCATTTCGAGAAAGGTTTACCAGACATCCTCAAAAGCTGAATATTTCCGTCTACATTTATCTGCAAAGCCCAGCAAAATCATGTTGACATTGCCGTAAATAACGCTCCCAAGATAAAATAATTGAGTTGTGCAACGATCATTCTGGGATATTACTGCTTCAAATCCAGTCTAAGAAAACGAACTACGCCCGCTAAGAAGGATTGAGGTGGGGCACCTCAATCCTTCTTAGCGGGCGTTGAGTTTTACTGCATTTTCCAACCATTTCGAGAAAGGTTTACCAGTCATCGTCAAAAGCTGAATATTTTCGTCTACATTTATCTGCAAAGCCCAGCAAAATCATGTTGACATTGCCGTAAATAACGCTCCCAAGATAAAATAATTGAGTTGTGCAACGATCATTCTGGGATATTACTGCTTCAAATCCAGTCTAAGAAAACGAACTACGCCCGCTAAGAAGGATTGAGGTGGGGCACCTCAATCCTTCTTAGCGGGCGTTGAGTTTTACTGCATTTTCCAACCATTTCGAGAAAGGTTTACCAGACATCCTCAAAAGCTGAATATTTTCGTCTACATTTATCTGCAAAGCCCAGAAAAATCATGTTGACATTCCCGTAAATAACGCTCCCAAGATAAAATAATTGAGTTGTGCAACGATCATTCTGGGATATTACTGCTTCAAATCCAGTCTAAGAAAACGAACTACGCCCGCTAAGAAGGATTGAGGTGGGGCACCTCAATCCTTCTTAGCGGGCGTTGAGTTTTACTGCATTTTCCAACCATTTCGAGAAAGGTTTACCAGACATCCTCAAAAGCTGAATATTTTCGTCTACATTTATCTGCAAAGCCCAGAAAAATCATGTTGACATTGCCGTAAATAACGCTCCCAAGATAAAATAATTGAGTTGTGCAACGATCATTCTGGGATATTACTGCTTCAAATACAGTCTAAGAAAACGAACTACGCCCGCTAAGAAGGATTGAGGTGCCCCACCTCAATCCTTCTTAGCGGGCGTTGAGTTTTACTGCATTTTCCAACCATTTCGAGAAAGGTTTACCAGACATCCTCAAAAGCTGAATATTTTCGTCTACATTTATCTGCAAAGCCCAGAAAAATCATGTTGACATTGCCGTAAATAACGCTCCCAAGATAAAATAATTGAGTTGTGCAACGATCATTCTGGGAAATTACTGTTTCAAATCCAGTCTAAGAAAACGAATGCTTGTCCGTCTGGAATGATTGTGAACCTTCTCTGTAAACGACTGTGCCTAGAATGCGATGTAATACTAACTAACCTCTCTTAGTACACCGGGGCTGTACAAAGTGGTTCACAATTCCGCCTGTGTAGTGCGATGATGAGTAATGTTTCATTGACCTTGCATTAGCAAAAACACTTGGCATAAATAAATA
The DNA here is from genome assembly GCA_947359465.1 of Metellina segmentata. Taxonomy (NCBI): domain Eukaryota; kingdom Metazoa; phylum Arthropoda; class Arachnida; order Araneae; family Tetragnathidae; genus Metellina; species Metellina segmentata. The sequence goes on from OX375879.1 coordinate 91,962,197, forward strand.
AATTACACCAAGTCGATTCCCCAGTGAGACTTGAAGCCTTCCAGAAACAACTCATGATGGGAAATGGGCTGACCTGAGGGACAACCAGATAACTAGCGAGAATTAATCTGACGAATTCAAGCGTTAATGAATGAATGTATCTTCTTTTATGCTTCGATGAGTATTCCTGGTATTTTTTACCATTATGATTCTTATGTTTAAAAGCAAAGTAGGGTACACCTTCTCGTATGGTGGCTTTGTGTACCAGTTCTTCAGCCACTGTGAAAATTGGTGCAGTTTCAGTTCAGTTTATTTAGCAAGACATTTCTATCTTACACCCTCAGAGCACACGTAGAGTTTTATTTCATTTTCATACCATTTCAAAAACGTTTAATCATGCAGTCCCTAAGGAAAATATTTCCTTTTCTTTTTAGCTGTAAAGCCAAGCTAAGTCCGTCTGACAATGTCTGAACCCCCCCACACAAAACAAAATAAGTGTTTGTGAAACCAATCACCCCAAGAGCTGTATGTTTTCCTCACGGTCTCAGAAAAATATAAAAAAATTATTATATTGTTTTTACTTATCTCTCTTACCAACCATTCGATAAAGTAGTCCTGCTACTAAACTCTGGATCGGAATAAGTTGACAATATCTTAACTACCACTTCCAAGAGAAAAACAGTTTATGCGATTGATAATTCAGAGAACATTTACGTTTTAATTACAACCATAAAGCAGTCATGTAAATAATTTTTTTAGATTTTACATACTTCAGTTGGCATAAATAAAAACGATTACGCCAAATCAATTAGCCAGTGAGACTTGATAACCGTGCCCGTGAGAACAATCAAAATGAATTAAAACCTAGCCTGAGGCAAGACTAGTGAATAAACAGAACTAGAAAGAGATACATAAGAGTAATATGAATTACCAGTTTGTGCATCTAAAAAGACTCGGAGAACTAACCACTTGGCCACCAGGTTGGAGTGAATGAGCACAAGTGTGAAGTTATCTCTCCTCTTTTCAGTTTGAGTCTTCCTTATCTTTATTTGACTCATATTATGGTGCATAAAAGAAAAGTAGAAAATACCACTTCGGTTTAAGGCCTTAGGGAGATCTTGAGCCCTGCGAAAACTGGAGTAGCTTCAGTCCGGTTAATTCAGCAAGGCGTTCCCATCCCGCACACTCAGAACTTACGTCGAGTTTTATTTCTTTTTCATACCGTTTTGAGAACGGTTTACCAGACTGTCATACACATATGCCAAATATTTTTATCTCCTTTGTCCAGCTAGTCAAACTGTTAGCGTCGTAAATTCTGCACCCAAGAGAAAATAAGTAATTTTGTGCAACTATCAGTCTGAAACATGACTGGGAGCAGTCATACTTTAATTACGGTCAGAGAGTAGTCAAACGAATTATTAGATTGTTGTTAGTTGAACACTTGCTCTTACCGACCGATTGGTCTGTGAGTCACGGAACAGACTTCTCGATCGAAACGTTGACAAACCCGATACCGAGAGAGAAACAGCTTTTGCATATGATACTTCAGAGAACTGTTAAGTTTTAAGTATGGTCGGAGAGAGCAGACAATAAAAACGATTACATCAAGTCTATTTGCTCGTTAGCAGTAAGGCCCTCAAGAACCAGATCTGAAAGACGAAAAAGCTAGTTTGATGCAGGACTAGATAATATACAGGACAACTCAGACGTCATTAGCTTCTCGATCGAAACGTTGACAAATCCGATACAGAGAGAAAAACAATTTTTGCTTATGATATTTAAGAGAACTGTTAAGTTTTAAGTATGGTCGGAGAGAGCAGTAAATTAACTCATTTGATTGTTGTTATTTATCTCAATTGGCATAAATAAAAACGATTACATCAAGTCTATTTGCGCGTGAGCAGTAAGGCCCTCAAGAACCAGATCATAAAGATGAAAAAGCTAGCTTGATGCAGGACTAGAGAATATACAGGACTTCGCAGACATCATTAACTTCTCGATCGAAACGTTGACAAACCCGATACCGAGAGAAAAACAGTTTTTGCATATGATATTTCAGAGAACTGTTAAGTTTTAAGAGTATGGTCGGAGAGAGCAGTCAATAAAAACGATTACATCAAGACTATTTGCTCGTTAGCAGTAAGGCCCTCAAGAACCAGATCTGAAAGACGAAAAAGCTAGCTTGATGCAGGACTAGATAATATACAGGACAACTCAGACGTCATTAGCTTCTCGATCGAAACGTTGACAAATCCGATACAGAGAGAAAAACAATTTGTGTTTATGATATTTAAGAGAACTGTTAAGTTTTAAGTATGGTCGGAGAGAGCAGTAAATTAACTCATTTGATTGTTGTTATTTATCTCAATTGGCATAAATAAAAACGATTACATCAAGTCTATTTGCGCGTGAGCAGTAAGGCCCTCAAGAACCAGATCATAAAGATGAAAAAGCTAGCTTGATGCAGGACTAGAGAATATACAGGACTTCGCAGACATCATTAGCTTCTCGATCGAAACTTTGACAAACCCGATACCGAGAGAAAAACAGTTTTTGCAAATGATATTTCAGAGAACTGTTAAGTTTTAGGGGTATGGTCGGATAGAGCAGTCAATTAAATCATCTTATTGTTGTTATTTATAACAATATATCAATTGGCATAAATAAAAGCGATTACATCAAGTCTATTTCCTCGTTAGAAGTAAGGCCCTTAAGAACCAGATCAGAAAGACGAAAAAGCTAGCTTGATGCAGGACTAGAGAATATCCAGGACTACGCAGACATCATTAGCTTCTCGATCGAAACGTTGACAAACCCGATACCGAGAGAAAAACAGTTTTTGCATATGATATTTCAGAGAACTGTTAAGTTTTAAGAGTATGGTCGGAGAGAGCAGTCGATTAAATCATCTGATTGTTGTTATTTATATCAATTGGCATAAATAAAAACGATTACATCAAGTCTATTTGCTCGTTAGAAGTAATGCCCTCAAGGATCAGATCAGAAAGACGAAAAATCTAGCTTGATGCTTGACTAGAGACTATACAAGACTACGCAACCATCACTAGATTAATCTGAATGCGCAGCATAATTAGATTAATCTGTTCGGCTGGTCATTCAGAGAGCTAATCACTATACCACCAGGCCAAAGTGAATGAGCACAAGTGTGAAGTCATACCTACTTTTTCATTTTGAGTCCTGATATTTGTTTTACTTAGAATATGATTTATGAAACAATGTATTACACACCCCTTGAAACTGAGGCCTTGATGAGGCTTACAGTCACTGCGCAAACTGGCGCGGTTTCAGTTCGGTTAATTTAGCACATCATTCCCATTCCACACCCTCAGAGCCCGCGTCTGGTTTTGCTTCATTTTCATACAATTTCGAGAACGGTTTACCAGACAGCCCCACACGCCGAATATTTTCATCTCCTTTTATCTGCAGAGCCCAGCTAAATCAAGTTGACAATGTCGTAAATCCTGCCGCCCGAGAGAAAAACAGAAAACCCGGCGGCTTCCACAAGAACAGAACGCAGCGAGAGAGCGAGAGAAGGAAACTTATTCCGTATTAATCTCCCTAACACAATGTAGATAGATATATCTGGGATCGAAGTTCCTAATCAGCCGGAGTAGAGGCGAACATTCCATTTATTTTGTTCGATGCGTCCCTGGCATTCGTAATGTGGGTAAGCATTACTAACTGCGTTTGTGCAACTGATCATTCAGATAAGACACAATTTATGCAAAGCATTAGCTGCGCGGATCGCCTCACTGCGATGGAGAAAAGTGGTTTCGGATTAAAAATCTTTAGAGAAACCGCTTTTTCGTGTAGTTTCTGGAATTGGGTTTGTGAAATGCTGTTTGGGATTGAATAAATGGGCGCTGTTGTATTTCTCCTGTACAACAATACCCACGTGAAGGTGAGATATTAATATTTGCGTCATACGAGCTTGCACAATTTTTACAGTCGAGGACCAGGATAGAGGAATCGCGTAGTCTTAGAAATATGCAGTATTTAAAGTCTCTATTTATATATTTCCCGGTGTTGACCTCGTAATCTGACGGTGGTTCAAAACTAAGATGCTTCCCTCGGTAATGGTAATTAATTAACGCAGTACTATCGCAACAAAACTGACTAGTGGTGATAGTTCGGGATCACCCCCCAAGTGCAAGAGTCGAGGACAACACTACATAATTTAATACCACGTTCAAACGATCAAAACCAGAGCTGTACCCCACTCTCCAAAATTCTACACCAATCCAACGTGAGAACATTTGAGACTACGACAGATTTAACATGTACCAGCCTCCTCGAACACGTCGATCCTTGGATGAATCGAGTTTCGAACACGCAACCCTCCGACTGTGATTCTTCAAACTGGACTACCACGGTCCGTACTCTCTTTGCATCTTCCCCTAATGGATTAATCCCGGACTGATACTAATAGTCCGTTTCGTTGCTGCAGTGAAATGACAAATTCTTCTGAAGAAAGGTGACACATTTCCTTGTACGTCATGTAGGACGGAGCGTGTACCTATTTATACATTTATGTAGCATACCTACCTATTTATAAGTTTGACTAGATTCGAGGCACACTACTCGACATTGTTTGCATACTGGCGAACGGCAATAAGCCATATAAAATCAAACGCTATTAATTTTGTCGATAAAGTTTATTGTGCTGTATTTTATCTATGAAGCCATAAAATACTGTTAAAAATACACGGAAAGCTCACTGTTCAAATTAAAGTTTTCGCTCGTGTTGTGACGCGTAATTGGCAATCTGGATCAGCAACTAAAAGGTTTCGTTACCTAATGAGAAAACAGGTTTAGATGTTAACAAATACCGAACGAGTTAGGAGCAAGTGAATGGCGTGCAATCGAATTGCTTATATCGAATTGCTTATCGCAATGCTTACATTCAACTAGTTACCACAGTCCCAGCCTAAGCCTTTCGTTGTATCTCCACGTAATTTTGAACCATGGTCAGATGACGAGACACCATCTGAGCTGGCACCACACTCTTCAAACTTCCACACCAACCCAACGTGAGGACTTTCGACCATGACAGATTTAAGGTGCACCATACGCTTACAAACATCCATGCAGTGACCCGGATTATCACAACTGCAGAAGGATGGATCGATGAGGTGTAAAAGATGAAAGTAGTAATCAATTCATGCATGACCGGATAACATGTCGTTATCTATCCACACATATAATTTAAACTGCTTACCTAATTTAAAGCCAAAATACCGGTCTGGTTGTTAAGGTGTTATCCTCTGTATCGGATGTTTCCTGATTCGAATCTGGGACAGTGCAGGGATATTTGTAAGCGTATGATGTGTAGAGACGACTGGTGCACCTAAAATCTGTCGTGTTCAAAAGTCCTCACGTTTTTATTGTGTGAACGTTAGGCGAGTGGGGGTACCAGCTCAGGTGTTGCCTCGTTATTTTACCGTGGTTCAAAATTACGTTGTGTTGTCCTCGGATTTTTCCCATAGTGGATTGATCTCGGACTGTGGTCGATTGCCCGTTGTATTGCTCTAGTTCTAAGTTAATTAAAATTACCTGCTTATCCACCCAATTTTAAAATGTCTGCATATGTATATTTCAGCTTACATTTTGTATAAAAGCTTATAGCTACTACGGAATTATGCAGATTAAAATAGCGTCAGAAAGTGCCAATTAAAATAGCGCCAGGTTGTTAGTTGGATTTACGTTGTAGTTGAGCAACACAACGAGCTATTGACGACTGTCCAAGAGCAGTCCTCAAATGAAGGATCCAAGGACAACCCCTTGCAATGTCAAACCAAGGTCTGATGATGAAGTAACTCAACTGATTCCACACTCCCAAAACTTTCACACCATGCCAACGCGTGGGCGTTTGAGATTTGACCAGAACCAGACCCCAAGAATATGGTGGTCTTTGATAGGATCGTGTCTCGAACTCGCTACCCTGCTGTTCTTAAGCCGCGACTCAACTAGGCCACTTCTGCCCCATCCAGAAAATAATTCAACATACAATAATAGCAAGTATAGTGAAACAATCATTGAGGTTTGTTGTTTGGATTTTATTTAGTCAAACGCGAGACAATGTTAAAAAATGTATATTTACATACAAATGACAATTTATACACACTATTCCAGACACAGAGACATAGAAGAACAGAGACAAAGGTAGACATGAAGATATAGAAAAATAGACACAAAGAAATTAATACACCTAGGGTAAGTAACATAAGCCGAAACTGGGCTGCCTAAAACTCACAAACATAATAAAAAGGATTCTAAAATTTTGTATACGGTCGTTGCTTGCTAATGTTTCGAAATATTGTGATTCTTAATTTCTTTAAATTCCCAATTTTTAATCAATATAGACATATTTTAATTTAGATACATACGTCTGAAAAGCAACAACTGCCTTTTACGTTCAATGGCGTAGAAATGTTAAAAAAAATGAGTTTTCCATTAGTCCCTTTCATTACTAATGGAAAGTTTATTTAATTAATTATGATATGGACAATCCGATTTATATCCTGACAGTACCTCTTAGTTTCTGTTTCATTATCAAATTAAAGTAGGATGAAAAAGTCCTGGATAGTTCTGAGGGGACTATTATTTCTGTATTGTATAGCAATAGGTATATGCACTGAAGAGCCTAAATATTATGACCACCTACTCAATAACGCGTTGCGCCTCCTTTGGCCTTCAAAACAGCTGTAACTCGCATGGGCATAGATGCCACAAGTTCTTGGTACATGACTGGAGACAGGTTGTACTAAATGTCTAAGCAGCGGTCACGCAGAGCCGATTGATTCGGACATGGTGGTGTTTGAGCTCTGAGCTGCAGCTCCATGACACCCAAAATGTGCTCTATCCGGCGAGTTAGGTGGCCAGGACATTAAGTGGAATTAATCAGTATGCTCCTCGGACCACTCCAACACAATCCCAGCCTTGTGACATGGGGCGTTGTCCTGCTGGAAGATTCCATTTCCAGTTTAGAAGACAGACGCCGTGCAAGGGTGCAACTGATCCGAAATGATGTTCAGATAGTTCGCAGCGTTCATGGTCTGTTCTACCACAACTACGGGTCTCAGAGTCGCCCATGAGAATGTCCCCCAAAGCATAATACGGTCACCACCAGCCTGTGTATGACCTGCTGTACAAGAGGGGAGCAACTGTTCGCCTGTCAGACGCGTACCTTGACACGACCATCGACGTGATGAATGAGAAAACGGGATTCATCTGACCAGGCAACTCTCTTCCACTCATCCATGGTCCAATCTCGATGTTCCCGGGCCCACTGTAGGCGTAGTTGACGATGACGCTTGGTCCACAGAGGCACACGAGTGGGAATTTTTACTGCACAGTCCCAACAGTGTCTTCCAAACTGTGTGTTCCGAAACACTTGCGCTTTGACCTGCATTGTATTGGTCTGTCAGCTGAGCCACTGTAGCGCGCCAATTTTGCTTTACCAAGTGGGACAGTCTTCAACGTCCTTTTTCTTTGATGACGCATGGGCGACCAACACGTTGGCGTCTACTGCTGGTGTCACCGTCATTTATCCACTTTGCATGAATACTAACAACGACACATAGTGAACAACCTCCCAGTCGTGCAGTTTCGGTGATACTCGTTCCGAGTCTTCTGGCCATTATGATCTACCATCTATCAAATACGCTTATATCAGCAGCCTTTCCCATCACGCGCAAAAGTAAGTGCAAGAATGAGTACTTAACTTCTCCAGCAGCAATTAAATACCATTCTCACTTAATCACGTGCCCTCCACGTCATCCAGACGAGTTCATTGAAAAATGTGGGGATGGTCATAATGTTTTGGCTCGTCAGTGTACATCCAATTACAAAATATTTAAAGTTCAATACATAAATTTATTTCAACGTTTACCAGTCAAGAAATATAATTTTATTAAAGAATCTATCGAAGAAATTTTAAGTTTGGTTATATAACGAGGAAATTTATAAATATAAATATGACTTTTCTGAATCTTCGCGTATAGGAATGTATTATTTTGACATGTAGATGGATTAAATTGTATGAAAAATGGACAGTTCCTAATATGGTTAACATTTTTTTCTGAAAAACTATCTGTTGCATTTATGATACTTCCTCTCTACGATCAATTAACTAAATACTAAGAGTTAATAAATTAATATTTAATTCCTTATTATATTTTTCGGATGTGCAGATATAAGTATGCAGTGAGTACGGACAGGTTAACATGTCTCATAATTCAATTTGTGATCATCCTCAGCTTCTCAGCACAAATTCTTGCATTCTCGATTTAAAATTGACATAAGAAAAATTGTTATATTTGAAACGTATATGGGAATCAAACCTATGACTAACAGTATGGAAAATCAAGATATATTGACCTATAATGGCAAATAAATATGACTGTTGAAGCCCGAATATTGTTCTGTTAAAAAGTTAATTATCTCAAAGGTGCGTCCCTTTTTTGTATCTTGATATTCCTGTAACGTTCAATTTTTAATTCAATATTTGTGAGAATATCTGTAAATCCGATTCCTTGCACACATACTCTATGTGCTAAGAAGCTAAGCTATAGGGTGCAACAAACTTAATCCTCTTGGTGGTTGTCTCGACAAGGTATCTCGCTATTAACAAAACTGACCAGATCTTGATGGACGGAATATCTCGTCATTATAAGAAACTTATGGATAATACCGATAAAACGAGTAATCCACATAAAACGCTGATATCTTGATGACGAGATAGCAAAATTGGTCAGATATTAATGGATGATACATCTCATTAATTGCAAAATTGGTCAGATCTTGATGGATGAATACCTGGGTTATAGAAAAATTGGTCGGATCTTGATGGATGATATATCTTGTTAATAGCAAAATTAGTCAAATCTTGATGGATGAGATATCTCGTCAATAGAAAATTGGTCAGATCTTAATGGATGATATATCTCATTAATAGCAAATTTTTTTTCTGATCTTGATGTGTGAGATATCTCGTTAGTAGCAAAATTAGTCATATCTTGATGGATGAGATACCTCGTTAATAGTAAAATTGGTCAAATCTTGATGGATGAGATATCTCTCTAATAGCAGAATTGGTCAGATCTTGATGAATTAGATATCTCGTTAATAGCAAAATTGGTCAGATCTTGGAGGATGAAATATCTCTTTAATTGCAAAATTGATCAGATCTTAATGAACGTAATGTCTTGTCTAAACCATTTGGAGGTTAAATGATATAGAAAAGCAACTTTTAATGTCTAGTCGTTAAACTCTCATGGCCCAAACTGTTAAGAAAGGTGTTTACGACGTCTTCGTACAATACGACGTAAAAATTAGGTGTTCAGAAAATGTATGTAGAATTTCTGTAATCGGAAAATATATTTATAAACTTTATGTGAGTGAATTTATAAAAGCTTTAAAATTTCAGAGTTTTTAATACAATGCTCAACTAAGTATAATTAACATTAGTATTCATATTATACAAATAGGCTTACCGCAACAAAAAAAAGTTAAAGAAAAGCAACCACGGAATTTAAAATACAATATTACGCTTGAAATCCACTGACTTAAACGTTACAAAACTCATCAGCGAAGATTTCTATTTGTGAGCTTACATAATTTTTTACGATTTCGTGAATAAAATTTAAAAATCCTGATGTAGACTATAAAAAGTATCAAATGTTAGAATTAAAGAGTTAGCAAAGCATATAACAGTTTTTACTACTCTTTTCTAAATTTATATCTTGAATTCTAACGATGTAATTATTGCAAATCTAAAAAAATCTTACAAGATTTATGTGAGGTTCAAAATCAAAGAATCTGTAGTTAATTTTTAAAAGTGTTTAATATTATGAATTTCCTAGGAATTCCATAGAAAAAATTGATACCAAGGTAGTTTTATACGTTAATTTACGTACTTGATATTTTTTCTTCAGGTTTATATGATTTTCAGATCGTCTAATTTACATAATTTTCAGTATTTTATTATTAATTTTTCTTATTAAAAAGTGTAAATTTCATTCATAATTCACTCGTAATTTCTTCAAATAATTTAATTGCATTTTTTTTTAAATCTTTCTTTCTTAGTTTTCTCAACGAATAGTTTTTACGTTTTAAATGCATATAGTAAGTATTTTTCTTCCATCTTTTACGTTATGATAAGTTTTAATAATTCAATGTTTATTTCATCATGTTCTTCATTCATTTGTATATTGATGAATACAAGCCATCTTTTTATACCGTAGTTACAGATTTAATTTATCAAATATTTCCAGAGGGGAATAAACACAACTTTTACTTCAAAGCATATTTTACTTGGAAGTGTAACAATGATCAAGAAAATGATCAACACTAACACCAATACGATTAAACGAGTTAAACAATGTCTCAATTTTGTATTTGTAAAATAGACTTTTATTTATTAAAAGCAACTTAAATTACCTTTTTTAAAACTGACAGATAATCTAAAAGCATTTCTTCGTATTGTTTTCGAATAAAAAAATATTTTATATTTCTATTTTCATGAAAGCCAGTCAATACTTAATACTACCGCGCTAACTCAATACGAATGTGAACATATATCAAACAAAATATACATTACCTAGAATTAAGCGATTCATTTTGAGTAGGACGTACTATTACAATCTAAGATTAGAGAGCTACAGGAAAACATACACAAATAAAATTTCTTCAGTTACATGAATAACAACAACCCACAGATTCCAGTCAAAGCGTCTTCACAAAGCTACGGATTATAGCATGTCCTGGTGTCTTGCAAACATATTATATAGCCTACCTTCCACGGCACATTTAAAGAAAGAAAGAGCAGTCTCCCAACAAAAGCACCTTCTTCTATTCACATGCCACCACACCAAACGCTAATCCACAAATTATAATCCATTTTACGTGTCCCGCACTTCCACAAGTACCATACCCCACTCTACGAGAAACAGTTTTTCCCTTCCTCTTAAACGCTTATCGTCCCAAGGGAATTAAAAGATCCTCCTATGTGCAGTTTATGCCCCTCTGCTTGCTATACCAACCTTGCATCCTCCATTCATCCTCCAACCCAAAAACAAAAAGAAAGGGCCAAATAGAAAGAAGGGCCAGGGCTGGCCCAGGGGAAGAGAGAGAAGGGGGAGAGAGTTAGATCAGTGTGACACTCCATCCAACACAGGCCATCGATCATGATGACGTCACCGTTGGCCACGCCTCTTCAGTTGGGCCAATCAACCTTCCGGCGGCCCAAAGCACGAAAGCTCATTTCCTAACGCAAGTGCCTTGCCCCCCCCCTTCTCCCGAAAGCACCCCCCGTGCTCCCCAATCTTTCTACCATCCTGGAGATTACCAGCCCTTTGCATCATTTTCTTGGTTTTTTTTCCCCCTTCGCTCCCTTCTTAATTGCGGAGTATTTGCAAGGGAACGATTCTGCTCGCACGCACTTCACTTCGGATCGCTTCGGTGGAAAAGGGGTCTGTGCTACGCCGAGGCAATAAATGCCTGCCTGACCTTACCTCGGAAGATGGGGGCACCAGCCGGGTTGGTTGGGAATTTTTGGTTTTATGCGTCTGGCCGTGATCAGGGGGAAGAAAAATTAAGGATGCCAAGGCGGACGCTTAAGAGGTGTCCGTCTTTTTACTCAGCGTCTCGGAATGAGATTAGTCTCTGCTGGCTGAGTGGGCTTTACAATTAGAATATATCTAACACGTTCAGCATAGCTATGAATTTTTAAAACTTTAACAGTTCTTATTTTATATAGCATCCGAATTTAAAATTAGTGTGTGGAATCACAGGAAGACTACTAATCAAACACAATTTATTCGACTGTCTAACATACAAAAACGTTATATATTTGAATTACGAAGCAAAGTATTAATATGACATTTTAGAATTTTTTTTTAGATATTGATTTCATCAGGCATATAGAAGCAGAAATATCGGTGCCATACCGATTCAATAACTGGTTTTGACCAGTGGAAAGAATAATTAAGGATGCATGAGTGAACGCTTTAGAGGTGTCCGTATTTTCAGTTATTTCTGAACATCTTGACATGATATTTGTCTTCAGACTATGTTTTTGTGTGTGTCAACCAACTAGAGCATTTTAAACACGTTGAATATATGAACTAGTTTTGAAACATTTAATAACATACTTTGAAAACATAAAGTGAAAAACATATTTTGTTAGATCATGCAAGTAACATCAAGACCACAGGTCAAATACAGTTTATTCGATTGCCTAAAATACAGGTATTGATTTAATTAAGCAACAAGACGTACAAAAAAGTCTGTTCTTGACCTTAATTGATGAGATGGGGGACCAGTTGGGTTAGATGGTTTCATAATTATGTTTGGTACTGACCGGAACAAAAATTAAGGATGTCGAAACGGATACTTTGGAGGTTTACGTCTTTTGTGTTATACCAGTATCTTGGAATTAGAAGAGTCTATATCAGCTAACATCGCCGTACCTACTAGTTCCGCACATAAATTAAAAATATAGCAATACAGATTTTATAAATCATATTGAAGATTATTTATCAGATCACGAAACAAATAGAGAGAATATGAGTCGAATATTTAATCGACTGCTTATATACAGGTAAGGAGGAAACAACGAAATGTTGTGATACGTAATATTGTGCTGCCTTAAGTCTGAGCAACTTATTTTGAGCGTGATGGGAAATAAATGGCACGCGCAAGTTTATTCTACGTCTAATAAAGATAACCGATATCCAACGATTACGCAGAAAGGTTTATGAGAGTGTGAGATGCTATGTGCTATCAATTTGAGACCTGCAATTACGTTCTATTCAAGAAATGAGTTTGTTTCCTTACTAGAAATTTGGATGAAGTGTCACACTGGTCTAACTCTCTCCCTCTTCTTCCTCTTCCCCTGGGCCAGCCCTGGCCTTTCTTTCTATTTGGCCCTTTCTTTTTGTCTTTGGGTTGGAGGATGAATGGAGGACAACCAGTTCTCTCAACGTGGTTAACCGGACGTGAACTGACCACATAACCTTTAGACCTAACAAATGAAAACGAATTATAAGGCAAATAAACCATATGAACTTTATCAGATATTGAGCTCATTAGAAATTAATCAATAAAATGTATAACTATTTCGTATATATCCTTCTGTTAGTATCAAGAATTCCTTCTAGTATAGTGTTGTTTTCTCTTACAACATACATAACGACTAAATAACCGAATCTATTGATTGAAAGATCTATCTAGAATTTAGAAAATATTCTAATGGACAAGGTAGTGAAAAGTGGTAACAAAATGCAAAGAAGTGTACAGGTTCCAAAGGGGATATATGCGTGGGAAGCCAACATATGAGTATAATATCCAATAGACATATATACTTTTAACAAACCTAAAATCTCATAGGTCTCGAAAAGTCGATGCTTCTCTTTTCCGTACACACAAAATCTCTAAAATACAATCACAAATGAGTGGAATTATAACTATATGTTAAAGACGGTGAGAAGTTACAAAAATAGCATTTATAAGAATATTCAGGAAAACATATAAATATTGATTTACGTTAATGAGAAAACATGTAATAGCTATTGATATTTGAATGCCTTAATTTGATCTAATGTACTCTGCGTTTTATAGTATGCCTAAGCCTGCTGAATGAGTATAATATTTGATTTGTAAAAAATTATATGCCTGCAATTTAAATACTTATATACTTGAAAATTTCGAAACACCCTGAACATCATTAAAATTCATTCTAATTAGTAGTATTTGGTTTATATTTATAAGGTTATATTTCTGTGAAAAGGTTTCCTGATTGAAAACCGTTTGCGAAAAACATAGAGCCTTTATCAGGTAGAATAGAGGAGTCAGAAGTTTAAAACACTATTCGCATAGATAAATCTAATCATTTCATTCGCAGTTAAAAACTGAATCATAGAAGATTGCACTTCAGTATACAATCTCTCGAAGTCTCTTAGAAAGAAATTTTATTTTGCTAATGTATGTAGATAGTCAATTGGCAGAATTACCTACCATTTGTTCCTTTTTGAATTGAAGAAGGCTTGTAATTTCTTATAAATTATTAAGAAAAGGAAAATTAATATTAAATAATCATTTATAGAATTTGCTATCGAAATAGAAGTTAACAAAATATTTAGTGAATATTTAGATACTTTTTTGATAGAGCTTACACAAAAGTTTTTCATATTATTCTTGTTTGTTAACTATGTGTGGTTCTTTTGGAGTAAACAAGAAATTATTCGATCTTAATTTAAGTTTATTTAATTACACTTGTACTATGTTCGTGTATTGTGGTTCAAAAACATATGTTTTAATCGAAGTATTATTTAAAACCAAGATGCATAAAATTTATAAATAGAACAACGATTTTATGTTTTGTAAAAAGTTAATCCTATTCCAAATTCTATATAAAATATTAAAGAAAATAGGTCCATCATTTTGACTGTGTAAACTACTTAGTTTACTCAATCAACCATTAACGAGTTTATACTAAAATTCAAACTGTTAGCTTATTTGGGATTGCTAAGAGTGCCATTGAAGATGTCGATGCAACACCAGTGAAAATATAGTCAAGGCGCATTCTTCTCATCATGAATAAATCCCACAGACATGATCCTGAGGAAAGAAAATCATGTTACAAAGCCAGTATAAAAGTATTTTTGAGTGCAAACATAAGAAAAGATTATTAACGAAGAAAACATACCGATTACGAAATATTCCCTTAAATTAGCATTGTATTACTATTGGGTTAAAGTGATAAATTTAGAGAAATAAAAGAGATAATAAACGTAGAGAAGTATTCGGACTAGGAGAGAGAAATGACCTACCTCACCCCGGCAAGAACAGTGACACAACTCGAGCTTGCAGAATTTGAAGGACATCAACTTAAAGGATACTATAAAACCTATATTGAAATAGTATAAGCTTCTTTTTAATTTTAGGTAAGTATTTATGGTGGTAACTTCTATTATATTCTATTGAATAGTAATATAACAAGCAGGGGTAACTCATACATATTTTTCACTGACATAACATCAAAATCTTAGTTTTTTGACGCGTCACTTTTCTCGCCGGGGTGCGATTTGTGAAGAATTGCTAAGTCATAGATTTGCCTGTGGTGCAATATACTAAATAATACTCTAAAGAGACACTGTAACAAAGGAACAGCTCCTTACGACAGTCACTGGTACAGACGTTGCTTTATAATAGGCATCAATCAGTCTGAAGACCAGTAGAATTAGACTCAGCCATCTACTGAAACTGTTATCTAAATTTAATCTTTCGAGGAAACATTTCAATACGACTAAATAAGTGTTCCCTAGAATTCTAAATCCAAGCAACAAATACTGAATAAAAATATTTTTTTTATTATTAGAGCCCATATTTCCAGAAATTATACCATATTCTTTATTTTAACCTCGTTTTCTATACCTCCACTCTTAATTTGTTTATGCGAAGCCTCATTCTGTAATCAGCTGACCCAAACATGCAGTTACAATCCACATCAGATGCCTTTATTCATCTGTTTCCATTATTCTGCTACGTATTTTTTTTACAGATTAACACAATTTACTACTAATTTAGTGTCTATGGTATGAGCGATATTTCCAGTGTCTACCAAGAACCAGATTACTGGCAAATATTTTACTTTGTGTTATCCAAACGTTCTTGCATCTCTGCTATTATATAAAAGAAAGTGTTTGTACCTCGGTACGCAGGGTACTGAGGAATCTATGGCACTTGCAATAATGACATTTGGCACACAGGTAGTCCGAATTTGTTTAAGTTTTTGGGTTCAGTTCAAACTTTAAAATTTAATCTAGAACATTTTAAAATTAATTTCTTAGTCTTTTCACCATTCATTCTTACCTCCGGAATGTGACGTCACACGAACCTCGAATGAAGAAGGAACAAATTTTTCCATTTTCGACTGCTGACGTCAGCCTTTGGAACCGTGCGAAGTTTTCCTAGTCTAGTGTGTATTGATTTACGTTGTTTATAATAGGCCACCACGACGTTGCACGTGGAGTTCGTTTGTGAAGCAAACCAAAGGATAATACTTAACAATCACCGGGGGTTGGCGAGCGCTAGCGAGCAGTGGTCACTAGTGATGCGACATCGACTGCAAAACATCGATGTTTTGAAACATCAATGTTCAAAATTAAAACATCGATGTTGATAATACTTCGACCCAAAAAAGCCCCAATGTTTTTAAAATTCAGTGCATCTAAACTTTTTTTCCATTTATTAAAACTGGTTTAGAAACAAGTGATGCGACATCGGCTCCAATACACCGATGTTTTTTATAAAACATCATCGATGTCGCATCCCTACTTTTCAGAACCTCACTTTGGTCCAAAAGTATGTTCAATTTGCTGATTATAAAAATTATGCTACTTGGTTATTTTAAAAATTTTTATAACAGTACTTTTTTCATATAAAAATAAAAAATCGACAACGCAAAAACACCGACACGTATAAACATCGAATCCAATAGTTCGATGTTAAATACATCGATGTTTTGAAAACATCAACATCAATCCCTAGTGGTCACAACTGACCCCACGAAAAGAACTGTCACTGGAAACGTCGTGTTGGCCACGCAGCGACTAATAACACATGTTCGGGATATTTTAAAATATCTCATGTAATTGGCTTTCATAATTTTGTTCATATATGAATTCGGAATTCATTCTGCTGAATTTCTATTGGTGATGTGCTAAAATCTTATCTAAGAAACAAGTGGGTAGCTGCAGCCGGTTGGTAGGGTAGAGGACTATCAACCAGTTTTTCTTATCACAAACTTTTTTTGTAGTAAATAAATTGAACACAGCAATTTATACTCTTGTTAACCTTCAAATTAAGGTTTTTAATTGTATTGAAAGGAAGTTTTAAAACTTAGGTGAATGTTTAATTTAACAATGATAATTATCCAAGGTTCTACTCTGCTCTTTGAAACATCAATCACGTAATTTTTTTTAATACTTAAGAACAAATTCCTTCAATTTAAATATTTTCATTTTGCAACACTGGATACCAACAGCATGTTAATATCTAGATTTTTAAAGTTATCTAACTTGCTGCTTTATTTTATTGCTGTTTGCTTTTGTTTTTAATTACAGTTAATGCAAACGTAAGCTGAAAATATCAAAGGTCACATATACGAAACTTTGAAATCTTTTTAGTAAATTTTAAACCTATTTGAAGAATTTTTAAAGTTACCTAAGTTGCTGCTTTATTTTATAAGTGTTTTTTTTTGTTTTAATCACAGTTAATACAAACGTAATCTGAAAATATAAAAGACAACAATAATGACAGGAGAAATCACCAAAACCAAAATCGAAGCTATTGGATGACAGTCAAATGCTGTGGCAATATACCAATTAGGTGGCAAAATAACTTTTATGCTGTAAACATTATTATGCGTTTATGTCATGGATGCTTCGTGGTAGCCCATGTTATAGGAATAGAGGATTAGAGTGGGATGTGGAGTATTAGAGTTTAAAACTCGATCTAACCAAAGATGATGGTGTATGGGGGGGGGGGGGGAGATGCACGTTAAATCTGCCATGGCCTCAAATGTTCTCACTATGTGGCCACAAATGTCTCAAATGTGGTTTGGAAGTTTGGAGAGGGGAGTGTCGGTTTGGGTGGGGCCTCGTCATCTGACGTTGGTTTAAAATTTTGAGGTGTACTTGGATTGATCCCCTTTCGGGATTGATATCGGACCCCATTGCCGATACCTTTCTGTTGCACACAGCATGCGACGTTAATTGAACTACCTACATACCCCATCTCATATTGAAGTAAATTTTTTAACATTGTTAAATGGTAAAACCTTTAAATTTTTTTTTAACAAATGTTAAATTTTTTTAAACAACTGTTAACAAATTTCATGTTAACAATTTTTTTTAATAACTGTTAACAAATTTCATGTTAACATTTTAACATTTGTTAACAAATGTTAACGCATTTCTTGTTAACATTTTAACATCTATTACCAAATGTTAAGAAATTTCTTGCTAACATTTTAACATCTATTACCAAATGTTAAGAAATTTCTTGCTAACATTTAAACATTTGTTAACAAATGTTAACATTTTAATATTTGTTAACAAGTCATCTAGAATCTGTTGTACAATTTTGGGCTCCATATAGAGAAAGGATATAGAATTAATTGAAAGGGCACAGAGCTACAAAAATAATAAAGGGTATAGCAAATCTAGATTATAATGAACGTTTAAGTAAGCTCTAAACATGTATACACTGGAAAGAAGAAGAAGGAGGGGGGATTTGATTCAGCTTTTCAAGTTGGTAAAACAAGGGGACACAGAGGGCTTAAATTTCAATAGGGAAAAACAGAACAAGGGGCCATGGGTATAAATTGAATAACACACATTTTAATCGGGATTTAAGGAAAAACTACTACTTTAATAGGGTAATAGACAAATGGAACGCGTTGCCAGAAAATATATTTAATTCAAAGGGAGTGTAAGGGTGATAGTTGGATTTCTCACAGGTCACTATCACCTAAGAAAACACCATCATAGGATGGGAATCTTTAACGAAGAACCTCTATGAAGGAAATGCAATATGGTGGAGGAAACAGCCCACCATATACTTTTTGAATGCGAAGCTCTGCTTCACATAAGGCACTCGTCTAGTTCTTGGAACAGAACTTGATACAATTCACGAAGATCCTGTCAAAAGCCTTTTGGCCTTTCTTAAGGAATCTGGCTTTCTTTGACAGGAGTGTCGAAAAACAATGGGGTTTGGTGCAATATTCCCTAGTGGAATCAGCACCTAGGGCTTACCTGACCTCCCCACTCACTATGACTATGAATATGACTATAAGGGAGTGTACGAATTTAAAATACAATTGGATAGTCAGTGGGAATCGGGGAATTCATAAACAAAGAACCAGTCTTGTTGGGCTTGAGCCTGTAGCTGGTCGTCAATTTTTGTATTTGTGTTAACAAATTTCTTGTTAACATTTAAACATTTTTTAACAAAAAAATGTTATAAATTGAAACATTGAAATCACTCCATTTCAGTGCAAAAATTTAACAAAATTTATAAATTATCTTAAATTGTGCCATCGTTTCTCTACGATGGAATATGTATTTAGGCTTAAGTTTTTTATACCACCTGATGCAGGCGACGTTCCAAATTGCATCGAAATATTTCTACGCCCGAGGCATGGTAATTAAACGAAGAAAAACCTTCTCAACTACCAGCTAGGGCTTCCATCGAAAAACAACCCACCCCAAAACAGTTTCTTAATGAGCAATCTTCGAGTGAGGCCCATCACGCGAGCCATCGAAATTACGAACCAATCGATATCCATCGATACTTCAAACCCGACAATGATTATAAGATTAAGGAAACTAAAAAAAGGGGGGAATCGATGAAACAATTCCGATTCCGAAATAAAGGTTTTCCTGTCCGAAAATACGTAGTCGATAAGGACCAATAGAGATTAAGCGATCTAGTCTTCCCCTTATTCCTCCTCCCTTAACATGTCCTCCCCACTGAAGGCCTTTCCTAGGGGGTGGGGGACCTCAAAATGTCCTCATCTTCCTATCTTCCTCGGGGAGGAGGGGGCTAAACCTTCCATTCTTTTTTTTTCTTCTCTTCTGGCGTGTGCGTGGGGGCGGGTGGGCCAGTTGGCTTCCGTTCGTTAGAGAAGGGCCGTATGGCGGGAAAGTTTTGCGTCCGGCGTGTTGTTGCCATGGTTACTGCCAGGGGGAGAGTGCCAAAGCCACAACAGATGCTGCCGCTTCTTTATCAATCTCCTTGCTTTCCACGGCGAGGTGGCTGATTGGGGGAGGAGATGAGCCTTTTCCTCACCCCCTCCCATCCGTCTCTGATAAGCCTCCTTCATCAATTTAAAATCTTCTCTCTCTCTCTCGCCATTCCCACACCCCTCTTCTTCTTCCGGATGACCCGAACGTTTATATGCTTAGGTATGGGTGAAATATTAGCTGTGAGGTGATGCCTAATTTTTGGGGACTTTTTTCGTTCCTTCTGGTTTTCGTTTTTTTTTTTTGTGTTTTTCGGTGCTGTGGCTTTCGGACGGCGGGTTCCGTTTTCCCGAGATTTATTTCGGCTCCGGTTTATTGAGGAATAAAATTTAACCCTGGGTTGGGGTTGTGGGGGGTGTACTGGATGAAGAATGGACAGTTGTATGAGTACCTAAATGTGTCGAATTCGCGAAATAAGGGTGAATGTTTGACAGGTGTTTTTTGTTGTTGTAAATTAGGTTAGGTAATGGTAATTTTAGTTAACGTCAAACTAGAGCAACACAACGGGCTATTGACGACGGTCCGGGATCAGTCCCTTAAGGGAAGATCCAATTTAGGTTAGATTTACATGTATGTTACAATGAAGTGTAAGGAATTATATAAAAAAAAAATTAACTAATTTTACTAGGCAAGGGACGCCGAACAACCGGTCTAGTGGTCAAGGTGTTGGCTTCTGGATCGGAAGGTCTCTGGTTCGAATCCGGGTCAGGGCATGGATGTAAATTGTGCTGTCCTTTGTTAGGGTCAATGATGGTCCACCCACTGGGTGCCCCTTCACAATTGACCATCACTTCTGGCCTTGTACAAGGCTACAATGACTTCGGTCAATTCTGTACTGTATTGTATTATGTATTGTATTTGTCTTTGCAATCTGTACCCAGCCTTGCCATTGGAAATTTAAAAAAAACTAGTCAAGGGATTTTAATCTTAGTTCTTGCATTTTGCAACTTTAACTCTCTGGTCGTCGGGTTGTTTTCGATTAATGTAGGATTCCTTATAGACCAAGACGGATATAATCGTTAGATAACCACTAATAACTATTTAAAAAAATAAGGATATTTTGGAAAATGAAGTTGTTGGTAGACTAGGGCGTCATCAGGGAGGAGTCTTATCCAGACAGCACGAATGATGTTTTCGACGTGTGAGCAGCAATACGAAGAAAATATATTGCTTACCATGCTATGTTTGCAGCTTGCATGAATAGTTTTGACTTTCTTTTCCTTATTGATTACACCTCGGCTGTTTAGTTCTTTACTTTTTAATGTTTTTGTTACAATTATATCTGTTATAATACTGAAATTATTATGCGTACTCAAATCCATGTTTAAATACATTTTGGTTTTCACTGACGATAAAGTAGTCCAATTTTCTCTTCATATGATTAAATGAAATACCATTGAATTTAGTTTGAGCTATTAAAGATTTAAACAACTAATCAGCCGTTAAAAGTTACCGTCAAGTTACCAGATCTTTATGAAAGAGATATCTCATTATTAGAAGAAAACGTGTGAGAGTTATTTTGATGAGAAGGAGATGTATCACGTCATCATCAAAAACTCGGCAATACGTTGATGACGAGATATCTCGTCATTACAAAAGTTGTTCGGTTTTCGATGCTGTGAGATAACATGTTGAAACAACTTGAAGAGTTGAATAGCGATAAATGTGATAATGTGGAGCTTCTGAAGTTTTAAATTTTGAGAAGTCAATAGTACGGAGTGTTTTTAATAAATGCACCCAATTTTGTTTTGCTTAAATAACATCTAAATTAAACATTTTTAATTATTTATTTCGATCTTTACATTTAATTAATGTCAGTATTCATGAAATAACATGTATTTGGACACATTCCAAATAAACGCCTCTGGGCTAGTGGTAATTACGGGCTCTTTCTACCACATTTCCCACTACGTTAAGGCACATATACGAGGTGATTTGTTCAATTTCTTCTCAAATGTTTTCTTAGAGCCGTTGAACCACTGTTGTCTAGTTAGCGTAGAATTATTCCTTTATATCTAGTCATAGAGAAACAAATCCGGCACCGCTAAATAAGTGGAAAGAGGTCACCGATCTATATCACCCGATTTTATTCAGCTAGGAATTTTATTCTTTCGAATTCAAATGATTTCACAAGCTCACAGGTTGTCCTTGTCGTCCGACCATCCTTCAAAATTATGATGTCCTTGAATCGTTTTGTAATAAAGTTGTACTTGGATTTTTCCCTTCAGGATTGATCGCGGACCCTCAACGATAACCTATTACCCTGCTCCAGTGCTACTTTAATTAACCATCTACCAGAAGGTTGAATGAGGTGTATGGCATGTTGTACCATCGTGTTGAGATTACATGTAATGTGAACCTTGTTGGCCTATTTCAGTTAGAAATATGCTTCATATTATCGTTGAGTATCATTTATAATTGACAGTAATTGGCATCCTTGTAAAAATGGCGGAAGTTTGAAGAGTGGGGTGCCAGATCAGGTGTTGCCTCGTCATCTGACCGTGGTTAAAAATTACGTGGTGTTATCCTGGGATCTTTCCCTTAGGGGATTGATCCCGGAACGCCGTCAATTGCCCGTTTTGTTGCTCTAGTACAACGTTAGTTAAAAATTACCAATTATTACCTAGCAAAAATGGTAAATAAATGCCCTAATTTCAAATTGAGTCATCATTAATTGCTGTCATAATTAATTGCGCAAACGGTACCAAAGAATAACAATGTTTCGTTTGAAAGTTAATCCAAGAAAAATATTGCTTTTATATGGAAAATACACTATGTAATAAACTTATGTATTCCATACTGTCAATTGATCCATAATAACACATGGGAAGTTACTCTAATGCACTACTAACTGAAATAACTGCAATTCTATTTTATTTCGCTTTTAAGGAACTCCGATGATAATTAAAAGCACCGACATTCGATGATAGTTAAGAGGAATTAAGTATTCTCGCACCATGTTGCTCTACGCTTCCCCACGACATTGCGATGGCCTGATTAAAGTGTGATTTTCCAAGAACTTCAAGGCGTACCAAAAATGAAGCTTAATTGTGTATGCATCACTCGAAATTGCGAAACTGCTTAGAAGATTTTCACCACAACCACAAGATAGAGATTGCTGATGTTCATTATACCCACCACGATATGAATTGCAGTGAATTAAGTCAGTAGTCTGTAATTGGAGACTGTCAAATTAGGCAGAATATAATCTTTAACCCTTGACTACGGCTATAGATATAACTGGCGCGATTCTTATAATTTTCAAGGTACAACTATTGTACCTGGTCGTAGTCTAAATGCTTACGTGGAGCGATTCTTATAACGTTCAAAGTACAACTGCTGGATTGGCGGTTGTCTAAATGTCAGGACCAACAAATGCATTGTGTAGAAGCAATGCTACATTTATTCATTTAACCTATAACTTAAAAATAATAATTTTACAAATTCGGTGATTACAACTTCAGTTTCATTCTAAATGGTAAAGTAAATTACAAATATTTTGGCTTACATTGTTCTTTACATTCATTTAATGTAAAGTTATAGGTTACCCAAGGATCGGTTGGTCGGCCAATGTACAAACAATTGAATAAGCTGCGCTTATTTAACTGATTTTTGTTTCGACAGTAAAGATTGACTAAGGGATATGAGTAATTGAGAAAAACTGGATCATCCTGACCTATTGGCTGCGATCCCTTATGGTACAAGTTTTAATGATCATACCTGGTGTGCTAATATATTTAAATAAAGCTGCAGTACACACATGGTCTTTAATATCATTCCTCACTTTAAAAAAATACTCGATTACAGGCATGTTTAGTTTTGCACGGTATAATTAAACGCTCAATACTTTCTATGAATGTATGAACGTATTCAAGTTATATTAAGTAAAAAATCAATTATGAAGTAATATACTTCCCGGAGTCGTTAGAGTTAAGAGGTAGTTTGTATAAACAACCAAATTTAACTTAAATACAATTAATAGCGAGCTTTCCGGATTTATATATAATGGACATGCAAAATTAACGATAGTAAAACACGCATGCAGAGGTAAAAATACATGGATTTCCAGCGCTCAAAATTTTAAGCACTTCCTAAATTCAGGAATACTTGTTTAAATCAATTGCAAAACTTATTGCGTTTAACAAAAACAATGAATCAATAAATTATCTGTGGTACTTAAAACTTTAAATCCAATCAATTCCTTTAACATGAAAAGTGATCTTTTGCAACCTTTCTGAAAATAAAATTCAAAAATAAAATTCGGAAGTTAAAAATTATTTTTGAAAACTAAAATGAAGTTCTCTTTTAAAAATATAGACATTTAAGTGCAAATAAATGCTATGGCACAAAATTTGGCTGCATGGAGAGAAATTGATAAAGAACTCAAGTAACAAAAAATCCATATAAAAATGTAAAATACTTTAATTTGTAAAAAAATGCTTTATACTTTAATTAAAAAAACATAAACTCGATGGTTCAAAACAATTTTTTAACAATGAGGCAATTAAATCTAAGTAGATAACCAACGTAATCTTTTAATTGATGGATTTTGTGCTGCAAATGATAGGCCACTTTTCAAAATTTCCAGGCGGCCAAAACATTTTTAAATAAAAAAAATAATTTTGAAAATAATAAAAGTTTATCTACTATGTAAGAAGTCTTGTTATATTAACTCAAAAAGTAATAAGTATTCATTCAAACAATCAGAAATTATTTTGATCCTCTAAATATTTGTTTTTAAATTTTTTTAATCGTGGAACATAGTACTGTGTCTTACCACTATGTTATCCAAACCATCCCAATAAACTATTTTGAAAATCGATCTTCCTCAAATAAACGAACAAAAACAACCAAATTAAATTGATTGGTACATACTATGTAAGAAGTCTTGTTATATTAACTCAAAAAGTAATAAGTATTCATTCAAACAATCAGAAATTCTTTTGATCCTCTAAATATTTGTTTTTAAATTTTTTTTAATCAAATTCCAAACCATCCCAATAAACTATTTTGAAAATCGATCTTCCTCAAATAAACGTACAAAAACAACCAAATTAAATTGATTGGTACATACGATGACTCAGGCTATAGTCCGAACAAAAGTATTACCATTTAAAATTTCAAACTCCTAGAGAAATATTACAGGTATGTCAACGCTCAACACAAGTAACAGTGGAACAAGAAATCTAGAAGTGAAATAAAGTACAGTGAAACTTCGATTAACCGTCAGGATCGGGAATGTGACCATGACGATTGATCGAATAGATATAAAAAACCTTATACAACCCATCCATTGCATATGAACAAATGATAAAAAATTCACGTTTACGAAATGGAAATACATTTCACATACATGTATTTTATTTTATAGAAACACTATATATACAATTTAAAGTACACTACATATCTACGTAATACATTAAGTACAGTATAGTACATATCTACGTATTATTACATGAACTTATGTTAATTATGAATTTATATTGCATGAACACTCCGGTATTTCGGCTTTTCAGAAGTAAAGCGAAGATGATTTTTCATGGCAATCTGCTTACTGTACATAAAATACAGTATGCCTCTACGTGTGTGCGTACTAATAACTTTAAATATTTAATTAATTCACTTTTAATAACGGACTGACGGCTAACACAAACTGACTGTTAAAAGAGTGTCGGTCAATCAAAGTTTCGCTCTATGTTTCACTCTATATCTCCAGTTGAAAAGTGGATTATCTCAAACCGTTGTTATACTAAAATCCAAAACCCCAACGATCCCTCAACAGATTCAATTAATTTAACCACCCGAATTCCTCATTAATCTGATCCCAAACGGAAAAAAGCTCTTGAACTCTCCACCCCTTAATCTCTCCCCATTCACGCATTAACACCCCAGGGACCAACGAGCACTACCCTCACACCACTTTTCCTCGAGAACCCACCTCCTTTTCGAGCAAGATGCCTGCCTGCCAAAAAGCAAGGTCCTCGAGCAAGGTCAAGCGGGGATCAAGGCGTTGAGATCCGCGCATGAATATGGATGCGGACTCAGTCATTAGAGAGCCCCCCTCTCTTCTCTCTGGTGCGAAAGAGCTGAATTAAAATACGGAATATGCAGATTCGACGATTTACTGCCCTCGCCTCAAAGAATACGGCCAGCACTCCAAAGACTTGGAGACTCCAGACTTTTTTCCACCCTCATCCCGTTCCGGTTTTGGCCTGAAATGAGAATCGCTGAATTGTAAATAGCGGAGGATGATGAATTTTTTAGGGTGTGAAAAAATGATATTATTTTGAAGAAGTGGTTAATCGTAGATAGTACACTAAATACTACTAAAACCACATATTGTATGTGCTCGGAAGAGCTTTAATTAGGAAACTCATTGTCCTAGTTGTAAGGTAGATAAAATAAGGATTTAGTAGCAAAGGTCATGTATAAAGGATTTAAGAACAGTAAAGATCATATAGTAAAGACAATGTAGTGAAGATCATATAGTAAAGATAATGTAGTGAAGATCATATAGTAAAAATAATGCAGTAAATACTTAGGGGTAAAAATCATGTCGTAAAGATTTAGAGTGGTAAAAATCATGTAGTAAGGATTTTGAATAGTCAAGATAATATAATAAAGATAATGTAATAAAGATCATATAGTAAAGATTTAGAGCGGTAAAAATCATGTCGTAAAGATTTAGTGTGGTGAAAATCATGTCGTAAAGATTTAGTGTGGTAAAAATCATGTAGTAAGGATTTAGAACAGTAAAGATCATATAGTAAATATAATGTAATAAAGATCATATAGTAAAGATTTAGAGTGGTAAAAATCATGTAGTAAGGATTTAGAACAGCAAAGATCATATATAAAAGTTATTGTAGTAAACATCATATAGTAAAAATAATGTAGTAAAGATCATATTTAGAGGGGTAAAAATCATGTAGTAAAGATTTAGAGTGGTAAAAATCATGTAGTAAGGATTTAGAACAGTAAAGATCATATAGTAAAAATAATGTAGTAAAGATCATATAGTAAAGATAATGTAGTAAATATCATATAGTAAAGATAATGTAGTAAATATCATATGGTAAAGATTTAGAGTGGTAAAAATCATGTAGTAAGGATTTAGAACAGCAAATATCATATAGAAAAGTTAGTGTAGTAAACATCATATAGTAAAGATAATGTAGTAAAGATCATATTTAGAGTGGTAAAAATCATGTCGTAAAGATTTAGAGTGGTAAAAATCATGTAGTTAGGATTTAGAACAGTAAATATCATATATTAAAGATAATGTAGTAAAGATCCTATAGTAAAGATTTAGAGTGGTAAAAATCATATAGTAAGGATTTAGAACAGCAAATATCATATAGTAAAGTTAGTGTAGTAAACATCATATAGTAAAGATAATGTAATAAAGATCATATTTAGAGTGGTAAAAATCATGTAGTAAGGATTTATTAGTAAAGATAACATTTCCATGAGGAAACATCAATACAGGTTATTGAATAGGCTGCTATCTTCTGTCGATTTGATAATCAGATATCCGTTTTGCAACCCACTGTCTGAAATCTTCAAGTGGTTTGGACTAGATATCTTGTTCATCAAGATTTGATCAGTTTTGCAAATGACGAGAAATCTCGTCTCCAAGAAATTGTCGAGTTTGTTTATGATGACCAGATCAAGATCTGGTCAGCTTTCTTCGAATGAAGAGATGCCTCGTAGAGGACAACCATCAGGAAGGTTTAAAAGTTGTTTCCTTATTTTTTTAATTTTATCACCACCTCAATCTTATTCAAAGTTTTGACATATTACTTGAATTAAAAATATATATATATTTTATCCTATATTATTCAATATTTTATTTATATTATCTCTATTAAAATTAGTTTTTTATCTCTCCTTTTTTTAAATCATTCTTTTCTTTTACAAATTTCTTTATGATACTACATTTCAGTCTTATCTTTTCTGTTTGAAAAAATTTACTATTTGTTGCTTTTCTTGATTGGTAAATGTTTTAGGTTTAACTTTTTAACCGTTAATCATTTGGATGCACAACAAGGTATAAATATTTCTCATTACGAGACTTCTTTCATCTTTTCTCTATTATTTAATGTGATGTTACTATCTTGTATTATTTTATATTCTCGCTGTTTTCTGAATGTTTCAATTTTGAGCTTTTTGGGGAGTGCGTTGTTTTTATATTTCTTACATTTTGCCTCACATAAAACAACTCAAGCCATCTTCCTCTTAAAGTGACTCTCGCCTAAATAAAAGCATACAATTTTAATAATTTGCCCAATAATTTGATTATACAAACACAATACTGTGCTAAACACAATAAAACCACATGCAAATTTCATCGTAGCAAAATTATCGTGTAAGATTACAAATATATTTGAAAGAAAAGAATTACCTTAAATATTATACAAACGCATAAGGAGAAGCGTCAGCACAAACAAGCATCAAGGAATTATTCCTTACCTTACCACACTAAAACAAAACCTCAAAGCGAATGTCTTTTTCTATTTTCCGCACATACTTTTCACAAGAGAAAACTCAAAGTCGCAAGAAAAATAACCATCAGCAGAGACGAAAAGCCTACACACCTACTCCCATACATTCCCAAGTATGAAAAATCCTGCAATTTCCTTAAGGAAATAATTCCCCCAAACAGAAAAAAACCGAACACACCATAACGTGGCACCAAAAGTACTGTTTGCAATAAACAAAAACCATTTAAGTCATCTACGAAGTTAATTAAGATTCCTTAATGAGTGAAAGCCGGGTTAGGGAGATCCTTCTGCAAGGCATAAGGCAAAAACATCTCCACGGGGCAGACCCTCCCCCACTCAACCCCCACCCCGTCCCGTCCTTCTAAACCCTTCTTCCTTTATTCCATCACTCTTTCCCTCCGTCGATCAAGGATTTCTTCTCTTTATATTTTCTTACTTCTATTCCTTAAGGAAGGTGGGGAGGGTTGAGGAACGAGGGGGTGGTCCTGGCAATCAGACAAGGCTATCCGGCCTCCATCGGTTTATTTCATGCTAATTTCCGTGCAGACGGTGGAAGCCGTAGATGTCGAAGCACGCTACCCGGGTTTTCTTTAATCTTTCCCACCGGTCTTGGCAGACAGTTGAAGGGTCTTAAGAAAAGATGCTCGCTTTGGGTATGGAGACTGGCCGCTTGAGATGATTGGACGGGGGAAAGCTGTTCCGGGTCTTGGTGCGTGGGTTGTTTTAAATGAGCAGGGCCTGGGATTCGATTTGAATTGCCGATGCCGTAATGTGTGGTCAGTTTCGGTCGGTGTGCGTATGGGTCTTTTGATTCGTGCAGGATCCTTAAAGTTGAAGATGCAGATGAAATAAGCTTCTGTGTTAGGGAAGGTTCTTCTAGTGTGTGGTTTGGGTCGTAACGTTATTCGTGTAACTATTTTGAATTTCGTCTTTTTTACAGAAGTATAAGCATGCGATAATGTGTGGTAAGTTTTTGATAAGTTTGGTGTGCATATAGGACTTTTGGTAAGTGCTGGCTACTGAAGTTGTTGTCGCAGACGAAATAAGTTTTTTTAAAGGAAGGTAAATGTAAGATGTGACTTCTTTTGTGACCATTATCAAGGAGAGTTGATTATACTGCATTTTTACAAGGAATAATCCCATCTCTTTTTATATAAAAAAAAAGTTGAAAAAGTAGCATCTAAATAAGCACAGAAAACGTGTTTGCATCTTAATGTAATTAGTACAACGATATCGAACATAATGCTTTACAGCAACGTTTAGATGCACTAATGTGTAGTTAGTTTGACCAAGTGAGGTGCGAATATAAGCCTTTTGATTGGTACTGGCTCCATACATTTAAAAATGCAGAAGAAATAAGCAGAGTTTTTCTAAAGAAGGTGGATATAGGATGTGGTTTGTTTTGCAATCATGACTAAGAATAATCGATTATACTAGGTTTTAAAGAGGAATAGTCCCGTTCCCTTTTACAGTGTCGTCTAAAAAAGTATGTAAATAATCACAAAAAAGTGTCTGCATCTTAATGCAATTCGTATAAGTATAAATAACATGATCCTTTTAGCGTAGATGGAATGATATGCGATCAGCTTTGTGTGAGTAGAAGCCTTTTTATACGTGTTGGCTCCTTAAACTTTAAAATGCAGAAAAAATAAATACTTTTAAGGAAGATGGATATATATAAGGTGTGGCTTGTTATATGACCATGATTAAGAATTGTCGATTGTAATCTATTTTTATGTAGGATCTCCCCATCATCTCTTATAGTGTCGTTTAAAGACCTCTACATAAGCTAAGAAAAGTGTCTTCATCTTAATGTAATTCGCATAACGATATGGAATATAATGTTTTAACAGTAGTGTTGAGATTTGATAATGTGCGGTCAGTTTCAGTCAAGTGTGGTGTGAGGAAAAAAGGATTTGTTTCGTGCTGGCTCCTTGAAATTAAAGGTGCAAAGTTGCGAGTTTTCTAAGGGAGGTGGATGTAGGGTGTGATGTTTGTGTTTTGTGACAATAATTAAGAGTAGTCCTTTGTACTATATTTTTATAAGGGAATAGTCCCATCTACTTTTATAACGTTGCCTAAAAATAATATCGAAATTAACCCAGAAAAATGCATATCTTAACAGAATCCCTCACTACTATAACGTAATTCAAACTATGCGGAATATAATCTTTTTCTACATGAGAAAAAGAATATTGCACCAGATTTTCATAAGTAGCATATTGCGTTTTGCAGCCGTCGTATTCGGAAATTCTCTGAAGTTAATGGGTTTTGTGATGAGGAACAATGAGAGATAAACTTTTAGAAGAATATTATTTATTTTTTAACTATGTTTCTCTACAGAAAAATATCCAAGAACAGGGAACAAAAAAAATATAAGAATAAAACTATACATAAATACAGTTAGGTGAAAAGTAAAACAAAATTCTTTATTGAAACAGGTTGTTTATTGAATCGAAATCATTAAAATATCTATCGAAATCCGAGAAAGAATTATGCACTTTAAAAATATCTATTTGTAACAAAATTATTGCGAGCTTCTGTTTTGAGATATTAATAATGGATGGTAGAGAAAGGAACTTATAAATTATAATTATTTATTATTATTATAAGCAAAACATATATTATTGAAGTAAAACAAAAAAATAAATTTTAAATATTTTGTTTTACTTCATGCATTATGACGAAAAAGGAAGTCGTGATTTTAAGAAATGTTGTTAGAAATATTATGGTAATAAGTTGATAATTTGATTCAGATGAACTAATTAAACGATTTTGTAGCTCTAACTGATTAAGAAAAAAAAGACATCCCTGTTTTTCTCCAATTTATTGCTAGCTTAATAAAGGCATTAGAATATGTATGGAATATGGCTGAAAATCTGTGTGGCATATGATTGATTCAATTCAGATTGAAATCTTCATTCGGATATAGTCAGTTTTCGAAATCATTGGTGGTCCGCGGGACGAGTAGCTATAATGAGAAAGTTAGTGCATGCATGTGTTTTATTTTAAAATAAGTTTCAAACTTCCAAACCTTACTTTTGGCAAGCTGACAAAATTTATTTTGGACACGTGATCGAGAAGTGGGAAATTCGAATCAGCGTACACT
Organism: Metellina segmentata; assembly: GCA_947359465.1. Classification (NCBI taxonomy): domain Eukaryota; kingdom Metazoa; phylum Arthropoda; class Arachnida; order Araneae; family Tetragnathidae; genus Metellina; species Metellina segmentata. The sequence continues at coordinate 91,993,618 of OX375879.1, forward strand.
GGAGTCGTTTCTGCCTCCAAGTTGCAAACACAATAATCGCCACATGTTGAATCAGTAGCCGTTGACGATCGGCAGGTCCTAAAAGAAACTATTCTGCGGAGCATCAAGGTATTGTAAAGAATTCCTTACACACTTGAAACTAATAAAACATACATCTACAATTCGACAGAATGTTTATTCGCCAAAGTAAAAATTTCGAGTGCAAATTTTGTGTCCTGTATTAACACGCTATTAACTAAATTAATTTATTATTTGAGAAACGGACCAGCTATGATGGCAGCTGACCAGTATATTTTAGTATACACTAGATCTTATGACCAGTCATTTTTCTTTTTCTTTTCTAACTCTGGATATAGTACTAAACTTGACCTCGCTGTTCTTACAACTACTGGCTTGGAGTTTCGGTTGGAAACTTTTCCCCTGGCTTTGCTCTAGTAATTTAAAATTTAATTAAAATTCTAAGATTTCCAGGTCAGGAAAATGAAGTCAGGGCGTTCTTTCAGATATTTGTGCATCCGAAAAAACCGGATAAAACATAAAAAAACTCTTTTGATGGTATGACTGTTGTTCTATGAGTGCGATATACATTTACTTGATAGGCGGCATTTAAAGAAAATAAATCCATGTCACAATCAGTGAATATTATTTATTCTAATATCGGGTTATGTAGATATATTGTTTATCACATAAGATGTTTTGAAATGTAAAAACTAAAAGCATCACAAAATGATTAAAATCCTAATTTAAATACATGCATTCAATGAATGAATTATTTGTTTTAAAATACATTGATTTACTTAAAAAAATTTATTGTCCCGGTTAATCAAGAAGTTTATTTGGTATATACTTTGTATTATAGGAATGTGCCTTTATTATGTAATGAAAAATACTATCTGTTTGCATTATTTTAAAAGATCTTGGATGCTGGTATTGTTAAAAATTAATACCTTAATAATTACCTAATTAATTACTCAATATAGTTAATTTGCATAGATTGACATAGACATAATTAAAGCTGTTTATAACAGTACAAATAATAATAAATTAAAAATTAAACAAATATTTAAACATTTTATGAATTGTGTACAGTATAACTTCAGAGATATATATATATATATATATATATATATATATAGAGAGAGAGAGAGATAGAATTTACATATGGATAACGTATACTTAGATGTAATTTGAATTCCCATATGACACTTCAAAGTAGTTTTATTGCAAAATACATAACTGCATATGTAAATAATTTCGCAATTGAAAATCGTTTCAAAAGTATTTTCAAACTGGGCAACAAGTGTGGAAATCTCTATAGTTCAGTTGTACCCCTTCATAGGATTTTATCTGTGTTAATACGTTAATAAAATACATATAGCACTATTTAAAGACATTGGAGAAATAAAGGATCAAAAATTACTTACAAGGAATCTATAGAAATTAGTAATAAAGAACTTCTTTGGACTTGTATATTATAGTTACAATCAAGAAACAGTAACAAATTTAACAAAATTAGTTTAATTGAATATAATTTGCTTACGTAATGAAATAAATAAAACGAACCAAAATTGTCATTATAAACTGAAAATTCAGACAAACATATTCTTTTAATCAATAAATCAGTATTAAGGAAGAATTTATATATTAATTCACTACTGCAGTTTTAATCTTTTGTAATACTAAGTATGGATATTGAAAATGGAAAAATAATTAACTTTTTCATGCGACATCTTGAGGTAATTACATCCATCAATTAAAATTTAATTCCTTTTTGCTCATTGTTCCCATAACGTTTTTGATAAGATTTTAAAAATCAAATTTTAATTAGCCTTTATTAAAAGTTAATGTTGATCCGTTTGATTTGAATGTTGTGTTCTTAGCATAAAATCATATTTAATAAAATTTTGAAATACTTCCCTAGAGTTCCCTAAACACTATCTTATTTACAAAATAAGCTGCAACTATGTAAACAGATTTCTGTTTGAAAACAACTCTAACGTATATCCAACTTTTTCAAACAAACGCAATGTTTCTTATTTGAAAAGCAGACAGTTTCGGAACTCACCTTGGATACCCATTTATTTTTACTCTCCCTTTGATGTGTTTCCGAAAACGTATTTTGTATTGACTCTCCGGATGATTCTCAATCCGCACCAAAAAATTGAATTCGATTTCGGACTTAAGTTCGCTCGTGAAATATCAATTTAATTGAACGAGATAACTACGACGGGGCATATGAAGATCTCCAACAACAACAAAAAAAAAAACGTCCAGAAAGTATGCACATACTCGAAAACCCGTTTGAAGACTACAAATTCCCTGTCAATGTAAACTCAAAACGGGAAAACATTCGGATAAAATCCCAATGAAAAGTCATTTTCAAATGCAGAGGCACTCAAAATGATTGGTATTTCGATAAACGGAAATTAAAAACTTCCCCCTTTCCTTCAAGCCTTGCTTCTGCTGTGTTTTTGACCGAATGTCCCTCAGTTTCCCAAAGAAACGATACATTCAGAGCCTCCCCCCCCCCAGCCTGAGAGGAAAACAAGCTTTGAAAACTCTTCTCAGAATGAAAGCAGAAGAGTATGTGAAGATTATAATTGAATGCTTCCATTCGGTCAGGTAAATCTCTAATAAATTGAAAGCGGTTTACTTTGCTCGTGAGTGTTTTTTGTTACCTTACTTACATTTGGAGCACTCCTGGTTGAAAAGGGAAAATGTGCGACTTGAGGGAAGCAATCAATTTGGGAGATGAATAACTCTGATTAATTGAAAAAACTTATCGGTCAATGTGATTGGGATGGATATTAAATTTCTATGGGGTAAGGGAGTGTATTTATTGATGAATAAATATTTTGCATTGAAGAGTGGGAGTTTCAGAGCGATATAAATATCAAATTTGGTTTTGAATAATGAAAGCTGAATGGAATATTCAGTCATATTTTATCGTTGGATTCGGAAATTGGTAGGGCACTTTGTTGATCATCTTCATCTCTTGTTTGAACTTAAATGCACCATTTAAAGAGTAGAAATAAGCTTATGATTTTTAATTTTACCACTTCTTAAAGTAAAGTACCGACTGTGCTTCTACTTAGAGGAATTAAAATATGTTTTGCAACAGGAAAAATATTGTTTTTAGTGGGCGCTTTTAATAAATAAGTGCTTTACTTTATCAGTACATTTAGTCTAGTATTATTTATTCTTAGCATCTACAAGGTTAATTATGTAAAGCATGATTCACATTTGAAATGAAACATAATCAATGTGTGTGGATATATGAAAGGGTTTTTAAGTCAAGCTAAATATAGGTAGTGGTACTGTTTTGGGGGGTTACATGAACTTCCTGTACCTATTCCAGACTTAACATCCCTTGGCTTACTTCTAGAATTTCAGCAGCACATTATCAATGCAAATTCCATAAAATTAGTTTCAAATTGAAATCGTCGATTGGTCATCGCCGATTAGGTTAAACGCCAATCATTTAAAATGACAATATACTTCATTTTATTATAATCCCCATATATCTTCTTCTGAATGAAAACAATCCCTTCCATACCGAGTTACCGAAAACCCACAGCGGATTAGCAGGGAAGGTCTAATTTAAAATGCTGATTTTCTTAAATTGTGTTAAATATTTTATTAAATAAAAAAACTCAAGAACATTATTGTCTGTCGTGAACGTAGTGAAAATTCTGATTTTGTCAAGAAGAATACAGATGGCCAGAAATATGTCTTTAAGTGTTATCAAACAAAAAAGACGCCAAACGTAACAAATCAAATTGGTTTGGTTACGTTTGGCATTTAATCTAATTTGTTTTAACAACTATCATGTTGTCGACTTGCAAATAATTTAATAGGAGTTTACTATTTATTCTAGACCAAAATTTAATAATATTTTAGAGTGGTAAAGTTAACTTAGTTATTCTTGTCTTTGCAAGAAGATTGGTCGTCTTGAGAAACACACGGTGTCAAAATTACTCCATTACTTTTCAAAGAGCTATGTTTTTTTGACTTGGTGTGTGTCACTTGGATTAAATCAAACATATGTCAATTTGGAATTAATTCTTCAAAATTTAAATTGGCGAAGATATATGTTTCAGGAAATGTATTCCTAAAACAAGACAATGAGTCTGAAAACGCACAGGAGACAAATCACTAAAAACTACCGCAACATACATTCAGTTTGACAGATAAACTCTTCCATATTCCCAAAACTGCGTGATTTAAAAATATTTATCCGTCTAAGGGCTATCCAAATGCGTTTTTAACAGATTATATCTCTTGAATTCCACAGCGCTATCGATTTCAAGAAAACGTAACGGACTCTGATTATATGATTTAATCATGTGACGCATCATTCGATTCTTCTAAGCCAATTACTTCCCTGAGCCTTTTCCTCTTCCCCTCAGAGGGGTGACTTCTCTAGTCCAGAGAGTACCCTGATTCGACTGAAACTAATGCGTTATCTTTCATCTCCTCGCCTCTTCCACTAGACTGCAACTTCATCAATAAATGCTATTCGGAAAACACGTTTCTTAATGTCAATCTTTTTTTAAGGTCGGTAGTAAGTCGATTTAGAGTGGCGGGCTATTGGTACGGGATCAATCCCGAAATGGAAGACTCGAGGACAACGTCTTGAAATAGATTTCGAGGCTTTCAGATCACGAGGTCAACATGTGAACTGGCACTCAACTCTTCAAACTGCCAAACCGCTGACTCAACCGATTGGGATATCACGTTCCACATTTTTAATGTTATACAGATAATATATTTGCGTATAATATATTTCTTTGAGCCTTTTACTTGGATGCAATTGTACAACTATCAAAATTATGTAAAACAAGTATCTTTTAAACGAATTACTAAGTTAAAAATATATTCGATTAATTTATCAGGGAATTTTAAGGTTCCTTTTCTGTTGTTATAAAAAAATTTGAAATTTTTTTTTCTCCTTTATTTACGTAGCAAGGATGTAGTCACCCACAAAGTAAACCTATCGTGTGATTTCAGTTGAACATAAATCAATTGACTCTTATTGAATGTTGCATTATGAATATTAAAAAATTAGAGATCATGTATATATCACTCGTATATGTTTGTCTTGCGGTATACATAAACAGTACCTGGTCATATAAGTAGATGATCTTTTTATTAGAATATACTAAGTGCGTCTATTTTTTGGCCAAATTAGTGTAGACAGAAAGCTAACTAATTCTAGTCGTAAAAAAATTTTTGTTATCCAATCCCAGATAAAAACCTTTGTTAACTTTTTGAAATTAAAAGGTACCTTTTAGAAGAGACCGCAAGTTGAAGATTTAAGAATTTTGGCGTGTTGGCAGTCTCTCATGACACTACTGGAAACCACTCAAGTCAATGGTTGTTTCACATAAACAGTTATAAAGTGACCTAAAAGAATGTTTTTTCTCAAGAAACTTGTAAATTATTTTGAGAATTTGTGTCAAATATTAATTCCAATTTCCGCAAAAATGGATACAGACCATGGGTTTGACTTAAAATAAACTATATGGACTAATTCGTGTCTATGAGTTTCTACTTTGTTTACTTTAAGATATCTGCTAATTAGAGTACAATGTGAAAAAACTAGTTCCATTTTCTCCGAGAGAAACAACCCAGGACTCACTATAAAGAAGTAGCTTCACTTTGAGTCCCATTCATTCCATCAAGTCAATCTGTTTAACCCACTTGGTGATTGTCTGTTCGAGGTATCCCTTCATTAGCAAAACTGACCAGATCTTAATAGATTAAAAAAAAGTGGCCCTTGAACTCGTAATCGTCAAAAACTGACCACATCTTAATGGACGAGAAGTCATGGCATTAAAAGAAGGATGGCCATAGAATTCGTTATCATCAAAACTGACCACATCTTAATGGACTAGATAACATGGAAATAAAAAAAAGAGTGGCCATAGAACTCGTTAACATCAAATATTGACCAGATCGTAAAGGACGAGAATATCATAGCATTAAAAGAAAAGTGGCCCTTGATTTCGTCACCTTCAAAGCACTATTTACTATTTAAAGTGCAACAAACAAAACTGGTTTCTGAAATATTAAATAATAGGTGCACCACATCTTTAATATAATGGAACTGGTGAGGACATTAAAACGCAATTAACAACGGAGAGAATTACAAGGAAACCTGAAACTTGCGCAGGCTGAAAATGTAATGGTTTCATGCCTTTTAACGCACACTAGTTGTATTGTAAGTCGCTGTTTATGCATCTTAATGATCGAATAAGGCCCTGATAAGTGTTCAGGCATCATCAGAAAAATTAATTTAAAGCATCGATACCAACCTTATCGAAATTTACTCAAAAACAAGTATTGGTCGACATTACCTAAATCAGATTATGAAATTGTTAAACATAAAGCTTACCATAAAAATAGTCTTTGATGTAATGATGTGGCAAAATATATGCAACAAAAAGTACATGGGTAGGTGATATCATTCGCATGTATTGCACGTTGTTGTGAGTGCCTAGACCTAAATATTCGTATGTGCTGCACGTTGTTATGAGTACCTCGATCTAAATATTTGTATGTACTGCACGTTGTTATGAGTACCTAAATATTTGCATGCACTACACGTTGTTGTGAGTGCCTCGACCTAAATATTCGCATGTACTGCACGTTGTTGTGAGTGCCTAGACCTAAATATTCGCATGTCCTGCACGTTGTCGTGAGTGCCTCGACCTAAATATTCGCATAAACTGCACGTTGTTGTGAGTGCCTCGACCTAAAAAAGGTTAAAATAAGGAGAGCTACTTCGCCGAAAATGAGATAGGAAGGTATTTTTAACGAACACCGCTTTTTAATTAGCATCAATCAACTGGAGCAACACAACTGGCTATTGTTGACGTTCCGGGATCAATCCCCCTTATTACAGATCCGAGGTCAGCACCACGTAATTTCGAACCATATTCAGATGATAAGGTAACATTTGAACTCAAACCACTCTCCAAACTTTCACACCACGCCAACGTGAGGACATTTGAGGCCATGGAAGATTTAACGTGCGTCAGCCTCCTTAGTACACAACGGTTTTTTGTTTGTTTCGAATCCGAAACCCTCCGTATGCTAATCCGTTACTCTTCCAACCAGAATGCCGTGGTACCCCTATAATAAGGTATTGGGGTAGTATGTAGAAATCAAAACCATAGGACAACGTCCAAGAAAATAGTAACATGCATATTTAGTATTTAATTGATGGTTTGGTTCAATTGTAAGATCCATGTGGAATACGATGGTGGTTTATAATACTAGTGTTTGGTGAGGCACGCATTTAAGTAGGTTCAATTTGTATCCTTGAGGACTACCGTCGACTCAGTGATTTGAAGGAAATTCTTTTGGGAGATAACGACTGGGAGTAATGATGCACTGGTTATTATACCCAATTTTGACCTGGATATCAATATCCAGTTTTGACCACAGGTTCTATTGGAATAAGTAGAGTTCTCAATCGGTATCGGATAGAAATTCGGACATACCTTTATATATGGTGACTGCCAGGTTGAAGTAAGACCTCGGGATATGCAAGTTCCTTCTATTGGAATCAGGTGGTTCTTTCCATCTGGAATCAAGAAATTTCTATTGTTGGTGAACGACACAATAAAGGCAGCCGGATTCTGGTTGGTAACTTCATTTATTTTTCATTCAATTCGTCGATGGTACATCTCTTGATTGTAGAGTTCCCATATTTTCGGAAATAGCTGTCCACAACCCAAAAGGCCTCCGTATACTATTTTTTTTAGCGTTGGCGTTTTTCTATCGTTCTCCCCGTCTGAATTTCCCCCAATATTCTGGGTGCTACGCCCCGACCTTGCCAGGGGGTCAATCCTTCTATTGGCCAAGTGACATTGCGCCACTTCAGATATAAACCCGATTGGGTGATGGGTGAAAGCGCACCCGTTCCAATTTCTCGGAATCGAGGGGTGATGAACTTGGTTTCTCCTCAAGTTCAGGGATTTGTTAGGGGACTGGACATTGAAACAAATAGCTTGCAGGTTGTGTTTCCTTGCTTTTAGGGCTAAACAATATTTGATGTGATTGTCATATCAGAGATAGCATCGTTCTCACACCGGTGACTTTCAAGAGTAATGAAATCTGAAAATTAGAACTCGACTGGATCCAGATGAAGGAAGCAGTAGTAAAACGACAGATTGTGGGCCAAAAAAGAACTCGAGTGAGACCTTTGAGATAATTACAAGAAACACCTTTCGTTACAGAAACACTACCGACACACCTATATTTAAACTTGACAGACAAGACCTTTCTGAAAAACCGATAAAACACGCATCCACTATCATCAGTACAAAAATAAACAGTTTTTCTTTTTGATTACTTTGATTCTGATGATGACTGACATTTTGTCACACATTCTGATACCATTCCACCATTATATGAATCCATCCTATATGTTCGTTCCAGCATTATATATATCCGTTCCACCATTATATCAATCCATCCTATATGTTCGTTCCAGCATTATATATATCCATTCTATATGTCCGTTCCACCATTCTATCTATATTCTATTTCTATATTCTATTTCTATATTCTATTTCTATATTCTATTTCTACATTCTATTTCTACATTCTATTTCTACATTCTATTTCTACATTCTATTTCTATATTCTATTTCTATATTCTATTTCTATATTCTATTTCTATATTATATCTCTATCTATAGACTATTTTATAATCTTGTTTTTATCTATACCAGTCATTTTTTGCGCAACTTATAGACTACTGATAATTTCAAATAATTGAAGCCTCGACCTGGTAACGTAACCTCTCAAACGAAACATATTACAACTTCCTCATTAATCCTTCCCTGCTCCATCTGGCTTGTTTGGAATCCTTCCTCCCAGTGCCGGCAACAGCGGTAAACATTTCAATACTTCCTTAATACCAAATTATCCGTTTTCTACATAAAGCCGAGTTCTACATGCGAGCTTTTTACGTGCATGTGCCATACATTCCTATTTCCATCTCCCCAATCCCAGCCTACTGACCAAAACCCCGAACAGCCACGAACTCCATCGAAGCGGCATCTCTCAGAGGGCTGCATTTTTGAGGTCAGGAGACATCTGCTTACGTCCTCTCCCTCTAAGTACTCGCGAGAAGGGCAGTAGGGGGGATGGACCCACACATCCCTGGGGACCCCAAAGAGGACTGTCGACAGTTGCTGTCTCGTCTGCGCTATTTTAATGCATCCCGCCTCTTCCTGCTCTTCTTCTCTCTAATCCTCCTTTCCCCCTACTTTAAAACCTTAAAGTGTCCCGCGGATGTCTTTTCCCGTGACGTCTTGGTGGAGTGCATCCCCCCCCCAGTACAAAGCGGATCAAAGCGGATCCCCCATCTTCTGGCGGATCGATTCATGACGTAAGGGCCCCTCCCGGCATCATTACTTAAGAAATTCTTTAAAGGCATCATCCGGCGGATGACTTCTTAATGTTGCCACGACGACCCGTCACTCAAGGAGGCGAGTCGCGATCGGTGCTCAAGCCAGGATGAGAGAGACAAAGAAAGGTGAAAGATGAATCATCTAATAACACCTGAAGAGAGATATGGGGGGCTTTGGAGCCGAAAATTATTGAATCAGTCGATAGGTACCTAGCTCTCAGGGTATTGCATTGCAGAAACTATACCCGAGGAATTAAATCGCGGGTGTTTAGTTCAGATGAAGGACACATGTGTCGAATAAGATAATTGCATTTATTGGAAATTACGTTGAGAGATTGTTTCATTCAGAATCTTTACTTTAGTATCTTACTCTTAGGTATTTTTTAAAATATATAATTGAAGTTTAAGGTATTCCTTAGACATGCAAAGGGAAGCATCCATAAGACTTATTCACGCATTCTCATTTAATAGATTTTGATATAATCTCTGATAACCTACTAGTTTAACTCTTAGAATGATCCTTTTCTAGTGAACGTTACTTTGAAATAATATTTTGGAATAAATATTTCGTTTCAAATTACTGTATTTTGCACATTTTGTAAATATATTTTGAATGGTTGTGTAACTCCCTAAATCTTACCGCCTATCAATACCACTCCAATGCATCAAGAAATAAAATTGAAGAGTTCATACATATTAGAAGTCCGAATGTTCCTAGAATTACTACTGACTGACTCGTGGCATAGAGTCAAGAACGACTTTTGATAGATTTGAATCCTGGAAGACCTGAAGGTAGTTGAATTTGGAGGTAATCAATAGCATAATGTGAAATAACATAGAGATCTAAACTGCTAAAAGCAGAAATGAAGATGGTTTCATCAAAGTATTCACCTCTTATAACTTATAACAGCCCTTTCAAACTTAACCAGAGAAATCATGACTTTTATTCTATCTTACGTTCAGAACGGATAGCCATCTACGAAGCATTAAACTACATAATTTCTATTGATTGTCTACTAGATTTTTAGATCCTTTGATATAGTTGTAGCTCCATTCAATATCTTAGCCATTGAAGAAGAATAGGCAAACCTGGAGGATATTTTATGTAATCTAAGGCATGCTCAACTCACCGAGATATTCATTTCCAATGGGTTCCATCTTATGTAGACCTTAAGTATAACTTAATTGCAAACATATATACGAAGAAAGCCACGGAGGAGCCTTTTCATATATCTTGCTCACTATCTAATTAGTTATCCAAGAGTTATTTACCATAACGAGGAGTTCGAATATTACAATTTGAAGAGCCTTGATAACCCTACCAAGTACCATTGAGGTAAACATTGAACCTTCTCAAACTCATGGGTAATAGAAAATGTTAAAAGTGTAATAGATACATAAATGGCGCGTTGATTTAAAGAAATTATTTAGATTTCAAATAATTAAAATATGTTTAATGATTCTATTTCACATTTCAATTCAATCTACCCATTTTTGCTCTAATTACATAATCTTTCTAGAGAATATATGGTAAAACAAATGTTTTTAAATAATTCCGGTTATTTTATACATTGTTGTTTCACGAAAATTGAGACATACCCATGTAATTTGTTTATGTGTGTGGCTTTTTAATCAATACCGATTCGCTAACCTAATCGCTAACTTGTAATATAGATTAGCCTCTTTCAAATGTTATGAGCCGCTGATCTTTTTACTTAAAGTTACTTACTTTAAGTAAAAAGAGCCTTGTACTTTTTACTTAAAGTTACTTTGAATTAAAGAACGTCGTGTATGTCGTCTTCCCCTGGAGGCTAACAAAGAGTAGACACCAACGGTCTTGGACCAGTAAAGTAGCTCATTTATGTAGCCCGACCATGCCAGTGAGTAGTGAAAAATGTCGTACTAGAGGTAAAATTTCTTTAATTTTCTAATTTTTTCTATCAAAATTAGGGGGGGGGTTACTGCTACGTATGTTTTCGTTTTTATCGATATGAAAACTGGCAAATTGTTAACCTTTTCCACTGTCCCTTGGTACGATACTTCCTCCATACCTAGGAAATGGGGTGTTAAAACTAAGAATAGGCCCAGAAAGAGTAGAAAAAAAACTTTGCAACAATTTTTTTTAACTCAAACCCTTATTGAACAACGTTATTGAACAATCAAGAAGAATTTTACTGTCCAAAAATTAAGATTGTTTACTAAAATACGTATGTCAAAAAATAACATCAAGTGGCTTCGATTTTACTTAAAAGCTTCAGACTTAAATTTTACTTAATTTTTACAAAATCACAGCTGATTGAATCTTTTTTTCACGGTCAAAATCACATCAGACATCTTAATTAACAATAAATCGCAGTGAAGGAACTAGGATTTTTTTAGAATGTTACTTTCGAGTGCATCAATAAATGTGAGAAACCTTATATTAACACAAAACTGGTAAAAGAAATAGAAAACTGAAGTTTATTATTTTAACAGTAAATTTTTGTTTTACATAAACACATACTGAATAATTTCACCTATGAATTATTTTACATTCTGAAATTTGCAAAGTAGTTTGGAAACAGATCATGGACGATCCGCTGTTGTACGTAGGAACAGTAGCGTATTTTTCCCTTGGTATGATAGGCAAAAATAAATGTCCCTTGGTACAACAGCTGGCCATTTTGAATTCGATCGCCAATATAGCAGGGTTGAAGTTGAGTAAATCCAAAAAGAAATACTTACCCTTGAAAAGCAGTAGAATTGTTTCCCAACAGTGCGTGTCTGTAAAGTACATTGCAGAAAGTTGAAAAATTGACAAAAACTACTTCAAAATCTTACCTTAGGTAGATGAGTTTAGAAAAATGCAAAATACAACAGTTGAAATCACCACTTTCAAACAACATGAGTGACTAACGGCATTCTAGATCAGTGTTACCTATCTGTTCAAACAAAATTATCTTCTTCTATTATTTACAGCGACTCTTCCTAGGTATGAAGTTGCCTTAGATACAACAGTCTCCCCTACCACTCTCCTTTAATTCGCCACTACCTCATTATTAACCATCCCCTCACGTGTAACACAACACCCTAAAACTCTAACTGAATCTCTCTTATTCTTGACAATTTATGCCATACTGCTGAACGGAAGTAACCTTCTGATGTATTTATTCCCCAATGAGAAGATGCAAAATTGCTATGAATTCTTTTGTAAGAAAGTACCCATTATAATGTACTACTACTATATATTTCTAAATAAAATGTCAATATATTTTCTATCGGGTTGCATAATTAATGATCATCATATAACACCCAACGCCTAACAATTCCACGATACGTTTCAATTAGTTGTATAACTTTAATCAAATTCTATTAATTGGGTACTAGCTGGTCTAAAAAATCAAGTGAATTCAATTAATTTCATAGTAATTTTTCGTATTTGTATTTTGAAGTCACTTGGAAGAATATATAGTTTCTTCTTTCCATAGGAAATACTATTGGAAGCTATAATTTGCATCTCCTCTACATTTAACTGAGATCTACTATATTTAGTGTTGATGCCTGCCTATTGAATGCATAGTTTCTCTTTCCAGTTTAAATTCCACAAAATGAATAGCAACTCGAGGCATGGTAAGCTTTTTAAGACTGTTACTCTAAGAGTTATCAGCCTAGAATTATCCCAACAGTGATTCAAACCAACGACATTAGTATTGTAAACAAGCGCAGCTTTACTATAGTATATTCTTAGCAGAAAATAATTTATTTTTCCCCCTTTTTTTATAACAGAACATAATATCATCTTAAAAGTTGAGGTTATCAGATGGTTATCAAACCTCCACGGTCTCGTCTCCTAAGGGGTTTACGTCCCTGTTTCAAAGTATTTAGTCTACCCATTAATTAGAAGATTGTTTTATGTGGTATCTGTTTTTACTCCTCTACTCATAATTCTAAAAATTTTAGATGTGGAAATATTCAATATTCAATCAACAAACTAAGTATAGTATCGATCCCCTTAAGTATGTTCACACTAGAAATCCTGAAAATCCAACAGAAAGTCTAACTTTTTTTATTGCTTCAAAATATTCTTCAATTCCTTAGCTTTCAAACGATGCCAAGATCTTGAAAATATTCGAAATAGTTTTCTAGTTACAAGTGTTTTTGTTAGGCACTGTCACCATGAACAAACGTGTTTCCAAAACTTTATACTCAATTTCTGAAGAAACAAGTTTTTGCAATAGGTTGCTTTGTTCAACCAGTGATAACTCAACAATAAATTAATCTATTAAAATTATTTTTTTATCATTATAATTACCATAAAAAATCGTGATTTTTTATGCATTCTTGGCAAAAAAGTTGTAACAGAAAACCTTTTCTCTCAAGAAACTTGGTTGAGGGTCAAAATATGAAGAATAATATAGGAAATGATTTCCAACTAGATTTGTCTTTATAGTTTTTATAGACCTATATATATATATATATATATATATATATATATATATATATATATATATATATATATATATATATATATATATATAATCTTTATAGTCTATAGAATATTTATATTTGTCTCAAAAACATGCTAATTAGGTCACTATATCTTAATTAGCTAATTATTAATTAGTTGACTATGATTTTTTCTCACTGAAATAGTTTTAAGCATAAACCAATGACATACTATAAAAAAACTGGATTTTTAAAGTTAAAATTAAAAAATAAATAAACTTCTAGTGTGTACGTATACTTTATAGCCGCAGTAGAAATCCTTTCGTCTGGACATTAAAGTAATGGAGTTTAACAAGTCGGATTGTTTGACGTGTGTGCCAATATGGCATGCAGACGTATTTAGATCAAGTCACTGATAACTATTATTTTGCGTTCAAATAAACTTTTTATGATTGAAACACGCATAAGATAGGGACCTAATAAGCCCTGGTACCTCAATCCTCTGAAATCCTCAGACTTGTCCACTTAATATTTTCTTAAAACGCGCTTAGTTTAAACTGAAATATTCTCCAAGACTTATTTCTGAATTTATGCTCAAAACGTAGCTTCAGCTTCAATCAAGTAAGTTATAGAGTGGTATCCTCATGATGCTAATGAAAGACAGGTGCTGTGCATTAAAATATTTAATCAGGGCACATCTTGAATTGTTAGGAGTATAACACAGCTTCGAAATGAATTTTTGAGTTAACACAGTCATAATTAAACTTCTAATTGAAAACATAAATAATAGTTTTTTTTTATGTATTTTTAATTTTAACGAACATTACCATTGATATGTAAATGAAGAAATTAATAAAATCTATAAGTACTGAATTATATAATTAATTTATATCTCCAAGATACATATTTCATTTCTTGAGAAATTCTGACATAATTCAGATTAATATGGAAAATTTTCAATTTAGTGAACCGTTGGCAATTATTGGATTAAATACTCAAAGTCCTCTGAGTGTGAAGAGAAAGAATCCATAGATTCTTCGACCTTTCAAATATTATATTATTCCTTATTTTGGAACATATTCCTTCCGAAGTATTATACTTATATTTGGGTCTTAGTATGGAATCTTTTACAAGGAATATATTCTACCTTTCAGCAGAATAGATTCCGTTGGAAATATCTAACTACCCAAGAAAATTAAAACTGTTTAGAAGTCATGAAGAATGTAGTTTGCAAGGTGGAGTTACGTTTAGAGGGTAAGTTTCATATATTTTATACGTAGTATGTGTGAAAAATTGTTAAAGCATTTAGGTGCTATATTGGTTCGTAATATATATTTTATTCGAACTGTCTGTTTTAAAATAGTCCGAACAATGTTAAATCCGTTGTACCTATGATTCATACAGATTTAAATTCAAGAAATTGGTTCAAAGGATATTTGATAAACACGTACGTGATTCACTTTTTAGGTTGAAAAACATCAAATGAAGAATAAACCACCAGTGCAAATTCTGAGCTGACGAATTTTATCTTCAAAGGGATCAACATACATTTCTTCTGAAAAATTATCAGACATAAAAATGTTCTTAATCTATAACTATGTATTTCTCTCGATGTATACACAGATTCTGTTTCTTTATTATTAGATTCCTATCGGAGTTTCTAGATATGGATTTCGCTAAGGATTTCTTTCTGTATCCTTAAGTTTTCTTCAAAACAAAATAACACTGTCATGTTAAAGACTTATTTCTATTTGTTATTATTTGAAGTCAAATTGCGGATATTTAATAACTTTTTATTATTTTCCTAGTTGGTTTTCAGTTATTACCAATGTATAATATCTAAATTTTTAGAAACATAATCGATATTTTTATTTAGAATCACTGTAAAGGATTTTTGTCACAGAATTGCTTTAATTTTCTAACACAAAATATTAAATTTTAAAAGCAATAGAAATATCCCAAATGTAAAAGTACAAAATCTCAAAATGTGTGTGTGTGCTTTTTCTTCCGATATACTAATCTCAACCTAAATATTCATCAAAAATTAGTATGATGAAACAGTTTTTCCAAATTTATTCAAACGTAAATACAGATTTTATGTTAGAATTTAAAAATACGTAATCCGTGACAATTTTGAATTCTATGAAAGAAAAATTTAAGAAAAGTGATACGTCCTCTTAAATAATACTACATTACGAAGTTTTCCGTATTGAGATAAGAACATGGCAAAAGCTAGCACTAACATTCCATGTGTTGGTCAAATTTTCTAAGTACATACATTTATTTTCTTTATGCTGATACCTCGATTGAAGATGTTTTAAAGTTGTTTGTTAAAGCAAGCTGTTCGATAGGTCTGCAATATAATAAATCGGTCTTTAACTTGTTGTCTCTCGATAAACATTTTTTATACTATAATATGATAAAATAGTCTTAATAAACTATGTTCTTTAAATATCCATATTGTAATTTACTCTCATGAAAAAACAAATATAAAAAAAAATAAGAGTTATTCATCAAAACCTTAAATATCCTTAAAATATCCATCGCAATAATGTCAAACATTAATTGTACGAATTTACAAATAAAATTGTTAATAATTTACTTCGTTAGTAATGTGTATATGTTGCAACTCATGTAAGAAAGCAAATAAACTCGGAGATTTCCCTTTTAATTACCCTTCGTTTTCTCAGAACTATTGATTTAGATCTACTGCATGTCTAAGGACAAATTTGTCTCTCGTATATCAAAAGGAATGACCTTAGATTGATACACCAAACCTTAAATCATATTAGATCGTCATTACAACATTTACCAAACTTTGCGCGAATTTACAATTCAAATTGTTACAAATTTACGTTCTTAATATTATGAGAATGTTGAGATTTATGTAAAAAGATAGATAACTTAAACCCTTTCCGTTTCTAAGAATTATGTTTTTTGACTAGCGTTGTTGCTTATATCCTTGGTCTAGAAAATATTAGAAAAGTATATCTTGTCCCCTGAATTGAAGAGAAAGTCCTCTGAAGTCTTCCACAAAATATACACCGATTCAGTCAAGGTCAAGAGTGAGATATGCAAACGAGACAATACAAATGTAAGATGGAAAAACCTTGCCTCTGCGCTTGAAAAACGTATCTTTGGTGTGCGTATTTCTGAGTCTTGCTAAAGAAGTTTGAAAAAATCTGTGACTTCGAAAGATGAGAGAAAATTCCAGCATCCTTAGCTACCACTGGTATGAATAGGGATTCGATGTGGTCGGACACGTCTGACGCAGTGAGCGTTGTGTTCGAGACCGAGTGCGTTTAATTTAGAAGCAGACGATATAAACGTGATTACCTACATTTTTATGTCACTTAAAAGTCATTGGAACCTGATATGGCACACACAGTTTACTTTACGATTTACCAAAAAGGCATTACTGTGGAATGTTACTTGGGCAAACAGTACTTTCGCGTAATAGATGGCCTCTGGCTCAAACACAACTGCTGGAGATGTGCGAAAATAGAAGGCTGGTAATAATATCAATCTGATTTGGGAAGTCACACGAATTGAGTTCGTTAAAAGCAGTGTAGAATAAGAATTATCTTCTGCCCAAAATAGGGTTGCAAAGGTATCCCATGTTGCAAGAGCTGCATTGGAATGATAGGCTTGATGAGAGTCATTGTTTCAAAGTTTATGATCTGAAAATTAAACGAAACAGCCAAAGGCGATTTGCCTAATATAAGGTATTCAGTAGAAAGCTGTTGTACAACCAATTATTGGAATCTTGAGGACAGGGCTTCTGTTAATAAGAGAGGGTTCTTTTTACCACATGAACATATAGGCAACCTCATCTTTTGTTTGCAAACGCGGTACCAAGTTCGAGGAGGTCCCGCAGACTATGAAAGGACTATCTCTTTTCCCTTTTTTTAGCATTCACAGTCACCATGCTGTCTCATGGCACGCAATGGAGTGTCACCAATTTGGTTCAAAGAATTCTTCATTAATCACTTACGTTCTTGTTATAGCTCTTATTATACTCATGGGTTCGGTACCTCTCGAAGCACCTTTGATATCATTCACCCCATTCAGGTCACATACCTACAAAGTAGAATCCGAAAACTTCACTGTGCTTTACGTTGTGTAACCTAGTATCTTATCAGTATCAATGCAATTCGTCAAGAACTGGGTAACACCATACCATGGCCGATCCACTGCATATACGGAAAACCTTACTGTCCTTTTGCACCCCAGCATCAATGCAATTTGTCAGGAACTGCGTAATACCATACCATGGCCGATTCGCTGCATATGCGAAAAACCTGACTGTGCTTTACCAGTATCCTATCGGTACCAATAAAATTTGTCAGGAACTGCGCAACATCAGATACCATTTCCAATCGGGTGAATATAAGCCCCTGATCAGTCAGCGTAATGCCGGAAGACAAATGAAGTGGTGTTCAGCTCGTCGCTCGTGGACAATAGAAAAGTGGGAAAAGGTTGTGCGGAGTGAAGAATCGTCGCTCTTCAAACTTTTCCAATCGGATGGATCTGCTTGGGTGTGGCGTTTGCCGGAGAGCGCTTACTTTCCCCTGCATTGAATCAACCGTGAAATTTTGAAGGATATATGTGATGATTTGGGCCTATTTCTGCTGCGAAGGACAAAACCCAAGTAGCACATCCACGTATTTAATATGCGTTGATGATCGTCGATTGATATCACAATAATGATGCTCACCAATGAGATGCTCAAATGCATGCTGCTTTTTTTTTCTTATTTTAGTTACGTTGTTTTCATCACGAATGCTACGAATAATTAAGTTGTTGAACAATGGAACTCATTTAGTGAACCACGGAGAAGCTTGGGATAAGACTAACAATTATCCGAATAGTCAGGCCTTATCCCAAGTACGACAGCTACATATTTAGGATGTGTAGACGATATAATCCATGAGTATCACTAAGGTACGTGAATAAGATACGCTCAGATGTCAATGTCATACAATCTTCTCAAATCATATTAGGATATTTATATTGCATAGCAAATCTCACTTAGTGAAAAAAATGGAGCTCAATTAGTATGCAATAAAGAAGCTGTGGTAAAGTATGCTATCTTAATAGTTTGGCAGAAAGGTAGAAACAAACGATGTAATTACGATGTCTAGTGGCTTTGTTTTGTGTCGACGTGATGCGTTTGCATCACGTGTCATAAAATATGTAAAGTCATACTTGTTAATATATTCCTTTTAGCACGATATGTATAAGACCAACTGCTATCTTTTCAAGACAGAAAACCCACCAATTGTTCTTTTGGGGAATTCTCAACTCCATTGTTGGTTGATTGAGGATTATGATCAATCTCTGTCGACTCTAACTCTGAATTGTCTCATGGTGTGAGTGATTTGTTACTTCAACCCTTACAGAAACCAATGTAACTGTGTGGTCTAGCGTTCAAAGTCTTCTTTCTCGGTTCCTACTGCTTTGAACACGAGATCCTCTCCTCAACAAGACTTAATGGCCTTAACTGTCACTGGTGTTCGCTGCGCAGCGATATTAAAATGTTACATTGTTCCTGACGTTGTGTAGTTTCAAGATGGCCTAACATGTTTAAACGTGTGTTAAACGTTTGTTAGAGCGGATCTGAATCATCACCCGACTATTTGTGTTTCCTTGTCAACCATCATCTCCTGACCTAACACCATTGGATATGTTTCTATGGAATATTTGAAATCAAAAGTGCACATTGTGTCTGATTTGAAATAAGATGCTAATTGAGAGGTTTAGTGTACTATTTGTTGAATATTGCATGCGTCATTGACACCCCACACTATTCCGAACAAGCATATGAAGAAGTCCAAGTAAAATACCATTGTTTCTCTTGTTCCTTTTCTTTTTTTTTTGTCGTTCATTACTCATCTTCTTTGATAGTGAACAGTGTCAGATGGTTTTAGCGCTAAAGGTAAAGTTTCAACAGTATTTTCAGTTTATCATTGAACATATCATATTACGATTAAAAAAAGTGGGATTTGCTATCCGAAACTTTCGAAATCCGTTAACCGTATACATGAAAGCTCTATTATTTTTATTTATATAATTCTCGAGCGCTTACTAAGAAATCTCTAAGTCTCAAATTTCATTAAGATGGTTTGTAATTTGAGGCCCCTAGGGGTTCTTATAATGGGAAGTTACTTTATGATGACCCGGTACACAAGATAATCTATTTTATCAACTGATTAGTTACTCGATTTGGATACTATAAATCGGGGTTACAAAACACTTATAAATGATTCGATAACCGTATGTTTCTAAATCCTTCACGTTCCAAATACTGCCTCATTATTGAGAGCATAAAAGCTCCTCCTCAGAAACTATATTAACTATTTTAAGGGAAATTGCCTCTCCGTATTAATTTACAATAACGTTCGGCATTGTCGACAAAATAGCAGTAAGAGCGAAACTCCCAAAAGAATAGGAATCGAAATTCCCAATTTTAAACGATTAGTATCCGTAAATGCATTCGAGCGAACCCAGCGGAAGATCCATCTTTTCAAGTTAACCACGCGGTACTGCACAGATAAATGATTACAGGAATCTTCGCGTGTAGAACTTTTGTACAAGATTAAATTTTCAGCACAAAAATCCATTCAACCTCGCAGCGACCCCCTCGCCGGATTAAAAATTTTTCCAAGAATCGAAATTAAACTTCCATGGCTCGGAGCGGGTCGCGCGGCGCGCGATATTAAAAATCCTGCCCGCCCCCCGATTTTTTTTCCGCCCCGAAATATCGCGACGCTTAGGCCGCGCACATTTGAATAAAGGCAATACTAATAATAATAATGCTAACAGCAGAAACAACAACAACAAAAAGAGACGAATAATGAAAATAAGAAAAGGAATTTACCGAAAAAAAAAATGGCAAGGGTGGCGGTAAAGGGGGTTGGAGCTGAAGCACCATCGGTGGAAGTTAAAACGCGTCTCCTTCACCGTCGTCGCCAGTTAGTTCACTTCAATTGGTTTCGCTCATTTCAAGAAAGCCGGAAGACAGAATTGCCGTCCCCCTCCTTTTAGAGAGAGAGAGAGAGGGGAAGAGAGAGGCCACTGCCTTTGAGCTTTCCTGCATACATCTCTTCCGAGGGCGAAAGAAGCAGCGAGAGGAGGAAGAAAAGAAGACAAAAGATCCCGAAGGCGGCCGTGGCCGCTTACTAGCAACTTTCCGCTTCACTTCCCTTCCTCCTTCTCCGGAGTTCTTGCCCCGTATGGAACGACCCTCCCCCTATTCTTCCGACACCCGCACAAATGGGGTTGTGGAACCGTAAACAATTGGAGAAGAGCTTCCTCTCCACCCGCCTTCCCTGCCTGGTGTAGGTAATGAGGGACTAATCATTTGACAAAGGCTTCACACGAGATTAAGATCGATGCCTGTCTTGCAACCCCCCCCCCGACCGTCCTCTCCTGGGGTTGGAAAAGACATCGCCGATACTTTTGCTGCACGACGGGTTTTTTCGCTCCCCTCCTCCATAATGAATTAAACTATTCCGCCGCGTGCGTTTCCGAACGGCATTTCCATTAGGACATCTGCATTTCCAATTAGAAGCCGCGTACTGGTGGCCCGTCCCAGCTTGTGTGCACTGCGCGGTATCTCTCCTGGTCCTCGGGAAGAAAAGGAAAAAATATATATTCAAGAATTGGATTCTCGATCGGTCCCGAATCTAAAAGGAATAGATTCCTTTTCCTCTTTCTCGGGAGATGCAGGTGCTCCTATACTTCAAAAACTCTAATTGGATTTTGAGATGCTTGCCTTAAACCGAAGCCTTGATTGCGGGTCGCGGGAGTACGGAATCCATTACACAGCCCTGCTGCTGCGGATTCGTTAAAAAAATTCTCCTCGGGGCTGTTACTTCTGGTGCACCCCACAAGCGTTGAGATACGAGAGAACCGTAGACCAATAACTCCCCGCTTTTTATTTGTGCTTATTATTATTATTTATTATTATTATTATTATTATTTTTGGATTTCATAAATACTAATAGCGCTACGTGAATGGAAGAGCCTTGTTTGAAATTTCTGGTTTGCGGGAATGCTTTTTTTTCTTTTCACTTTTTGCGGTATGAGGGTAATTTGGGGTTGCGTTCATTTAAGGTTGGGCCGATTTTAATGCAGCTACGGGAAGTTGTTCGGGGCAGTTCATTTAAATATTCCTTCCGCATTAAGGTGTGTGCATATAGTATGCTTAGATGTACGGTCTCAGTCGAGGTTGCGGGAAGAATCTGGAACTGGTTTCCCTCGCCAGTAAAGCCATCGGCAATTGGATGTATTAGCAAACTGTTTCGTGAAAAATCAAGTTCTCGTTCCTGTACCAAAAATTCTCGACGTGAATAATAAAGCAGAAATAACAAATAAAAGAAAGAACATAATTTACCACTAGACCCCCTATAGTATGTTTGGAAGAATTACATTTAACATTATTCTCATGAGCAATATGTTTCACCTCAATTTTACAAGAGCTTTGTGTTATGATGTGATTGTTTTAGTCGAAACTTAAATGTATGTGTAACAATTCATATTTAAAATCGAAAAGGGGAAATTCTTGTGTACTGCAGACCAGGGCTAATTGGTATATTTTTTTCAGTAATATTTTCAGGTAATATAACTAATGATGCTGATAGAGGAACTCTTTGGTAACAAATTAATAAAGAAAACATCGCTAAAAATAGTGTAGTTTACTCGTTAAATATTGTTTACGAAAGCGTTCATACTATGCCAACTTACATCTGATGTAAGGTAGGTTAAAATAACGCTTGAGGTAAGTTGACGTAGTTTATCATTGTGATAGGATCTAAGCAATAACGAGTTAATTACGTTAAAATTTATACTTTAATACAAAATAGGGAAAATTAAGAAAAAACGAAACAAAAATAACTAGAAAATCTTAATTCTTCAATGTCCTCCAAAAAATAGGGCGATCGTTCACTTGGATTGTTGGCTTTGATTTTCGCAAAAGTTTGTTCCGGTTGTACCAGATTGTGTCAGCGATTTCTGGCCATCTCCGAAATTTGTGAGTTTTCACCATTGTGGAAATATAGAAATCATCACCGTCGATGTCCACCATCTTTCACATGCTAACATGGATTTAAATGAAAACTTACCACCAGGTCCTTTGAGACAAGATGGCTGCCTCACTCTTCCACATAAGTTTTGCAGGCAATTCTAGTACATGAATAAAAATGTTATGGCTTACTCTATCCATCACAATCATTAAAAATGACTTAACATATTCTGGAACTTTATAAAACACCCTAAAACTTTGAAGTTGAAAAAAACTTACTTGACGAAAAAACACAATTTTTTTTCTCTCTATGGAAGCTTCTATTGCACTGAAACTTGAGTAGATGATGCAACAGACACATATAGTTAAAAAGTGGTGATACCACAACTGTGAAACCGCCGTGATAAAAAATACAAGGTGAATGCCAACTTACCCTTTATGACAACAAGCCCCGATCTCCCTTAAATTTCCTCACTCTAATTGTATTATAAGAGGCTGTTCCTGGCAAGTTAACTTTACAAAGGGTCTTGATAACATACCTCGTCCATCAAGATCCGAAGAATTTTTCAGTCATGACGTACCTTGTCGATTTTTATCTAACCAGTTTTGCCAATGATGAAGTGATACGGACACAAAACTACCCTATTACTACAAGGGAATGAAAGTCTAAGTAGGAAACACAATTTGTCCCTTGCTGGTAACAATTTAGAATTTTGCGTAAGATGCTGGCCACACAGTGCAGTTTTCAACCGGAAGATAAAATAATACGTTAAGTACTCGTATAAGTATATCAATCACTTTAATGAGTCTTGTGTTTCTTTAAGTCATGTTAAGATGTTTATATGAATGTATAGCATTAGCTGTGATTGTTAAAATTAAGTTAAATTACTATAGTGTTCATTCTTTCTGCGAAAATTATAAATATGTGATATTACAATCGAATTCTCAACTTGGAGGAAAAAAGTAAAACAAATACAAATCACTATCATAATTTTATATAATCAAGGTAATTTGGTAACTGAATCTAAAAATACTCATTAAGAGATAGAGCTAATATGGGGTTTAGGGAACTCGTGAAATAATGATGCTTCGATGAAAAACATAGGCAAGGTTTAGTGCGCCTAGTTGGTGATACTCCAATGGATGATCTAAAGTTAGCATGGCATATATTTAAAACATATATTAGACTATTATTCCTTCCAAGTGGTTTCAATGAGATATCACGTGAACAACGATTTTAACAAACTTTGCTTATGACAAGATTTTTGGCCATTAGGATATTGCAGAGATTTTTGTGATTACCAGACCAAGATATGGTTAGGTTTCTTCCAAGAATGAGATGTTTCATCTATCGAGATCTGGTCAGTTTTGCTAATACCTCGTAAAGACAGCCACAAGGTTGTTTAATATCACAATATGAATATCATATGGAATATCACTATATGAATAGAGTACGCTTTGAGCTAAATATGCTAGTCTAACCTAAACAAATAATTTAGGAAAGAGACGCAAGGGACAAAACAAGCATTAAGAACTGAACACATTTGTACGACATATTTTCAATGTCGCCTAGTGTGGGCAATGAATTACTTGACAATTTCCGATGTATCTGTTCTAAGGAATTCAGTAAAATTATAAATGCTTTCAATGTTATAATTTACGTTGAAACTAATTGGATATTTATGAGTTTAGAAGAACTTAAAGTTAGATTATATTAGAACTTGAAGTATGACCAGAAATTGAGCACTTCATTTGAGGTAGATTAACTTTAAAGTTGCTTTTTAAGTCATCGGATATTCAGAATGGGAAATGAAAAAAGTTAGAATGCAGATATTGGTAATCATAGGCATGTCTTGTAATAAAGTTAGTATGATAAAGTTATGAATTAATTTTATGTAGTATATTGAATGGAACTTACATCTATGTTACTAGAATGCATTATATACAATAAATTCCGATGTTTAAAGTCATGAGCTTAGATTGTTACTATCAGATATTAGTAAACCTAAGTGGGAATATTTGCTTTTTATATATAATTGTCACGAGGAAAAATCTGAAAACCTTATAGTATCAAATTCTAAATAAACTGGATTGAAATGTTTACATGGTTATATAGTGGTTTACATTCGCATAGATTGTTTTGTCTGCGTTTTGAGAAAAGAAACGTTTGGAAATAAGTAGGATTTAGAGATTTCCGGGATAGAATAGGCTTATTTCTGAAAGACGAAGCTTCTGAGAGGCATCTGAAATGCAAATTAAAGTCTAAAGCGTTTGAATAGAATGTAAATGTAATTTCTCTCGCCTTGTGTAAGGAAACAGCATTTGGTTTTATTTCTCATAATGAAATGTATTATTAAATCATCTTTCCTTTCTTAATATAAAACTTGTGATAAATATCGAGTTACATTTAATTTTAAGAGATCAGGGGGACTATCAAGTCTACTGAATTACTTTAGCCAACAAACAAGAAAATGTTCTTTAAATTGTATAATTAAGTAGATTTTGCAGCATGGGGGAAAGTTTCATTATTCCAAAATCAAATATTTAAAGAATTTTTTTAAAATAGTATTTATGTAACTTTCGGAATTAGAAATACTGATTGGCTCTTTAAGAATATATGCCATAAATTAAATTAACTAGGTTGAAAGCGATCTAAAAATGTATCAATCTGTTATTTGGTTGAGAAAAATAACGTTGGACAAAAAAAAGTTGTATTAATAGTAACATAATACAATAAAAACTATTTACGATTACTAGCTGTGATAATTTGAGAAAAAAGGAACAGTTTAAGATTAAAACGTTTCCCGGAAAATTAGAAATTTCTCTTCTTAAGCGCTTACTAAGCAGATAATTTCGATGCATGACCTATATAGTTTATTTGAATAATAATTTGGTCAATATTAATTTAAACTCAAATTTGTTTTCCTTAACATCATAGTTGTGTGACTATCATTTCTTTATTTCTTGTCTGCCTTCGATGTATAGAACAAACTATGAAATAATTGCGAAATTAAGAATCCTAATAATAAATTCAAGTGATTTTCAAGGCTGCATTTGTTCGCCAAAGACATTGGGTTGTAACAAGAGTTTTATTATACACTACAAACATGTCATAAGGTAAGCATTTACGGCAACAGAAAACAGAATATCATAAGGTTATTTTCAAGAAAAGAACCAATTAATTTCTATAAACGCTCTTTTACATAGAAATCTCTGACCATTCTTTAGAACCATAAACGTACTCAAATAAAGGCAAACCTTAGTTAATACATCTAAATTTAAGAATCAGGTAATCACGAACTACATTATCCTGACTTTAAAACAAGTTGCTTCGAACGTCGTAGGCATTCTAAATTGTTTTTTGATGTTGATTTCAAGTTTTTTTCGCAAATTGGAAATCTTTATCACAAGAAACGTGTTTTGTTGCTGAAATGTTACAGAAATATATATTGTAAAATTAAAAAAACGACCTGTTACTTATACGTTACGAAAAATGTAATGTTACGCAAGGAAGTGCAATATATTTTCATAGACTTTTACAGGATTATAATTGAAACTATCAGTGTTAATTCCTCATGACAAAATATTATCTGCGTTCATTTTTACTAATTTTCACAATACTATAATGTGATATTTTGTACTGTATTAAGCACACACACAATATTACAACTCTTATCAAGTTTACTTACACGAGATAATCTTAATTGATCTTGTCACAATTAGAGTTTTTTTTTACTAAGGTAGAGTATAAAAATGCACTTTTCGTTTGGGTAGTCACGATAACGTTAACCTACTCAGCTCTATAAATATGGATAGTTAAATTCTAATGAGATTCTTTTTTTTCTCTTTTCACAAAGTGTTGTTATTATACCCATCAAATCCGAGGCACGAATAAAGAGCATTTATTTTTTTTAACATTCAAGATAATTCTTCGTGATTATTATAAGGGCTATTATAATATAGCGTATGAGGATAAGACATATTATAATATGTGTTGTATTCATTATTTTACTTGCTTTAAGAAAAACATAATTTCTTCCGATAGAATATTGTTCGATAACGAGCTCAAGAACAAAACCTTTTTCATTGTTTATCATTTTCTTTGGCTCCAGGCATAAAAATAACGTAGTTTGAACCTTGAAAGGTGAATACTTTATACAGCCAGGGATGCCATTAAATAAATTATATTTTTATAAATAAGTATATAAAATAAAAAATTATATTAAATACATGGTGCTCAAGTCTTATATCATGCGGCTCTGATAAGAAGGCAGTTGACTTTGTAGGAAGGTGGTAAACTCATGAAATGAAATGCTGCCATATGCAATACTACGTATAGCTCAGGCTATGGGCAGTTATTGATTAGCAACTTGTGATTTATGAAATCATCTTTGGCTATTAATTTGAAGCCAGAAACGACACGAAATACATTAATTGTGGGTACACATGATTTACGTTTAACTCTAAGAAGTGAAATGGAAGTAGACGGAGTATTGCTATCGAGAGGGACTTCAAAAAGTTAAACCAACATGCCGTCTAGTAATCACGTGACTGCTCTGGGAAAAATTGACTTGATTGGCCAATTTAGCATTCTATTGCCTTGTTTCGGGACATAACATCTTTTGACGTGTTATATGTATCAATCCTCATTTCTATAGATTGGCGACAAGAATTGTGAAATCGACAGTCTTTTGGTATGTCGCCCGGACAATGACGAATCAATTGATAGGCGTCGTTTGATCCCGTCCCATTGACCAATAAGAGGATGGCTATTCGTTTTAATTCGGCAGACAAAAGTAGTCGAAATCTCATGTTACTGCTAGCTTTAGTCACATGATCCTGGGAAAGTTGAAAGCTTATAATTGCTCTTACTACGCTTTTATATTTCCTCTACGGCGTAACTTAAAACCAATTTTTAAAAATAAACTCATTAAGAACCACGTGATTAAGTGTCGATTCGACAGAAATGGACAATAACTTATTTTTATGTGGACTATTATAAAGAAGGATAGAAACATTATTCATCAGCTTGTATTATTTTGGTAAACATTTTTTAAGATCTTTCAATAACATTTCGAACTGAAACGATAATCTTTGTTCTTTTCTTTCAGCCTCTCGGCATTTAAAGTAGAAAACAATCATCTAAAGAAGATATCACTTCATAGAAACATGAACGCAAATCAAATGGTAGTGATTAATTCTCAAAGTGGGTTGAAGAGATAGCTCATCCATCAAGATATTGGAACTGGCAATATATTGCCAATTTTCTTCTGATGACACGATCAAGATCTGGTCACTTTTTTGTACTGTTCAAAATATTTCGGTTCCATCAAAGTCTGTTCAATTTTGCGAATGACCAGATAGTTTGTCGAGACCAGTAGTTATGATTAAAAAAAATATTTTTATTCAATAGAATATTGTCCAATATCAAATCTAATAAATTAAATTTTAATTTCTTTCTACCCACAAGATACCTAAATGTAAAATAAAGCTCCCCCAAATAGTACCAGCAAATTATTATACTAGGCTAATTAAAGTATAGAATTTGAGAAATAGTTTTTGATAAAAGTTAATTTATTCCGACATATTATTATTATTTTGTTGATAAAAGATAATTTCTCTTCCAATATATTATTTTTTTATAAAATTCAATTTCTCTCAACATATTATCTATTATTTTTTAGTGAAAATATAATTTTTTCCAATAGAATACAGTCCTTATACAAAAGCTAAAAACTAAACAATTTCTACCCTTAGTCACCCCTATCCAAATGTTAAAGCATGCTCCCCCAAATAGTCCCAAAATACTTATTATAATAAACTAATTATAGTATGGAATTTGAGAAATAGTTTTATAAAAGTCTAATTTATTCCAACAGATTACTCATTATTTTGTTAATAAAAATATAAATTATCTTCCCAATAGATTATTTTTTTATAAAATTCAATTTCTCTCAGCATATTATCTATTACTTTTTAGTAAAAATATAATTTTTTCCAATAGAATACAGTCCCTATACCGAAGCTAAAAACTAAACACTTTCTACCCTTAGTCACCCCTATCGAAATGTTAAAGCATGCTCCCAAAAATAGTCCCAGAATACTATTTATAGTAGGCTAATTATAGCACGGAATTTGAGAAATATTTTCTTATAAAAGTCTAATTTATTTTAACAGATTACTTATTATTTTGTTAATAAAAATATAATTTGTCTTCCCAATAGATTATTTTTTTATAAAATTCAATTTCTCTCAACATATTATCTATTACTTTTTAGAAAAATATAAATTTTCTTCCCGATAGATTATTTTTTTATAAAATTCAATTTCTCTCAGCATATTATCTATTACTTTTTAGTAAAAATATAATTTTTTTTAATAGAATACAATCCCTACACCGAAGTTAAAAACTAAACACTTTCTACCCTAAGTCACCCCCATCCAAATGTTAAAGCATGCTCCCCAAAATAGTCGCAGAATACTTATTATAGTAGGCTAATTATAGTATGGAATTTGAGAAATATTTTCTTATAAAAGTCTAATTTATTTTAACAGATTACTTATTATTTTGTAAATAAAAATATAATTTATCTTCCCAATAGATTATTTTTTTATAAAATTCAATTTCTCTCAACATATTATCTATTACTTTTTAGAAAAATATAAATTTTCTTCCCGATAGATTATTTTTTTATAAAATTCAATTTCTCTCAGCATATTATCTATTACTTTTTAGTAAAAATATAATTTTTTTTAATAGAATACAATCCCTACACCGAAGTTAAAAACTAAACACTTTCTACCCTAAGTCACCCCCATCCAAATGTTAAAGCATGCTCCCCAAAACAGTCGCAGAATACTTATTATAGTAGGTTAATTATAGTATGGAATTTGAGAAATATTTTCTTATAAAAGTCTAATTTTTTTTAACAGATTACTTATTATTTTGTAAATAAAAATATAATTTATCTTCCCAATAGATTATTTTTTTATAAAATTCAATTTCTCTCGACATATTATCTATTATTTTTTAGTAAAAATATAATTTTTTCCAATAGAATACAGTCCCTATAGCGAAGATAAAAACTAAACACTTTCTACCCTTAGTCACCCCCATCCAAATGTTAAAGCATGCTCCCCAAAATAGTCCCAGAATACTTATTATAGTAGGCTAATTATGGTATGGAATTTGAGAAATATTTTCTTATAAAAGTTTAATTTATTCCAACAGATTACTTGTTAATTTGTTTATAAAAATATAATTTCTCTTCCAATAGATTATTTTTTTATAAAATTCAATTTCTCTCAACATATTATCTATTACTTTTTAGTAAAAATATAAATTTTCTTTCCCAATAGAATATTTTTTTATAAAATTCAATTTCTCTCAGCATATTATCTATTACTTTTTAGTAAAAATAAAATTTTTTTTAATAGAATACAGTCCCTACACCGAAGCTAAAAACTAAACACTTTCTACCCTTAGTCACCCCCATCCAAATGTTACAGCATGCTCCCCAAAATAATCCCAGAATACTTATTATAGTAGGCTTATTATGGTATGGAATTTGAGAAATATTTTCTTATAAAAGTCTAATTTTTTCCAACTGATTACTAATTATTTTGTTAATAAAAATATAATATCTCTTCCAATAGATTATTTTTTTATAAAATTCAATTTCTCTCAACATATTATCTATTACTTTTTAGTAAAAATATAAATTTTCTTCCCAATAGATTATTTTTTTATAAAATTCAATTTCTCTCAATATATTATCTATTACTTTTTAGTAAAAATATAATTTTTCCTAATAGAATACAGTCCCTACACCGAAGCTAAAAACTAAACACTTTCTACCCTTAGTCACCCCCATCCAAATGTTAAAGCATGCTCCCCAAAATAGTCCCAGAATACTTATTATAGTAGGCTAATTATGGTATGGAATTTGAGAAATATTTTCTTAACAAAGTCTAATTTATTCCAACAGATTACTTATTATTTTGTTAATAAAAATATAAATTCTCTTCCAATAGATTATTTTTTTATAAAATTCAATTTCTCTCAGCATGTTATCTATTACCTTTTAGTAAAAATAAATTTTTTTTTTATAGAATTCAGTCCCTACACCGAAGCTAAAAACTAAACACTTTCTACCCTTAGTCACCCCCATCCAAATGTTAAAGCATGCTCCCCAAAATAGTCCCAGAATACTTATTATAGTAGGCTAATTATGGTATGGAATTTGAGAAATATTTTTTTATAAAAGTCTAATTTATTCCAACAGATTACTTATTATTTTGTCGGTAAAAATATAATTTGTCTTCCCCCAATAGAGATAAATTTTTTATAAAATTCAATTTCTCTCAACTTATCATCTATTTTTTTTAGTAAAAATATAATTTTTCCCAATAGAATACAGTCCCTATACCAAAGCTAAAAACTAAACACTTTCTACCCTCAGGACATCCAAATGCCGGAGCATGCTGCCCCAAATAGTCCTAGAATAAGGTGGAAAAGAAAAACCCTCCACTTTCCCAGAGAGGGAGAGAGAGGCGTATTTTTTATAGCCGAGAGGGAAGGCAGCAGCGGACGATTAGCAGCCGAAAAAGCCCCGGGACGAAGATTGGATAATCGTTTTGGCAGGGGTCATTATAGAGGAGACCTCGGGGCTGACCAATGGTCAGCAGTAAACGATCCCCTCCATCACGGGCCGCTCGGCATACTGATCGCATTTATCGAAAGGGGGCTTCCCATCTTTTATTTATTCCGCGGCTTCTTCGCTCCCGCTTCGTTTCCTTCGGGTCAGTGTCGCGGAAGGACTGGACAGATGGACAGTGGCGGAGCGGGTGGGAGGAATTTGAGATTAAAATGATCCCGGAACCTGAGATGCGAGCGGAAGGGTGAGCCGAGATCGCGACGGGAGATTTTGAAGGGAAAGTGGATTGGTATTATCATAGGACGATTTATCATAAGTCGAAAAGGAGGTTTAATTCGGGATTTTTTTCCCCTTTGCGATTGTTGTCATCTGAGGTTCGAGTTGGTTTTCCCAGTGTGTCTGGTTTTTTAATGTTGGTGGCGAAGGTCGATGACTTTTGAAAGATATTTATCTTTAACTAGCTGAATAACCCGGAGTTGCTCGGGTTTCTAATATGACCTTGACAGTTAAAATATGACCGCGACATTTCCCTCTGTTAACTCATACGTTGTAGAACGTGTTTCCTTGTTCATGTCCCTTTATTGCTGAAAAACAAACTTTAGGTAATAAAATGGGAGCTTCAAGAGGCACTTTTAGGGCTACCTGTGTGGCAATTTTCTAGGCTACAGATTGGTCTAAACACAGGAAAAAGAAATAGTCCATGTTTTGCGCAGTGTTCTAAAGTATAAGTGTACCAAAATTGCTGTGGATGGTCAAACGGTGTAGATTTGTATAGAGAATATACAGACCCACACACATCCACACATATATATACATATATATATATATATATGAAAGGCATGTCTAATTTTTTTTATATTCGATTGCTACATTTAAGAACAAAGCATGTTTCGAAAATGTGTACCTCTTTTTAAATTGCAGAAATTTTAGATTTCTTTCGGAAAAATATACTTTTTCAGACAGAAATCTCATGAACAAAAGATTCATATTCATAACCATTTTGAATCACCTTGCAAAAAGCTAAATCGTTTTAAATATTAGCAAAGACATATGATTTTAAGATTTATAAACATAATAGTTATAATCTGTGAAAAACCAGAAACATTATTAAACATACGCATAAAGGCTGCATAATATTTTTCAAGCTGTTTCGACGAGATGTCCATCAAAGTCTGACCTCGACTCTTTCGCCTTAAAAATAATCTTTCTGACAAAATTTGATCATTAAGAAATCGGGTACACGTGAGTGGAAGTCTAAGCTTCCGATTGACGCCAATGGATGGCAGTATAAATCGGTAGTTACTGTGGAATGTTTATTATACAAAAGCGATTTGGAAGAAATGTCTTCGACTCAACGTGCTGGTAAAAGTACGTAAATTTCATTTATTTTTAAGAATTTCTAAAACTTTTAGTTACTGTGATGAAATAGTTTTTCTGATTTAAATCTGTATTTTGTGCATTTGAGGGCGATTTTTAAATAGGTCCACGAACGTGGATGTGAGTACTTCGCGGCTAAAATTTGTGTTATCTTGTACTTCTTGTCCCTTTTACAAATTTAACAAACAGTTTTGAACTGTTTATGGTATTGCATGAGATTATTATTATTTTTAAATTAAAAGTTTAACATTATTCTATTATCTAAAAATTTTAATCTGATGATATCGATTTCATTTTGAGGAAAAAGTATCTGAAAATTCTTGTTAATTTGTCTTATCAATACTAAGTGTAGTTTTACAGTATAAATTTTGACTGAAGAAGAAAAATGATGATGGGTGGCCAGAACTCTTGCTAGATTCTGGTTTTGATTATGAAATTGAATGAAAAAAATTTGCAATTAATCCTGGTTGCAGATAAACCTTTGTCAATTTCTATTCCTTCAATGAAAGCAGGTGAAATTTGAAAATTCTGGTTTGGTGTGTTTTATTCAATTATGTACCCTTATAAGATATTTTATACCTTTATTTTAAGAGTTAGAAATAAAGTTAATGTAAATAAAGTTTCACTTACTTGGTATCTTTCAAAATGCTTTCTTGCAAAGAAATCTGAATTCTTTTAAAATATTTTAATTACCTAGTGTTAATTAACTTGATTTCATCTTAATAATTTTAGAACAG
The DNA here is from genome assembly GCA_947359465.1 of Metellina segmentata. Classification (NCBI taxonomy): domain Eukaryota; kingdom Metazoa; phylum Arthropoda; class Arachnida; order Araneae; family Tetragnathidae; genus Metellina; species Metellina segmentata. Next base: position 92,027,266 of record OX375879.1, read on the forward strand.
TACAAAAAGGTTCTTTCTTCTGAAGGCATGGTTCAATATCAACCCAAGTCAACATATACTAATAAATGCTTTCTTCAAGTGTGAGAGTCTAAAAATTTTCATCTTCGAAGAAATTGCAGATGAAACCAATCTGTTCAAAAGACGGATCATAAATCCTTTGCATTATGAAAAATAACTGTTTCACGAAATAGTACCATACATAGTAAAAATTTGCATAAAAATTGTTTTTGTGTCCTATTTCCTCTTCATACTGTGTTAATTAAAGAAAATTAAAGTGATAAGTATGTAGTATGTACAAAGTAGTTTTGTAAGTAGTTATAGTAAAGTTTTGTAGCAATAAAATATGTATCTATGTATGTGAAAAAGCATTTTCCAAGAAACAATATATTAAGAAAAATATATTGAAAAATATATGTATTATGGTTTTAACCTTATAATATTGTTATTGTACTTATTAAGTGATAATAATGCAACACTGCACAAAAATATGTGTTCTAAAGCAATATCTTATCATTTGAAAATTATTACGCTTTCAGCATAGTTGAAACCACGGGTACACTTATGTGTTCCTAAAATGTTTAGTCCCCTATGATGCCACGATCTAAAAGAGGAATTTACTTGAGATCTTTAAGTATTTCATAACATTTATCAGAGAAAAAAAAACGAATTTTGGCAAACTATGAATGGGCAACTGACAAGCTATGAATGGGAAAAATATTTAGAGATATTGTTTTAAAGTTCTTTACACGCAAACTCGTCATCCAAACGTGCTTCAAAATTACGTGGTGTTGTCTTCAGATCTTTCCCTTCGTGCTTGATTTCGGACAGTTGTCAATATGCTGCTCCAGTGCGACGTTAATATAAATTTTTATGGGTAAGTGCGTGTCGGTATATTTTGAAAGTGCAAAACCGAAAGGACTCCTTCTCATTCTTATAGAAATTCTTGAAAATGGTAAAATACTTTTTAAAAGTGCTTCTATAAATACAGGTAGCTCCATAGAAACTAAACCATGGTTATTTGTATTTTCAAGAACCCATCCGTATGTGAATTAAAAATACCATAAGCGGTCTACTTTGGCGGTTCGTTCAAAAATTATAGGGACCACAGAAGCCCGGTTGGTTTCAGGTTACCAATTGGAGGGTTGTGTGTTCGACATTCGATCCTACTAAAGTCCATCCTGTTCTTGGGGACTGGTGTACGTTAAATCTGTTGGTGCCTCAAATTTTCTCATATTGGCATGGAATGAACATTTGGAGATTGGTGTGACAGTTCAGACGCGAACCTCGTAATCTGTGGTAAAAATTACGTGAATTTGTGTACTCGGATCGTTTTTCTTGGGAGATTGATCCCGGACCGTCGTCAATAGCCCACTTGCTGTGCTCCAGTACGAATTTAAATAAAATACCTACCCGGACCAAGTTGAAAAGAGACTGTTGTGTTGCTCCAGTGTGACATAAAATACCAACCTGCCATTTCTAAAACACATCACTGTGCAACAGCACATTGGTTGACAATTGCAGATTTATGTTACAAGGTGGAGAAACGCGTATTTTTCTATTCTGGATTCATGATGTACCATTGCCAATAGCCCGGTGTGTTGCTCCAGTGCAACGAGCATTAAAATCACTTTTGACATTTCGAAATGCATCGCATCATATTCAAAACTGATGTTCTGAGAACAATACCTCCGTTCTCTCTCTATCGCATTCAACAACCAAAACACCTATAATCCGGAACTGCGAACACCAACAGCACTCATTAACATAAACCTCCAGACGCGTAACGATCCAGATACTCCGAGATCAGAACCCACACTACCTGCTACCGAGACAGGAAAAAATCCTCACAAGCCTCCTTCACTCCCTTTAATTTTCTCAGCTAACTGATAACGCCCGTGGGCTCCAGGCCGCCTCCTCTACAAGAAGAGTTCATTGAAGGCAGTTTCTAAATGCGGAAACCATCGCCCTAACACCCTTCACGCCGTCGCATCCTCCCGAACCTGGGGAATCTAGCACTCTTTTACACCGAAATTACCATCTTCAAGAAAATTACCACTTTGAAGAGGGGGACAATTTTTCTTGATTTTGAGACCCTTGCCTCCGAAAGAATGATGGCAACGCTCGCCGAGTGCACCCCCAGGGCTCTTAGAAGACTCGGCTGCGCCTTAATTAATACAATCCGTAATCGATAATCATAATCGATCTTCGTTAAATATGACTTTGCTTTATGACTGCCTGTAAGACATGAAGAATACGAAAAATTAATGATGAATAACGGCAGGCATTATGGAATGCGCACCGATAATAAATAAGGAATTGGTAAGAGATAATGGTTTTGCAACTAACACACACACACACACACAGCGTGGATTTGTGGAATTTTTTTCGTCCGTTTCACCGGTCTTCGGTTTGGAGAGCGGAAAATGAATTGTTTATCATCGTTGTGGTTAAATAAATTAGGCTGAGAAATGAAGCAGTGGGAATGTTCGTTCGGCGTCCACCCTGCTTGGGAGAATGCTTCAAAAATTAGAGTTATGGGACACTTAGTTTTGAAAATTGCGTAGAGAAGTGTTTATATTCCTTTCATGTTTCAAAAATAGTAGCATTGTTTTAAAAATATACTTGAAAATTTCGTAAAGAAATGGTTACAATCCTTGGGTCTTTCAAAAATAATCACAATGTTGTAAAATAAGTTCTTGACCCTCCAAGTAGTTTCGAAGGTTTGTTTTCTTCATGAAGATCTGATTAATTTTGGTAATGACGAGAAGTCTCGGCATCAAGATATTGCTGACTTTTTGATAATGAGGAAATCCAAGATCTGGTCAGTTATCTTCCATTGACGTGATACCTATTCCATCAATATCTGGCCAATTTTGCTGAAGTTTTGAAGACCTCTTCGAGCCATTCACCAGGGGAGCTAAAGGTACATTAGACATTCAAACTCCTCGAAGAACTGATTTATCGATCATTTTGATATAGAATTGAGTTGGGAAAACAGCTTTACATAATACTTGAAATATTAACATTTCTTTTAAAAAAGAGATAGAGATAGATGAAAATAAGCTTCAAAACAGGTGTTGCACTTTAGCACTCTTTTGAGTTCTATCTATAGGAAGATCTTCAGAAGTTTGGATACACAGTTGACAATAATTCTTGCTAACTTTAAAAAAGGTATCAGAAAGTTAATTCACCAATGCAAGTAATAAACTGAACGAAAAGAAAATCTTGATTAGATTTGACACTTTCATCAGACATAAGGTCGACTTACATGTGAAGTACATTTAAGTCGCAAAAAGTTCTGAGAACTCGAAAGTAAAGAGTTCTACTCTCAAGAAGAAATATAATCTTCAAAAGAGCAAATCGAAAGTGACATAGTGAACACAAACATACTTCAACAGTTTAATGACCATCTAATCTAATAAAATCTTCAAAAATCATACCTCAAAACCTTTGATGTAGTTTATTTCACTAGAAATTTGACACTTTCATCAGACATATGGTCGACTTACAAGTGAATTACAACTAAGTCAAAAAACGTTCTGAGAACAAGAAAGTAAAGTGTTCTTCTCTTAAGAAGAAATATAATCTTCAAAAGAACAAATAAAAAGGGACAGAGTGAACACAAACATACTGCATCAATCTAAAGACCTCCAAATTCTGGTGTAGGAAATCTGCAAAACTCGTACCTCAAAGCTTTTGAGTTAGTTTATTACACAACTTAGAAGCCGACAGTATATTAAATTACTTCATAACAAAAGTCATACTGATATCTTCATGCGCTAATGATGTTAAGTGTCTTACGAATGTGATTTTTTAATCTAACCTGAAGAATATTGCAAACAATGGTAGTTTGTTGGTATTTATGTACACATAGTAGTCAGTAATTGAAAAGGGTCTATAAAAGTGGGATTACCCGCATTTCATGCGAAAGAAAAATGAATTGTTACAGCCGTTGGACACTGGGATAAAACAAATACCAACATAATTCAATTTATTTGTGTGATAAAATTGGGTGAGCGTAAGGCAGATGTAGTTTTTTACACATTCCTACCAAATGTTATAAGGGTAATACATGTGGTTTAGTCAATTATTGCTGCAACTCCTTTGACCATCCTGGTGGTTGACTTGGGGGTATCTTGTCACTGACAAACCTCATCAGATCTTAAAGGTTGAGATATCACGTAATTAGAAAAAACCTGATAGGATATTGATCTCGTCATTGTCAAAAAAAAATCAACACTTTCGTTATGGTGAGACATTCTGGCATTAGCAAAATTATCCAATCTGGATGGACAAGATATCTCGTCAAAACTACCTGGCGGGGGGGGGTAGTTGAATAAAATGAAAGAAAACAGTGATAAAGATGATAGAAATATATTTAGAAAAAAACTTTTTAAAAATGATATATATATATATATATATATATATATATATCACAGCGTTAACCTCAGAGTTACTTCCGTGCAATCCCTTGTTTACCAATTAGTTCCATATTTTAAGAGTTATTTCCCTTTTAGAGCGGCAAGGTGACGGTACTCCGGGAATAATAAAAAGTCACCGTATCTACAGCAGCAATAGGGAACTATTAAACATCAATTTAACGAGAAAAGATGCATCAGCGATGATTGATGAATAGATTAAAGATACCATCGATCATGTGTGGCTGTTCACACGTGAATTTTTATCCATTTTTCATTCACTCTAAAAGACATTTTTTGTACCCAGTCCACTGTTAGGACTATCGAACTACTGGGATACAGCGTTTGTTTCGAGTTTAGGTTTGTTTGAACCGGTGTAACATAGGAAACAGTTTTTGTTTTTTTTGTGCGCTACAGGGAACTCTTTCGAAAGGTTAGGGTCAGATAGTTTTGACCATAATTTAATCAATAATATTAAGGGATAAATTGTTTGATGTAAAATTAGGCACAGACGTATAGAGACCACGCTTTATTATTTTTCATCGTATTTGTACGGTTTGTACTTTTATGAAATAAATCGAATCAACTTTGAAAACAATTGATTGATTGATGAAAGCTAAGAAAAAAAAATCCTGTAAAAGGGTAATTTAAGAAGTAAATGCTATTATGGGGTGCGTCTACACTGTTTGGAATGATATTGGACTTATCTTTTTCAGATTAACATTTATAAGGCTGACATAACAAATTCGGAGAGAAGAAAATGTACGTCTTCACTCTTCAATTCACTTAATGATTCTTGAAAGGGAGAACTGGACAGATGCTCTCTTCGTTAGTTTTCACAAGTACTAAATAGTATTGCGGTACGGTGAACAATTTAAGTACCAAATTCATTGAATGTCTTATCCGTTGGATACTTACTGGTTGAATACTTGAGGTGTTTTCAGAACAAAAAAAGAGACATAAAATGTAGATTTTACTTCCGCCAACTTCTGGCTTGATAATAGGATTACATAAAAGTGTAGTTTGTTGCCGTTTTTGTGACATCTGGGGTTTAGTACAATTGTTGTAGACCAATGCACTATCATATATTCGGAATTTATTTCCTAAAATTTTTATTAACGAAAGGCTATAATAGTTTACGAAAAACAATCTAAGTGACGTCACATTCATTTTACATGCAAAAAAAACTCGTTTTACCTCATTACCTGTACCAGCAATTACATTTACCCTGAACAAATATCCTCTCATAAATGTCCTATATGGCCTGACATTATCCCCAATAAATAAAACCAGCACAACAAAATTAAGGTATTAAATTGCTGCGTGTGATATTACATATATTTATGATTCATAGACGAAGGTGAGCCTGTTGTTACTTACACCCTTGAAGTGATTTCGACGAGATATTTCGGACATTCAAAATCTGATTAAGTTTGCTAATGAAGATATATACCATCTACAAGATCTTTCCGATTTTTTTATCGGAGGAAATCAAGTTCTGATCAGTTTTGCTAATGACGAGATATATCATCAAGATACCCCTCGCCAGGATGTTTAGGCAGTACGTCCTAGTCTAATTAACCATCGTGTTGAGAAACAAATCAAAACAATCCGGATGGTTCCCAAGAGTATATCTTCCCAAAATATAATAATCATTACGTCAAACACATACGACACCTACATAAGTTTCAAGTCTGTATATAAGCTCGTGCACATACGCACAAAGTAGGAAATACAAATCAATGATACCACTATAAAACGTTCTTTGAAGCGTCAATTCAAATCTAGGTGCAACAAGTACAAGGTGCCCTAAAAGTTACCGTTCTCTAACTTTAAAAACAATTTATTGAGCGTATTTTTTTTAATTATGGAATTTTATCGTCTGCTTATAGTTTTATCGACTCTAATTTTTATCGTTTTATTTTCTCCGCTCTCAAGTTGTGCGATAATAGAGTTCCACGTCAATTTATTCTTTATTCCAAGATGAATTTATCACGCATTCAGACAATCGCGCTCTTTGAGGCTTATTTTGAATGCAAATCCTATGATATATGTAAAGAATTTTGGCGACATAAATATACAAATGACGCAATACCGAGTAAAGGTACGCTATATCAACTTATTCAACAATTTGTTACATTATTAGAAGTGAATGAACGAGTCCCATGGTTCCCGCAAGACGTTGCAACCTGCCATGCAAGTTATGAAACCATGGGCATCCTTCAAGATTTTTTTTTTGGCGATCGACTCATCTCGAGAAACCTTTGGCCACCTGTTCCCTGATCTGCGCATAGCTGACTTATTTTTTGTGAGGATATTTGAAGAAAAAAGTTAGTGAAGATAATCACCTAACATTAGGTAGTCTGAAAAATGCCATTACTCAAAGGATACAAGAAGTCACTTCCAACATCTTGAAACGCAGTTCTAAAAATATGTGCAAACGACTTCAGCTTTGCCTCCAAGAAAAGGGCGGAAATTTTGAACATTTATTGTAACTGTAAGTTAAAATTTTTTTCCTACGTTAGGTTAAAAGGGCGTTTTACCATTGGCATAAAAATAATTGTTTTAAAATTTGTTTTTGCATAGTAAATTCACGAATCGTCAGTAAGGGAACTTTGAGGACATCCTGTATAAATAAATGTGTTTCATATTTATTTATTGCCTTTTTTTGTGTAAAGTCCCATACGCGAAACAAAAAAAAAACAATCTCGATTTTGAAAAAAAGATTTTTATTCTGTTTTCAAGGAGTAAATTTTTATCAAGCAATCCATTTACACATCACTCCGCTGTCTCACATAGATAGATAATTAAAGTCTATCATATAATTTGAAGTACTTGAATCAGAAATAATAGTCTATTAAAATAAGACAAGAATTCTTTGATTTATTAGTTAAAATACTTTAGCTTCTGTTTAGATCATTTTAAATGTTTATGAATTGTCTTGAGCTTATACACTTACTACCAAAAGTTAAGCAGGAGAGGTGAAATGCGAAAAAAAAACGACAATTACAGCTTTGATTGACATGAAATGCGTCAGGAAAGTAGCAAATAGGTCTATGCATGAAACAAAACAAAGAATTGAATACAAAGATGTAAACTATTGAAGTTTCATAAATTATAAGATGAAGTCATTTTGGAGTCATTACCAAAAAGATGTTTAAATCCAAAACAAATAAACAAAACAGACATGTATGGTTGTAACCACCCCTCATCCATATACAAAGTTTTCAGCCCGCGTCCATGTTTTCCATGAGGTGATCAACCACCCCAAAGTCAAGTAATCACCATTCCTGCTGTAGAGCAATTTGCAACTCTGTAAGAGTATCTGAGGGATGGTAAAAGTGCAGACACAGCACGGCCGAAGGCATTTCAAAGATTTTCAATGGAATTAAGGTCGGGTGAAACATACGCGCTATCCCTTCACTCTCCAGGTAGTCGTCGACGATGCCAGCTCTATGGAGACGCGTATTATCATTCATTAAAACAAAAGAAGGACCAACTGCTGTAACATACAATCTCACTGTAGGTTCTAGGGGTTTCATACCGATACCGGACAGCCATCACAGAAACCCGTCTATAGATGTGCAGGTCGGTGCTATACCTTAACGAAATACCGGCCCACACCATGATGCATCCATCTCGGAATGCTTGATGTTCGATGATGTTCTGGGGCCGATTGTGCGTGCCTTGTTCTCTCCAGAGCCTTATATGTTAGTAATCTGGCTCCAGAGCAAATCTCGACTCATCCGTGAACATAGCTTTAGCCCAATAAGACACAGTCCAATTCACATGTTGCCGACACCACTTTAATCGTGCCCCTCTGGATTGGACGGGTAGGGGAACAAAAACGTGTAGTTCCCGGGCGTACAGTCTATTCATGTGTATCCTTCGGTGCACAGTAGTGGCAGATATCGTCTTACTAATGTACGCTGCAACCATAGATGTCACACGAGTGAAGGTTGCTATTCGATTCAGCTTCGCTACAACAGCAATATATCGATCTTTCGCGGGGGTCGTAACGCTTGGGTGGCCGGCCACAGGGCTTAGGACAACTGTTTGGCTTGTTTGGAATTGTTTCCATGATCGTGAAATGACGGAATGATGAACGCCGAAGAAATAACATTAGTGATTGATTGCTCTGTTTAAAGGCGTCCTACAGAATGCCAGCGCTCACTATCTGCCATTTGTCTTTTGGAAGCTATAGTATTGAAAACTAATCGTCCGAAACTTCTAAGCACTTTTTATCAGCACTTACATGCAACTCCTCTAACATTTCATAATGCCGGCTTTTGTTAGACTACCTTTTCTGCATATTTCTCGACACGAAACAGTGATTGGCTGTTACCATAACGCTTTGTATACTTCCATCTACCTCTGCAGCAAATTGGAGCCTCTCAAATTCAGAGTGGCTTCTGGAAATTAACATTTTCCTCTCCTTGCTTAACTTTTGGCAGTGAGTATAATTTGCATTGAAGCATCTTAATTACATTAAAAACGAGGTATTTAATTTTTAGTCTATATCTTTACTTTTCTAAACTTATCCGGGAAAATTTCTTCATTACTGAGCTATTTTAATTATTAGCTAATCTAAACCTATCCATTACCATAGCTTGATATGACCCACATCTATCTTTTACCCTCTAAGCAGTGTAATGTTGCTTTTATCCCGTATCACACATGATGGTAAGTTATTACCGTATCTCTATTGGTTGAAAGAATCCTAGGAAATAGAACTGTTGGTCGAATAAGTCAAAACTGGCCACAACTTATACAGAGACGCAACAGTAGGAATGCGGTATATGTGTCGAGGAAGGAGAATCCTTACCTTAACCTCAACCGCCTAACTGTGAACTCCTATCCAATCGCATCGCTGCCCGCGCGATGAAGAGTAACTGTAACCTTACTGTGCACTCCCGCCCAATCACATCGCCCCCCGCGCGATCATTTGTAGAAAAAAGAGTGTTATCTTTAGATGAAGACGTTTGTGTTTGTCAAACCCGCTGTTAAATATCCCTTTTATGTTTAATTAAATGTTTTTTCTTTCTGTATCCTAGAAGGCATAATAGTATGTACATAACTTCAAGAACTAATAGAAATTTAAATTAAACATTTAAAAACTATCCAAAAAGAAAATTTTTTTTTAATGGTAAAATGTTTTTTAAAGGTAGTTTTGAAAATGAAAGTTCTAGTGGATCAGAAAAGAGCCTGATACAGGCAACACAAAATGGTGTTTTTTACATATGAGCAGCAATACCTTAAAAAAAGTGTTCTTACATTCCCCAATACAACATTTTAAGGCAAACACAAAACAGTCCAATTTTAAACCTTAAAAAAGGATTAGAAAAATACAATTTTAAACCATAAAAAAGGTTAAGAAAAATACAATTTTAAACCATTGAAAAGGAATAAGAAAACGAATGAGAAACTTAAACCAGAACAGCTGCTATCAGACATAATTGCACAAAGATCGCCATCAAATGTCGCAATCTGCATCGACCTACAAACCCTAGATATATTGTGGACACAGTTAAACTTGTCTCTTTGAACATATTTATACAAAAAGAATATCTTTCAAATTTAGTTGTTCGAAACCAATAGTATTCCGATTACTATTTTAAAGAGTCGAATATTAAGAGGATTGTGTTCGTCTCCAGCCCCAATTTTGAAATAAAATTCAATTACAATTTAATAGAATTGAAAGGCAACTAATACGCTCCAGAAGGAGAAAGCAATTAGAATCAATCATCTGTTGTATAAATGTTGATTTTATAAAATCTTTCAAGAATAGAATTAAAGAAAGCAGAAGTGCATTTATCATTGTGAGAAGTGAGTTTTTAAAGATTATTACATCGTGAAAGAAATTAGGATTCGCAGTTAAAAATCTTTGTGAAACGTACCAGTTGCTCAGAAAAAGTATTATAGAACTTTTTATGGAAATATTAAACTACCAAAATATTAATGTAATAGTTGGAAATTTTAAAACATTATGTTTATCTTTTGTTTTAGAAATTATATATATCTACATAGATTTACGTAACTTAACAATAATAAAGAATAAAGAGTCCTTCTAGATTTTATATTATAATCTTTATATATTTTAATAATCTGAGTCTCTTCTTGTACGTCTCACATGCCTCGTTTATTTTTGATCAATTAACTTCGAGTTGCTTTAATTTTTTTGGTCTAAAATGTATTTTCGATTTAGAAAAAATTCAAAGAACGAGCACACCGAGAATAGAGCAGATAAAAATCTAAAAGTGATATAGGTAGATTTCCTGAACTCTCTAATGGTGGATATGTCAGATAATGCAAAAAAATGACCGTTCGCACTTCTGCTACGATATAACTGGAGATCCAAGGCTAACAAAGAGACTACAAGGACTAATACAAATCAGTGAGTAGGATTCCCTTTGTTCCAACCCCAGATTAGAAACCTTTGCCCACTCTACAAAGTTGGCTTCCGCGGAGTGATCCCGCTATAAAAGCGCGTTGCGCCAACTCCATAAAGGTATTGCTCCGCGGAACAATACTGATATGAGCGCACGCCGAAAAGTGGCAGACGATTTTCGAATAACTTTAATTTCTACTTTAATGAATATTCTGTGTGTCGTTTTTCTTGTACTACGTATTGTTCTTTCTTTTCTCCGTGTCTCGGCATTTGATGTCCATTTGATCGAATTAATTGTGCTGTCGTTTATCCCGTGAAACTTTCTACACTCTCGACAACGCAACACCCTTGTTTATAGATGATATCGGTCTCAAAATTTTTTTACTACACCTCAAAGACATGCTGCTTGAAAACATGTGATGCTCTTGAAGCTGTGGAAAAGCAATTTGAATCTTTGTTAGAATTGCTGTCTTAAACCGATGTATTTTTCTGGAGTGTATAACATAAATAACCTAATTTTATTGAAGCTTAAAAGTTTCACCTAATCACATATCTCTGTATGCGTTCCATGAGATTATGTTGGAATATTTCTAACGTATTACATCTTCACTCTATTCACTTTCAACCAGTGTGCCGCAAGAATGACACTGGTATTCTTGTGGTGACACTGGTGTTACGAATGGTGAAACAACTAAAACTAAATAACTTTTATTTTTACGACTTAATTTTAAATTTCTGACGAGGGTGTTCACTAATAATTTTAAATAATACTTAACTTAACTCCATCATGCTACCGTATAAAACATTTAGAGATTATTTTTATTACGAGCCAATCGGACAGGTGGTCAGGTTTCTGGCCTCAAGATAGAAAGTTTGCCGGTTAATATCCGGAGAAAGACAGGGATGTCCGGCTAGTGTGAATTTGTGTCCCTCTTCAATGAGAGAGGTGTGCCCCAAACATACCTTATGTATGTAATATGCAACCTGAACTCAATCCTTTTGGGGCACCTAGGTAAAGCTAAAAGGTTTCCAATAACACATTTGTGTGCTGTGATGACTAAAGCACTTCCAATGTGACCCCGAGGAATAGATAAAAGATTATTACAAAATATTATAAATTAATTATTTCAAAAATATTTTTAAAGGCCACTTTAGGTGAAAGGTATATGTAAGTAATAAACATTTTTTTGTAAGTGTAGCAAAATTATACCTCTTTTTTTTGGCAAAATAATGTACTACATTATTTCGGCAAGTCGCATAATTTTAGTAATTATTTTATGGGTGTGAAATGAGATGTAAACGGTTTAAAATCTCTGCTCAGGGGAATAAACAACGTGATTCACGCTGCGTAGATCCATTTGAAAACTTTCTACGTGTTATCTTATGTGTGGAACTTCCGCGAGTTGTTTTCCTGAACGATGATAGGGTAGGTGTTCCAAATATCGCCTACCCTAACTATTTCTCTGTATCTCAACCTCCTGTGTTTGGAAATCAAGCTGGACACTAAATGAATATCACTAGGAACTATTCTTCTTTGGTTTCCACAGAGATCCTATACCTTCTTTACATGTCAGTTTAAGCTAACTAGTAAAACTTCAAAAAGTTTCCCAAGATAATTTTTAAGAGTGGTTTCCTAATATCGCCTGTTCCAATTACCACTCCCCAGGCGAAATTAGGATCTACTATTAAAATAGAGTTGCTAGTAGAGCATACATACCTACCTTTATTATTTAATGTGCACTGTTGGTCACCGTAAATGCAACACCATGAAGGAAGCATGCAAATAATATGAAATTTACAACATGCATTAGCGGAGGTAAGATATGCAAATGATTACAATTTCAGCGCAAACTTCAAAAATAAACGATAAATTATGCCTCGTAGAAAACAGCGATCATCTTTTGATCAAGTATTCGAGTTCTACAGAGAAAGGATAGTGGACTACCGAGATTGTGGATTCTCTTTCAGGGAAATCGGTAGTCGTGTTGGACGAAACCAAACAACTGTAATGCGCATATGTGATCGTTGGATGCAGGAGGGTACGACGGACCGACGTGTTCGATCGCATCCACCTCAGTGCACCACTTCACGCGATGACAGGCATATTGTGCGTATGGCAGTGACGGATTGCTTCGCCACATCACGAACCATAGCACAGCACATTCAGTCTGTAACGCATCATCCAGTATCTGCGCGTACCATTCGACGCAGTTTACAGCAGAGTGGTCTATCCGCAAGACGTCCATTGCTTCGTCTACCCTTGACGCAGAACCACAGACTTCTCCGCTGCCAATGGTGCGATGAAAGAAGGATGTGGACGGCAGAATGGAACGAAATTGTCTTTACTGACGAGTCACGCTTCTGTCTGCAACACCACGATGGTTGGATTCGAGTCTGGAGACACCGTGGAAAGAGGATGCTGAACAGCTGCGTTATGCACCGCCACACTGGTCCTGCACCGGGTATTATGGTATGAGGCGGTATTGGATATCACTCTCGCACTCCTCTAATACGCATTGACGGTACTTTAAACAGCCAGCGCTACATCTTCGAGGTGTTGGAGCCAGTTGTCCTTCCTTCAGGGCTTGCCCACATACATATTTCAACATGATAATGCGCGACCACACGTGGCACGCATTGTCCAAGGGTTCTTCGTCAATCGCCAGATTGAATTGCTTCCCTGGCCAGCTCGCTTTCCGGATCTTTCGCCGATAGAAAACATGTGGTTCATGGTTGCTCAACGATTGACCCAGATTACATCCCCAGCTACCACACAAGATCAACTTTGGCAACGTGTGGAAACTGCTTGGTCTGCTGTACCCCAAGAACACATTCAAAGTATCTTTGAATCAATGCCGAGGCGTGTGGCAGCGGTGATCTCTAACAATGGCGGCTACTCTGGCTACTGATTTTGGCAGGAACCACACTTCACAGAAGTATATAAATTTAATCATTTGATACTTGGTCAACATGTTATCTACAAAATAAATTTTGTTGTGATATCTCTTGTCTTTCTTGGTGTTGCAATTTAGGTGGCCAGCAGTGTACTTTCAAATCATTTAAACGAAATTATGATTTGAAAACTCTTACCTGGTTATTCCCTGAATTGATTGGAGACAAAAAAAATACGTTGATCACAGCCTCAAATATTTCAGATGCAATAGTGTTGTTGATATAACTGATAGGAAATCTTCCAGTGGCGCTACAAATATCAAAACCCCAGACTGTCCAGCTAACTACATAAACTCATAGATGTCGATCATAGTAGCTTACAAATATAAGTAGGCGATATTAAGCACATGAGCGAGATTTGGAACACGTACCCTAGCCATGAAGTAAAAATTAGAACTCCTGAAACCTCACATTAGAAGCAAATGTTGTTTCCTTTGCTTCTGTGGTATTTTAAAAGTAGAGGTGAAAAGTAAGTGGCAGAGAAAATATCAATCATGCATTTTTCTGCTCTATTAGTTTGTCCTACACTATTGCAAGACTTAAATCGTTAACTTGTTGCGGAAATTGTCGAAGCCCTTAAACAGAGCTCTAACTGATGCATAGTCCATCGATTTTAAAATCTAGTTTTCTTGAATAATCTTATAATAATTTTCTCATGAATAAAAATTCATAAAAAGCAATATCGATTTACTACAGGTTACAATACATTTTTCAACTAGATCCCAATTTTTCAACTATGCGATTTCCCAGGATGATCTAGTTGATGACTCCTAGAAACCAAGAAATCAACTGCGAACAAAACTCTATGTGATAAATCAGTTACCAATGAAAATCCACTCTCTCATAATTTCCCATGATGAGTTTCTTATACCCTCAATGAATAATCAATCAACTCTCATGGAAAGCAGCATATACGAACCAACTCCCTTTGAAGCAGTGGTTTAAATAATGCATTCGAATCCCAATCTAAAGAATGTGAGACGAAATCGAATAATATTTAATTCAAGGCGATGATTCGTTCTATTAAGGGAGAAAGTGGTCTCGCACGTGCTAGAGGTATTCTGTAAAAGCAAGTGAGCTATTACACTGGTATTCCAGTGATGTAGGTATTCACGAATAACAAGTATGGTATTTCTGGATTGCAGACAGATATGTCTGGTGTTCGGCAGTAATTTCTCCGATGACCAAACCATTCAAAAGGTGAAAGGAAACAAGCATAACGACTGGGCATAATAGATCACGATTTCTAAGCGGTTATTTATTTTACTGTGTGAATCCTTTTAAGTATTGTGGTACTGTCCAATTGAGTTGTATTTAAGTATTTCACTCTGTCAGAATTTAAAAGCAGGTTCAGAAACATGTGCAATGCATTCTGTCAATATTTTGTGTTCCGTTTTTATATAGATTTAAATAATGTGTACACGTATTTTTACAATATTATCATTTTGTCCTTAAGCCTTTAACAGTTTCATTTTTTTCCGAAAAAGTTCCAAAAAAATGTCACATTTTTTATTACATTTTTTGTTTATTTTACATTTCAAAGCAGAAAACTATTGTTAAAATTCATTTTTAATATTTTAAGCATTTAGAACAACATTTTTCTACCGCAAATAGAATATTAATGTTTTCTTGAAAGTCGTTTTTTCTTTCTACCTAAGCGCCTAAGAAAGTTGCATTTACCGTTGTGCATATTAAAAAAAAATACAATTACTTTACAATTAATTTTCGATTGGAATTCTACTTACTCACCCTTCCTATCAATTTTAAAAAACTGCCTTGCTTGACTTAATTTATCTGTACTACTATAAGAGTCACTAGTATCGAAGTCATCTAAAAAACTTTTACTGCACCCAGACTCATTTACAGTTATTTCTGATTCCGAATCACAGTCAGAAAAAATTAGCTGCATACATTCTGAATCATTCATTATTTTGTGGTAAAAATAGTTTGTACTACTTGTACATCAATAAAAAAGTCAAATGATCCGTAAAAGTAAAATACATGGAAGAAGCTAAGCACTGAATGATAAAAATTCCCCCGAGTCATGCAAAACATGTAACAAAAGCGCTCGCTTTTTTCACATGTTTTTATTTTACCAATCAGTATAGAACAAAGTAGACTTTCCAAACTACCATTTAGTGAAAAGTCATTGCCATATATACGACTAATTGGGTATTGAATATGGAAAAATAAGGGCAAAACAGTAAAATCAAGGTAGAATTGAGATTGCCCGTACATCTGACGGGTAAATCAGTAAAGAAGAAAAAACAATTCTTGAACGGCACCCGGGCAAAATTAGCAAGGGGTTAAATCACTATTTTTAGCCTTAATCGGTGTTTTAAATCATCGAAAGGATGAATGTTTACAGATGGAATGTTTTAAGTTCAAAAGTTTTTACAAGAGTGTGTAGTCGGTTTGGTATTAAGGTGGAAATGCCATATTTGTCCAAACTGTGACAAACACAAGAGCGACAGCGTCGCTTAATGGACATACCCTTACCAGGAAAGTTTTACTGAAGTAGAAGAAATAAATGCAGCCACGAGTTGCAGTAATCGAAATTGTACCACCCGTAACTCATAGGTTATAATTGCGTTTGCAAAGTCATATTTATTTTTCAACAAGGTCAAATTCATATCATTTAACACACTGTAGAAATTTAAGGTAGGTAATATTGAGCAACATTCACAATTCAACTTTAACACACTGTAGAAATTTAAGGTAGGTAATATTGAGCAACATTCACAATTCAACTTTAACACACTGTAGAAATTTAAGGTAGGTAATATTGAGCAACATTCACAATTCAACTTTAACACACTGTAGAAATTTAAGGTAGGTAATATCGAGCAACATTCACAATTCAACTTTAACACACTGTAGAAATTTAAGGTAGGTAATATTGAGCAGCATTCACAATTCAACTTTAACACACATTAGAAATTTAAGGTAGGTAATATTGAGCAACATTTTCACAATTCAACTTTAACACACTGTAGAAATTTAAGGTAGGTAATATTGAGCAGCATTCACAATTCAACTTTAACACACATTAGAAATTTAAGGTAGGTAATATTGAGCAACATTCACAATTCAACTTTAACACACTTAATCCCGAAACACAGTAAGGGACTTGTGGAAACATTCAAGCCTCAAAATTTACGAACTCAAGATAGTTTTGCCCTATTGTAATAAAAAGGAAATTTAAACTTTAATTTTAAAGAAATATTGGTGGTATTGGACCATTAACGAAGAGTTTGTTACACGTTTGTTAACTGATATCTTCGTTACTGCATCGAACCTATTTTAATTGGGTTCGCAAAATCACATTTAATTCCAAGACAAAGTCAACCTAATTTAATTTAATTTACTGTAGATATTTAACTTCCCAAGTGATTTAGACGAGATATCACGTCCATTAGCATCCTATCAGTTTTCTTAGGGCGAGATGTCTCATCATGAAGATAGTGTCAATTTTTAGGATGACCAGATCAAAACTTGGTCTGTTTTTTCAAATGACGAGGTTTCTCGTTTATCAGTATCTCGTCAGTTTTACTGATGACAAAAATACCACATTGAGACAATCACCAGAAGGGTAAAAATTCCAAAACGAATGAAATTACTAAGCTCTCTTTCGAAACTCTCACGCCACAATATATTACAAAATATAACAATATATAACAAAAGTTTTAGATAGGTTTATCCGATTAGTAATTAAAATATCAAAATGATTAATACAAATTTAATGATTTTGTAATTACATAGAAATATTGCAGTATCGGAACACCGATTCATTAAATGCTTATTAAATGGTGAAATCTTTGATGCTGTATCTTAGAAACCTCCGACCAACCGGTCTAGTGGTCAAGGTGTTGGCCTCTGGATCTGAAGGTTCCTGGTTCGAATCCGGGTCAGGGCATGGATGTAAATTGTGCTGTCCTTTGTTAGGGACAATGATGGTCCACCCATTGGGCGGTCAATTCTGTACTGTATTCTATTTCTGTATTGTATCATATATTGTATTTGTCTTTGCAATCTGTACCCAGCCTTGCCATTGGAAATAAAAAAAAATCTTAAAAACCTATTTTAATTAATTCGCCAATCGTATTTGATTCCTTAACAAAGTGAAATAAAATAAATTTCATTTTATGTAGCAATTTAAAATAGGTAAAACTGAGTGCAATTCACAGTTTAATTTTAGCAAACTAAATTTCGGAACACAGTAAAAGAGTAAGCGCCATCGCAAAACATTCAAGCAATAAAATTTGTAACTCAAATTTAATCATTTTAACAATTTCAAAGGATCGCGCGCTATCCGACCACTTACTTACAATTCACTATAGGATCGTACACTAACGATATCTTCGGTGCTGTGTCGAAGAAACCTATTTTAATCGCAGTCGTAAAATATTAAATTCCTTACAGTTAAATTATTTTTATGTAATTTTATATATGTTGAAATTAATTTTAACTCTCAAGAGGTTTCGATGAGAGATCATGCATCCAGTAATGGTAATTTTTAGTTAACGTCGTACTAGAGCAACACTACGGGCTATTGACGACGGTCCGGGATCAGTCCCTTAAGGGAAAGATCCGAGGACAACACCTCGTAATTTCAAACCACGGTCAGATGACGAAGCAACACCTGAGCTGGCACCCCACTCTCCAAACTTCCACGCCAACCCAACGTGAGGACTTTCGGCCACGACAGATTTAAGGTGCACCAGCCGCCTCTACATCATACGCTTACAAACATCCATGCCCGGACCCGGATTCGAACCAGGAACCTTCTGATCTAGAGGCTAACACCTTAACCACTATACCGGTTGGTCGGCGATCATGCATCCAGATCTGTCAATTTTTATAACGACGAGGTAACTTATCATCAATATATTGCTGATTTATCTTCTCATTAATACAATGCAGATTTATATCGTCATTAATGTATTGGGTATTTATATTGTCATTAATGTATTGGCGATTTATCTTCTCATCAATATATTGCCGATTTATCTCGTCATCAATATACTGCCGATTTTGACGATATATCTCGTCCATGAATATCCCTTCGCTTTTGCTGATAACAAGAGATACTTGGTCGGTATTTAAGTAATTAATTAACGTCACACTGGAACAACACTGTGGGCTATTAACGACGATTCGGGATCAAACCCGAATCGAAAGATCCGAGATCAAACCCGAATCGAAACATCCGAAGACAACACAGCATAATTTCGAATCACGGCCAGATGACGAGGTCACACCTGAGCTGGAACTCCACTCTCGATATTTCCAAAATATGAAATTCCTAAATAAAAGGGCAGACCAACCGGTATAGTGGTTAAGGTGTTAGCCTCTAGATCGGAAGGTTCCTGGTTCAAATCCGGGTCCGGGCATGGATGTTTGTAAACGTATGGTGTAGAGGCGGCTGGTGCACCTTAAATCTGTCGTGGCCGAAAGTCCTCACGTTGGGTTGGCGTGGAAGTTTGGAGAGTGGGGTGCCAGCTCAGGTGTTGCTTCGTCATCTGACCGTGGTTCAAAATTACGAGGTGTTGTCCTCGGATCTTTCCCTTAAGGGACTGATCCCGGACCGTCGTCAATAGCCCGTTGTGTTGCTCTAGTACGACGTAAAAACAAAAAATTACCAATTACCTAAATAAAAGTGCCGACCAACCGGTATAGTGTTTAAGGTGTTAGCCTCTAGATAGGAAAGTTCCTGGTTCGAATCCGGGTTCGGGCATGGATGTTTGTAAACGTATGGTGTAGAGGCGGCTGGTGTACCTTAAATCTGTCGTGGCCGAAAGTCCTCACGTTGGGTTGGCGTGGACGTTTGGAGAGTGGGGTGCCAGCTCAGGTGTTGCTTCGTCATCTGACCGTGGTTCAAAATTGCGAATGTTGTCCTCGGATCTTTCCCTTAAGGGACTGATCCCGTCGTCAATAGCCCGTTGTGTTGCTCTAGTACGACGTTAACTTAAGAATTACCAATTACCCTTAAGAGACTGATCCCGGACCGTCGTCAATAGCCCGTTGTGTTGCTCTAGTACGACGTTAACTAAAGAATTACCAATTACCCTGAAGGGACTGATCCCGGACCGTTGTCAATAGCCCGTTGTGTTGCTCTAGTACGACGTAAACTAAAAATTACCATTATATTATTACCTAAATAAAAGTTAAATTAATTTAATGTAATGTTCTGTGGAAATTTTTAATTTCCAACAGGTTTTAACACGATATCTTGTATCCAGATCTGACCAATTTTGTTAATGACGAGTTATCTTGTCATCAATACATTACTGATTT
Source organism: Metellina segmentata (assembly GCA_947359465.1). Lineage (NCBI taxonomy): Eukaryota > Metazoa > Arthropoda > Arachnida > Araneae > Tetragnathidae > Metellina > Metellina segmentata. Next base: position 92,047,321 of record OX375879.1, read on the forward strand.
ATCTTCTTATCAATATATTGGCGATTTATCTCGTCATCTGATGATTTTGACAAGATATCTCGTCCATGAATATCCCATCGGTTTTTCTGGTACCGAGAGATACTTGGCCGATATTTACGTATTTAATAAACGTCACATTGGAGCAACACAGAGGACAGTTGGCAACGATCCGGTATCAAATACAAATCGAAATATCCGAGGACAAACCGCGTAATTTCGAACAATGGTCAGATGACGAGGTCATATCTGAGTTGGCACCCCACTCTTGACACCACCGTGAGGACATTTAGGCCATAACAGATTAAACGTGCACCAGCCCCCTTGTACACGGTGGTCTTGGATTGTATTCGAACTCGCAACCCTTCGGTTGCTAATTCGTTACTAATCCAACCGGGCTACCGAGGTCCAGATACGTGGTCGAGGCCAGCAAGGTTAAGGTTGGTAAAATCAGGCACAATTCGCAATGAAACTTCAGCACACTAAATGCCAAAACAGTTTAATAGTAAGCGATAGTTAAAAACATTCCCTCCCCAACGTTTGCAAATTCAAAATAGTTTCGTCCTACAGTAAGACAATACAATTTTAGTCATTTCAATAATTGCAAAGAAGCATCGAGGTACTAGACCAATCTGTTACATGCTCGTTAACTGACGATATCTTCGACGCATATCGTCAGAACAAAAAAAAAAGGCGAGCGAAATATCGTTCCGAAAAGGAGGTTCTCGAAGGAAAAACAAAGAAGGGAAGAGCAAAAACAGTCGCGGGAATTCCACGGCGACCACGTGACATCAGCCACCGCGGCCCTCTTCAGCAAATTAAGCAGTCATTAATTTTCCTCCTTTTTCATCCAATCTGTGCAGCCGCCCCCTCTGTGCATTAAATAAAATTAAATCCTTAATAGAAACTCGGACGGCACGATAAAAAAACGAGCGAAGCACCAACTAACAAATGAGTGCCGTTAAACAACTGATGGATTATTTGCCTCCTGCATTAATAGTCTCGAGATAAAAATAAGAAACGAGGAGACTTGCAAAAAATGATGAAGAAAAAGATACGGGGACAGTGTGTTCCGAGCTAAAGACATTATCTCGTTATGTTTTCTATCAAAACATGACTTAGATAGGGTATTTTTTAACTTCTTGCTGCCTTGTTTTTTGTTGCTCCTTTATCGTAATAGATGCGGTTTGCTGTTGTTAGTCGGACGTGTTTAAACCGCGATAATATTTATTTTATGCCTTATTGATTGTGCTGGAGAGGTTGGAGAGGTCAATCTCGAGATTATTTTATTATGTATTGCAAATTTTTCACAAATGAAGTTAATTTTTTGCGGTGTTGCTTAGATAACTTATTTTTATCGATTTCGTGCTAGCTTTTAATTTAGATAAGTGCTATGTTAATGATAACTAGTTTAGTTACCATTGGTTATTGTTTTTATGTTACTGTAAATAGTCAAACTTTACTTCATTATCTGATGGGATGTCATCACAGGAATGGTCAACAAGTTGCTGAATCAATGTTTATGTACTTGTATTCAACTCTTGTATTGCCAAATTGTTATTTGTGAAGATCTTTAGAAACTTTACATTCTAGAGTCTTATTTGGGTCGACGTTTTAGTTGATGTAATAATTTAATAATCAGTAGCATATGGGTATGGTTCTATAAAGATCTACAAACTGTTGATCTAATAGAGGTGGTAACAGGAATGAGTGCACCATAGCGGTGTTCATTTTAAAATTCACTTTCGGTTTCTTTGTTAGCATAGATTCTCCAACTTTACCGCATTGTTTAATACATGCATTGTTTGCCTCCGAATTGGTGGTCAACAAGTTGCTGGATCACGGGTCTCATATACTTGTAAGCTATTATATTTTTCTATCTTCGAAAACCTTTTCTTAGTGGATCAAATTTAGCGTCAACTTTTAAGATGAATCAGGTTGCTCAACAACAGTATATGATACAGTACTATAACGACTTACAATCTGCTGATCTACTACACATGAAAGCAGATATGAAGATAGATGGACAATAGCAAAGTTCACAAAAAATTTAACCTTCAGTTAAACGGCACTTTCGGTGTTTTGTAAGTAAATACTTCAACTTTACTTCTTAAGTCTGATGGATTGTCACTGCAGAGTGGTAGTCTACAAGTTGCTGGATCACGGTTATTATACTTGTATGTTGTTATATTTTCTATCTTCAAAACCTGTTCTTTTTGGATCTTATTTATTGTCCACTTTTAAGTTGTAATAGGTTGATCATCAACAGAATGGTTCTACAACGACTTACAAACTGCTGACTCATGAAAGCAGGCATAAAAGTGGTTGAACCATAGCAAAGTTCATAAAAAAATTAACATTAGGTTAAACGTCGCTTTCAGTTCTTTGTAATTAATAATACTCCATCTTTACTTCTTAAGTCTGATGGATTGTCATCCCAGTAGTGACATACACGTTGGTAGAACATGGATTTCATACTTGTATGCTGTTATATTTTTCTATCAGGAAAAAAACTTTATTTATTTGTCTTATTAAGCGTCAACTGATTAGTGGATGAGCTACGATAATTATAAATAATATATGGTATGATGCTATAAAGATATATTCTGATGAGAGCAAAAATGAATATGTTTTCACCTTAGTTGAGTTCACATTACCCAATTTGAAATAATAATTTCTAACAACTTCTAAGAGAAATACTGAGCTCTGTTCTGTTTGAGGATGCATTAAGCTACATTATTTACATTTGTTGTCGTACAGATATTTAGATCCTTTCAAATAGAATTCTCTTCATCCATACCTTAGCTTCATAAGTGGGGCTTCAGTAATAAAGATATTCAAGTCTAATGGATTCCATCTCGTGTATACCTCAAATATTATGGAATTGAGGATAGACTTTCCAAGAAGCACACGATGTAGGTTTTTCAAACACCTTGCTCACTAACATATCTAGAAGTATTCACCATAAAGAATAGCTCAAATAATAAGGTTTGGGAGAGCCACGACCACTCATATCTGGTACCAAAGAGTCCACTCTGAAGCCTCTTAAATTTACGGATGACTTAAAATGTAAGATTACCCTTACAAGACTTGTGAGCAGACACATCTTATCTCTATGGTTAATCCAGGGCTATAAGGCTTTCCAAACTTTCATAAAATGTAACACGGACCCAAGTGACTTTCTGACCTCTGTTAGTCTGGAAAGAGAGTGGCTTAATTTTCGTCCTGATCTTGTGTTGGACTTGGTCAACATGTTTGGAGAATGCCTAGCTGGTGCTGCTAGCTCTTAAGAAATAAGTAAAAAAACCAGAACATCAGGTTACTTACAAATATTTATATATAACTAAATGAATAACTCTGAGTAGCTCGGGTTTCAAATATGACCGCGACATATCCATGTGCCAATTCAAGTACACAAACCCAGTAGAACGTGTTTCCTTGTCCAAGTACATTTACTCAGAAAAACAAACTTTAGATTTTAAAATTTGGAATTCGAGTGGCACTTTTAGGACTACCTGTGTGGCAATTTTAATGGCTACAGATTGGTCTGAAAACAGGAAAGAAATAGCCTATGTTTTTCGCAGTGTTCTATAGTAAAAGTGTACCAAATTTGGCCTGGATTGGTCAAGCGGTGTATATTTGTTTATATAATATACACATCCACATCCCTTTTTATATATACAGATGAAAGGAGTATATAATTATTTTGATATTTGAATGCTACATTTTAAGACAAACTATATTTCACAAATCTGTACTTCTTTTAAATTGCTGAAATTGTAGATTTCTTTCTGAAAAATATACTTTTTCAGATAGAAATCTTATGGATAAAAGATTCAGATTTATAACCCTTTTGAATCACTTCGAAGAACGCTAAATCGTTTTGAATATTAAGTTAACGTCATATGATTTTAAGATTTATAATCATAATAGTTATTATCTATGAAAAAAAAACAGAAACATATTTAACAAAATCTTAAAAGGTAGGATTTGTTTCAATTAAAATACACAGCATTGTCACCGAAAAGAACAATCTGTCATTAATAGACTTCTCAGATCATATTAATTCGTAAAATATGTTTAAAATAAGAGTTATTAGTAATGCAAAATTTGATATTTTGATACGAATAAAAGTTTCAACAAGAAAACTTTATTTTTATGTATTTACATCTATATCCTTTCTTGAGATAGAAGTGAAGCATTATTGTATAAAATCGTATAATGCATTTAGTGATTGTTAGAGTAACTGCTAAATTATGTGTGCGTTAATAAGTGCATACCGTTAAAACCAATTTGTAAATCCACGAAAATAACATTCTGGTTCCAGCTCAGTTTGTTTAAAGACATCGATAGGACACTCATTACTAATAAAGTAGGAACATTTGTACGCAACCCACTGTTTGCAGAGTGAGTGGCGTAAAACTTATAACATAATAAACTTTCTTAATTTACCAACGAAACAGTTGCTTTACCATAATGATAGTTGGTTGGGCGAATTGAACAAAAGTATTTATCTGAGCCAAAATTCCACAAAAGTCCATATTATTATTTTAAAGCGTTATAGGTTTGATTTGTTTCATTTAAAGAATTCTGAACTGAATAATCATTGGGGTTGACTTCTTGAATTCGTAAAAATTGAATAAAGTGGTTAGAAAAGGGTAGCATCTTCAACTCGTTATTCATTTTATATAGTTTTAGTTTGGGATTAACTTACATCTCTAAACCTTATGTAATTGAACCAGTGGGTTCAAGGACATCTTCCACTTGATGTTAGTCATTATAACATCAGATTTAACCCAACTCAAACAGTGTGATTTTCGAGTTGTTTAATGTTACTTTTACACCACAACACATTTATTGAATAAATAACCACATCTTTCTAAATCATCCAGGGATTTTTAAAACTCTATTAAGATTCTATTGGTGTTCTCCAAGAATAGGATTTTGCGGAATGATTCTATTGGTTCTTATCATGGAATAGATAGTTTGGGATAAATGTATAAGCCCATTGGGTGGGGTGGGAGGAGGGTGAATAGAATTCTTTGGAAATATTCCAATGCTTCTTTCTTTTCAGAATAAACTTGGGAAATATTCTATTGCTTATTTCCTTGAAATAGAATCCCTTGAAAAGGTTACGTTTCTCGTTTTTTTAGAATAGGATCCTGTAGAAAGATTCACACACACACAATTGTCAGGGTCAAAATTGTTTAGAAGTTTTACAAAGAAGACTGCAGGTTGAAAGTTGGAATTATGCTCGTGAATCTCTCAGAGTGTACAATTGCAAATACAGGTTGTTCATAAATAACTTAGCCATTGCAAATGTATAAATTTTTTAAATATATTTTTTTATATTGAAAGTTAGCCGATGGTAATTCACTATGAAGAAATACGTGAAAGTTCAACTTGGCAACATAACTTAGTTACTTAAAACATCGAGTGTCGCATTGTTCTCACCCAGTTGTCATTATGGAAATGACAGCCACTTACAACATGTAATATGCAGAACCTGATCGAAAATATTAAGTAATATATACTAAGTACAGAGCATTAAGTAAAAAATACTAAGCATAATTTCTTAAATTATAAATGAAAAACTGCAAATGAATTACCTGTACTAACATTTCTATTTTCACTTTTGCCTAGTTCAAATATAAAAAATTATGCGGAACAATTTAAAATCTAAGAACTAACTATAATTTTATTGATCTACCCGTCATCTAACTATATATTTTGTAAGGTGTATTAATTTTTTTATACCACGTTTGTATTGCATAGCTGGTAAAAATAATCTCTTCGTCCAACTGCTTAGAATTCATTCGATGAGTTGTAAAATATTTATATTTTATGTAAATTTTCGATTTTTAGTTATTAATTGATTAAACATGACTATAGCATGATTTTGTGATCAATTTACAAATCCCTTTGTCTCTAATACAAATTTTGTGGAGGTTAAAAAGGAATACTAAATTTATTTAATTTAATTTCTTTTAAGTTTTCCAAACACGAGCAACGTGTACAATATACAAAAAATATATTCAATAAATGAAACACTAGATATATTTCTTTAATATGTTCTATAAATTAAATACGCTATATCTCTTCAATATGTGCTACAAACAAAATATTAGCATTTTTAATAATGTATTTCTTATGAAATATTAGCATAACCACAATAAATACAGAAATTAAAGAATAATTAACTCAAACTTACATCTCGGAATCTGAACAGAGGGCTAGACTTTCGGTCTACACTATAAAATGTACGCACACAAGAATGCTATTTGAACCAAAGGTTGACCAAACAGGTACCATCCTATTACTGTCGTATCTTTACAGTTTGGCTCAGGTGCTACCTCGTCAACTGAATGTGATTCGAAATTACATAACTGTCCTCGGATCTTTCCCTTCTGGCTATATTCCAAACGTCGCCAATAGCCGTTATGTTGTTCCCAGTCCGACTTTAATTAAAATACCTACTTATTCTCTACCGTTCGACTAAATGTTGTCAAAAGACCTCGAAAGTTATTTCAAGGTTCTTTAGGAAAGCATTATCCACATTTATTATCCCACTTTTGGTACCTAGAGCTGTAAAAGACAAAAATATTAGAGCGTATGAATACCTTTGATAATGTTACAATACAGTGAAACTTCGATTAAGCATCAATTTCTGTGAACCGTCACTCCGTTATTAAAGAATATTGCCGTTCAGGAAGCACGAACCTCGAAGAAACAAAGAAAATGACAGACTCTTTTAAAATTAAAAAAAGACATATATATATGTCTAAAGCGTAAGTTCTTGTAACTATATGCACTATACTGTACTTGTATATTGCTATGTAGTACTATACTGTACTTGTATATTGTTATATACTATACTGTACTTGTATATTGTTATGTACAAACTGTACATGTACAAAACTGTACTTTTATATTGATATGTACTATAATGTACATGTACAAAACTGTACTTTTATATTGTTATGTACTATACTGTATTTTTATAATGTTATGTACTATACTGTACTTGTACAGTGTTATGTACTATACTGTACTTGTATTTTGTTATGTACTATACTGTACTTGAAAAATTGTTATGTACTATACTGTACTTGTATATTGTAATGTGCTATACTGTACTTGTATATTGTTATGAACAAAACTGTACTTGTATATTGTTATGTACTATACTGTACTTGTATATTGTTATGTACTATAATGTATATGTGCTATGACTGTATATGTTATGTACTATACTGTATATGTGCTATGACTGTATATGTTATGTACTATTGTCTATGTAATATACTGTACTTGTACACAGCACTACAATAATGGACCGTTCAATTTACCAGGAACAAAGCTCCCAGGCCATACCACGAAAAACACCCCCAATCAAGCTGTCGGATTTTATACAAATCCTCCGGCGTCCGGTCCATTATTGTAGGGTAGTATATATGTAAATTATGTATTGTTTGTTAAAATAAAATAATATACATATATGTACAGTATATTTCCAGTTAGTAAACTTGAATTTTTTATTGTTTATTCGTATGAAATGGATGGGTTGTTTAAGGTTTTTCATTTATCCGTCTATTCGATTAACCGTCATGGTCCCGACCTCGACAGTTAATAGAAGTTTTTTTGTAGTACGTGTAACCTTACAGGAATTGTATAACGCAAAGAAAGAGATGGATACGCAACACTGTGTGTCAGAATTGAGTAACAAAAGAAACCGAAGAGCGACAAAATTGAACCGAAAACGCGCATTTACCAGTTTTAGTCTGACTTCATGCATGCGATGGGTTTTCAATCTTCCCATCTATCACGCATTACCACTGTATACACTTAATCCAACTGGCCATTGTCTCGTCCTGTATATAAACAAAGGCAAAACTGACTACATCGTGATGGACGAGACATATCTTCATTCGAAGAGAAAGCTAACCATATCTTGACATCATAAAAAACCGGCAATACTTTGATGATGAGACACCTCTACAGTAGCAAAGTTTTTCAGATCTTGATAGAGGAGATATCTTATTATCAACAAAATGTCTCAGATCTTGATGGACGATGTATTTCGTTGAGACCGCTTGCGGGGTTAACAAGTCCCCTACGAAAGGAAGGATCGTAGACTTTAGATAAGGATTGACAAGTGTCATATCTTGATAATGGAGATATCTTATCATTAAGAAAATGTCTCAGATCTTGATGGACGATGTATCTCGTTGAGACCGCTTGCGGGGTTAACAAGTCCCCTACGAAAGGAAGGATCGTAGACTTTAGATAAGGATTACAATTGTCATATCTTGATAATGGAGATATCTTATCATTAACAAAATGTCTCAGATCTTGATGGACGATGTATCTCGTTGAGACCGCTTGCGGGGTTAACAAGTCACTTACGAAAGGAAGGATCGTAGACTTTAGATAAGGATTGACAAGTGTCATATCTTGATAATGGAGATATCTTATCATTAACAAATGTCTCAGATCTTGATGGACGAAGTATCTCGTTGAGACCGCTTAGAGGGTTAACAAGTCCCCTACGAAAGGAAGGGTCGTAGATTTTAGATAAGAATCAACAAGTGTCAGAACTTGATAATGGAGATAGTGATTACATTGTGTCAATAACAAAATATATCGGCTCTTGATGGACGATATATCTCCTTTAAATTACATGGAGGGTTAACAAGTCCACTACAAAAGGAAGGGTCGTAGACTTTAAATCAGTATTTCCAAGTAGGTACACCGAGATTTTAAGCATTGCAAAACTAAAAAATTATCTAATTTACAAATTATCAATTAAGCTATGAAATATTAACCTAAGAACGACAAAACCGAATTCGCTTACTCACGAGATTTTATTTAGCTAAAACCATACGATGATAGTCAGAAATTTTCCCATTTACAACACATTACCATGGTATACACTCAACAAGTAGGTCATGATTCAAAGGTGGCTAGGCCAGGTTACCAAGCATGAAAAACTAAATGTGAATACTAAAATAGAACATGTACATCCATGGGAAAATTAGTTGACGTATCAGGTTCGATTCCTTCCTGGATGTATTTCTCTCTTCTGAGACTGTGAAACTTTCCTTTTGTGTGTGTATCCCCATTATTTTATATTATGTGTTGCGTATGGCACAGTGTAGCCAAGTAGGACTCTTACTCCATAAGAATCCAACCAAGGTATCCAAAAGTAACAAAAGATCAACAAAATCAAATCCCTTTATTCACGAGTTTCGGTTTGGATTCGTGAGTACGATGAATCATAAATCTTCCCATTTATCATACATTACCATGGTATACTCTTACAAGTAGGCAACTATTCACAGGAGGCTAGATCAAGTTTTCAAGCAAACTATATCTTCTGTTCCAGGCCAAGGGGCTAAGTCTAAAAGGCTACTTCTCAGAATCTTAATTTGTCCATTTCTCCTCACAAATATTCAGGAAGAAATTAAAGCAAGTCATGATAAAAATTACTGTAATTTAGTTTCGATTATATAAGTATAAACTATTTTTTAATTATAATGATGCGTTAAACTCTTTTAACTCATCAAAAATCAGACTTAACCCTTTTGTCTTAACACGGAAAATAAATTAACAAGCAAATAGACCGACAGCTGTTCAACAACTCGTACTTATGAATACACTGTTGAATCCATCCGCGAAACGCACAATTCATCAATAGCGGCCGCTTAATTACGACCCGGCTAATAACATCGGGAAAATCAGCCTCATACCACGCACGGGAATCTTCGGAACCACTACAAACCTGGTTCTCTACACAGTAAAAAATGAGCAAAGAGGGAAAAAAACACCGAAAATAAAAAACAGACCACCGCGTGGACCGTGCGTGCGTGGCTCCACCCTTACCCCCTCGGGCTGCCCTCGACTCCAGAACACGCAGATAGAACGAAGAACTCTCAGTGGTGCCTTCTCTCCATCCTCCCTCTTTCTTTCCCTCCCCAGCTTGGACGGGGGGGGTGAGGGAATAGAACGGGCATCTCTTGGTCGATGTTCCGTCTGCCCCCCTCCCCCGCAGATGCTTAACGATCCGCGTCGGAACCTGCTTCTACCTAAGGCCTTAGAATTGACCATTAGGACTTTGGCCCCAGAACACGACGTCGCTCTCCGTCTCCCTCCCCTCCAATTGCTGCCCCCCCCCCCCAGCCGCCTAGGGCCAGCTATGGGGAATGAAGATTGGGCATGGTTCTTGGACTGGACCATCCGCTCGGAATATAGAACGCTGGCCGGGCAAAATACCCCGGTGTTTATTTTTTGTGTGTGCGATGTTAAGGGTTTTTCCGTTTTGGATTTACCCCGGTTTCGCGTTTATGTATTGATATCGTGTTCGGTGTGCCTATTATGGTTAAGTTGGAAAGTTTCGTGTAGGTGCATGTCGGCTGACTTATTGGATATACAGTCAGAGCTTTCTCTGTTTCAAGGTGATCATATTTTTCATCAAAATTACGGCTAAGTCCAGCTATTTGGAATGGATATTGATAGTTTGAAATCTTGATGGAACCATGTTTTTCGAACTGGACCATCCGATCGGAATATGGACAGGGTAAAATTGTGTTGTGTTTATTTCTTTCGTAGGTGTGCAATGTCAAGGGTTTTCTCCCTCCTAAGGGCTCTAAACTATTTTTGGTGAGCTTGGGGGATATGAGTTTAAAAAAAGGGTTTTCCTCATTTGGTTTTTCTTTGGTGTTACATTTATGTGTTGTTATCGTATTCTGTGTACCATGGGAAGGTTTGTAAGTTTTGTGGCGGTGTCTGTTCATTGAATGTCCAGTTAACGATTGTATTATTAAATATCCAGTCAACGATTCAATGATTGAATGTCCAGTCAATGATTTCTATGTCTTAAAGAGACATAATACCAGGAACAATACTTTTTATTTTACAAAGGTAAACAGCTAGGTATAGATTTAAGGCAAGGTTCTTGGCCTGAACCACTGAATATATGTTAAGGTGTCTGTTTGTTGACTTATTGAGTGCCCGTTTAGAGTTTTATCGGTCTTAAAGTGATGGTATTTCTTATTATAAATAAATTATTAAATATTATGTGTCTTTGAATAGTTTGTGAAAAGCCAAATAAAATTTTAGGAAATAATTTTCTTCCCAGAAATTTATAATGTTGATAAGAATGGATTCTTAAATACATAAAGGGATCGCTGTGACTTGTCCCTGTATAAAGGATAACTAATGTTGAGAGACCAATCTGTCAAACGGTTGGTGACCTAGAGCCCAAACTAATCTCATTTCTAGAGATAGGTGTCTTATCTTCTGTTGTTAATTTGTGTTGTCCCCAGGGACTGTTCTTCAATGAGGGCCACCGTACACCCATACATTCGAGATGGAAAATATAACTGAACAGGCTTATGATCAGTGGTCATTTGAATACTTGCCAGTGTTACTTCTTGATCCTCTAACCATGTGAAAAACTCATGAAGCTGTTAACATAAAAGTTGCGTCTTGTTTCCAGAATTGGAATAACTAATTCCAATCTTACTATTTACTAAAACGATCACATTATTTCAACCCTCCAAATGATTAGGACGATATTTCTCGTCCATTTAAAGTCCAGTTTGCTAATGACGATATATCTCGTCACCGAGATATTGCCCATTTTTCTTATGATGACGAACATCTGGTCAGTTAGAAATCACAAGTTATTTCGTCCATCAAAATGTGGTAAGTTTTATTAATCAGCATAAACTCACCTTCATCATAAGATTTAAGCTGGTTCAAACAATTTCTCCATTCCTTACATTACTCGTTTTACGTATATGAGAAAGAATCCACATCAAATGTGTGAGGAAAAAGTCTTCAAAGTCTTGAGAGCTATGCTATGAATATATGAGTTATAAGATGAAGATAGAAACCTTGCTATAGCTTCTAGAATATAGTATACAGTTGTCATCTTCTTATCCTTTCAGGTGGCTGTCTCTATGAGATATATCGTCAGCCGCAAAACTGAATAGATCTTGATGAATGAAATATCTTGTCAATTGTTAAAAATTAGTTCTATGACTTTCCAGATGGCTGTCTCGAAGAGGTATCTTCTTATTCGCAAAACTTACTTGATCTTGATGGATGAAATATCTCGTCAATTGCCAACAATTAGTTTCTTAACTTTCCAGCTGGCTGTCTCAACGAGGTATCTTTTCATTCGCAAAACAGAATAGATCTTGATGGATGAAATATCTAGTCAGTTGTCAATAATTACTTTCTTAATTTTCCAGCTGTCTGTTTCGACGAGGTATCTTTTCATTCGCAAAACAGAATAGATCTTGATGGATGAAATATCTGGTCAGTTGTCAATAATTACTTTCTTAATTTTCCAGCTGTCTGTTTCGACGAGGTATCTTTTCATTCGCTAAACAGAATAAATCTTGATGGATGAAATATCTAGTCAGTTGTCAATAATTATTTTCTTAATTTTCCAGCTGGCTGTCTCGACGAGGTATCTTTTCATTCGCAAAGCTGTATAGACTTTGATAGATGAAATATCTAGTCGCTAGAAGAAAGCAGACCTGATGTTGAAACGAAACGAACCTGAGACGAAACCTGAGACGAACTGACCTGAGACGAAATCGCCAATATCTTGATGAAGAGATATATAGTCATTCTCAAAATTGATGCGATATTAACAGATGAAATATCTCGTCGAAGCCACTTCCAGAAGGAAGCTCTCTTACCTTTGAAGAAATCGATTCCTTGTGCAAAAGTGGAAAATAAACCTGGGATAGGGCACCACAATATCAATGGTGTATAGTACAAAGACTGAGATAAAGAGTTAACTTCTTGTTATGTATAGAAAACAACAGACAGCATTATCAAGATTTCAAAAAGAACTAAAGTTATGAAACATGTAGCAGGAAATTATATTTATTCAAACTGTCTCACAACTGTAAGGGTAATATCATGGCTAATCTTAACCGTACTGAATTGTTACGAGGAATCATGTAAGGACATGCATTGTGTCCCGAGACATCCTTTGAAAATGTTTTGCAAGGAGGACGTCAAGGAATCAATCTAACTTTCGTCTCGGGATACGAAAAGCAATTACAGGTAATACTGGTGTTTAGAGCAGTCATAGATCCATTTCAGTTATATAAGGATAGCGATCTCAAACAGTCGGTCAGATCTTCCATTCGGGATTGATCCCGGACCGTATTCAATAGCCCGTTGTTTTTCCCTGTGCAATGTTAATTCAATAACATACCTACCTCAAATAGTCCGAACACTTCCAATACTACAATCGTAGGTTATAGAAAAAATACCGCTCTTTGAAAAATTCAGTATGATCACATATTCGAAACCGTAATATTAAATCGATTGAAATAAGAAATCCTACATGTGGGATAACATAAAGAATGGAATAACCTCTTTGAAAGAGCATGTGTAAGGTGAAAATGGGCATATTCGGAAAGCCGAAGATTTATGAAGATGGCATTTAAGGCTATTTGATAACATCATGATAAAATATTATTGCTCAGTTCTTCTGACTGAGAAAATTGAATTGGTGTAAGAGGATCAGCTCTGTGTTGCATGGAAGAGAATAAAAACTAATTGCGAAACAAATATTTCTAGTCATATTGCGTACTTGTTTGTTCGAGATTTTATTCATAACACAAAAGTTATGTAGAGGTATGTATGTTAAATGATAACTATGATTCAGTTGTTTGTTTTTGTGGCGCAAGTGGCCAGAATTGACAATACTACGAAAAATAAAACGTTTTCATCAAGTAAATAGACGACACAACACAATGGAAAATTTATCTGATACAGATGAAAGAAATACACTTAGGGTAGTTATAGGAATTGGACATGTACCACATACTTCTCATACACTACTAGCGTAGTGGGCAAACGCACTGAGCTGCTTTGATTCGGTAATGTTGAAATAGTTTAAACATTATATTTCAAGATAGAGTATAGTAATGAATTTAAAGCCAATAAATAAATAGCATTTATAATCATATAAAATAGAATTTTACTTCGTAATTAAGTTTACATTTCTACGTACAATCTAGAAATTCTATGCAGTAGGGGAAGTTTATACGGTATCATGAAATTTCAAAGAAAACTAAATAAAATGATTATTTATTAAAATAGTAATATAAATAGTACCGAATCGAGTATTCGATTTATAACACGCAATCTATAAATATTGAAATTTAAAGGTAATCCCATTTAGCAGCATAAACTAGAAAATGAGAGTTCATACAGAGGAAAATCGCTGGCAGGACGACAAAGCTTTTACAAATGCATGAGGCGACTATAAATATGCACATAATTGAATGGGATTAAAAATGAGATAATTCTCTTCCTTCTTATATAACCTGGCACAGGTCAACACAGGCACAGTAACCTGGAGGTCGTGATAATGCATCATTAACGAAAGTTCAGAGAAACTCGATATCAATCATGTCACAAAGACATTACACGCACGGTATTTTAAAGTCGATGAATGATTGGTAATATAACAGCAGTCTAGTCAAATAAAACTGCTTAAACGATCAAAAACTGTTCTAGAGACTAAAGAGAGTTCCGGAAAGCATTGAATCTTTGTCGAGGACAGAACTGTATCCAGGTCTCTACATCAGAAAACTGCTATTTGGGGGAGACTTGAGGTAGAACAATAGTAATGAAAAATGCTCTGAAATTGGCAAAAGTTAAAGATGACAACCTATCGATATAATATAACTTTATGAGTGTGTTCCGTATGCCATATTTCGATATTTAGAATTTTCGTCGTACTGGAGCAACACAACGGGTTACTGACGACGGTCCAGAATCAATCCCCCAAGGTAAAAATCTAAGGACAACATTACGTAATTTTGAAACACGGTATGATGACGAGGCAACACCTGAGCGGCCCACTCTCCAAACTTACATTATACGCCAACGTGAGGACTTTTGAGGCCTCGACAGATTTAAAGTACAACAGTCCCCCTTGTCCTTGTACCGTAAAGTCTTAGGCTGGATTCAAACTCGCAATTTTCCGGTTGCTATTCCGTTGATCTTCCATCCGGGTAACCACGGTCCCGTGTTACTTATGTCATAAAGGTCTAAAGACTTACTCCGCACACTACGTCCGATGTGCTCATCTAACATTGCAGAAATCGTCCCATTTAATGTTCTTGGTGGTAATCACGACAAGGTATCTTGTCATCAACAAAACTGACAGGTCTTGGTAGACGAAATTGCCTGTCATTTGAATAACGCTCTTGATCTCGAATAAAAAAATTGACAACATATCGATGACAAGATACCTCGTCATCAGCACAATTGGGTAGATTATAAGGGAAGAGGTACCTCGTTGAAGCAACTTGGAGAATTAAAGCTCAAACCGAGGAGCACACATATGTTTCTTCTTGTGAATTTGTATTGAGTTTTTATTCTGATTTATGAGATTTTATTATATGGAGGAATCTATAAAAACAGGTTGTTCCCATGATAAGTGGTAATGGCTTAGTTGTATCGTACCGACGGCAGATTCTCTAATGTTCGAGAAATTATAAAAACAAAAATATATTTGTATGTTGTCCTTAACAGAACCTGTATCCCGATATCCATGACGACATCCATGATCATTGAAATATGAGGTAAATACCACAACACACACACACACAACCACCAATGATGTTAATGTTGCTTTAATATCCAGCTACACATCAGCCTTGAAGTGTGCTTGGAGAGTAAATGGGAACTCTTAAATAAAGAACTATGACATTATAACACTTTGCATTGCAAGTTTTTCAAAATTTTGGAAGGACTACAGCAAGAACATAAGTTATTCAGTTTCGTAAAAGTTAATCTTTATTAAACCAGCGTTTCAAACACAAATCAGTGAGCACCAAACTTTTTAATTAATAGTAAGGTTATATTTTTGTTCTTGAGATGATTATACCTCAGAAGAGTTAAGATTAAATTAGAGATATACACTCATTGCCATAAAAATTTGCGCACCAAGAAATAACTATGGGATCGTAACGAAACTTGGCATGAAGGTACATGTCGCCCAGATATGCAAATGATTAGAAATGCAGAGTGATTGCGCATTGCCTAATGCCACTAGAGGGCGTTGAACTTTGTTCTCCTTGGAGTATAAAACAGTCAAGCAGAGCTTCTTTGAGTGTACTTAATCTTTTGCAAAGGAAACTCTGAGGTAGACATGCCGTTACGCCGCCATCGAAGACAATATGAGCAGCAGTCAGAGTTCGAGAGGGGAAGAATCATCGGGATGATGGAAGCTGGGTGGTCAGCTCATCAAGTCGGCAGTTCTGATTTTACTGTGAGGAGGTGTTGGGACTAGTGGACAGAAGAGACGTTAAGACTCAGGACGCCCTCAACAGACCAGTCGTCGAGAAGACCATCACATCATACGAAACGCACGCGTAGAGCCAACTGCCTCATTGGTCGCTATCCAGAAACAGACAGCACCTTCACTACGGGCCCCTGTGTCTTCCCGAACCATCGCAAGGCGCCTGGCTGAAGGATATCTGGTATCGCGGAGCCCATTACGTGTGCTGCCAATGACACCCACCCACCGACGCCTCCGTTTGGAGTGGTATCGCGCACGACGGGATTGGACTGCAACGGAATGGAACCAGGTCGTCTTCAGGGACGAATTAGATTCAATTTGAGCAGTGATGACAATCGTGCTCGTGTGTGGAGGCCCCGTGGTGAACGCCTCAATCCTGTCTTCGCTTTACAGCGACACACCGCTCCCACATCTGGTGTGATGGTATGGGGTGCCATTGCTTACGATACACGGTCACCCCTAATATTCATCCATGCCACAATGACAGCCCAGCGGTACGTCCATGACATACTTCAGCCACATGTGATGCCACTCATGGCAGGGCTCCCAGGAGCCATTTTTCAACAAGACAATGCTCGGCCACACACAGAAAGGATGTAACAAGACTGCCTCTGCCACATTACTACACTTCCCTGGCATGCTCAATACCTAGATTTGTCACCAATCGAGCATATCTGGGATCATTTAGGACTGAAAGTTGGACACCCTACGTGTTTGGTCAAACTAGAAGCGCGTTTTCAGCAATTGCGGAACGAGATATCTCAGGACATCATCCGAAATTTGTATGCCTCAATGCCCGCTCGTATCGCATCGTGCATTCACGCTAGAGGGGGTCCAACAGAGTACTAAAACGTCCGTTCATTTGTACTTTTTTCTGCTATAAATGATCCTTTTTCTATGATTTTCTAATCACTTACTTATATCAAAGTAGTACTTACATGTGTAAAATTTCGTTTCATTTTGACGACTTTTTCTTGGTGCGCAAATTTTTATGGCAATGGGTGTACTTATGATATACTTTTAAAGGGATCTTGGACTCAAATTATGAAAAAAAAAGTCCAAATTGTTATATTATTAAAAAAATAATATAGGTATTTCTGAATAAAATGACAGATAAAGTATGTTACTCCATCAGTAGAACCGGAAATATTAAACTTTTTGAAATAGTAAACTTTTTTTAATTTTAATAAAACAAATTTTACTTTTGAAAACATGAAAAAGTTTATACAATTGCAAAATACATTATATACCTTTCAGAACTAAAACTTTAAAATTGAAGATTTTTTTAATTTAAGTCCCGGATCCCCTTAAAAATCAACGCAAATTTTTATTTTGAAGTAAATCGTAAATAAGCCCACATTTTCAGAGCCCCATGTTGAATTCAATTTCTATACCGATGCGTTCTCGAGAAAAGCTAGTGTTGCATATTTTTCTAGAAAAAGTTGGAACTATAATTATAGAAAACGATTGATGTTTGGTAGAAAAAGGTTCTATTCTTTATATACAATACCCATTTACTTCTGAAAATATAGAATTCTTAACTGAACAACTCGGCTTTTTTCCTGGACATACTTGTTTCTACATCAATTGCTCGGTTCCTCAAGAACATAGATCACTGTCACTATACATCTCTTTTTCTTATAATAAACTATATGATGGATTTGGTGAGGTTCAATTCTTCGCAAACATTTTTGTCCGTCCGCGAAGACAGTTAGCATTGGAAACGGTGACTACGGAGAATCAATGACATAGTTAGCTCAATGACCTGTATAATTTAATATTAGTTCTAAAATTCTTGGTGCTTTTGGTAAATTCTTTAAATTATAGCAGTCTTTTAAGCTTTAACGTCCTTAAGGGGATCTAGGACTCAAAATATGTAAAAAAAGTCCATTTTTTTTTACTATCTTAAAAAATAATATAGATATTTCTCATTGAAATGACACCTAAATTTTGATTCTACCATAAGTAGAATCGAAAATATTCACCTTTTTATAAACATGACAGCTGTAAATCCAACAAGTCTTCATAATTTTAAACGCTGTTTTCCTCCTTTTGTGCTAAATGGGATTTCGATAGTAAAAATGGATATAACTTAAGACATTTTTTAGACAGTGTATATTGTATTCACAAAACTAAATTACATAAAATTCTTGTGTTTTAAATGTTCTATTTGCCCTTATTCTAAACTATCTTTCGACACCATAATTTCAAGAATCATAATGCCTTTTGAAGTGTCAGAAGAGTTATTCTATTTCTCCAGAACAGCTTTCCAGAGTCCTGTAAGGGTTGTGGGACGACGTATGGATAATGCAGATTTTAAAAGTCGGAAAGCACAAAAATCCATAGATGATACATCGGGAGATTTAGTAGGGATATCAGTGAAGGGTATGGCCTTGACACCGGTTTTTTGTTCCATTTCTTTTAGGAAATTTACAGTGGATTTTGATGTGTGACTGCTAACTTTGTCTTGATGCAGTTCCAAAGATTGATGGCACTGTGGGTAAAGCGATGGTATTTCATTCAGAAAAATTGGAGATAAAATATGTTCCTGATAATATCTGGAGTTAATCTTTCCACTTTTTTCACTCTCTTTATTTTTAACTTGCCATTATATGAAAAACCAGCAACAATCATGAATCCCTTAGAAAAACTTTATTTCGATTCTGTGAACCATGTACTTAAATTTTTTTCTCCCCTTTTATGATAATAAATGGATTTTTTTTTGCTACAATCATTTAAATACACCCATGATTCATCTATTGTGACAATTTTATTTCCATTTTTCTTTGGATAAATGTTTGTCATATAGAATTCGGCAGCGTGTCCTGCGTTCAGCGATATGCTTTGGAGAAAGACGATGTAAATTGCGTTTTTCTCTTTCTTAAGATTTAAATCAACGTTTATCATTTTGTTTACAGTGGACACCGAACATTTTAATGATGTTGCAACTGTCCTTTGACTAGGGGGATTTTCTTTTAACATTAAACAACGTACCTTTGAAATAGACGAAGATGTCCGTTTCTTCCTTGGATACTTGCTTGGAATTTTTGTCCCACTTGAGGCTCCAATTTGACGTTTTTTTCCTTTCTTGTTGACGATATTACCTATCGACGCTTTAGATATCACAAAACCATGACTCTCACATAGTTTTTGGATACCGGAATATGAATATTTCTCTTCGGAAAGAGCATAAATATAGCCTTCGAACCACTGCTTCGTTAAAAACGCCATTTTGAATAAAAACAAACCTCTCAAGCCGCAGACGATAATTTTGACTTTTAAAAACATAGTGCAACTGCAATTATTTCTTTGGCAGCAAACGATTTTTTATTACCGCTAACCAAAATCGTCTAAAAAATGTGGGAACAGCCTCTGTATTATGTGTTTTATGTAGTTTTTGAACAAAATATTTTTATAATTTTTGTATAATTATTTTAGTTAAAAATCACGAAGATTATTTATAGAATTAACACTTAGCAGTTAATTAATGCAAAAATGAAGTGATTTGTTATTAAATATTTTGAGGTATATCAATTTTGCCCAACGTCGAAATTTTGACATTTTCAAATTTTAATAAAAAACATTTTAAGTTTTGAAATCATAAAATAGTTATTAGAGTTGCAAAATACAATGTACACCTGCACAAAAAATTTCAGATAAAAAACTTTACAATTAAAGATTTTAGAATTTTGAGTCCCGGATCCCCTTAAAGCACGAACTTAGCTTTTAATATGTACGAGTTGCGAATAAAATACTTATGAGTGGATCCAAGAAAGTTTCGTACTGGAGATTATGATATTTTTACGTAGAATACGTTTATTGCTCCATTGCAGTAATTGGTGCCGCTTAAAAATCCGTGTCCCACGAAATGGGCGTGTACAACACAAACTATTCAATAAGGGTAATACTCTTAAAAGTTAGACAAAATATAATTATCGAGTTAAAGAGATAGAGGTCTATAAAGTGTTTACCAGAATAGTGTCACATGACACAATTGTGAGGGGCGTGTGCGACTGAAACTTTGTGGGGAAGGCTGTCCTCTGCGGCCTTAATAAAATTAGTATAACCCGGGACATAGACTTGCTAGCACGTAACGCGAGGTGTAATTCGATTTGTCTACGCAAGATTTACCAATATCTGGATTGATATTTCTGAGGAAACTTGATGAAGTGGGAAAAGAAAACGCGAAATATGTAAGACCTTTAGAAACATTTCCGAAAAGTCTTAATATCCTAATTTGAAGAAGGTGCAAGTCTACCTCAAACGCATACAAGTAGAAAGAATAAACATAAAATTAATATAACAAGTCCTGGATGTTCCAGGCGTTCGAGAACCTACTGACATCGTCTATCTCATGCCACGAATGAAATACTTCTCGTATCATTTACCCATCGTCAACAAGACCCTTCTCAGTCAAGAATAAGTAAACCATTCCCTCAAATCACTTTGCACTTAAATTTCTATGATTAACATTTAATTATTAACGCCAATACGAAAGTTTTCAATTGAAAACTTCGTATTGAATTAGTCATTGAATAAATGCTACTGTCACAGATAATTCAAAGGTGGCATACTGGGTACTATCTGCCAATAGAGTGCATATGATAATGCTACTGAAAGCCTGAAGCTCATACAAATTTTTAATGTATTATATGAAACTAAATAGGCAAAAGTTTTCATTCACTTGAGCTTTGATTATCTTTCATAAAATTAATATAAATGTTAACCGTAAATCCTCAAACGTTTCCCTATTTAATTTACAAAACTTGATTCAGTTTTACAACAAACGGGAAACGTAAACTTCATACTTATTGAAAATTAAGTGGGTAACATAACATCCAAGATGGTTTTTGAATTGACAAAGATATATTTAAGTGTCTTAGATCCCCCGGTTTTAGTGCTTGTAACTTTTGATGCATTTGAATTGTTGCATACCAACTTACACAAGAACTAAAATTCCCTGCCTAGTATCATGATGAGACTGTATTAGTTTATACGAGTGTGACTGGATTGAAAAGAAATTGCAATAAGTGGCTGCACGTCTATCCAGACTGTAGTATATTGTATTACATCGTATATACATTACATAATACAGTTTACTACTATACATAATACATACATAATACAGTATGCTACACAAACAAAATTCATCTTTTAGGGTTACAAAGCTCTGAGGTGTTTATGAATTTCATCATGTCATTAGTTGTGAACCTCAAGCCCTCGTTCGAAGCAATGTTCCTGAGCCACGCGATTTTAAGTTGGTCATCATATCTTTTCATACGCCATGATGGTATAATGGAGTAGGCTGTGATGAAGAGCAGAGGGGAATTGTCGCATATGATTTTATCTTTAGTTTAGTGCTTTAACAATTCGTTATTTTACTATGAAAACCTCTCTAGTCTTTAAATAAAAATGTCTGCAACAGTCCTTTTGGAAGAGTATCGATTTATCAACCGTAGGGTTTGCTAGTTCAAAACTTGATCCAATAACGAGCTTCTCGTACGTGGGGGGATGGTACATGTTAAATCTGTCGTGGACTCAAATACACAGTCCAGTCACATTAATGGACCACCTGTCAAAAGCCAGAATAACCACCTTTGGCAGAGCGGACCGCAGGAAGAGAGTCAATTAGGTTTCTGAATCTGTTCACTGGGATATTGAGCCATGCCGACTTCAGTGCCGTGACCAGCTGCGCTAGATTACGCTGTTGTGGATCCATGGCAATTGTTGCAGGGTGTTGCAGACGTTTCACGCCGTATGCGCCAACGTCCATCTGTCCGATGGAGCATAAAACGTGAGTCATCGGAAAGAGCCACCTGTCGCCACTCTGTGGACGTCCAGTTGCGGTAATGACGTGCAAATTCCTGCCTTCGTCGCCGATGAACAGCAGTCAGCATAGGTACATTAACCAGACGTCTGCTGCGGAGTCCCATGCGCAGCAAAGTTCGCTGAACCGTTGTTGAGGATACACTCTTGGTAGCCAATTGGTTCATCTGGGCGGTCAGTTGCTCAACATGTGCACTTCTATTCGCCCGAACGCATCTCCGTAGCCTTCATTCGCCTCTGTCATCTATAGCCCGTGGTGCACCACATGTGCCACGCCGCTGATTTTGGATAATGCCATTTTGCCATGCACGGTATACTTTTACCACGGCGGCACGCGAACAGTTCACAAAATTTGCCGTTTCCGAAATGCTTCCACCCTTGCACCGAAAGCCAATAATCATGTCCTTTTGGACGTCGGATAAATCGCTACGTTTCTGCATTACGCCAACGATTGGAATGCTTTCCGATGGCCGGAAGTTTGGAGAATTGGTGTCAGCTCAAGTGTTGACCGCGTCATACGAACACGGTTCAAAATTACGAGATGTTTGTTGTCTGCAGTTCTCTTCAATATTGATCTCGGATTGTCAACAACATTCCGTTGGGTTGCCCCAGTGTGACGTTACTTCAATTACCTGTCTTGAAATAAAAATTTCACTAGAAAAACAAACAAAATTAGATAACAAATAGTACACTTAGTTGGGGAAAACGAGGTTAAAAATTTTGCTGGTATAGGGCTTTATAACTGATGTAGATATAGTCTTTTGAATTTTTGGTATTTATATTTCAACCAATAATGTTAAAATGTCATAAATAGAACATACGAGGTTTTGATGGAAAAGCGACGAATTGTTAAACGAATATGAACAAAATTATACAAAATGAATCATAATACACATTACAAGATTATCTGACAAATACCAGTTCAATCTTAAAGACGATTTTACCACTTCACATGTTTAACATTACTCTTGGAATAGATATTTCACTCACAAACTTGGAACAGAAGTGAAAGTAGTAATAAATACATAGAACAGACACACACAATAACATTAACTTTAATTTTTCTCTGATGTCTACGGATTTGGGACGAAGAGGGAATTAAATCTAAAACGAAGCCAGATTGCCTTTCGTAAATAATCTTAATTGAATGCGATATTTCCAGTGCACGCGTCCTTAAGTGTCTTCCAAAATATTAAGTATTTAGAGGAACTCTAGAGTTTGAAAGAATAGACGCTAAAAACACACACAGAGAGACAATACATTCTTACGCTAACGTAAAAAAATCTTCCCTTTAGAGTATTTCTGCGAAGAAGTTCAGATATTTTCATTTGGGCTTTTACTTCGGCCAAAAGCTTTGTTCGTCAAGATAGTCTCTAGTTACTGTTAATGGATAGGAGCAAAACTAAGGAAACACGATTAGGGTGAAAAGAAATATTTTTGTTTCCTTTCTTTCAGTTGAAAAGGAGACAAAAGGAAAAAGATGGAACGTAACAATACGAGGCGGTGTCTCAAAATATAATACTATGCTCACAGAACACAATGCCAATTAAATTGAAGAAATCGAAAGGCGTTTTTCAATGGAAAATCCTGCTTGCTGAGAAATGTATAGTTATGAAAATTATCCGGTAGCGTGTCTAATTAACTTAGAAAGGTAAAAAGATCTCGAGCATGTGATTACCATGTAGTGCTAGTTTACTCCATACCATTAATCTGGAATATAAGAAATTATGTTAATTATTCAGCAGCTAATAATAAAAACGATGGATTATTTGTATGAAATTTATGAAAATTCCGAATGTAAACGAATCAAATCAATTTTCAAAAAACTCACTATATTCTTTGCTAAATATTAAATCAATTAAACTTCTATATTTCCCCAAACTAAAGTACTGTTATGTTTAAATCAATATGGTGGTTAAATTTTGCATTCACATTTTCTTTAAAGGTGCATTTTTTCCTTTTTACTTAAACCCTAAAATATCATAACTTAGCCGAATGTATATAGTAATTCAAAACTAATGAAGGAGTAAGGTTAAAAATACAAACTGCTAGTTAATAGCATTTATTACATTTGTAAACCTTTTAAACGCCGCAATTTATTTTTAACATTTTTTATTTTATTTTTTCGTTTAAATGGGTTATTTTACTGCTAGTATAACTGTTCTAGACCTTTTTTGGCGGGAAGAAATCCTAAGTATGATTTTGAGGATGTTCCCATTTGGGAACATTGGCGTTTGGGTTGAAGTAAATAGGGGCATTTATCCGAAAGGGGGTAATTTATTTGCAATAGACTCAAAAGGAGTACTAATTTTGGTTTCTATTACATACTTTTATGCATTTCTCTTCGGAAGAAAACATTTTTTGCATGCAAATT
Source organism: Metellina segmentata (assembly GCA_947359465.1). Classification (NCBI taxonomy): domain Eukaryota; kingdom Metazoa; phylum Arthropoda; class Arachnida; order Araneae; family Tetragnathidae; genus Metellina; species Metellina segmentata. The sequence continues at coordinate 92,071,863 of OX375879.1, forward strand.
GTGATAGTTAAAAAAAAGGAGAGTATTGACTCAAATTTTGCGAGTGAAAACAAAATCCCCTCAAACACTATACCCCAAACGCCAATGTTCCCATTTGGGAACATCAAAATTGTTTTAAGAATAACTTCCTACAAATGACACTTGGAAATATTTTGTTAATTTGTAAGAGAATATATGTCCCTTGACTACCAAATCACGTCAGTGAAAAAAATGTAAGTTTATTTTAAAAAAATCAGAAACTAAAATTTGCATGGCACTTTGAAGTTTACACATTCAGTAAATTTGACCTAAATTCTATCAAAAAACTGAAATATTTTTTGGAAAACGGTGGCACCTAAAATAAATTCATACTATCATGTGACATTTCGTCAAGTATGAATATTATAAACAAAGAATTAAGTTATTAAAAAAAATTCACAAAAAAAAATGTTCCCATTTGGGAACATTGGCAGGTAAAAGGTTAAGAACAATGAAGTAATACACCTAAAATATGTTGTACTCTAAGTGAAACTTATTTTGGATACAAGATATAAATAAACAATAAGGCGCGCGCGGTCACAATAGCAAAAAAGAAATAAATATTAATTTTTAGTTTTTCTTAAAAAATTCTTAAATAGCACAAGAGATTACACAATTTGTGTGAGGAAAGGGAACTGATGGCAGCCACCGAGTAGGTCCCAACCAATCAGAAGACAAACTACAGTGGGAATACGTGGTTTTATTCAATCTGCCAGACATTACGATCAGATAAACGCATAAGCCAGCTTCGCTACTTGGGAGCTAACAATTAAAAGAAATTACTTATGACTACGCTGAGTAATGGATAAGCAGTCGAAGCATTGGGAGTTCCAAACTTTATCCAGAAAATGACCACCATGCACACGGTAGCTGAGGCATGTTAAATCTGTCGTGACCTCAAATGTCCTCACATTGACGTGGTGTGAAAGTTTCTAGAGTGAGGTGCCAGATCAGGTGTTTACCTCGTGATCTGACCTAGGATAAAAATTACGTGATGCTGTCCTCGAATCTTTCCCATAGGGATTGATACCGGACTGTCATCAATATCCTGTTGTGTTGTTCCAGTGTGACATTAATGAATTACCATTACCACTTCACGTAGCCAGTTACCACAACTCATGAAGAAATAATTTAACTGGGAACTATTTTTTTTTCAATGGGAGCATCTTCTAGGGTGTCGATCAGCAGTTATAGTTGACTCAGATATCATCTGTTGGAGATAGTTGTGACGTTGTTCCAATATCAATCAACATCTCTTAGGATGCCAAAGTTCGTTTTGCACATCGGGGCGGCAGAGAGGGATGTCTGATGAGTGAACTCCCGGCCAGTGTGGGTGGATCGGGAAATGTCTCGTATCTAGAAAAATGTCAATTACGGATGAAGCAGTTACTCAAGCACTGAAACTCTGGAACACATTCCGAAAATCAACCGTCCATATGCTATCTTCATCATTGAACATTCACTCGAATTGAAGATGCCGAAGTTCAAAAAGAAACATTCAGAGTGCAGCTGTGACATTGTTGGTCGGGTGGCTGTGGAGACCCCCACAGATTGGTGGTTTGGACAATGACTCGCAACAAAATGTGCTAATAATTTGCAGGGCACCTTTTCTTCTTGACTTCTTTTAATGAAAAACAACCAAAGCAAAGAACTACAGAACTACTGGTAATACTTAACAACCTCTCATTCCTCGAATAGCCAAATGAAACCCAGACGAAACACACATGTTAGAACGAAAATCTACCCCCCCCCCAAATTGTCAAATTTTGCTAAAAAAACTAAGAGATGACCATGTCAATATATCAACATCAATGTCTCTCCCAACGGATGTGGCTGAAGGTTTAACTATTGACTAAAGGTAACGCTTTTTACACAGCCAGACTAAGCGAACGTTATTGGGAATTTTAGAAAGATACACAGTTAATAACAAATATATATATTTAAAAGCCAGAAAAACTGGCGAAGACGAGGACATCAAAAGTATACACTTTGGATATCATTGTTTGCGTCTTCCAATGCTCGTGAGATGGGTCATAGTATTTCAGAAGTAGAGAAGTTAGGATGTTTATGTGCAACCATTTCAGGTTCAAGGGTGTACCATGACTGCAAGAATTCTGGAAGAACTTGTTACTTATGACATCAGTAAGACCGGGAAAAGACTGGATGAAAGTGACCACCATCAGCTGGAACGATAGTTATACAAACTGCTACATACACATTGAAATTAAATACTGGGTCCTCAGAAAACATCAAAGTGAGGAATGTACACAGTTACCCTAAATATATGAGCTTTACAAGCCTCCACACAACTCGCATAACTTTGATGAACCCTCGACACACAATTAAAGGCACAGAAACACTACCCCTGGACACTTGATGACTGGAAACGAGTAGATTGGTCTGACTACTCACGTTTCCAAGTATACATGGTGGATGGAAGGGTCCATGTGAGGTAAGGTAAGTGAAGGTAATTTTAATAAACGTCGTACTAAAGCAACGGGATATTAATGGCAATCCAGGATGAATCCCCTAACGGAAGATCCGAGTTCAACACCTCATAATTTTGAACCTCGATCAGATGAAAAGGGAACGCCTTTGCTGGCAAAACACTCTCCAAACCTCCACACCCAACGTTAGAACTTTCAGCCACGACAGATTTGAGGTACATTAGCCGCATCTACACCATATGCTTACAAATATCCATGCACTGACTAGAGGCAAACTCAATAACCACCATACCGGTTGGTAGGCTCCGTGTGTGGAGAAACCCCGTGAAATCATAGATCCCGTATGTCAACAGGAGATTTACAGGCCGGTGGTGGCTTCGAAATGATATTGGCGTGGTTTGGCTTGATTGCATACATGGTACAAACTGGTCTCTGGCTGGTGAATGCTATGTGTGCATCCTTTCTGACGAGTAAGTACCGTTCATTTACTGCGTTTTATTTTGACGAGTTTCTTCACTTCCAAAAGTACAAATAGGAGGACGCCACTACACATGTCTTGACATACCGAATTATGGTTAGAAAAACCTTCATTTTAGTATGGAGTCTTGCCATCTCCATCTAAGTCACCAAATCTCAAAGGTATCGAATAAATCTGGGATGCTATGTGCCACTTTGTGGAATACAGAAATCCTCCACCTTGGAACATAATACAATTGTCAACCGATCTGCAGAAAGTACTGTTCAATGCCTACAGAATACTTCAGAATACTTGTGAAGTTCGTGCTCTGTCGTATTTATGTAGTTCTACGCTACTGTAGATACTGTTGCAAATTTAATCTCCCTTCGTATCACATTTACTTGAGGTGCTCTGGAACTTTGGTGAGTGGGAGGGGAGATCAGGTGTTCACCTCATTATCTTGCCCTGGTTGAAAATTACTAGACGTTGTTCATGGACTTTCCCATCAGGGCAAACTACGACGTCCTAGATCCTAAATATATGTCCTAGATCATTTTTGCAAAGGATAGGGTACCTAGTCCATGCAACGCTGCCCTATTACCCCAACAGGAATGGAGATCTAAGTAGGAAAAACAAATTGCTCCTTACCCAAAACTACTGATAAATTAGAACAGATTTTTGCACCAGATTCTGGTTAATACAGGGCAGTATTCGACTCTAAGATGAACCACCAGTCTGGATAATTCCGGACCGTCGCCAATTGCCCGATGTCTTGTATCAGCGCGACGTAAATTCAACTTCCCACCGAAACAACATCATTAATACTTTCCCCCACAGAAAACAATCATAATGCACACGAAAACGTAATCCCGAGCCCCGCTCAGCACGAAGGAACTACATTACGCTTAAAGCCGAAAATAAAAATCGATGCCAAGTTTCCAAAGAGAAAAACGAAAATAAAAAGGGCCTCCTTCACAGAAAGGTAGGGCCCGATGCTGACCGGTTCGTTATGAATGCGAGAAGATAGGAAAACGTAAAGGCGGGAAATATTTCCCTTCTATTCCGCGTGCCCCTTCATTTCATCTCTGGAAAAGAGGAGGGCCCACCAGCTGCGACCACCGGCCACCCCTGAACGAGATGAGGAACATTCTGTAGAGGAAAAGGAAAGATAAAAATAGTTCCCTAAGAGGAAGAGACGGGAAGGGGGTGGATGGAGAAGAGGAAAAAAAAACGAAAAAGGGAAAATTTTTCAAGTTGGTGAGTTTCACCATGGGGGAAGAGAAATTATTTATTAGGTGGTTTGCCCACTTGCTGTTTTTGCTGTGTGCAGGGAGGGGAATTATTTTCATTTTCCCCCTGGCATTATTTTGGAGTCCATGGTGATTGAGTGATTACGGGCTTATTGTATATAGAGATCAGGAGTGGGTGGTATGAAAAAAAAGAATGGGGGAAAGGGGAATGGAGGTGGGAGATCTGCCTGATCGGTGACAGATGTATTTTGTTCTCCTGACCGAATTGGGTTGCCTTTTTTTTTGCCATAGTAGACGATGATTGAAATGCGGGGTTTAGAGAGAGTCGAGTTATGTTCAGTGTTTTAAAAAAACAGATACTGATTAGTTGTTTTCATAGATAGATTTTTTTAAAGAAAAATATGCATACTTTATGATGGAGAGATGTATTATTAAAAAATATATATAGTTACCTTTATTGCAATTCTCGGCCAATTTAACATTGCTCATTAAGGCCTTATAAGGACGTGAACCACTTTGCGTTTCCCCGATGGACCATGAGGAGTGGGAAAGTTTACATCACACCCATTCTACCTATACTAGGAACAACCTGTTTATATTGAGGCCACACTTTTCAAAGAGAAATGTGTCATATTGACCTTTAGACTACGGCCCCGGTACAGAAGTTGGACCATGATCGCGCTAAGAAATAATTTAGATTACGGCCAGTACAGTAGTTGAACCTTGAAAGTTATTAGAATCGCACCAAGAAAGAATTACCTTTGTTATATCTATAGCCGTAGTAAAAGATAAAACTATTCTAACTATACAAGTATTCTAAGAAGAAAAGTGCTCAATTCAAAGGTACAGGAAGGTTCCACAAAATATTTCTTCACTTAAATCAAGAAAAACAGTAAACTCTTATAAATAGATTACCTAAATGAAGAAATAATTAAGAAATAATTACGCATGTAAATGTTATTGTTTTTTAAAATCTATTTGTAACTAAATGAAAAAAACATTTTTAATATAAATTCTTAGATTTATATATAACTAATAATTGATACGGTAGACAAAAATGCAATATCCTATTCATGTTTCATCTTAGGTTCAATTTACTTGTTAGTAGTATAGTATAAAAGCGTATCTAAACATCGGGAAGAACTAGCAAAGCATATGAATGCAGAAAGATTCAATTCTTTGGAGTATATACATACAACGATATTAATGGTAATATAAGATCTCTATTCAAATGTGGTATAAAATTATAAATTTATGAGTTTGTCTTTTATTACGAATTCTAAAGAGGTGTATATCCTTAGTGTGTTAATAACTAAGCGGAGCGACCAAAAAAGTGAAACTATTCGCAAAAACGTCCACAAAAACCACACCAAATATATATACCGAAATATATATACACAATAATACCGAAATATAAAAAAGAAGAGGAAACAATGATAGTCAGGGAGAAAGTTCACATCCCTGTAAGACTTTTTTTGGTTGATGTAACAACATACCAGGTAAATAACTATAGGAATTGTGTTTTTATTTCGAGATAAACTGGTACATCATGCTTCTTACGAATGTCGCTATCTATTAAATATCAGAGATCTCGATTTGAAGAAAAATAAAGTAAATCAATAAACCTATAAATAGATTATCTAAATGTAGAAATAATTGCTGGGAAAATATAAAATTTTAGAATAAACGAGATGTATATTTCTCCCGCCCACATATCGCCAGCAGAGCAGAAATTCGTTGACCAAAGAAAAACAAAATTTCTAGTATTGCTGTTTAAAGGGTAGCTAATGGCTTTCTTACCAAGACATAAAAAGCATTCAAGTATTTGGGTAGAATTATATTTGTTTCAAACACATATCAATATGAATGTATTTGTCATCACGAACAAAATCATTTCTCATCACGAAAAATTCCAGTCAATGAGATTCTGTTATAAATAAAGTCTCAAGTTTTATGAAAATATGTCTTAGGAAATCATACATGTTATGTGTGGTTTATGAGACAATTTGTGACCTTAAGGTTACAAAGTCCTTTCAAATATTGGTGAGTAATAAAATGATCTTTATATGCTCATATATAGTTCATACATTTGTACATAACTTCTTATTTCACATAGTTGTCCATATATAGTCCAAATTTATATGCAACTAAATTATTCATATATTTGTCCATGCATTTCATATATTTGAATATAACTCTATTGCTCATATGTTTGTTCATATATTTGCGTGTATAAAACTAACTATTCAGTACGTATTATGAAGTGGTATAAAAGTCACTAATTTGGGTACATCAGTTTGTTAGACTGAAACTATATTCACAGATGGAAAATAATAAAGTCAATTTCTGCGTTTCGTAAAATTGGGAAGATTTAATGAAGTCTACCACTTGGAAAGTAATTATTTAATGCAGTATAGAGTATCGTCTATATTTTGTAAATATGATCTCTATAATTTAATATAGAAAACTAATTTATTAAAATAAGATCAAATAAATACTAGTTATAAAAATAGAAAAGTAACATTTCAATTTTGGTTCATGAAAAAAGGTAAAATATAGTGTGAAAAAGTTTCCAATGGCTGACTATAAGAGTTCATGTCGTTTAGAAGAAAACGCAAGCAATTCAGTCAACAAACGCTTATAAAATGGATTGTTTACGTGTAGAAATAATTCCTGAGAAATTTCAAGATTTAAAAATAGTATACGATATATATATTTCTTCTTTTCACAAACATATTTTCATGTTATGAGAGAATACTATAGAAAATCGTATATGTATAATGTAGTTTGCGACACATAATTTTGTAACCTTACCACGAAATCAATGTTTTTATGGTAGATTCATGCATTTGTATGTAATTAAACTACCCTTTTTAGAGCATAAAGTCACAAATTAGATTACATCATTTTGTTTAAATCAAGATGTGTCCTCAGGAAGATAGATGGAGTATCATAAAACGCCACCTTCTGTGATCTTGAAGAATGGGAATACCTATGTGTGAGTGTGGAAACAATTCATTAATGCAATGAGGAATGTCGATACATTACACAATTTTAATGCCAATATAAGATCGTTACTTAAGTTCATAAAACAAGTTTAAGTTTTCAATATTGAATTATATAACGAAAAAAAAAAGCCGAATCCAAAGTGCATTAGGAGCCTTGCAAAGCGACAAGGAGGGACTTACAGAAACAAAGCAACAAATATATTTCCATGAAGCGAATAATAATTGTACTAACAAAAGGAGAGAAGAAGAGGGATCAAACGAATTGTTATGTTTTCTCAGAGGAGCTCCAGGTAGAAGTTCTTTACATCATCACTAGACTTTTTAAAGCAATATCTGTTTTTAATGTTACCATATTTTATATAATGTTTTCATATATATCATCCATCGAAGAATAATAATATAAAAAGACGAAAGAAGAAGGTAAAGGGAATCCTTATGCTTCCTAGGACAAAATACCAGACAGAAGTTATCTATATGCTTAATACTGATATGGAAAAATTGGAGAAAAATAAATATTATCTTAGTTCACAGAAAACGTGGTCTGCTTTGAAAGACCTGAAGAAGAAATACATGATAATTTTCAACACCTGGAATAGTATTCCTGACTCAGTTACAAAAAAAAACCCCAAGTATTTGCTGTTTTTTCACTCTTTGGCTCTACATATTCATGCGAACTCATTATCGAACGGTTTAGTCAAACAACATTTTTATATTACACATCTCATTGTATACCTTCTTCATGTAGAAATACTTTTGATGCTATAATTTTAGAAATATTCTTGTATATAAGCATTCAATTTTTTAGTTTTGTTTCCTAATATTAATGAATATAAGCATGTAGAATAAAAAATATATTTATTTAAAAGTTTAAAAAAATATGAATGGGTATAATTCTAAAATTAGAACATAAGAATTAAGCGAACTTCTTATATCTTATGCATCAGAGCTTTTAAATCAATTTCTAGATTTTTAATTTCTCCAAATTTTTTTCTTCAATTTTTAATGTTTACTATTTTATTTATAATTAACCTTAATTATTTGCTTACAAGGGTATTCAGCAGCAAAGGGAATAAGTTGCTGTCAGAATCGATCACGTAAAACCTAAGCGGTCGATGAGTACGGTTTTTGTTTCGTACTAGCTGACTATGCTTATAAAGCCCTTGATCTAAATTTTAATTTATAGCTCTCTGGTATATTTTCTTATTTCAATTAATTTTTTTTCATGTGTGGAAATAAGCTGCTTTTTAACGGGTACTCCAAAAGGGACATGTCCTATCATATCGTAACTTTCCTTGATTTAACATATCAGGGAACTACAGAAACAGCGGAAAATTTAGATTTTAATTCTTAGTAAGAGAAATTATATAAGTAATAGTAAGAACCCCCCCCCAATGGCTAAATATAAAATATCACTTTATTTTGAAGAAAAATCAAGTAAATCAGTTAATAAACTATTATAGATTATCGTCTTGTGCGTTCGACCGTTACGTAAGAATACGTTAAGAAATTATATACGTACAATGCACAATTTCTGAGACGCAATTTGTAACCTTAAAACTAAACACATTAATTTTATTACGAATCCATAAATTATTAAACTAAACTATTCAGTTGTATAGAATTCACTTATTAAATGTCATCATTCTGTGTTAAACTCAAGCTGTATTCTCAAGTAAAAAATAATTAAATGTCAATTTCTTCGTATCTGAAAATTGTGAACACTTATAGAAGAATCTAATCAGAAAAACGATTTATCAGTGCAGTGAAGATCGTGATCGAGATTCAGGAATATTAATGCCGATATAAGGTTTATATTCAGACCTTCCCTTTAAAATGGCATAATTTTATGTTAGAATAAGATCTGTAACCAGACCTTTCCTTTAAATGGCATCATTTTGTGTTAGAATCAATCTGTATTCTCAGATGGAAAATAATTAAACGTCAATTTCTTCGTTTCTGAGAATTGAAATCACTTAAAAGAAGAATCTAATCGCAGAAGCAATTTATTAAAGCAGTGAAGATCGTGATCGAGATTCAGGAATATTAATGACAATCTAAGATCTCAAATCAGACCTTTCCTTTAAATGGGATCATTTTATTTTAGACTAAGATCTATATCCAGACCTTTCCTTTAAATGGCATCATTTTAAGTTAGACTAAGATATATATCCAGACCTTTCCTTTAAATAGCATCATTTTATGTTAAACCAAGATCTATATCCAAACCTTTCCTTTAAATGGCATCATTTTGTTTAAGAATCAAGATGTATTCTCAGATGGAAAATAATTAAACGTCAATTTCTTCTTTCTGAGAATCGAAAACACTTAAAAGAAGACTATAATCGCAGAAGCAATTTATTAAAGCAGTGAAGATCGTGATCGAGATTCAGGAATATTAATGCCAATCTAAGATCTCTATTCAGACATTTCCTTTAAATGGCATCATTTTATGTTAGACTAAGATCTATATCCAGACCTTTCCTTTAAATGGCATCATTTTGTGTAAGAATCAACCTGTATTCTCAGATGGAAAACAATTAAACGTAAATTTCTTCGTTTCTGAATATTGGAAACGCTTAAAGAAGAATCTAATCGAAATTCAGGAATATTAATGCCATTCTAAGATCTAAATTCAGACATATCTTTAAATGGCATAATTTTATGTTAGACTGAGATCTATATCCAGACCTTTAAATGGCATCATTTTGTGTAAGAATCAACCTGTATTCTCAGATGGAAAACAATTAAACGTATATTTCTTCGCTTCTGAAAATTGGAAACACTTAAAAAAGAATCTAATCGCAGAAGCAATTTATCAATGCAGTGAAGATCGTGATCGAGATTCAGGAATATTAATGCCAATCTAAGATCTATATTCAGACATATCTTTAATTGGCATCATTTTATGTTAGACTGAGATCTATATCCAGACCTTTAAAATGGTATCATTTTGTGTTAGACTCAAGCTGTATTCCCAGATGGAAAAACAATAAAACGTCAATTCTTCGCTTCTGAAAATTGGAAACACTTAAAAAAAGAATCTAATCGCAGAAGAAATTTATCAATGCAGTGAAGATCGTGATCGAGATTCAGGAATATTAATGCCAATCTAAGATCTATATTCAAGCACGGAAACCAAATTTAAAATTCCAAGATTGACTTTCATTAATAAACAAAAAAACAAGGAACCCAGTCCGGAGTGCATTAGTAACCACGCAAGGCGACAAGGCGAGACGACTTGCAAAAACAAAGCGACATATATCTTCCCACGAAGGGAATAATAATAATACCAAAAAAAAAGGAGAAAAAAGGAGCGGAGGGGAATAAAAAAAGGAATCCTTATGTTTTCTCGGACGGGCTATCCAGGCAGAAGTTCTCCACATCCGCAGCAGACCTTTCCTTGATTTAATAAAAAACCCTCGCTTCATACGGACGACGGTAAAAAGAGGGAAAAAAATAATAAAAACTCACAGAAAACACAATATGGAAAAAAAACCTTTCCAAATTGCCGGTCGGGTGAAATAAAAATACAAGAAAAAAAGAGAGGCGAAAACTAAAAGAAGGGAAAAATCCCAGAGTCGTTTTTATCGAACTGCTCCAAGGGCCTGCTGCCACAGAGGCATGAGGAAAAGTGCGAATCATTTGCATAGAGGAAGGCTTCGATCGTGCCCACACATGACGTCATGCCTCGACAATTAAAACGCGCCGCTGGGGCACTTCGCCATTAATTCTGGGGGGTCCAAATTTCGGCGTACCCCTCCCCTCTTCACCCCAGGATGGAAGGACTAATGACTAGGGGCCTGCATATCCATATTCATGTAAGGATCTGGAGGCGTGGGATCGTCGTTTTATGCCTTGACTGTTTGGAACGGAGACCGCGGGTTTTTATACAAGAAGCCTCTCTCGCTTTCGACTGCACCTGAATATCAATGGAGCCCCTGTACTGCGGCATGTCTGACGGAGTTTACGGGAAATTGGTTTAAAATGGACTCGGGAGAAAGCTTCGGGCAAACTCGAGGAAACTGTTAAGTGTAAGGAGTGGGGTTTTTTTGGTTGACGCTCTTACGCGCACACCGATGAATATCCTTTTCTGCGAGGTAGATGCCGGAAAGGAACTGAGGGTTAAAGTGTTTAGGACTGTTCTATACTTTAGTTTAAAAAATTCTTAAGACTTTGGTTAGGTAAGTGTGTATTGGAGTCCTGTCTGTAACTGAACAGCAGGGTCTAAAATCTGTCCACTGTTGACAGAACAGTGTGTCAGCTATCGAACTTTGTTATTGACCCTTTTACGTGGAACCTAGTTGAATATCCTTTTCTGCGACGTAGATGCCAAACAGGAACCAAATGTTAACGTGTTTAAAACTGTTATAAACTTAAAATAAAAATTCTTAACACTATTCTTACATAAGCGTGTATTGGATTCCAGTCTGTAACTGAACAGCAGGATCTAAAATATATCCACTGTCGCGGGAATAGTGTGTCAGTTTTCGAACATTATTACCGACCCTTTTACGTGGAACCCCGTTAAATATTCTTTTCTGCGAGGTAGATGCCGGAAAGGAACTGAGGGTTAAAGTGTTTAGGACTTTTCTATACTTAAGTTTAAAAAATTCTTAAGACTTTGGTTAGATAAGTGTGTATTGGAGTCCTGTCTGTAACTGAACAGCAGGGTCTAAAATCTGTCCACTGTTGACTGAACAGTGTGTCAGCTATCGAACTTTGTTATTGACCCTTTTACGTGAAACCTAGTTGAATATCCTTTTCTGCGACGTAGATGCCGAACAGGAACCCAGCGTTAAAGTGTTTAAAACTGTTTTTAACTTAAGTTAAAAATTCTTAACACTATTGTTACATAAGTGTATTGGAGTCCTGTCTATAACTGAACAGCAGGGTCTAAAATATGTCCACTGTCGACAGAATAGTGTGTCCGTTTTCGAACATTGTTACTGACACTTTTAAGTGGAACCCCGTTGAATATTCTTTTCTGCGAGGTAGATGCCGGAAAGGAACTGAGGGTTAAAGTGTTTAGGACTGTTCTATACTTTAGTTTAAAAAATTCTTAAACTTTGGTTAGATACGTGTGTATTGAAGTCCTGTCTGTAACTGAACAGCAGGGTCTAAAATCTGTCCACTGTCGACAGAACAGTGTGTCAGCTATCGAACTTTGTTATTGACCCTTTTACGTGGAACCTAGTTGAATATCCTTTTCTGCGACGTAGATGTCGAACAGGAACCAAATGTTAAAGTGTTTAAAACTGTTATAAACTTAAAATAAAAATTCTTAATACTATTCTTACATAAACGTGTATTGGATTCCAGTCTGTAACTGAACAGCAGGATCTAAAATATATCCACTGTCGCGGGAATAGTGTGTCTGTTTTCGAACATTATTACCGACCCTTTTACGTGGAACCCCGTTAAATATTCTTTTCTGCGAGGTAGATGCCGGAAAGGAACTGAGGGTTAAAGTGTTTAGGACTGTTCTATACTTTAGTTTAAAAAATTCTTAAACTTTGATTAGATACGTGTGTATTGAAGTCCTGTCTGTAACTGAACAGCAGGGTCTAAAATCTGTCCACTGTCGACAGAACAGTGTGTCAGCTATCGAACTTTGTTACTAACACTTTTAAGTGGAACCTCCTTGAATATCCCTTTTCTGCGACGTAGATGCCGAACAGGAACCCAGCGTTAAAGTGTTTAAAACTGTTTTTAACTTAAGTTAAAAATTCTTAACACTATTGTTACATAAGTGTATTGGAGTCCTGTCTATAACTGAACAGCAGGGTCTAAAATATGTCCACTGTCGACAGAATAGTGTGTCCGTTTTCGAACATTGTTACTGACACTTTTAAGTGGAACCCCGTTGAATATTCTTTTCTGCGAGGTAGATGCCGGAAAGGAACTAAGGGTTAAAATGTTTAAGACTGTTCTATACTTTAGTTTAAAAAATTCTTAACACTATTGTTACATAAGTTTGTATTAGAGTTCTGTCTGTAACTGAACAGCAGGGTCTAAAATAAGTCCACTGTCGACAGAATAGTGTGTCAGTTTTCGGACATTGTTACTAACACTTTTACGTGGAACCCCGTTGAATATCCTTTTCTGCGACGCAGATGCTGAAAAGGAACCAAGCGTTAAAGTGTTTAAAACTGTTATAAACTTAAGTTAAAAATTGATAACACTTTGGTTTGATAAAAATGTATTAGAGTCCCGTCTACAGCTGAACAGCAGGGTGTAAAATATGTCCACTTTTGACAGAATATTTCAGTTTTCGAACATTGCTAGTGAGGCTTTTGCTCGGAACCGCGTTTGGATATCATCTTCAGCGAGGGAGATACTGAAAATTAGTAGACGTTAAAGTATTTAAGACTGTTCTGTACTTAAGTTAAACAATTCTTAAGACTTTGGTTTGATAAGTGTGTATTCGAATCCTGTCTACAACTGAACAGAAGGGTCTAAAATATGTCCACTGTCGACATAAATGTATCTGTTTTCGAGCATTGCTAGAGACACATTTGCACAAAAGTTTCTGAAAATGCGATACATAAACATCTCCCCAGTAGGTAATATTTTTAGAAATTTATTATATTTTGAAAGGAACATTAAGAATAAAAACATAGAAATCATTGTACAATTAAACAAAAATCATATGTATATAAAGGATAGGTATGAATATCACTATAATTTTCACACTCAAGTGGATTTGATAGGAAAATGGTTTAAAATGGACTCGAAGAATGATTTGAGCAAACTGAGGAAACTGCTGATTGTATTGAGTGGGGTTTTTTGGTTGACACTTTTACTAGTAACTGCTGAATATTCTTTTCTGTGAGGTAGATGCTGGCTATTAACGAAGCGTTAAAAATGTTTAAAACTGTACAATGTGCATAATTTAATTAAAATTCTTAATACTTTGGTAGTGCACAGCATAGTGTCTAAGAGCTGTCGACTGGCACATGTTTCAGTTTACGAACATTGTCAGTGACATATTTGCTCCTTTGAATTGGTCGGCAGGTAATATGTTAAGAAAATAATACTTTATTCTTAGAAACCTTTAAAATGCATTGAAAACGGGAAATCAATGTATATCTATGTAAGAGATATATAAAAGATAGATATTGACCTTTATATAAGCTTCAACAAAGTAGATCGATCTAATCTTCAACATCAAGTCTTGTAATTGGCTTAATCCTCCAAGTTTTTGTCTCGGCAAGATAGTACCTCGTAATTAGAAAAACTAACCAGATTATATTGGACAAGATAGCTCGTCATTGGAAGAAAACTCGTCAGATCTTGATTTCGTCATCAGCAAAGAATCGAAAATATCTTAATGATTTAATGTCTCATTATTAACAAGATTGATCTGATTTGGATGGATGAAATATGTAGTAAAAACTAAAAGGAGTATTGGAGACTCAAGAGAGTGCGTCTGTTAAACTCGAGGTAGCCGTTTGATGTAAGGGAATGGGGTTAATGCATAGAAATAAAATATCTAGCCAAAAGAATCTCAATGAAAATAATTTTGTAGGTTGGTTGAGTATCATGGAGCAAGGCCCATATTTGATAAAGCTGCTCCAAGCACAAGACAACAACATAAAGTACAGGACACACTCACAATTAAAGTTATATTGACATAGAGGAAAGATATAATGTGGTCACAAAAGCAAGAAAACATTTTCCTATTTTGTTTTCATTTTTAAAATATTTTCTTGAAAATGAGGATTTACTTAAGTGTATACTTTACTTAGATGTGAACAATTTGAAGTTTTGATGAAAATTTAGATTGTTCAAATTGGATTGTGAGGATCGGTTTAGCTCTTTTTAGTTCTGAAACTTAGAGCTTTCAGTAGGTAATTTGATCCCTCAAAATGTATTTATTCGCAGTTAAATGCCTCTTTTAAGCTATACAAAATTTAATGTTCAGTTAAAAAAGCATAATAACTGTATGAATTTTAATCTCTCATTAGGTAGGCACTAATTTTTTGTAAGAAAAATAAAGGAGTATATACCTTAGATAATAATACCTTAAAAATATAACCTCAGATACTAATACCTTAAGAATGTAGCCTTAGATAATAACACCTTAGGAATATAACCTTAGATAATAATACTTTAAAAATATATCATAATGATTTTTATGTTCCTAGCGTTAGCCATTTAAAAGAGGTGGAAAGTCAGACCTCACAGATGCAGTTAAACATTTATTTATTGGTTTAATAACACAACAAAGCATGCCAACATATTTTAACTGCATGGTTGTGGGTAGAAGAATAGTCAAGTTTGTAAAATTATTTAATTTAAGCTACATTATTTTGGTTTATTTCATAAATCATTCAAAAAAATCAAATTTGTTTCACTTTAAATAAATAATAGGTTAAAGTTATCTACCTCTAAATTCTGTACTTTAAAAGAAAAAGGGTTAAA
This sequence comes from Metellina segmentata, assembly GCA_947359465.1. NCBI lineage: Eukaryota > Metazoa > Arthropoda > Arachnida > Araneae > Tetragnathidae > Metellina > Metellina segmentata. The sequence continues at coordinate 92,087,467 of OX375879.1, forward strand.
TTGATGTCCAAACACGCTAATTTTGAGATGACCACAAATCACTTTAACGTGAAGAAAAACTGCCATTACCTTTCTCTTGATGCATCTTGTACGTTGAATTAAGAATTAATTTAAAAAGAACTACTAAATCAGTTGTTATCAAAAACTTGCAAAACAGATATTGGAGTTTTTTCTACCAAAGTATAGAAGTATAAACTATCAATACAGTTCACGGAAAACAAACGGATCTTTTGGTGTAATTACTGACTTAACTACCACTAAGGTTCCACCCATCAGAAATACGTTTAAACGAAATCTGTGTTTAGAAAACTGATTTTAATTCTTAACTAGCGTTTCCCTATCTAATTCAAAATATGTCACTTTGAATGAAAAATCTCTGGATACCCCGTTACAGAAAGTGATACTAATATCGGTCTCCCCATTTCTCTCTTTTATTTCTCTTGCAAAGACATTTTATTCTACGCGGATTCATTTTGTTTTCAACTACTTAGATATATCTTTCAAAAGAAATAGCAAAGACAAATGCGATGTATTACAGTAAATGTGTGTCGGTAAATTGTTGAATTTGTAGTTGAGATAAGTCAGGAAGAAACACGTTAATTTAAAAATAAATTTATTCAGAATCAAGAGGAAACCGATTTCGTTTGAATGATTGTAGGATCGTTTGAAACATGTTCGTAGAGAGTGACAGTAACTAACCAAAACCCTTGTAAATGAAAACGATTTTGAATATTTAAAAGATATTGGTATCGTTTGGAAGCTGAGTAGTTGGAAAATATTTTGAATTAGATAAAAATTATCAATATTTATGTGAATTTTCGTAATTCCCCCTCTAGTTAATTTATACACCTTAGATTCCTATCATACAAGGATACGTGATAATCAATATAATATGCTTGGGATGCTCTGATAGTTATCAGAACAACGCCATGCTCAAGTGCGCAAATGGATCTTCTTGTCACCAAAAGTTTTGGACAAGTTTGTGGAACTGCGTTAGTATCAGAGCCTAGCACGTTAACTTTAAGCTACTTTCCACATCGCAAAACTTTTTTTTTGCAATAACTAAAAACAAAAATCTACTCACTTAAGTCTTTTACCTTTTTCTTTAATTCCCAGTAGCATCATAAGAAATTTGGATACTCTTAATTTACTAAATATAGCTTGTATAATTCGTCATTTGAGATACTTCTGTTCGGGTACTGTGTAGAATGGGATTCATCTCGGACTGAATTCTTAATTTTTGAGAACAAAATTTTGTTTGTGTTAGAAATTTGTGTACTAAATTGTTTAATTGAACAGTACTTGTGTTTAACACTCGTATTAGTTGATCTTAACGTCGAAAACTGCCGCAGTCTCTGGTGCAAAAACCTGTTCCAAACGGTTATCAGATTTAGGAAGGGAACAATTTGTGTTTCCTCTACTTGTATCATCTTTTCTCTTGGTAGGTTGACAGTTTAATTAACGTCGTACTGGAGTAATACAACGGGCTATTGACGGTGGTTCGGAATCAATCCCCAAGGGAAAGATTCGAGGACAGCACCACGTAATTTTGAACCACGGTCAATGATGAGTCGTCAGTACCTGTTCTCGAACGCGTGTAATAGAATTTTGGAAACTCGCACCATAATAAAAATATCCACGCTTGAAGAAAGCTGCTTGAAATATAATTTCAATTTACAGTACAACATATTACTGTGAATTTTTGTACACAATGAAGTTCGTGAACTCGAAATATCATTCACAGTTGAGCAGTCATAATCTCGCAGAAGTGCTGGGAACGGCTATAACAAATTTAACGCCAAATTTGATCTAAGGTCGTTAAATGTTATACTTTTTATTAATACATTTTTACATTATATTTTATTTTATTACTAAAATTTTGATATAATTATTTTGCATTTTTTGAAATTATACTTTCTTATATGTGCACTTTACATAGCACTCAAGACTAGTGTAGAATATGTAACCATATTAATTTAATTTAATTTAATTTGAATTTGTGTATTAAACTACGGTGTGGCTCTACATATTATATCAAAAACCGGAATACGGCTTTCATTGACCCCTGTGTGCCCACCATTGATATATATATATATATATATATATATATATATATATATATATATATATATATATATATATATATATATATATATATATATATATATATATATATATATATATCGATTTAAAAAAATTCTTAACTTTATCTCCGATTCTAACAATTTTGTTTCGATATATTCTGATTTCCGACTTCTATCCACAATAATTTCTGTGGCATTTCGCCAGAAAATATCCGATATTGCCTGCCATGAGAGACTCCAATAATTTAACAATAGATAAGATAAATTATACATAATTTTTCAGGCGCATACGCTTAAGTAAGAAATATATGCCTTCCTTACTATCTCGAAATAATCATGAATATCAGTTGAAAAAGTTCAACAGTGCGAGAGTAAATAAACCTCAGTACTTATTTTTTGGAATTATCAGTACATTATTTCTTCCATCAGATTTAAATTAAATTTCTATTGATAACCAACAGTACCACGATTATATAGCCAACCGTAATATGAAATTATTTCATCTATGGTCTGCCATTAAAATATAATTATTAGATAATTATAATAACAATTTTGTGCAAGAAATTGTTATCCATTCAAAGTGACTTTTAATGGGTAAAAAAACATTTATTCGCTATCAAAAAAGGGAGCAATTGCAGAGGTCAAAAGAAGATTGAGAAAAGTATATCCTGATACATTAATATTGTTTAACATCAAGAGCAAATTGTAAAGTCAAAGTAATCGTACAATTAATTTTCAAATATTATAGGATGTTAAAAAATGTAGTTAAATTTAAATTATATTTTGTATTTTTGTCCAAGCAAAATATTGTTCTTCATTAAATAATATTTCAATGATTCGAACATGCATTTGAAATACAATTAATACATTAAATATACGACTTTAATAAGGGAGCAACTACACAGTTCAAATATAGATACAGACTAAAAATATATCGTCGTTGTATCACATTGTATATTCAAATCAATCAGACAATTGCGCTTCAAATATTAAAATGTTAAAAAATATTTAAAATTAAATTAAATTTTGACTTTTTGTTACCAAATTTTGTTTTTCACTGAATATTATTTCAAATGTGCCGTCACGGAACGTTTGAAACAAAAGAAAATATTAAGTATATACAAAATTCGATAATTTTACATTCAAGCATAATTGGTATGGAAATTCAAAAATACGTCAAAACAATACTGAAATTCATCGCAAAAAATTTTAGTTTAAAATATTTTGGATTGAAAGAAATTTTTTAAAATTCTAACAAGTAATGTCATGTAAAAGGTATTTTCCATTTCCGATTTGATCTTTGGCATTTCGGAACATTTTTTCACATGGACATTTATTCCATTTCATAAGGGAAGTGCATAGTTATATTGAAGAAAGAAAAAAAAAAGCATAGGTAACATGATACTTTAACTGTAGTGCAGAATGCAATAAATAACCAGCAAAGTTCAAATAGTTTTTATTATTGTGACAATAATTTTTCTGCCTTGTTTTGTATTAAAACTGACAGCAAATTGTGCTTTCAAGAATCAACTTTAAACCATTAGAAAAAAGTGGTATGGGTAGTAAAAAGATTCTTATAGCTAAATGATATTTTAGTTTTGCAAACAAAATATTGTTTTTAATTTAATAATATCATGATAAGCGCTGATAGCAAATACTAACGTAATAAAATTTGTTCTTAAATACATCGTAAATTTGATACTCTTGCATTAAAAAGTAGATTGACATGAGATTATAAAACATCAAACCTAGAACTTAAAGCTGAAATACGTCGAATAAAAATAAGGTTAAAATTATGTTTGACCTATCCTTATCCTAACATATACGTTGATCCTACGTTAAAACTATTTTGAAATACAACTACTGTGTAACAACCAAGTAAAGTTCAATTTCGTACAACTCAGAATGCAATCAAATACTTGAATACGAAATGCAAAGTTTATCAAAACTACATGCTTTTAACTAGGTTAACAACTAAGTTCGACAAATTACAACACATATTTGAAATCGGTTAAAACAGAATATACATCTCAGAAACAAAAATATAAAATATTTTATTCAAAAGTCTTACAAAACTTTTCTAACACCTATCTTCAGAAAATAAAAAGTAATAGAATTTGCGATTACTCTCTCTGACACTTTTCCCTTATATGAATCTTCAAACTTCAGATTTTAAACAACAAAATGATCAAGACAATTTAATCATTTATGTTGTTCTAAACAATCAACAAAGTGTAAATTATTAAATATGTAAGAAGTATGTGGTTCCTACACCCCAAAACACTTCAAAATTTCTTTCAAAAGAAGCAAATTACCGCGTAAAAAAGTTCCAAATCCTCTTTTTAAATGTTATACAAAATCAACAAAATAGCGGAACACTCGTGACGACTGGAGGAAAAAGAAGGAAAGCGAAAGGCGGGAAAAATAAAAATATTAAAGCCCGTGTTCACTCAAAAAAGAAACATCTCAAGCGATCAGATTAACTCGGCTGTAATTAATCGCATTAATAACTTCTAATTAAAGACGAGTTGTGCGTAAAAATGGCGGATTCTCTTCCAGTTTACACGTGTGAAGGATGGAACGTTTTGAAAAGAAGGGAAAAAATGGCACTGAATTCATCATCCGCGTGATCCAGTTATACAAATCGTTAGCAATTAAAAGCTATTTTAAAAAGCCGAAGAGTGCTAGTTGGCGGGCCCCGCTTATTTTTCTCCGACTGTCGATCGTCTTTGTTCGCAGGCGGAACTGAAGTGAAGCCAGCGTCCCGCGTATTTTGTAATATCAGCGCGAATCCTTTTCCTTCGAAGCTGCGTTTGTATGGATCAATTACGAGCGTCTTTTCTTCTCTCTGCGCTTCCTTTTCAATTTTGATTGCTCCGAAGAGTTTTCGGTGGGCTTCAAAAGGCTAATGTTTTACGCTCGGAAGTTCGGCGGGAATTTTGTTTCAGGGGGGATGATACTTTTGTGTCCCGGAAAGAAAATTCCGGAGCTGCAGAAATGGAGTCCCGTTCTTTCTAATTAGTTCAGATTTTCGGGAATCCCCTCTCGGAAATGCCGTCTTACACGCATTAATTTCCTTTGCGTGGAAATAGTGAAAAAATTATTTCCACGCAGTGAAAGAAGAATGAATCAATTCCGAGTTGCCGATTGCAAAATGCTTTAATCTTCTAAAATCGGAGATGATATTGTGAGAGGCAGTTTCTTTTAAGCTAAATATAGGTGGCCGTGGTATTTCTGCGGCGTAATGTGCTTCCTGTACGTATTCCGAATGTGACGTCACTTGACTTGCTTTTTGAATAGTTTCAGCTGATAATTTTGCTGTTGGTGTTGGGGATGTCACTCACACTAATTTCGTTTACGTGGACTGATAAAAAATGGCTTTCGATCTAGCGAAAGAGCAACAAATCATTGTCAATTATAAAATGCTTTAATATTTCGAAGTAAAAGATTTCTGTTGTAGGAGAAATTTACCTCTAGCTAAACGAAGGTACTCTCTGTGGTTGAATGTGTTTCCTGTATTTATTTACAGATAGGAAGTAGAATTAACGTCTCACTGGGGCAACACAACGGGATACTGACGACGATTTGGTATCGATTATGTATAATCCAAGGACAACATCTCGTAAATGTCTGTGATTGAGTTTGTTTATTATTTTTGTTTTAAACTGACTCTCTTGCTAACTACACTCTTACAATTGGATAGAACGACTCTGAGTTTATGCGATTACATATATAAATAAATTTTAAAGAAATTCAATATGCATCACATGAGAGTATTTGGATAACAGCAGAAGGCTCTTCGCATTTTGTTTATTTCGATTATTTTCATTGAAAATGTGAAGCATGGTTACCATGAAGTATTTTGTGTTCGAAATACGCGATTTACATTGCATTAATTTTCAAATGTAATTCATTATTCACTGTCTTTCAAACATTTAAAAGGGATTTCATAATTTTGTTTTTATTTGTTGTGATGAAACTTTATCTTATGCGTTAGAAAGCACACATACTGACATATCTTACCAAGTGTAAGCAAATGTGTTTGTATTTTTTTAAATTATGCAGTTTTTAAAATGTAAAATCAATTACCTTTTTATTCTTGTAGATATTTGTGAACTCTTGTAGAGAACTAGGATTAGCCTTATTTCCTTCTTAATTAAAATGGGGAAACTTTATTCTGTGTTTATATGAAAGTAATTGTTATAATTTAATTTACACTTTCTATGAACTTTATTGCTTTGTTTATCTTGATTGGTTTTGTTATAAATAACAAAGAGCCATATTTGGCCAAAATGTTTCAAACACAAGAAAAAAAACGTCAAATAATGAAGGAAAGCTGTATTTGCATAGAATATAGAAATAGACCCATGTAAGTTACAGGAATTCGTACAGCTGCTGTTTATGTTTATAGAGGTGGTAATGACCTTGGTGGGGGTTTTCGGTGCACTTCTAGTAGCGAGTTATGGCAGGTTAAGGTAACCCATCTGTATTTCGTTTATTGCAGCTGTTATGGCAACCTTGGCAAGCGGAAAGTTTAAATTTTCATTTTGAATATTATAGAAAGTTCTTTTAAAATTCGTTAACTTGTATTTGATTAATATATTCTTTAAAATGTTCACAAATGTGGTTCTGAAGCTTGTTACTTTTCGTTTTATAAAGAAAAAGATTTTTGAAAGAAAAATAGCATTGGAAATAATTATTTCCTTGGCGATTTTAGAAGTTCGCCAAAAAAAATCGCCAAGTCCGTTGCCACCACTACAAATGCAGACTACAGCTGTAACCAAGAATTTAACTTGTGTTGTCTACAACTCGGAGGTTGTTTGAGAAGGGACAAATACATTGTGTGTGTGAACCGGGTTTGCCCTATACTTCAATAAAAGTACTATTTACTTCTTAAACTGTTGTCTCAACGACAATAACTGTTGTTGAGAAAGGTTTTATTATCATTACAGAGAATTTATATTTCTTTTAAAAATAAGTTATTCATTTATTTATTATTTTAGAGATTCTTGAAAAAAACAATAACTTTTATTTATCTATGGTTGTGAAGAACCACTTAGAGTTTATTTATTCTATCAGAGAAACTTTACATCCCTAAGAAACAACTATTTATAATTCTAACAGACAACTCTAGATTCTTGTAAGATAGAGTGCTACTTTATTTCTCGAAGAAAATCGTAATTTTGTTATCGTAGAGAATTTACTATTCTTACATAAAGCGATTACAAGCCGTTATTTATTTTCGCGGATATTTTTTTGTTATGTAGAAAATAGTTCTTTATTCTATTACGTGGTCTGACATGTAAACCTCTCTATATCAAATACAAATCTTCTATCGTTGGATATTTTAACTTTGCCATGTTGCGCAGTTACACACTCGACGAAATAATTGAATAAAAATAATTAAAATTCATTGTTCGTCAACGTTGTTTGAGATGAAGTTATTAAAGTCTGTTATGGGAAGCAAAACTACATTCCGAAAAAAAATTATCTTTTATCTCTCTAGCAATGTCGAAATAAATTTCCTAAAATAAAGCGAATAGAACATGGTTGTGATTGGAATATTTATGTTCATACCTTTTTGTGTGACACTAATTTTAGAATGTAAGTTAGCTATTTCTTCTGGCCAACTACTGAGAATTTCCGAACTTTAATTTTTTATAAGTTTGGTTTGTGTTAATATATCATACACTCTTGTTTTGTTTTATTTTTTTGCATATAGGTGAAGCATATAGAAACAGTTATCAGATACATCTGTTTATTTTCTTATGATCGGATAATTAATTGAATCGTATAATGACTATACTCGTAAGCAAAAGGTATAAGACGCTATGAGGGTGGTTGTTTTGAACTACTTTGCGTTACCCTGGAGAGCTACGAAAGGTGAGTTCACATTACCCATGCTTACCATATATTTTTAACACAACCTGTCTATAGTGACGTCACATATTCATTCAGGACGGATAGACATGTATGCCTGACCCCAGATTCACACCAAGAATCTTTCGATCCAGAAACCAGCTTGGGATGTTCACTAGCAAACTTCGAGTTGTAGGTTGGCGTACGATTCCTGTCAGCTGCATTCCTCCCTGGGGTTATTTATTTCTTCTGTGTCAGAAAGAAACCGTCATTGTATGTGTATGTCTATTACTTTATAGTGTAAGTTCTGTAGCAGCATGGCCAAATATTGTATTCGCACCATAAAATTCCCCAAACACCAACCAATCGGAAACCAGCACACCCACTGCTATATCGAGTAGAATTTTCCACTACAAATTATAAATAAAATGCACAACACAGCTCTTAACAGAAACAGAAGTTATACCTCTTTAACGACTCATAGAATAAAATGATTCAGAAATTAATCCTCCAGGTGGTTTCAAGATAATCTCGTCCATCAAAAAGTTGCCAAATTTGCTAATTACGCGATATAGTGTCGTCAAGATGTTGCCCAAACTCTGACAATGAAGCAAGATTTGGTCATTTTTCTAACGACGAGTTATCTGGTCTATTCAGATCTAGTGAGTTTTGCTATAATGACTAGATACCTAATCGAGATAACCACCAGAAGTGTTAACAAATGCTGTGGTGCCCTACAAAAGGAAATCTCAAGAGATGTATACGGAAATAGTTAATTTCGGATTCCTCTATAAAACATCATCACATCTATAAGATTTGGTCATTTTTCTAACGACGAGACGTCTGGTACATCCAGAACTAGTCAGTTTTGCTATAAAGACGAGATATGTCATCGAGTAAACCGCCAGAAGGGCTAATGAATGCGCTGACGTGCCCTTCTAAAGGAAATCTCAAGAGCTGTACATAAAAAATAGTTAATTCCAGATTTCGCAGTAGGACAACACCACATCTATTACAATTTATGGCTGTAAACCACCATGTCTAAACGTTGAGAGAAAACCTTGACCGCTACGTAATTGATCGATTTCAGTTCGCTATCGATTCAGCAGGCAAGAGAGGGCGATCTTAACGTGCTCATCACCAACCCCCCGCATACCGCCACTGACGGCAGGGGCGTGAAATTCTCTCCAACAAGCCCCATCGATCCATATTAAACAAAAACGTGCGACGCATGTGTTATCGTCATTCCACGTTAAATGAATCAAGCCGCTGGAGACTAAAAAGAGTTGGAAGAGCAGCAGCAGCAGCAGCAACAACGCTGGGCCCTCCTGGATATTACAGAGGTCCGAGCCTTTTCTGCCATTATTTTTGGTTCCTCCTGGTCCCGTCGATTTTATTGCTCGTTCTGGAAGCTGCTTTAACTTTTTTATGGAACGCCGCTGAAATTGCGTGCTTTTTTCCTCCGACGCTTTGGGATCTAGTTTATTTTTTGGTTTTGAGATAATGCAGGCGTGCGTTCGTCTAATGTAGATGGGTGGGTGTCTATGTACATAGCCTGGGTGACAATAACATCGGTTCGCGGGGCTTGAGTTATTGAGGGAAGCGCTGTTAACAGGGTGGACATCAGGAAACTTAACAAAGGAGGGAAAAGTCGCTCGCTTTTGGTTTGACTAAGACGATATCTTGCAATTTGTTATGGTGACAAGAAACTGTATGCAGGCGCCACAGTTTAAAAAATAAGAAGTGACTGAAAAATCTCTAAAGCCACCTTTCCCGAACTGCCAGTGGTTTGCTTACAATTTTGATTCCTCTCTGGATATGTTTTATTGCATACCAATCTAACCTGTATTATATAGTCCATTATATATGTCTCTTTGCTGTGTTATCAAAGCTGTACTTTTTTGTGTACGTCCACTTACATGACATTGTCGATTTTGTGTTTTACGTAGGGTAGGTAAATATAGCTCTTGCACCCTAAAACCAAACAAATTCAATCAACTAGCGGAATATTTAGCTATATCCCAGCGTGATAGGACATTATAGTCACAAACCAAAATGCTGGACCTTAGAATAGTTATTTAATTAATAAGCCTAAAACATTTTAACTTGTACCAATCGAATGTAAGGGAATGTCGACGAGCTAGAAAGTTTCTGGAATAAAGAAAATTATTCTATTCTTTAAAATATAGTATTTCATTAGGTCAACAAAATCCACGTATGAAATAAAGTATTGAAGTACTTTTGTTAAATAAAGTTTTATATTACCCAGGATTTTTGAGTTTTGATGATTTATTGACTCATTGATTAACTTCAAAAATGGTGCCATGGAGCTACTTTTTAAACACAGAAGAAAATAATCCCTTACATTTTTAGTAAAAACCGGGAATAACTTGCTGTAGAGCAACTTAATATATACAACATTAAAATGATGGATTGTCTTAAAAATGCCAGTAGTGATTTTACTTTTTCTCACTAGTATGAACTCACTACTTTGTAATTATTATTAATCTTTGCTTGAGTTTAAAATAGTTCTAGATCCTACCTATATAAAACAAAATGGAGTGTTTGTTTTTGTACATTTAATTTTTTCGAGCTTTTTCAAGTTTTCTATCCGTTCTGGGCATTCTGATGCAAAATCCACTTCTTGGGTGTTTCGTGTCGGTTGGTCAGTATTGTGTGCCGGTACTACGTCCAAATGGTTGAATATATTCTCATGAAACTTTGCATACTGTGAGTACGTACGTTTATTTAGTACCTGAATTTGGTTGCGTTGGTCTGTTTGCCCGACTTTCAATTCTGTCTAATTCTGTGTCTGTCTTTGTACACATATAGCGTAAAGTTTATTCAACATATTTTACTGCAATGCTTTGTATTTGATAAACAATATAGATATAGCTACTTTATTTTCGTGAATATATTATGCGAAATTACTTTGCTTACATATTTAAGCAAGTTTCATGTTAAAACATGTAAGTAATGCTTAAATCAACCTTGATATGGTAGTTGGAACGTCTATTGGGCATTGTAATCACTTGGGTTGTTTTGCCTGTATTATTTTCAAAAACTATTTTTATGGAATTTAAATTCTAATACCATTTTTTAGCCTTAATTATTTTCTTTGTGAAGTATAAACTACTTACGAATATTTGGGACACATGATATCATGAAACGAAACTTAAACCCGTGTTCGTTTCACACTATCAATGATTTTTTTCCTTGGAATTGATTTTATATTTTTTAATTTAATCTAATTTTAAGTTGTAGATATGGCAATTGTGTTAAATCAATACATCAAAAGGAATCACGAATTCATTCTTTAAAACAATTTTTCCCGACTGCATTTAGTTTTTATTTTACTATTTTCTGTTGTAGTTTCTGTTTTAAATATCTATTCATTTAATAAATTGCACTTTCCTTACATCACACGCAACACCACCACAAAATATTCTATTTAAAGCAGCATATAAACTAGAATAAAGCATATTTTAAGTAGAATTTTGTCGGTATTGAAAGAACGTTAATATTAAAAACATACGAACAAGGACTGTTGAATTATTAAAATTTTTTTTGATAGCAATAGAAGAAGGTAAAAGTGGCTTATTTTACGAATCGAAGCTATATTTTACCAACTTATAGAAGGAAAATCTGATTAAAACAATGATTTTCTTCAGATGAAACACTGTCAAATCACTTAAAACTTTTTTAAATATAATTATAAGTTACCATTTGCTTATTACCATTACTTACCATTTGTACTAAATACATTCAGCCCAGACCAGAAACTCATTAACTGAAAAAAAGAAATTTTATGCAGTTATACTGATTAAAGACTAATGAGGAACTTGCACTTTTTTGTTTATATTTTTATAATATAGAAAATGAAAAAATGTGATGGTAAGTATCTTTCCTTTTTTACTTTTATACTCCGAAAAGGTAAAATAAAAAAATTTAAAGTTCGCACTATTTACTTCATCTTAAAACTTTTCCTCATGGAATGTTTTCCTACGCCGCTTCTTGTGACGTCAATGTGCTTCATGATGATCTGTTTACTTTGATAACGACGTTGAAATAGCAAGAAAAAAATTAATTGATTGTTGAAAAATTAAAAGAGCAAGCAATATGAAATTTCAACGCGCTAGACAAACGTAAACATTACATCGTGGTGCACAATAACGTCACGTAGCGTTTTGAGGTCATGTGCTTTTGCCGTACTCTTCGATTATTTAAAACTTGAAATTTTAATTAATTGAGTCTATTTTACGAGTTTTTATTGTCGATTTTGAACATTTTGACGATCAATCTATTAATAAAACGCAGAAATGAACAGTTTCCTCATATGTGCAAGTTCCTCATTATGAGGCTTCAGATAAAAAAATTTACATTAATTACAAGAATTTTTAGGATGTTACAGTTGTGTTTCAATCTGGAAATATATTTCTCATAACCACGAAAATAAGCATTCAGTGTTTTCGAAAATATGTCAATTAAATAGTTTCTGCTCTAAACCGTGTCATCTCCTCAAAGGGTAAAATGAATGGTAACTTTAATAAAATTTACTCAACAAATCCAACTGAAATTAAAATATAAGACATTCTATCTTAGACAGTGAATAAAGAAGAGCTTAGAATAAGAATATTTGTAGTTTTTACTGCAGAATAAATTGTCCCATCTTCCAAATTAATGTATTTTTACATAAATATCTTCCCTTTTATACGAATCTTTTTATGAGACATCTATTTACAATATCAGTTTACAATTACTGATGAACGGACTGTCTGCATATTCTTTTAAACAGACTCAAAAACAGCCCATCTCAAAATGAAACCTAGTATTTTCAAAACAAACACAGCATTCATATTTAATTTTCCACAGATTACGAAACCCATCCAGTCCCTCCAAACCCAAATCCCAGCAAAACCCAAACACGAATTCAATTTTCCCTATTTTATATCTCCCTCCAAAATTATTCCCTCACTTTTTATTCCAAATTTTGCTGGGGCATGAATAAAAAACAAATGGCCCAGAACAAAAAAAGGGGCCAGCAGAAGCCCTGATTTGCAACTCGCCTCTACCTAAATCATGCCCATGTCCCTTGACTGATGAACAGCAGTGACGGAAAGACAGTTCCCCGGTATTAGTATACTGCAGCCAAGAGCCCATTATTACCCCGGAGAGCGCATTCCGGCAATACCGTTATTTGCACATTTTACTCACTCGAATTTCGCAGCCCGCAACCCCTGTGCTCACCCACCTGTTGGCAGGGAAAACGGTATTAAGACCGCAGAATTCTTAAAAGGAAATTCCTCCTCCAATCATGGTGGGCCGACGCTTGAGGTTTTCCCGAAAGCTTATATTATTTCAAGCAGTTCTTGTCTGCTGAATTTCAAATGCGGGATTTTTATCACAGGCCGGAGGTTCTGTGGCGTTCCTGGATCGAGATTCGTTAAGGGTGGTGCTGATTATGGGGGCTGCCTGGAGATGCCGTATAATGCCGAAGCGTGTTTGCTTTTTGTTTGTGTGATGTGCCGATTTATTCTTTGCTTGGTATGATTGAATCAGGAAGAAACTATTAAGCGTTTATTTGTTTTTGCACACCATTATCACTAAATTAGTTTTAGACTAGAATGGTAATTTTGATATTACTCATTAGTATATCCATATATCCAATACACCATCACATTCAGCTGAGGTGTGTGCTTCAATACTTCCTGAGGTGTGTGTTTCAATACACAGGGTGTTTTAGTACTTCCTGCACAAACTTTAAGAAACTTTTGATCAGGATAGTCAAACCAAGTTTGAAGTTATGAAGCGAATACAAGTCAAGTATCAAAGTATGTCCAAGATTACAAGATAGAATAATGTCTGTGCATCCTTCATAAGATCCTTAACCCTTTAAAGGAAGGTAAGGATCATATAGGTTGGTTGTCAGCGGAGTTTAACTCAATGGAGCAAACCAGAAGATTGTTGGCGACGGTACACGATCAATTACGATGAGATCATAGAGATGGTAATCGCATAAGTTTATCACTTGGATATGCTAAAGAGCGCTTTTCGAAACACCGGCAGTTGTCGATTTTGTATGTTAATCCATGCGTTGATGCTGCCAAGTGCACATTTCTATTGGGTAATCGTTTAAACCCCCCGCTCTGAAACTTTAAGCATAAGACTGCTAAAAAATGTTGAACATACTTGCTGTCTTTCATATCAGCACCTTGGTGTACTTTACAGCACATCCTGTTAGTTCTTGTAGACATACATATCAAAATGAATGCCGCTCAATTTTGTGTGCTTTATGTTTTTTTTTAAAGTTCATGGTTGTATGCAGGGTGGGTTTAATTCCTACAACTTACCTAGAGTGTATTTTTATCTTGTGTGACAGACAGTGAAACTTTCCTTTTGTGTGTATGTCCACCGCTTTGTCTGGTGTTAAAAATTAAGACTCATGTGCAATTAAACTACACAACCAACGAACCTTACAGCGGGAGGGCTAGACTTGGCCAACCTGTGCCAAACGCACTATTTTTATTTCTCCAATAATGAATCCCAAATACTTTGGAACATTAAGCGTCCCGATGTAGGCGGTTTTGTAACTTTCCCATTGCTGAAAATTCATTCTCATTAAGTTCATTTCTAACATCTAGTTATCATTTACTGTAGCTCTGTTTATGTTTGATCCCAGAACGTCACCATACCCCGTTGTATCGCATCAGTACGACGTTAAATAAATACCTACCTACATACCTTAGCCCAGATGGTATAGTAGCGGATTAGTAACCGGAGGGCTGAGAGTCCGAAATTCGATCCAACCAATAACCGTTCTGTACATGGGGCTACTACACGTCAAATCTTCCTTGGCCTCAAATGCCCTCACGTTGGATTGTAGAGGAAATTTGAAAAGTGAAATACCAGCGCAAGTGTTTACCTCGTCATCTGACCATAGTTAAAAATAACGAGTTGTTTTCTTAGGTTCTTTTCCTTCGGGATTGATCCCGGACCGTCACATGTAGCCCGTTGTGTTGTTCCAGTTTAACTTGAATTCAACTTACTACCTACCATAAATAACTTGATGTACTAGTTTATTTTACATACCAAATAGGATTATGTCTGGGTATTTCTCAATGCCCTGCAGTTTTTTAATTACCGACATAAAAATAAGTTACTTTTTGTACCATTTACAGGTTGTAATCCTTAAATTATTCCTGCCACCTTAAGGTAGGTAGGTATTTTAATTAACATCGCTCTGGAGCAAGACAACGGGTTATTTCAGTGACCATAAGTTTCCGACGATGAATCTAATACATGCATACTATTTCCTGGACTTTACAGTCGCATGAGTTCCATTTTCATTCTCTGGAAAAGCTTAGATATTACAATTATCTATATATATATTTCTCTTACGTGGCACGCAAAAAAGACGTTATTTGTTACCGCGTTTTGGCAACATTGTGCGATTGTTTGTTTACTAGGAGCCTCGCGAGTCATTTGAATCTATAGCGTTATCGGATGAAATTTTATTGAAAAAAAAAATGAATTTTAGACGAGCTGTTGCGGTTTGTAATAGAAATCTAAGAAAGCGGAGGATCTTTTCAGGTCTATTTAAAAAACGGTCCTTTTCAAGGCTAACAATTATAGTATAACAAGACGCGTGCACTACAACTTTCGACAACAAACTCAGTCAAAAAGTGTATGGGTGGCTCGAGTACTGGGGAAATGTACACACAAACAACATGCTGGGTATTCAATTTCCAAAGCAGCGCTCACATTGCGAGTAAAAATTTGCTCAAAGTTTTCATTTAAATTCTGATTCCAGAGGTACTGTATATATCTTTTATGTAATACAACAAATTTAGATTTGAAAAATATTTTTTTGGAATATATTTTGTAATCAATCCCTTCTGCTAGGACACGTGTCTTCATTGATGCGAGCGAAGCGAGCATATGTTCGCGCAGCGAACCAATGAGAATTGCGAAGCAATCTTCGGGGGTTGGCGAGCGTCAGCGAGCAGGGGGCGGGCCCCCTAGTAAAAGTTAATAATACTCATAAAACAAAGTTTTTTGATAATATTCATGTAAAGAGAAATATTTGAGCTGTAGCCTTTTTGTCAACCATGAATATAACAATCTTAAGTGTTATACTATCTTATCAAATAGCGTTTTGATGATTAACCTTTACGTTGCGGCAGATATACAATTGTTACCACTAAAATTGTGTTTACCTCAGTGGCATGGTATAGATCTGTGTACTGTTGATGTTATCCATCTTTTAAGTGACCGCTGGCATCGATCACCATTTAGGAGCTGTCAGCAACTGATCTTCCACAGGGTTCCTCCTTTTGTTTGGTTCCTTACTCTGTCGACCGTGAGGTGTGGTCAATCCGGTGATATCTATCTCACGTCAAACGATACGCCACACAGCACTATGATAGGAGAGCGTCAGTCGTAAATGCCACTCAAGGCTCTATCGCTCAAGTTGGGTAATTAGGTAATTGGGGTCGGACATGCAGGCAAAAGAGCCGTTCTGTGAGACGATTGAAAAAAATCTAAGCGCCGCCGCGTAAAGGCTAAAACAATCATTTTCAGTTATCTTTTCCGTCCCAATGTAAAAGCAACATACTTTGCCCCCAGCTCCCCCCCCCCCTTTATTGAATTCAGCCAAGACTATATCCTATCTATTCAATTCCCTGGTTAGTTTTTATGGCACAGAACTCAGAATTGGCCTCGTAACCCTGATTTGGCATCGTCCAATTTATGGTTGTTCCCAAAATTGAAAGGATGTTGGAAAGTCAGCATTTTTCATTCGATGCTGATGTTTATATGCGTTGTGAGAGCAAACCACAAATTTTCTTCTTAGTAGAAATAAAAAAATAGATTTCGTATTTAGTGTAGTGTAAAAATGTGAAGAAATAAATGGTTAATATTTTGAAAAAACAGATTCTAATGGGTTTAAGAGTAACATATTTCTTTCATTTTTATACAGCTATCATTATTATACTTGTTTGGAAACGTATTTCATACGATCGTAAAACTTGCTTATGTGAATCAGCCCTTAAACATCTATTTAAAAAGAATAACCTAACAATGCATAATAGCTTTGTAGACATTGCTTCTCCATCCGATTTCATAAATTACAAAGCTGAATCAAGGATTTATGAAATTAATGTAGGGGAAGGTGGGACACAGTGTTTCATGGGGTACAGTGTTACAGTGAATTTCATTTTAAAGTTGTAGCAATATTAGCTCCAATTTGTTTACAATCTTGTTAGCCATCTTGTTTTCCAGAAGTCCGTGTGTTTTGGAAGAATTAGCATCATTAGTTACATTTCTGTAAGCAAATCTCTATTTTTGTATGTTTAAAGTAAAATTTTGTGTTGGTAATTAAATTATCTTTATTCATGAGTGGTGCTTATTTTTTAACGAATAATATTTTAGAAATAAAGCTAATTATGTTTAGGTTCTGTTGAGTTAAAATGACTGATCTAAATTCACACTATGTAGTCATAAAAATAATTTGTTACAAGCTATGCCAGATAGGGTACAGTGCTACAGAATGAAATGGGGCACACAGTTGCATACATAATTTGTCCAATTAACACATTACAAACAAGCACATGTTTTACAATTTAAATTGTATAACTCTTATAGCTCTTCATATTTTATTTTAAGATTATTTATTATAAATATGAAACATAAATAAATTGGTTAATTTTTCCTAAAACTTTTCCTAAAACTTTTCCTCTATATAGGTTTACGTATATTTTTATGTGATATTTACAATCTGTCTTTACATGATTAGCAGTATTCTTTTGTTAATTCATTCTAAACATTCTCAAGCTAACACAATTATGTTTCCTTAAGAAATAAGGTTTTTCCCTAAAACTTCACCCCAAAAAACCACACAAAATAGATTACGGGTGAAATTTTGGATCTTGACTGTACGCCAGTTAAAACTATGATTACAGAGGAAATATTAAAGAGGTAAAAAGCACTAAACCCTAAAAAGAACGAAACTCCCAAGTAGCGAGCCAAAGTGAACCTGATGCATAAGCCTACCGAAATATTAACAGATCAAGATTCACAATCTCATGTTTATAGTGATAACATCTCTTTTTCAGAATTGCAATCAGATATTGCTGCAAACGACAACAATTACCAATAGTGATTACGTTATAGTTGAAAAAGGACACTTTAAAGAACATACAATTCACTCTATTGGAGAAGTTGTGATCAATTAGATCAATGTTGATTTTAAAGTGTTGTACGTCAAAAGATTTTTTCTATCTTATAAATTTTTACTAACAAATGAAGTGAATTCATTTGAAAAATCAAAAATCATTGTCTAACCTCCCAATTCCATCAGAAGTGGGCTACATATTAAACCTCGTTCGATATGTCCTGGGTGTATATAAGAGGCTAATATCAATTTGAATTCTCATAGGAATAACATTGATTATTATGATGATCACCATTTGACTAATTCGCATCAAGTTTGGTACACTTATATTTTAGAGTATGTTGAAAATAGAGGATACATATTAAGTCCCTTTCGATTTGTCCTAGGTGTGCAGAGAGTGCGTAAAACATTTTGATTTCCCACAGGAATTACATTTAGTATTATTACAATTGTAGATGTTTGGAGAAACTTTAATTGATATTAACCAATCAAATATCAGAAATAAATTGTTTGGTGAAATCGTATTCGAAAATCAAGTCAAATGACATCACGACTAGGATACGTACAGAAAACACGTTATGACACATGAACTGCCGACCAACCGGTCTGGTGGTTAAAGTGTTAGCATCTTGATCGGAAGGTTCCTGGTTTGAATTCGGGTCACTTCAGGGATATTTGAAAGCTTATGTAGAGGCGGTTTGTGTACCTTAAATCTGCCTTTGCCGAAAATCCTCATGTTGGGTTGGTGTGGAAGTTTGGAGATTGTGGTGCCAGTTAAGTTGTTGCCCCGTCACCACCACCAAGATTAAATGGGACGACTTATGCATTGCTAAATGAGAACATAGGAAATAGTGAGAAGAATAAGTCTTAAGACCTTTCTGACATAACAAGCACGGTACCGAGGTTATCCCGTTGGAAGAGCAACGGACTAAGAACCGGAAAATTGCGAGTTCGAATCCAACCTAAGACCGTCGTGCACAAGGGGGACTGGTATACGTTAAAATTGTGGCCTCAAATGTCTTCTTATTGGTATGGTGTGGAAGTTTGTAGAGTGGGGTGCCAGTTAAGTTGTTGCCCCGTCACCACCACCAAGATTAAATGGGACGGGTTATGCATTGCTAAATGAGAACATAGGACATAGTGAGAAGAATAAGTCTTAAGACCTTTCTGACATAACGATCACGGTACAGCGGTTGTCACGTTGGAAGAGCAACGGACTAGCAACCGGAAAATTGCGAGTTCGAATCCAACCTAAGACCGTCGTGCACAAGGGGGACTGGTATACGTTAAAATTGTGACCTCAAATGTCTTCTTATTGGTATGGTGTGGAAGTTTGTAGAGTGGGGAGCCAGTTAAGTTGTTGCCCCGTCACCACCACCAAGATTAAATGGGACGACTTATGCATTGCTAAATGAGAACATGGGACATAGTGAGAAGAATAAGTCTTAAGACCTTTCTGACATAACGATCACGGTACAGCGGTTGTCACGTTGGAAGAGCAACGGACTAGCAACCGGAAAATTGCGAGTTCGAATCCAACCTAAGACCGTCGTGCACAAGGGAGACTGGTATACGTTAAAATTGTGACCTCAAATGTCTTCTTATTGGTATGGTGTGGAAGTTTGTAGAGTGGGGAGCCAGTTAAGTTGTTGCCCCGTCACCACCACCAAGATTAAATGGGACGACTTATGCATTGCTAAATGAGAACATGGGACATAGTGAGAAGAATAAGTCTTAAGACCTTTCTGACATAACGATCACGGTACAGCGGTTGTCACGTTGGAAGAGCAACGGACTAGCAACCGGAAAATTGCGAGTTCGAATCCAACCTAAGACCGTCGTGCACAAGGGAGACTGGTATACGTTAAAATTGTGGCATCAAATGTCTTCTTATTGGTATGGTGTGGAAGTTTGTAGAGTGGGGTGCCCTCTCAGGTGTTATCTTTTTATCTGATCGTGGTTAAAAATTACGTTGTGTTGTCATCGAATCTCTCCCTTAAGTGACTGATCCCGGACTGTCGGCAATAGCCCGTTGTGTTGCTCTAGTACGACGTTTATTGAAAATTACCAATAACCACATAAATAACCCCTCTACCTACACTAATGCCTAACAGCAAACGCCTAAGATAAATAAAATGTACGGTAAAATTTTGTCATTAAAAATTTTTCAACAACTTTACATTTAAACTACATGATAATCTTTATAAAATTTCTTCGATTTCTACTGCTTTTCTGTTGTCTTATTCACGTTAGCGTGGTGTGGAGCTCTGAAGATTTTGATTCAGCTCTGGAGTTGACCTCGTCCTCTGACAGTGTTTCAAACTTATGAGATTCTGTTCTCGTATCTTTCCTTTCCGGATTGATCCCGGAACTCCCACGAGAACGTTATATTGTTCCATTGCGATGTAAATTCAAGTACCTACTTACCAGATAACGCGTTACTTTATAATGTTAGTAAAATCAGAATATGATTTGATTCAATTTTCGTTGATGTCACCTTTTTAAAATTGCAACCGTATGAAAAGCTTTCAAATACAGATCACGCTAGTGGCTTTTGTGGTAGAAAGTGTTTCCTGAACGTTTTTTTAATGTGACGTCAGTTGGCAACATTTTAAAGTAACTCCTTTATCTACTGAACGAGAGCATTGGACAAGAATTCCCCAACCACTCGCACAACTCGAAGTAAAATTAGTCTTCCGGTAATTTGCTTGAACTGAAAAATATCTGAATCATTTTGATATTTGTAAGAATGGAAAACTTAATTAAAGTAGTGAAATGTTGCTTAATAAATTAAGTCTAGAACAATATATTTCGATATCTGCTTTGAATCCCTTTTCTTCGCATGTTGATCAGCGAATTGATTCAATTAATTATTCCACAAACTTCTACTTTAAAGTACATTTTTTAGAAGAACACCATGTTTTTTCCCTTTCCATCCCAAACGTAACGTTGAACTGTCTATCAGCTGTTTCCAAGGACGCATACTCGCGCTTTCTTATGCGCATGTGCCACGTCTGAAAGTTCTAGAGTTTGTTTCTGATCCCTGTGTGAAAGTGAATGAGACGTTTATGTTAAGCGAGTGGGTATTCGATCTGTAGTCTGTTTGGAGATGTACACTGAAGAGCCAAAACATTATAGCTACCTACTCAATAACGAGCTGCTCCTCCTTTGGCCTTCAAAACAGCTGCAACTCTCCTGGACATAGATGCCACAAGTTCTTGCTATATGACTGGAGACAGGTTGTACCAAACGTCTAAGCAGCGGTCACGCAAAGTCGAGGTATTCGGACATGGTGGTGTTGAAGCTCTGAGCTGCCGCTCCATGACACCCCAAATGAGCTCTCTCCCGGCGAGTTAGGTGGCCAGGACATTAAGTGGAATCCATCAATAGTTTATTAATTATATATTTATTAATAAACAAATGATAGTTTATTAAGTATAAATTTATTTCATTTATCGGTTCCGTTGTAGGGAATTCTGTATATGGACATTCCGATCGTTCTTTTCCAGTAAACTATTCTTTCAATTCTGTAATTTGTTTCTTAAAACTTGGAATTCTTAAGTCAAAAACCTAAAAGCTACTGAAATATATGTAAATTTTATATATTTCACTTCATAAATAAATTAATAAATTAATAGCAGAGCTCACGACTACTTTTTGTACTTTGTGAACCATATCAAATGCGTTTTTCTGTTAAGTTAAATGTAGGTGGCAGTGGTGTCTTTGTGCGCAGATCGTGCTTCCTGTACCTATACCAACGCGTCATCACCTGGCTTGTTTTTCCAATAAGATATCAACACGTCGTCAACAGAAATTCCGAAAGTAGATAGGTAGGAAGTAGTTCAATTAACAGTGCACTGGAGCAACACATCAGGCTATTGGCGTAGGTTCGGGATCAATCCAGAAGGAAAAGTTGTGAGGACGATGCTATGTAATTTTGAGCCATGGTCGAATGGCGAGGTAAACACCATTGCTGGCACACCCACTCTCTAAACTTAGACACCACATCAACGCGAGGAAGTTTGGGACCACGACTGATTTAACATGCACCAGCTCCCATGTACAATACGAGATTTGATTGGACCGAGTTTCCAACTCACAGCCCTCCGTTTTTTGGTTAATTTCTCTTCAACTGCGCTATCATGGCCCTAAAATTACACAGAATGCTTTCCGTATTTATGTATGATGCATATAATAGATAATTGTATAGCATAAACACCAACCTTCACCAAAACGGTTATAAACTATATTTTAATGTAATCCATGTATTTACGAGTATAATGAGGAAGTATTTGTTATAACAGGAAATAAAAAAAAAAATCCCCCTCTGCTTTACTTGTTTATGCTGATATTCAATATACATTATATTATTATCTAATCACTGCTTAGAAATTCCACTTATGATGTTATAATAGAATTGCTGTTAAAATGCGTGTTTAAATTATGCTTTGCATTGCATTATTAAATTAATGAATGTGAAAAATTCATACTAACCTAATTTTTACAATAATGTACAATTGCATAGTATTTTGTGTACTATGAAGTAAGCCGTTTTCGCGGATCTTCAATAATGAAGCAGGTTACAAAATAGCAGCTTACATAACGATGTAAATTCTAAAACAAAGGAATATCAAGAGTTATTTATAAATTTATTTCATCTCCACCACTGGAGAATCCAACCCTTGTTTTACTTCTAACAATGGCTTATCTAATGAACTTCCATAATAAAGCAGGTTACAAAACAGCAGCTTACATTACGATATAAATTCTAGAACAGAGGAATATCAAAAGTTATTTATAAATTTATTTCGTCTCCACCACTGGAGAATCTAACCCCTGTTTTCTTCTAACAATGGCTTATCTAATGAACTTCCATAATAAAGCAGGTTACAAAACAGCAGCTTTCATTACGATATAAATTCTAGAACAGAGGAATATCAAAAGTTATTTATAAATTTATTTCATCTCCACCACTGGAGAATCCAACCCTTGTTTTACTTCTAACAATGGCTTATCTAATGAACTTCCATAATAAAGCAGGTTACAAAACAGCAGCTTACATTACGATATAAATTCTAGAACAGAGGAATATCAAAAGTTATTTATAAATTTATTTCGTCTCCACCACTGGAGAATCTAACCCCTGTTTTACTTCTAACAATGGCTTATCTAATGAACTTCCTTAATAAAGCAGGTTACAAAACAGCAGCTTACAATACGATATAAATTCTAGAACAGAGGAATATCAAAAGTTATTTATAAATTTATTTCGTCTCCACCACTGGAGAATCTAACCCCTGTTTTACTTCTAACAATGGCTTATCTAATGATCTTCCATTAAAGAGCAGGTTGCAAAATAGCAACATGCATTGCGATATAAGATCTAGAACAGAAGAATCTCATGTGTTATTTATAAATTTATTTCATCTCCACCACTGGAGAATCCAACCCTTGTTTTACTTCTAACAATGGCTTATCTAATGAACTTCCATAATAAAGCAGGTTACAAAACAGCAGCTTACATTACGATATAACTTCTAGAACAGAGGAATATCAAAATTATTTATAAATTTATTTCATCTCCACCACTGGAGAATCCAACCCTTGTTTTACTTCTAACAATGGCTTATCTAATGAACTTCCATAATAAAGCAGGTTACAAAACAGCAGCTTACATTGCGATATAAATTCTAGAACAGAGGAATATCAAAAGTTATTTATAAATTTATTTCGTCTCCACCACTGGAGAATCTAACCCCTGTTTTACTTCTAACAATGGCTTATCTAATGATCTTCCATTAAAGAGCAGGTTGAAAAATAGCAACATGCATTGCGATATAAGATCTAGAACAGAAGAATCTCATGTGTTATTTATAAATTTATTTCATCTCCACCACTGGAGAATCCAACCCTTGTTTTACTTCTAACAATGGCTTATCTAATCAACTTCCATAATAAAGCAGGTTACAAAACAGCAGCTTACATTACGATATAAATTATAGAACAGAGGAATATCAAAAGTTATTTATAAATTTATTTCGTCTCCACCACTGGAGAATCTAACCCCTGTTTTTTTCTAACAATGGCTTATCTAATGAACTTCCATAATAAAGCAGGTTACAAAACAGCAGCTTACATTACGATATAAATTCTAGAACAGAGGAATATCAAAAGTTATTTATAAATTTATTTCGTCTCCACCACTGGAGAATCTAACCCCTGTTTTACTTCTAACAATGGCTTATCGAATGATCTTCCATTAAAGAGCAGGTTGCAAAATAGCAACATGCATTGCGATATAAGATCTAGAACAGAAGAATCTCATGTGTTATTTATAAATTTATTTCATCTCAACCACTGGAGAATCCAGCCCTTGTTTTACTTCTAACAATGGCTTATCTAATGAACTTCCATAATAAAGCAGGTTACAAAACAGCAACTTACATTACGATATAAATTCTAGAACAGAGGAATATCAAAAGTTATTTATAAATTTATTTCGTCTCCACCACTGGAGAATCTAACCCCTGTTTTCTTCTAACAATGGCTTATCTAATGATCTTCCATTAAAGAGCAGGTTACAAAACAGCAGCTTACATTACGATATAAATTCTAGAACAGAGGAATATCAAAAGTTATTTATAAATTTATTTCGTCTCCACCACTGGAGAATCCAACCCTTGTTTTACTTCTAACAATGACTTATCTAATGAACTTCCATAATAAAGCAGGTTACAAAACAGCAGCTTACATTACGATATAAATTCTAGAACAGAGGAATATCAAAATTATTTATAAATTTATTTCATCTCCACCACTGGAGAATCCAACCCTTGTTTTACTTCTAACAATGGCTTATCTAATGAACTTCCATAATAAAGCAGGTTACAAAACAGCAGCTTACATTGCGATATAAATTCTAGAACAGAGGAATATCAAAAGTTATTTATAAATTTATTTCGTCTCCACCACTGGAGAATCTAACCCCTGTTTTACTTCTAACAATGGCTTATCTAAAGATCTTCCATTTAAGAGCAGGTTGCAAAATAGCAACATGCATTGCGATATAAGATCTAGAACAGAAGAATCTCATGTGTTATTTATAAATTTATTTCGTCTCCACCACTGGAGAATCTATCCCCTGTTTAGCTCTAACAATGGCTTAAGACTTTTCAGCCATTGTTGGATGTAAAACGTAGTCCAGAGATTTCATACGATTTGTGGGTCGGTTGGATATTATACAAAACACAATGGAGACTGACCCTTCCTGTGGAAAACAGCTGTAGAAGATATCCCTATTGCCGTCCTTTGTCCACTGCGCCCTCTCTTCTAGGACTTCTCATATTGACCGCTGTCTCTGCACAGCGGAACTCCGAGATCGGCTGGAAAACTTCCTTCGATGAATAAGATCAAGTTTGACAATAAAGTCTACAAGTTTTGGGAATGATCCGGAACAATATACAATTTCCATTCAAAAAAATAAATGCCATGCAAGTGCGGGTTAGAAGCATGGAAGAAAAAAAGTTCATTACAGTTCTCCTCTCTCTTCCAATTCATTTTTTATTCTATCTCTTCGAGAATATACCGAGTACTTTTCGAAAGCGGAAAAAAAGATGGAGAAGTGGGAGAAAATAGTATAAAGAGCGGGAAAATTTTTGCCAAGGTCTCATCGATTGGGATGGTTTTATTTTTTTCGTCTGGAAAAATCGCGGAGTTCCCTATATCTTTGATTTTGAACCGTTCTCCCCCTCACGACACTCACGGGGGCACAGTTTCTTTTTATGATTACGACTAGCAGACGATAGATGTCATCGTCTGAATACAGTTCTTTTATTTTTGAGAGCTCTTTTATAGTCGCCCTTTGGTGGCAGCGTGCAAACGGCAGACGATTTCGGACGGAATCCTGGTCCAACCTCTGGCCTGCTGGAATTCCACGTCTCTTTTCCCAGTTAAAGAATGGCACTCTCAATCGTTCGAATAACCCCTCCGGCAATCTTTTTTATTCTTGTTTTTACAGTAAATTATTTTCCCGGAAATTCCATTGTCTAACATCATCGGGAAAATCTCGGTGGATTGCTTAACGTTCTGGAATAGTGGAGGTCGTATTGAGATATTCTTTTCTGTGCGGACAGACTGCATTTGTCGTTTCGTTTTTGTCTATTTCGCTCCTCAACGGATTGCCATGAGCATAGATATTTTTAAAGTTTCTGCGATTGAAAGAAGGAATTGAGGAAGATAAAATAACTTTATGTTGAGAATAACGGTTTATAAGTGACGGTCTACACAGTTTTATGAATTAGGAACTTTTTATACGAATCCGACTTAGAAGCTTTCGCTTATACTATGCAATGAAAACATCTCCATTTTATCAAAATAATTAATTTCAAATTGCTCCATCAAGGTGCATTAGTGTCATAAGCTGTAAGAAAATTGAATCATTTCCTGATAATATTGTCACGTAGAAGAAATTAAAAATTATTAAAGTAAAGGTTAATTTTGAGAAAAAGGAAGCACAACAAGGAAGCATGACAAAATCGGTAACGGTAATGGTAATTTTAAGTTAAAGTCGTACCAGAGCAACACAACGGGCTATTGACGACGGACCGGGATCAGTCCTCTAAGGAAAAGATCCGATGACAGCACCTCGTAATTTTGAACAACGGCCAGATGTCGAAGCAACACCTGAGCTGCCACCCCACTCTCCAAAATTCCACACCAACCCAACGTGAAGACTTTCGGCCACGACAGATTTAAGGTGCACCAGCGGCCTCTATACCATACGCTTACAAACATCCATGCCCGAACCCGGATTCGAACCAGGAACCTTCCGAACCAGAGGCTAACACCTTAACCACTATACCGGTTACAAAATTGGAATGAAGTATATTAGTTAAATAAGTAAGTATATTGGTTGTAAATAAGTCATTTTTATTTACGTCGCACTGGAGCAACTCAGCGGGTTCTTTGCTATGGTTCTGGATCAATTCCGAAGCACGTTTCGTCCTAAAGGACGACGCCTTGTAAATTAAAGCACGGTCTGATGACGAGGTCAACAAATGTGCTGACAGAGTGTAAAACAGAATTATAAATAAATAATAATCAACATTATTTTAAACTGCCAACGTCATTTGCATGTTTAGGATTCGTTACAAGATGCTTCTAGAAAGTACTCTAGTGCCATCAAAAATATAGACTTTTACGAAAAAATACTATAGCGAAAAAAGTCATCGTCTTCCATCAAAGTAAAATGGTGCTTTTGACAGTAGGCCTTCTGATGAGTAATTTATCGTCTGCATTGTTGTAGCATATAGTATTTACACCAAATTGGGTTTTCATTCGGGATTGATCCCGGACGGTCTCCAATATCCCATTGTGTTGCTCCAGTGTGACGTAAATTCAACTAATACTACTATACATGGATTTAGAACATTCATTTTGTCCATAGTAACTTACATGAACACCTTACTGGCGTCTACATAATTCATAATTCATAACACCTACATAATTCATTCTGTAACTACTCTTAAGTTATTCAATTGGATTTTTAAATAAACAGAGAGATGTTTTGTACTATCAAAACAGCAAAAGTGTGCTTTACTTCTTTGGTGCAGTTACTACATCCACAATATATCCCCCAGTTATGATAAATATTTCAAGTGCACATATTCTAAACACTTATTTGACATTATTCTCCTAAAGCGGGAAAAGCGGTTTTTATCATCACAGGCATTGGTTAAAGTTGCGCAGGCGATTTTAAAGGACCTGTAAAAAAAATGACTTCCAGCATACGTTTGAAGATTGGAAAAGTGGTGGGATAAGTGTATTGCCTGTAATGGAGAGTATTTTGAGAAAGACCATAAATAATTTGTAGGCTAGTACAGGAATTTTTTTTTATCAATTTATGATCATTCTTTATTTAACAGCCTTCGTAGTACATGTACAAATAAACTACTAGTACATGAATCACTAATCATGCAAGTGCAAGCTGTAAAAATTTTAAGGAATAAGATAAAAAGTAACTTCGAATTTAAAAATTTTACACAGTGTCAAAAATTGTTTATTAGGTTTCTTCGTTTTGTATTCTCCTTAGTTTTTTATAAATGTATACAATTGATTACTAAATATTTCATCTGTGTAACCAATAATTTAATCTACAATTATTTACAACAATCTTTCGTACACTCTAATCACTCGAAGAGGTACTAAACTGTATTCACCGATATAGAACTTTTAGAGAATATAGATGCTGCATATTTATTGTAAATGTATTGAAATCTTATAGAACATGTGAGTACATATTGACCTCTTAATGAAATAGACAGAATATGTTTGTGGAGCCTCTCTGTCGAAAAATTTCAGAAGGGCAAGTCGCTTAAACATCCGAATCTCCTTAGGCCTACTGACTATCTAATCAGCGCAGACCTATGTTTGTGATCACTCTGGATAGCCATTTTAAGCTATCAATAATTTGCCCCGCATCAGGAATCAAGCCTTTTTCCTCATACAAGTTAGAAATCCTTAAAAAGAGCGATCGGAAAAAATAGCATGAAAAATTCACGCAAATACTTAGTCAATTTTATTATATCTATGAGTAAGGACACTTTTCCATCAATATATATGTTACTGCTAGAGCTCGAAAGCCGTTAATGTGCACATTACGTAGCTGGTCTGTAGATTAACTGATTTTCTCCGTTAACGTGCGGAATCAAGAATTTTCTGCATTTAACCTAGGTAATGTGCACATTAACGGCTTCCGTATCGTTTCAAGTATCGTTAAAGTTAAAAAATTTATTTCCCTCATTTCCTTTCCCTACGCCTTCCTCCTCTGCCTCCACTTTTAGTTTTAGTTTGGTTTCGCCAGCGTCTTGTCGTCACCGGTTGTTTTTATTTCTCATAATTTGCGTCGGCTTCCAGTGCGTAGCATAGCTAATTCTGTTTTTAAATTCGTTTCTGCCTGTTAGCGCGTGAATTTGTGTCGCGATTTTTTTAAAGCAGATAAATATAACTCCTAGTATGCAAACAAGCACCGAATTGGTGAGTAAAATGAAGAAAGGTTTCTTAGCAAACCTCTTTTGCGAAGATTTAAAATATAATAGTGTTTTAATGACAAAATGAAAGTATGATTCCATAATTAAAGATGTAAAGCGAATAACAGTCTCCAAGAAAAAAATAATCACCTCGAAATTATCGAATAATTCAAAGGTATGATACGTTGACTGTACGATCCTGTTGTTCCTACAAATATCTTATTTTCACTTTAATGAGTGCCTAGTAGGTAATGTGTAGATCATCTAGGTAATTTGCAGATTACCTAGGTACTTTGATAAATGGAATCAATTTTCGGCACTTTAACGTATCCCCCTAGTTAATCTGAACATTACCTAGATAATCAGTAGAATAACTGATTGCTGCACTTTAGCGGTAACATATATAAGCAATTAAATAACTTGCTATGTATGGATCTGCTAGTACATCTAGATTTCACGAATTTTAAATGTCATTTTATCTTGTTTCCGAATTTTACGTTATCCTTCCTTCATCTCAATACTTTTCTCGTTCTTTCACTCCCATTGCAGTGTGCTTATTCCAATGCGAAACTGGTATTAAACACCCACACATCTCAACCCCCACTTCTTTCTCCTGAACCCCGCTCCTTGTAAATCACTTGACTGGAGTTATTACTCCGTGTCACGACCCTCTTCACCAGCATATTTCAAACGCGGGCGCAAACTCCGAAAGAAGCCTTTCCTCCCCGTCTTTTAATAACCCAACAAGTATTCCCAGTGACAGGACCCGGGCTCAATCAGTGATTCTTAGCAATTTACTCCAATCCAGCCACGACCATCTGGACCAGAACCATTGATTGATCGATCGCCATGGATTGTCTTCTTCTCTCCAAGCAGCCACAATGGACCATTGTAGGGAGGATTTCACACTGTCAGCCCAGACTAATGGTCCACGGGCTTCCTCTGCCCGGGTGGAGCTCTCCTTATCTGTTTCTGGATGATGGTTGCTTAACTGATGAGGGGAAATTGGGCGGCAGGTTTGGGCACCACATCTAGCGGAAAACCAGAGATTGGAGTGTGTCTTCCGCGCGAGATATTTGTCTTCTTCTGATTCCTTCTCTTTCTGGAGTATCTTCATCTTAGTGGGGCTTAATTGTTGGCAGGAAAATGCTTTCGGGGTGGTAGCCCGTGTCATTAGTACTTTGAGGATAGAAGTGATGACAAATTGTACTGCTTTTTAGAGAATCCAATTTTTAAAAATCGCACTGGCTTAAGGATGTCGAATGTCTTAAACTAAGTTTACTAAAAAGTATTGAGTCTATCGCTGTTTGAGAACTGACGCATATCGCTTCAGTATGAATATGGTAATTTAATTCGGGGGGGGGTTTACATTATAAGGAACCTTAAAGCAAACAACACCGTTACTTCGCTTTATTCACTGTATCTTTAGAGAATCGTACAGACAAAGAAAATCGTACTTATTCTTAGAGAATAATCTTCGTTTAAAGGTACCTAATATTTTAAATTTCGTTTACTTAAACCCCTCATCTTATTACTGTATATAAACTGGCACTTACATCTTCGATATGTATACGGTCGTTTACTTCGGGGTATCCATATAAAGAAGCTTATAGTACAAGCAAAAAACACCATTTCATCGTTTGAATCAACTTTTCAGTAAATAATCGTAATTGCTCTTATATAATCGAGTTATCGAGATTTGTAGTGTCTAAAAGGAGATGAATGTTTTTAATTCCGACTGCTCATAAAACTTTAAACTTTTTAATTAATCTTTAATTTACGTCAGGATATTATTTATATGAGGAAAGTAAAAATCATAATTATTTATTTACTTCAATTTACTGGTTAAAATATATTTTAACCTCCTCAGTTTTCTTCATTTAAATGAACGTGGTTTCAAAATTGTTTGTAAGTTATCAGTTGTGCGAATTCCTATATGTTCATACATTCATTTTTTAGTTGACATACACTTCACTAGTTTATTATCTTACCACATTCTGGTACAATAAAATTAAAACATAGTTCTCGAAAATTTTGCCATAGAGTATTTCACACGCAAGTCAACGATAGATTTTCGAGGAAAGTGTGTTTATTATGTTAGTTGGGGATTGCAATATATATAAACTGCTTTAAGCGTTGCTCTGCCCAAGATACCAAAACATTTGAAGACGTTGATCCAAATTCACGCATTTATTACTTTTATAACAACTTATAAGTATACTATTGATATGGCCGTATTGTTTGTCCTTCTGGAATATACAGTAGTGCCAGACTATATGTATAGAAGACACAACCGGATACATAGCTAAAATAAACGCATCCCACATATTTAAAAAACGGTAAAAGTAAAAAATATCTCTGTGTTGCTCTGATCCCCACTCTCAAATGTTTTCTTTTTGAAAAAAAAAAAAAGAAAAAACATTTGAAATAAAATTACATTATGTATATTTCTGAGACTGCAGTCCAAATCAGTTCTAGGTTATTTCGTAGCATTTCTAATTTAACCGCGTTTACTTATATATAAAATCCCAATTTTTAATTGATTTTAACTGAATGACACACAGATTTGTATAGTTAATAAAATATTATGACCTTGGCTTCCTTATCTGAGGACTATATTTCCAGCTCATATTATACCAGCAAATTAGATGACCCCTTCAAGACGAATATTTCACATACTTTAAAGTAATTCGACACATTTAAATAGGTTGATGGATTCACTGGATTCTTTTGAAACACTCTTTGAATAGTAATCGTAGGACAGTTTACTCGTATTTTCTTTTCCCAGAAAATCCAATAACACCATATTCTACTAGAATAAAATGGGTGGAGCTTGGTAACGGCCATCGTAAAATTTACTTGAAATGAGACTGTCAAGGTCCCGATATTGAGACACGTTATTCCAGTGACCTTGAAATGGGATAGGTGATGTAATACTAAAACAAGTGATCTCTCTTACTCGTTCAGACTGTTCTGGGTACGTGAAAATTGTTCACTTTATTCAATCACTTTGAAGAGGTAGTTGGTTGATTTTAAGTGGACCAGGAGCAGTGTTTGGGGAAAATGTGCCGAATAGTGCATACACTACAGATTCAAAATTATTTAAACTAAAATAAATTCGTGAAAGTAATTAATGTAATTTTAAGTTCTCTTCACGAACTAAGAAATAGGCTCTATTTTAAGAATTTTAAGAACGAATTGGCTTTGTTGCTATTTACTTTTCCATTAAAATAATCGAGGCTTACATCGACTGTTTGCTTAGATTTTGTGGACCGCGGGATAGATTTGAGTAAGTAGCGGCAAACGCTTTCGTTTGATGCTCAACAGCATCTTAATAAAGGTAATGTACAAAGAACGCTAAGAGCATTGCTAGACTCACAAAAATTTCCTGTCAAATGACGAGGCCACTGTAGCTCAGACAATTCGCCCTCTGAAATAGCAACGTACGAGTTATAGGCGGCACAGGATCGATTCCTTCAACTTTCCCTGGTTGTTTTCCCTTTCTGTATCGCTAAAACTTTCCTTGCTTATGTATGTAAATAACTTGACGCTTTATGTTTGCGTTTGGCTCATCGGAGCTAAATATGGTTTTCTATTCCAAAAATTCCACGAACTTTAAAATGGTTGGGCATTTCTCCATCAGCCAATTTATAGCCCGTTTCGTTGTTCCAGTGGGACGTTAATTTATATACGTCCCTACCTTCCATCAGCTATTTACGAATCTAATATGCATTAAAAACATCCATTCGACATTTCTGCTATCTGTATCAGCAAAACTTTCATTGTTTCTGTTTGTCTATCACTAGACGTCGTCTGTCGTACGTTTGGAACAGCTTAACGAAATTTGGCCCTTGCAATGTAAAATTCAACAAACTTGTAGAATAATAACATGGAAAGAGATTTTTCCTTAACCAGCTGATAATCTGTCAAGCATTGTTACAATTCATACGATACTTCTTTGTTCTCTGTCTGTAAAACTACTTGTAAATGTCCATTGTTTGAAGTTGCCTGCGTTGTGTTTAGTGCAGCTTGATCAAATATGTCACTTCCACCAAAAAACCCAAAGCACTAACCAACCATCAATCACATACCAATCTAACACACATTAAACTAAATCATTCGACATTTCTCCCTTCTGTCTGTCATGACATTTCTCCTCATTTGCCTGTGTTTATTACTTGCTTTTGTCTGTGTTTTGTGTGAAGCAGCTTGACTAAATAGAATCCTTGAGCCATAAAATACAAAACCCAAACAACCATCAATCATATATAAATCTAACAGATCCTAAAAGAAACTAATAGACGTGTCCATTTCTCTCTTGTATATGACAAAAACCTTCCTTGTCTGTCTGTGTCCATTACTTAACATTGTCTGTGTGGCATAGCTTCACTAAATATGACCCCCTTTGATCCATAAAACCAAACAAGCACGCAAAATTACATCTTGTAAAAAAAAATTTCCATCCACCAATCTAACACACATTAAAAAACATCAATCGACATTTCTCCCTTCTATATCATTCCATTGTCTGTGTTCACAACTTGCCGTTGTCTATATTTGGGTGACGCAGCTTGGCTATATATAATCCTTGCGCCATGAAATCGAAACACTCAAACAACCATCAATCACATACCAATCCAACACATACTAAAAGAAACTTATGGATATTTCTCTCTTGTATCCGAGAAAAAATTCTTTGTCTGTATGTGTTCATTACTTGAGATTGTCTGTGCGACACAGCTTGACTAAATATGACAGCCCTTGATCCATTAAACCCGACAAGCACGCAAAATTGCATCTTGTAAGGAGATTTTTCCATCCACCAATCCAGCAGACATTAAAATATATCAATCGACATTTCTCCCTTCTATGTCATTCCTTTGTCTGTGTTCACTACTTGCCGCTGTCTGTTTTTTGTGTGACGCAGCTTGGTTAAATAGAATCCTTGCGCCATGAAATCCAAATACTCAAACAACCATCAATCATATATACCAATCTCACGCATACTAAAAGAAACTAATGGACATTTTCTCTTGTATCCGAGAAAAATTTCCTTATCTGCCCGTGTTCATTACTTGACGTTTGTCTGTGTAACTCAGCTTGACTAAATATGACCCCCCTTGATCCATTAAACCCAACAAGCATTCAAAATAGCATTTCTAAAAATATTTTCCATCCAGCAATATAACACACACATTAAAAGATATCAATCGACATTTCTCCCTTGTATGTCATTCCATTGTCTGTGTACACTACTTGCCGTTGTCTGTTTTTTGTGTGAAGTAGCTTGGCTAAATATAATCATTGCGCCATGAAAACCAACTACTCAAACAACCACCGATCATATACCAATCTATCACATACTAAAAGAAACTAATAGACATTTTCTCTCTTGTATCCGAGAAAAAATTTCCTTATCTGTCTGTGTCCGTTACTTGACGTTGTCTGTGTGATACAACTTGACTAAATATGACGACCCTTGATCCATAAAACCCGACAAGCATGCAAAATTGCATCTTATAAGGATATTCTTCCATCCACCAATCTAACACGCATTAAAAGATTTCATTCGCAATGCCCGGCGATAAATACCCGCGTTCGCAAAAATTGACATCTCGCACCCATCGGGAACCGGCAGAGCCCCCTATCAGCAATCCACCTCTTTCTCAATGGGATTTTAATTAACTCAACTAACTAATTAAACCCATCCGACTTCCCATTCTTTCCCTCCCTCTAACCAGCTCGAAGGGGGGACGGGCAAAAATCAAACGACCACACAATGGAAGCCAGGGACGTCCAGATAGCGGTGGAGAGCGTGGGCTTTGTGAGAGGGACCAGAACATGCCCAAAGGCGGGCCGCCCTGGTATCTTCCGTCCGCTCTCCGCATCCGGATGAATCGAACTGATCCCTCTCCTCTTCCGTCCCTCCTCGTGCACAATAAGGCGTAACCCTTTTGTGCTACAGTCACCTGCTCCCACGGCACGATATGGAAAAGGGTAGGGTGGTCGTCACGCAACAACCTCGTGCCACCCCCCTGGCACTGCCAAACACTCTGGCACAGCGCCAAACTCCTTCTGTTAGCGGCGACGCCTTTAACGAGAGAGCGAGGCAAAAAGGAAAAGAGGGGCCCTGGTACGTTGTTTGCCTAGTACAGATATTACGCCTCATTATGCACGTGGAAAAAGAAGATTGGAGATGCCTCTTCGGCTATCCCCCTTCTCCTGGTGCGTCTGTCCCACTTCCTTCGTTCGCTCCCTCTTATATGTCCCCTTTTTTATACTCCTCCTCTTCCTACTATTATTATTCAGACTCTATTTTTCGCCGGTATTTATTTATTTGCTGGCGTGTTGTCTAGCCTCTTTGGTATCCTTTTGAGCATAACTAGGAAATTCGCAAACACACGAAGGAACATCCGAGTTTTGTTGTCTTTTTTCTGCGTGTATCCCCTCTGTCTTCTCTTTTTCGCTCGTATTTGAGTACGAGCTTTTACTTCTTTTCGAGCGCTCTCGTCTAAACAGTTTAGAGGCCTGCGTGTCTGAAAAAGTGAGCTGGCTCCCGTCGCACATCCAGCGGAATTTGCGTTTTAAAGGACGCGAGACATTTTAATAGCGTCGAGGAGTTTCACAAATTCGCTTTTAATGAGTACCGGCATGTGACACTTTTTTCTTGCTATAATGGATCAGTTATTGGGAAATTGTGGTCCGAGGGAATCATTTGAGTAGGTGCCTATTCTATAACTGGTTATGTAAGACTTCCAATACTTTTGAAATTCGTAAATTTATTATTAACGCCTTGAGCGTCACCAAATTTCCTATTAGTGTAGTATTGCTTTTACCTTGCATCCCAGAATTACTTGTTAATCAGACTTATGGGTCGTAAGAATACTGGGAAGGATTCTGTTGGTCACGTTAACTAGTTAAAAGTCATGCAGTGAAGACTGGTGGTTGCAGAAAGGATAGACCCAAATGAAACCCTCCGAAGTTAGAAGTTATTTTATCATAATTTAAATTTATTTAAAGGTATTGTACTAAGCAAAATGAAATCTGATATTAGGCATTGGACTATTTAAGCCTTAAAGTAGTTTGATCGAGATATATAATAAAGCCTGACCAAATTTTCAAATGATTGAAATTAATCAGACTTATGGGTCGTAAGAATACTGGGAAGGATTCTATTGGTCATGTTAACTATTTAAAAGTCACGTAGTGAATACTGGAGGTTGCAGAATGGATAGACCCAAATGAAACCCTCCGAGTTTAGAAATTATTTTATCACAATTTAAATTTATTTAAACGTATTGTACTAAGCATGATGAAATCTGATATTAGGCATTGAACTATTTAAGCCTTCAAGTAGTTTGATCGAGATACATAATAAAGCCTGACCGAATTTTCAAATGATTCAAATTAATCAGACTTATGGGTCGTAAGAATACTGGGAACTATTCTATTGGTCACGTTAACTAGTTAAAAGTCATGCAGTGAAGACTGGAGGTTGCAGAATGGATATACACAAATGAAACACTAAGAGTTTAGAAATTATTTTATCATAACTTAAATTTATTTAAACGTATAGTACTAAGCTTAATGAAATCTGATATTAAGCAGTGGACTATTTAAGCCTTAAAGTGGTTTGAACGAGATACATAATAAAGTCCTGACCAAATTTTCAATTAATCAGATACCTCTTCATAAAGAATGTAGATTGAATTACGAATGATGAATATAATGTAGTTCTTTTTGATGATCAAAATCTAGTGAGTTTTTTCTAATGATGAGATATTTTGTCCATCAAAATCCGGTGAGGTTTGGTAATGACCAGATGGATCCTTGGGACAAATTCCAGGCCAGAAGGGCTAAGACAACTGAAGTTCACTAGATTAATGATGGTGTACTGCTTGAACCTTTATTCTTAGAACATTACAGTTTGTATTATAGCTACTACAACCACTTATAAATCTTAAGACAAGATACGATAAAAATTTCACTCTAAACTAAAATAAATTACGTTACATCAAATATTTCTGACAGAAACTGTTTCAGCTTGGTCAATTTGTTTTTACTTCGATATAAACTTTTGAAATTAGCAACTAGTGCATCGTAAAAGGGTAATATGGTTTGGAATCAACAGGGAAATGCCGTCATCTTACTGAGAACAAAAATATGAGGCTGTATTAAATATGCTACTTGTTGTCCTTCTTTCGTCACAAAATAGAACTATTGAACCGAAATATTTTTTCTTTTATCTCAATTTGATATCAATTTCTTTATTTTCATACATGAACACAAATTTGCATATCTATCCGGTTTAATGACTATGCATGATGACTACATTTAACGAAAAAGATTGATAGAAGCTGCTTTTTACTTCTGCATCTTCTTCTTTAAACAGCCATCCAATTTTCCTGAAAGGAAGTGTTAGCTTTGCTTCTAGTTTAGAAATTCTTGTCTGTATTATACTTTCAAAAGCATTGGAGACAAAGTGTTCATTGAACCCAGTCACTGAATATAGGAAAAATATTATCATTGTTCATTGAAGTCGATCGCTGGACATTTGTATTCTGGAATTTATTTTAATATATCATTTTCTGTGAAAATCGCTTAATTGCTGATAAATACTGTTTTCTTAGTTGGTTGAAGTAAAATTACAAATGCTTAACGATATCAGAGTGCGTAGAGAAGTTTTATTTTGCAGCATATTTTTATTTGATCAGGGAATCACTAACCTTATAAGA
The DNA here is from genome assembly GCA_947359465.1 of Metellina segmentata. Taxonomy (NCBI): domain Eukaryota; kingdom Metazoa; phylum Arthropoda; class Arachnida; order Araneae; family Tetragnathidae; genus Metellina; species Metellina segmentata. The sequence continues at coordinate 92,125,343 of OX375879.1, forward strand.
GGAGAGAAATATTACAAACACTTCATCTAATTATTCCTTATAACAGGTTTTAAAAATACTATTGGATTAAGGGGAACATAGTAACTTTCAACATTATTTTTTAATTTACATTTACCTAAAAATATTTTAGATCACCGAATTACAATACGCATGAAATATACATTAAAAATAAAATTCATTTTGCATAAAAAACAATTATGAGATTAAAAATATCTTTAATATTTTAAAATTCCAACAAGTGTTTCGCATAACTTTGTTCTTGTGTTTAAATGTACTGATTTTTTATTTTTTTTACGAATATACTTTTTTTTAACACATATTTAAAGAAACCATAAAATAATCTCAGAAATGATTTAATATTTTTAAAATTCACTAGTCTCATACATTTTCCCTTGCACAAAGTCATCAAATTCATAAAAAAAACACAGTAGGTTTTTCCTTTATATTTGTTATAGAAGGCAACAGCTTTTAAACTTTATTGTAGTCATCAAAAAAAGGAATATGAGAAAAATGTATTACAGTTTATAAAACAATCGATTTCCCTTCTGACATTCAGTAGAAAAACTTTAATAACTCGTTAAATAACAAATCTACAGCTATAAAATAATTTTGCGTCCGTATTCCTTAAGGCTGTCTAATTAAAACTAAACAAAAAAAATTATGTTTTGTGTTATCTTTAGAGAATAGATACCTCTTAAATCTTTAAGTCCTTATTTATATTTAAAAGTACATTTTAATTACCAGTTATTTGTAAAGATAAAGAAGTTTCGAAGATTTAGAAAACAGTTCATTGATTAATATTTCATCCAGCATAGTTATGCATTGAAAGTTTAAACAATCGGTATGAATATTTTTAATAAAATATTTTTATTAAGACAGATACTTTTGGACATGTATGATAGATAAATTATGATACTATCAATGGACTGCTGGAATGGAGATGTATGGAATGGAATCAAAATATAGATTTAATTTTAGTCATAGGATCAAAATTAAAAAAAAAAACTAAATCGACTGAATTTGCTCTATGTATTATTAACATAAGAATCATTTTGGGCATTCAACAAAGTTAAAAGTGCTACATATATGGCACATAATTTAATACTTTAATGTATATTATATGCTATGTTGGTTGATTTTTCAATCGCGATACAGTCTTGTACTTTACAGGAGTTGAATTAGAATTTTTAATTAGCCAACATTTTGTCTACAGCTGTGACTATAGAATTTGCTCTACTGCTATCGACCTATGTCGGTAGGTTTTATTGAAGTGGTTCCAGTCAAGAGATGCAGATAATGGTGAAATACATTGTTCATATTACAAGTGAAGAATCGAATGTTTTCCCAGTAACGATTCGCATGCATTGAAAGTGTCCGACACTTTTCAGTAAGTGCCTGACACAAACCATTAAGTTAAGAACCTAGAATGAATTATAGCTTTTTCAAAGTGTTAAAAGGTTAAGACGAATAAATTCTTCTCCGCGATTAAATGACTGATACCAATTAATGCTTTTTCAATTTGAATTAAATGAAACTAAATATATCCTATATGGGTTAAATACCTGAAACAAAACAATCTTCACTTCCTTACAAACAAAAAATATTCCATCAACAAACGGCAAAACTGGAATTACTCTGTATTTCAGTTTCAAATTAATCACAAAGCTGCGATGCTAAGAACGTAATTAAAAGAAAATCCAAATTCTTACAAAGATTGACACCAAACTCCCACTACAGAAAAATGATCCGGTCTTGTTTTCCAAACCAGTAAGTAAGAGAAACAGACAAGGTGTAATTTTTTCATTTCAAAATCAAGAATCTTCTTCCTGCGAATGTTCAAGGTCACCGCCTTATTAAACAATAACACTTATTCATTTTTAAGTCCATGTTTAATGTCGTAAGCATCTGCTCCTTATCTGCCTCAAACTGAAACAAATCAATTCTTCAGTGGTATGTATGAAACACAAAAAATACGCCATCGAAGTTAAGTGCCTGAATTCATATTTCTTCAATATCTAAGTGTTTGAAACCAGCCAACAATTCTTCAGTGTCAAATGTTTTAAATGAATACTTCAGTAAAGTAAAATATCTGAAACTAACAAACATTTCTTCAGTGTTAAAAGAGTAAGATCAATCATTTTTAAGTTTCTGGAAGTTTATGTAAAGTTTCTGAAACCAACATTTCTTCAATATACAAATGTCTGAAATAAATTCTCCTGTAAAGTAGCGTTTGAAATTAATACTTATGCAATACATGTTTATAAAGCTGACAAATACTTCTTTAACGTATATTTGTCTGATAAACAACCAACATTTCTTCAATGTTAAGTTTCTAAAACCAACGTATAATTATTAAATATATATTAATATTTTAGATATTTGTTACATACTAATATTTTTGTCTTCAATATTAAAAGTCTGAAACGCAAACATATTTCTTCAATATTAATTACTGAAATGAACCAATACTCAACAAACTGGTAGGCCGGACATGTCCTGGACGTCAGCCTCGAAATAATCTCACCGCATCTATATTCCGAAATTTAATTCCCAGTATCTCCTCTGCACACCACCAAAGATGAACACCAGAATCCAATTCAGAAGCTTACTGTGCTTCAGGGTCCCAAAATATACGTTTAACAGCAGTCCTTTCTTGATATTCTACCAAGGAAATAAAAGAAATGGAGGAGAGAGAATTTTTGCTCTCAAAAAATAATGACACTTCGGTTCAGCAATGACCTACAAATGTTCAGTAACACCAAGTATTAAGTTATAACAATCACTCAGTGTTGTGAGTCTGCATAGTTTCTTAAGCATCTACTCTCAATTAATACTTTAATGTTAAATGTCTAAAACCATCCAATTGTTCGAAGACAAATGTTTTAAACCAACCAATTCTTCAGAGGTAAATGTCTAAAACCAATAAATGTGCCATCAAAGTTAATTTTCTGAAAATGACAAATTGCTTCTTTAATATAGAAATACTTGAGAAGCTAACAAATGCTTCATCAATACATAATTGCTTGAAACTAACAATCATTTCTTCAATTCATAAGTGCTTGAAGCTGGGAAATATTATGCAAATTTAAATGTCTGAAGCCAACCAATGCTTCTTCAATGTTAAGCGTCCGAAACCAATAAATATTTCGTCAATTCATAAGTGCTTGAAGCTGGGAAATATTATGCAAATTTAAATGTCTGAAGCCAACCAATGCTTCTTCAATGTTAAGCGTCCGAAACCAATAAATATTTCTTCAATTCATATGTTCTTGAAGCTGGGAAATATTATGCAAATTTAAATGTCTGAAGCCAACCAATGCTTCTTCAATGTTAAGCGTCCGAAACCAATAAATATTTCTTCAATTCATAAGTTCTTGAAGCTGGGAAATATTATGCAAATTTAAATGTCTGAAGCCAACCAATGCTTCTTCAATGTTAAGCGTCCGAAACCAATAAATATTTCCTCAATTCATAAGTTCTTGAAGCTGGGAAATATTATGCAAATTTAAATGTCTGAAGCCAACCAATGCTTCTTCAATGTTAAGCGTCCGAAACCAATAAATATTTCTCCAGTTCATAAGTTCTTGAAGCTGGGAAATATTATGCAAATTTAAATGTCTGAAGCCAACCAATGCTTCTTTAATGTTAAGCGTCCGAAACCAATAAATATTTCTTCAAAGTTAATTTCTGACACCAACCAATATTTCTTAAACGTTATTTTCTGCAACCAACCTATATTTCTACACCGTTAATTTCTGAAACCAATCAATACTTCAGTGTTCAACCAATCTTCTCTTCCTTCTACAGCAAAATATTCCCTACAAACTGTTAGCCTGGAATCGTCCTGGACGTCAGCGACGAAATAATCACACCACACCGATATTCGGGAATATAATTCCCAGTAAACCATCCGAATTCCACCAAAAAGTAAACACCGAAATCCCACCACGGAACGAATTCCGGAACTTATTGCGCTTCGGGGTCCGAAAATAATCGTTAAGCAGCAGTCCGCTCTTGTTATTCCACCGAGTAGGCGAGAGAAACAGAGAGGGAGAGAGAATTTCCACTTTCAAAATCAAGACACATCCGTCCAGCGATGATCTGCTGCCTGCGAATGTTCAGGGTCACCGCGTATTAAGTACGTGGATTTGGCAACACCCCAGAACCCCTGCCTCGCCCCACCTCCTCCCGTACAGCTGCAGCCACCGCACTATCTTTAAACGCAGGGGGGGAGGCTGAAGATGAAGACGCGGGGGTGGAGATCGATGGGGGAGGAGAGTCTGATTCCTGCCGAGCTGTTGATGTCAAGAGAACACTTTGCTTCTACTTCTTCACTTCGTCCCCTCGTCCCCCCCCCCTGCTTCATCCACATTTGCGTCATCCTATGGGAACTATCCTGGACCCCCCATTCCCGTAAACCGAGGAAGGACCGCTAATGTCCACTATCGTTCCGGTAATAAAAGGGGGTCTCAGTTCGTAATTATTTCCATTATGGTAGAAATTGTCTTTTTAGGTTCAGGACTGAATATTTCTAAATAAAAGTATTTTTGTCTCTTCACTTTAAGTTAGGGCATATTGATTAGCTTAGATTTGTAAATATGAAATACGTACCGATTTGATTCAAATAACGAGGGACAAAATTGGCAGTACCTATTACAGAAGAGAAAACGTCTATCATCAGGATAGAAGTAAACAATGAAGGGACAACGCAAGTTGAAATACGTCCTTTCGGAATAGTTGTAGAAACTCATGAGATTTCCTTTCGTAATTATTTCCATTACGATAAAAACGGTTTTTCAGGTACAAGTATGAAGATTTCTAAGTGAAAGTATTTTATTATCTTCATTTTAGGTTAAGTTATGTTGATTATTTTATATTTCATACCTAGGGGATATACAGATTTTATTCCATTAATGATAAAAACAAATGAAAAAATAGTCAGTGGCTATTTGGGAGGAGAATACGTTCATCATTATCAGGACAGAAGTAAACAATGAGGAGAAAACGAAAGTTGAAATATGTCTGCGTGGAACAATGGCAGATACTGTTTTTTAAATACCCAATTGAAGATTTATAACAGAAGATATTTTAATCTCTTCATTTTTGGTGACGATCGGTTTACGTTTTTCACCACGGAAAAATATGGGTTTTATTATTTGTCATAGTTTATGCAGCAGCATAAACGGCAAGTAAACATTCAAGAGCTCCAAAAAATGACTAATAAAGAAGAAAACGAGTGCAAAAAATGGTCAATAAATCTTACTGTGGAGACAAATATCTATCGTCATCCGGAGAGAAGTAAACAAAGAGAAGAAAAGGCGAGTTGAAATATGTCATCCTAGAATAGCGTTGCGACAATTAGCTTTCTTCTATTCGTTCTTTCAGACCACGTGTAAAGTAAGGAAGAATAGTGTCGTTCAGTAGTGTGTTATATATCTATAGTGTATAGATAGATGAATTATCTGTGTATCAACTTTACGGGTTAACTTTTAACTATAAAGATTTAAATTTAAATACGTATTTCCAATGTTGTTGATGTAGCCAATTATTACTCATTTCAGTTGATATTATGCAAGAAGCAGTAGGCTACAAGACAGATATGTAACAACTATCTGTAGTTTATATTTCATTATTTTTATTCAGTGAATCAAGTTTAAACAGATGCCTATTTTAGTAAAATTAATTTATCTCTTCTTTTCTTAACAGTCACCACGACTCAATGGGTTTGCCCCTTACTCTAGCAACGTATGAGCTGTAGGTGGTGTAGATCATATTCCTTCCTGAGTGTGTATTTCTCTCTTTTCTGTGGTAATAAAAACTTGCCTTGTATGTGTATGTTTATTACACGACTTTGACTTAGTATGGTTAAATATGTGCATGAAACCCGAAACCAACCTCTAAATATATTATTCGTTTGCCTCTACTTCAAAGTTTTTTTATTCGGCATTTTTCCAGAAATGCTTTATAAACACTAAAAATATCGCGAAAATTGACTAGAATTTTAATGTTATTTCATTAATTCAAAATAGCTCTCAATTTTTAAGCTTTCAAACGATGCCAAGATCTTGCAAATATTCGAAATATTTTTCTAGTTACAAGTGGTTTCGTTTGATTTTGTCACATATGATCAGACATGTTTCCAAAACTTTATACTCTATTTCTGTAAAAGTGTGTTTGTGCAAAAGTATACTTTGTTCAAAACATGATAACTCTAAATGAATTCACCTATTATAAATGTTTTTGGATCATTATGATCTATATAAAACAGTGGTTGCGTTGAACCTCATTCAGTGTATTTAGTCAAGAACTGGATTTTTCATTGATTTTAAATGTTTAAATTCTTAATGAAAAAAACTTTTTCTTCTAGCAACTTGATGGGAGTTTGAAACATGAAGTATAATATTAATAACAATTTCCAACAGAGGAATCGTCTTTCCGGACAAATTAGAATTTTAGCTATAACGTTTCAAAACAAAATGCTAATTAGCTAATTATATCTTAATTAGGTTATTAGTTATTTGCAAAATATTATTTTAAGAATACACCAGTTACATGTGGTTAACAAACTGGATTTTTAAAGTTTAAATAAGAAACGAAATCTTCTAGTGTATATGTACGCCTTCCTATTTTATAAATCGAAATCAACTAAATCAAATTCTATACAAAGGTATAGCAACAAATCTTTCCTGTTTGGAAGGGTTGAAATTTAGTTCAACTGCATTCTATGTTTTGAAGTTTGTTATATTTACGCGACTTTTTTTGAAAAGAAATACTGCTTTTTGAAAAAATAATAAATCTGACTACAGCAGAAATTATTGCTGTCATAATGCCATCTTAAAATGAAGATATGCGCATACTATAGCTGGGGGGGGGGGCATAGTGTGGCTCTCTGAAACGAGTGGTGCGTCTCTTATCCAAGTAAAATGTATGTATAAAATATGGTAAACAAAAACTGATCAATGTCGAAAAGTAATTATTTTATTTCATTTCTTGTTTCAAAAATATAAAAGTCACAAATTTATTCAAATACATAAAAATAAAAATGCTATTCAAACAAATATGTCGTTCTGATTCTACCAAACAATTTTGCATTAAAATCTTTAAAAATTATATTTGCTTGTGGATGCTTTACGAATGATGTCCATCTTTTCAGTTTGCTGCCAAAAGTTTGGTTGATGACTTGTTAGGACAATTCGCACGAGCTCAGTTAAATGCTGTTAATTTAAAACACACCAATGCTTTTGTTTAATTTAATTTAAATGTTTAATACAAAGACTCATAGCAATACCATGTACCGAAAATTGAGATTATTTCTAGCTCACATTCTTTGGTTTTGCGATATTTTTGTTCCGGAACTTGTAACCAAAACTCGATAGTTGAAAACCATTTTGCTGTGTTCAATCCTTCATATTCTTGAAGCTCCAGTAGATATAAGAGATTAAAAAAATGGCTCTTTCAAATATTCTTTCCTAAAACGTGATTTCCCAGGGTTGTGTAGCTAGCCACACCTGTTATAGATGTTTCTTAACTCTCGGATTTTCCTCCTGTAAATTATATGGGCATATTAAATATCACCGACTTACAAATACAATGACGAATTTCTGATATTTCGTTTTCTATAAAGAGTAACATTTGGAAACTCATACTGTCTCTTACGAAGTTCATTGTAATTAGCTTCCTTCAAATACATATCGAGGCTGTTATTCATGTTTTTACAATACTAATTTCATATTGCCAATTTCAAGATAAAATTTATTCAAAAACAGATACAGATATTTTGAGTTCCGATATAGGAATATATAATTTGATTTTTGGAATTTATATATAATATTTGGGGATATACACTACTGTTTGTGGAAATCGTAGCGCTATGAAATAATCTTCAGAAATAAATTAAATTGATTCCACGTGTTACTTATAGAGGTTTAAATAAACTATCAAATTTGTTGAGCAAACAAAAGTATCTTACCGAAAATCGATATCTTGCTCAGAACTGCAGAGATGAGAGACTGTACACCTAGTGGTATCGAATCATATGGATTCTGAATATCATACTGAGGAATATAATTCCCGATGGCCTCTATCCGATGCTCAAGTTCAGAGGTACTCTCTGCTCGACGTGCTGTACGAGCGAGTTGCCGAGCGATGTAATTCCAGACGTGCTCAATGATCGACAAATCCGGCGAACATGCAGGCCATTTAAGAAGTGGAACCTGTCGTGAACGGCAGAAGACTTGTGCATCCCGAGCAACATGTGGACCGGCATCGTCTTGCTGAAATACAGCTTCTCAAATGCGTTACAGGAGGGGTAGGTACTCCACAACTTCCCTGACGTAGTCCACTGTTCAAGATCTACGCAATTTGGAGTAGGTTATATCGCCTATGATATCCAATAGAGCCCCCGACCATAATGCCAGGTGTTCGTCCAGTATGACGCTGAATAAGACACTCCGGTAGAATGCATCACTTCTGTAGCATCTGACGAGTACGTGTCCATCATTATAGTCCAGATTGTAGCGGGACACATCTGAGAAGACGACTTGTTGCCAATAGGCCCTCCATTGACTGTGGTGGTGAAAACATTGTCGCCGGAGGTGTCGGTGGTTCAACGTCAATGGAATCCTTAGCAGAGGCATCCTTGGACGTAGCCCATGGCGAAGCAGACAAACGTGACGAACCGTGAGGGCAGACAATGACACACCTGCAGACTAGCTCCACTGCAGTGCCAACGCACTAGAGTACTCTGTACGGTCCATCACCGCCATGCGGATGAGGTGTCCGTCTCCCGTGGTGACGTCACATTGCGTGGCCCATTGTCGGGGGTTCGACTTGTTCCGTTCACCATGGTTTATCTCTTCCATAAACGCATCACTGTTATGGCATTACGCCCCGTGCGAGTGGCGATTTCACGATACGAAAGTACACCCTTACGGAGGCCGATCATGCGGCCCCGTTCGAACTCCGTTAGTTGCTCGTATGCCACTCTGCGTTTTGACGAGACATATTGACTTCTAATTAATCGTTTACAGCAATCTAACGACGATACATTTCAATGCACGTTTACAATGTTCTCAATACAAGGCTCACTTGGATGCTTAGAGGGTTCCTCGACCCACACATGCCGGATCGCTTTGTAATTTTAACCATTTGCATATCTAACCCTTTTTGCATTTCCTACAAACTTAATTTAATTTGCATAATTCCTTCATTGTGTTGCAATTTACACAAACTATAGTGAATGGAATATAAGATTCTTAATCCAGAAACAAACCGACTTAGTAATTTGAAAATTAATCTCCGAAGCTAAACTTTTATCTTTTATAAAAGTTTTGTGGGGAAGAAATATATATATATATATATATATATATATGTTACCGTTAAAGTGTAAAACTCTCTTGTATTTCATGGTTTAACTAGTTATTTCATAGAATAACGATCTGCAGCCAGTTAAAGTGTAAAATTATCCATATCATATATCTCGCACGACAAATACATTTACCTTCCACCTCTACTGCATTTCTGAACTATTCCAGGCCATAGGGAGAGAATTTGTTTAGCGTGTTGGCGCCAGTTCATTCCGGTTAATTGATTGCTTGAACGTACAGTGCCGGCTGCTGTTCGTCAAATACTGTTTCCACGTATCAGGTATTGAGATACATTTATTTTTTTAAGTTTTAATTTAGTCATTTGTTATTACGTTAATTTAGCTTGCTTACGTTAACGTGATATTATTTACAAGAAACGGCCGCATAAAACAATTATATTCCCAACCCCAGTTCAGTGTCTGCGAACAAAAATTAATTAAAATCGAAGAAGTACCGGATGTAGAAATATCGCTCCGGTCGGTTGCTACAGCTCAAAGTTTAGGTACTGGTCAGGGATTTAAAAAAAATGTTCGTGTAAAACCCAGTGTGTCAACAAAAAATGTTTTTGTTTTAGAAATAATGTTCTTTGTAATTCCAAGTGTCATTTTAGTAATCCTTTTTGTAACAAATGATTATATGGTACGTTTCCATAAATACCATTTATACGCTGCATAAATTAGATAAATTGCTTCTTTTTCATTTTAATTGTCTATCATTAGTTTAATTTCATTTTAGATAAATTGTTTATTTTACACTTTAACTGTCTCTCATTAGTTAATTTATAGAATACCTAGTTATTTCATAGAATAACTAGTCAAAGTGTCAAATTAATAACATATTACACACTTTAACGGACACGATCAGTTATTTCATGGAATAACTAGGTATTCTATGAAATAACTGCATTATATACTTTAACGGTAACATATATATATATATATATATATATATATATATATATATATATATATATATATATATATAATTGAGTGCTGTAAGAATTATTATATATGGGCTCTCTATTTCATGTGAGAATAGCTTATGCAGCGCATATAAATCTATGTAAGAGGTTTTAAAAAAAAATCATTTTTTTTATAATGACTAGAAGATGGAAATATATCTCCGTCAAAAGTCCTCTATAGGAAATATATTTAAAAGTAATCATTACAGATGTGGGGAAATAAACATTATGTTGGTAAATAAAGCTTCTAGAGAAAGGGTTAATTTCCCACCTCAAGTCTTGAGCTTGTAATCCCTTGACATTTTGGACTGTAAACACAGGAAGGTAGCTAATGTTAATCAGGAAAATGTTCCACACATAAAAAATCACATGGTGATTGCAATAAGGCGTATTGATTGTTGTAATTTTTGAATAGTTATTTTAAATTGCAATGAAAATTAGTTGCTGGATAAGTTATCTAACAGAAAGTGATATTTTTTACGTATTGTGGAATTTCTAATATTGTGAAAATTATTTTATTAAAATCTTATAAATAAATGGGAAAAAATTACTTAAAAACTATTAAAATTTGATTATCAAACAGATTTAGTAGTTTTATTACATCTGTGAACAAATACTATATATTTTCAAAAAATCGGCAGCATAGTTGCTATACTGGTTTTAGGTATAGAAACCGTTGTGGTGAGTTCCTTTTCTGTAAAGAAATAAATAATCACAAAAAGTTACAAAAAATATTTGCTAAACTCACAAATAAAGCCAAGTTCTACTGGACCACAACAAAATAGCTTTCCAGATCTCTCATAGTACAACAGATAACTCAAAATTTCAGAATTCACAAGAATACGAAAGATTTGATGAATATAAGGGAAAAAGATGAATGTTTTGGTTCTACCAGATAAAATTACTTGCTATGTTGATGAAGTAGCTGATGCCCAAGATTGAAAATAATAAATGCCAAAATATGAAAGTTGCGCATTGACTTTCGCGTAACGAAATTCTTTTCCGATTCAATAAAAAGCCACATTACATAAGTAGGTACATATATTGCCATGATAAGTTTCAGGTATGATTTGGGTCTACCTGTCAAAGCTGCTATCACAGCTAACACTTTTATTGATGCGGAATTTATCATTGAAGAGCAAGCCCTTACAGGAGGAGGACAAAATAATACGAACACCTGTGAAATAATGGAAAATCTTTATTAATAGGGGGTTGGACAACCCTTTGACTAAAGTAAAGATTTAATGCGACGTGGGATAGATGCATAAAGGTCATGGACAATATTTAAAGGAATATTAAACCATTCCTCCTGCAGAACGGTCTCTAATTCCGAAAGTCTGGATGGAGGTGCAAATCGGGAACGAAGTTTGGACACCAAATATTCCCATAAATGTTCAATAATATTCAAGTCCGGAGACTGAGGGGGCCAGGCGAGATGTTCAACTTCATCGTCATGCTCTTCGAACCATTCTTGAACACACCTAGCAGTGTGGATAAGGGCGTTGTCGTCTTGAAAAAACGGTTGCTCTCCAGGTAATACAGTCTGGACAAAAGGATGGACATGATCCCCTTATAATGCTTAGATAGTGATCCTCTAATGTAGAATAACAAGTGGCCCAAGACTGTAACAAGATATCACACCCCATACCATAATGGAGCCATCCCCATGCTTCACAGTCGGCAGGAGGCATTCAGGATTAAACGCTTCTCTGGGCGTTCTCCAGACATAAACGCGTTCGGTCGTCTGAAATAGGGTGAATGACGATTCATCTGACCATATTACCTGTTGCCACTGCTGTGGGGACCAGTTTTTGTGATCTCTGCACGATTGGCGTCACTTGAAAGCATTAGTTGCTGTCACCAAGGATTTACGAATTGACACTATGCCATAAATGTTCGCAGCATGAAGTTCCCTTTTGACAGTTTTTGTTGAAACGGGGTCCTGGAGATGACTGTTCATTTCGGATGCTATCTCGGATAACGATTGCTTGTGCTTTCGGGCTACTATGCGCTTCAAGACCCGTCTATCCCTATCAGCAAGCTTTGACTTTCGGACACTGTTGTGCTTTGAAGACGTCGTCTTACCCTCTTTCGTGTACGCTGTCATTACGGCTGATACCGTACTCCTTGCAAACCCCAAAAGGTTTGCTGTTTCCGTAACCGATGCTCCACCTAAACGCGCTACAACAATCATTCCTCTTTGGAGCTCTGACAGGTCTGAAATTCCAATTTATCACAGACAGTTCGATAGACGCATGCAACGCAGGTGACTGCTGTTGAGAGACTGATACCTTCCTCTTCACGCCCACTGGGTGGCAGACTTCTGTTGCAGGTGTCGCGGCTGTACTGCAGATGTGAAATACGTCATACTTTTTCGCAGGTGTTCGTATTATTTTGTCCTCCATCTGTATATTCCATTATAATAAAAAGAAGAAAGCCAAAGAAAGAATATATGACAATCCAGGATTAAGAAAGATTGAAATTAACTGCATATTTGACATAAAAATACTCATATCAAACAATTAAGATAAACATTCATATTATTCAGCTCCTTCAAAGTAACCTTTATACGGCGAGTGTAATTGGGTTGGATCCATTGGTTAGTTTATATACTTAGCTTTGCTGTTTCAGAATCAAAGTAAAACCGTTTTAAAGGGAAGGTGCATGTCGCATTTTGTTTCAACTACGAAGACAAGAAACTTTGTAAAAAGGTCTACAGGAAGTAATTTTCCCAATCTTCTCTAAATCAGGCTGGTATGTATTCAGTAAAATGGTAATTTGGTCTTAGATGAAATAGCGAGAGGAGAGCTTACATTCAAAACATTGTCAACTTGCAGGGTGGAGGTAATACCATACTGAAAACCATACAGGAAGTATGTTACACACTGCATATCCGAGGAAGATATCTTACATTAGTAACAGAAAGTACGTACGAGGAAGATACCTTATATTAGCACCAAACTGAGATGCCTCTTTGTACGTCGGAAGAATGTGTCTCACATTAACACCAGACTGAGAGATCTATGTGTACGTCTGAGGAATTACCTTATACTAACACCAAACTGAGGTATGTCTGTAAATTTGAGAAAGATTTACAGACTGACAGAGGTACAGAGGGATCTTTCTGAACGTACGAGGAAGATATCTTACTTTAACACGAGACTGAGAGATCGATTTGTATGTCTTGAAGCTGAAAGTCTAATGACTTAGCTAACGGGATTAATGAACCTTCCTTTGACTTGCAAATATATGTATATTTACTCCATTATTTCATTTTAGATATCACCAATAAAGTTTTTCTTTTGTTTTATTCTGGAATACATTTTTGTTCTATTTTTTTCAGTTGTAAATTTTCTGAGGTATATATTGTTCAATGAAAAAACATGATAACGTGTTTTAAATTTATCTCAAGTCTGATACATATCTTTCACACTCCTTATTGAGAAAATGAGCAAAAAATTTAGTTGAATTCTGTAAAATTATGCATTTTCTTGTTATTAATATACTATATATAAGTTAAGAAAAATGTAAGAAAAGTAAGACTGTTGTTCTACTTTTATATGAATGATAACGTCCGTTTCTATAATGCCGCGTGTACATTTGTAAGTCGAACCGTTCGCGAACCTCTAGTTCTCATGATTTGGACGGGGTTTCTAGTATGGTGATCCGCTTCCTGTCGGTTTTTCGACGAACACAAAGTCATTCTCGGTTCAGATTGGTACGGCGTCGTGAGTAGTTCTTTGCTTTTCTTTATGCTCGCCATCCTCCAGGCTCTATCGTCATTACCGGTGGCTGACAAATAACTGCCCGGTAGTTCGCGGTTGGTTCCTTCTTTTTCCATGGATCGCTGGAAACTCGTTGTGAAAATAATTTTAACGAACGGATCACGAGCGGCTCGCCAACAGTTTTGGCTCGCAAATGCATACGCACCTTAAGGCGACATTTTTATCTCATCATGCAAAATAATTGATCGACTTAGTTTTCTGACTTTAATCCAATTGAAAATGTTTTGGACACTCTGGGGAGAAACATTGCTCCCACATGATCGTAACAAAGACGTGGTAATTGCAAAGAAGAAATAAGTATCAAGGAAAGTTGCTCAGAGGCGATTGGACTGTCTAGTGAAAACCATAGTCCACCCATACAAGTAATGATGTATTATAATCAGAAGTTGATTTTTATTCGTACTTTTCCTGCAATCTATATATATAATTCTCTTACGTGGCACGCAAAAAAGACGTTATTAGCTATCGCGTTTTGGCAACATTGTACGATTATTTGTTTTTCACGAAGCCTCGCGCTTGAATTGAATTTATAGCGTTATCGGATAAAATTTTATTAAAAAAAATGAATTTTCATTGAGCTGTTGCAGTTAATAATAGAAATCAAAGAAAGCGGAGGATCTTTTCAGGGCCATTTAAAAAAGGTCCTTTTCAGGGCCAACAATTATAGTTCAACAAGACGCTTGCACTACAACTTTCGACAGCAAACTCAATGAAAATGCGTGGATGGCTCGAGTGCAGGGGTAAATATACACTCAAACAACATGCTGGGTATTCAATTTCCAAATCCGTTCTCACATTTCGAGTCAAAATTTTCTCAAAGTTTTCACTTGAATTCAGATTCTATCGGTACTGTATATATCTTTTCTGAAAAATAGCAAAAAAATTTAGGTTTGAAAAATGTTTTTTTTGGAATATCATATTTTGTAAACAATCCCTTCTGCTAGGACACATGTCTTCATTGATGCGAGCGAAGCGAGCATAGGTTCGCGCAGCGAACCAATGAGGATTGCGAAGAAATCCTCCGGGGGTTGGCGAGCGTTTGCGAGCAGGGGGCGAGCCCCCTAGTTTTTATATATTACGTTACTCACTTTAGATTCAAATGAGTTAAAAATAACATTGGCTGATTTAATATTTCTATCTTATACTAGCAGAAATTAATACTATGAAAAATAAAGTGATTACTAGTTTTGGAACACGGGTGTATTTAAGTGTAACTAGCATAAACACAAAACGGCGAACCCTTCCGTATTCATTTAGCAATATATGCAGCTCCACACGAAAATCAAACATACTATCCAAAATAAACTTCAAAATTGGAGAATTAATCCTGCAATTTATGAATCGTGTGCGTAGATGAAACAAAATAGGGAAAATTCTTCTTGCTTCGGACGATGACTGTACTATATTCCTTAAGACAATTATGCGTAGCACTCAAAGTAACGCTGAGTGTCCCTAAAGATAACTCTAAATTACAGTATACATGCTGTCATGAAAAATGTCTTGAAAGTACAAAAAATACTATTTATGTGAGTTCTTTTAATTTACCAACTTTTCTGAAATTTGCCGTCGGGTAAGACATTTTATACATCCAATGACAACTGTAACCTAATCCCTCTTAGACAGAATCAGCCTCTAGTGACTTCCAGTTCTGGCTGGCAGTAACAGGTACAGACAAGAGCTTAAAGAAAACACAATTTTATATTCAACCTAGGCATTCTAGCGAAACCATTGAGGAAGGTAATTTATGACTTTCATTTTGCCGTATTTATTATTATTTAGACAACTGGCTAAGTAATCATTTTTCCCTTTTTACTATAATAATTGTATAAAACTTCTTTATTAGAACAAATTCATGTTAAGCACGGAGAGGAAAATGTTAATTTTCAGAAGCCAATATGAATTTGAGAGGCTGCAATATGGTGCAGAGGTAGATAGAAGTATACAAATGTGTTATACAACAGTCAATCACGGCTTCGCGTCGAGAAATATGCAAAAAAGGCAGTCGAATAAGAAGCCAGTATTGTTAAGGGTTAGAGGAGTTGCATGTAAGTTTTGATAAAAAGTGTTCAGAACTTCGTACGATTAGTTTTCAAGACAGACGTGTTTGTATGGCTTATAGAAGACGAATGGCAGATAATGTTGTTAGTTCAGTTGGACGTCTTGAAGGAGGGCAATCAATCACTGATGTTTCTCTTTTCTTCGGCGTTCATCATTTCGTCATTTACCGATTATAGAAACAATTTTTTTAAATAAAAAGTTGTCCGATGATATGTGGTCGGCCGCCCAAGGGTTATGACCCTCTCGGAAGATCGATATATTGCTGTTGTAGCGAAGCGGAATCGAATAGAGACGTCTACACCTGTGACATCTATGGTTGCAGCGTTCATAGGTAAGACGATATCTGTTACAACTGTGCACCGAAAGCTACATATGAATGGACTGTAAGCCAGGGTAACACAACTTTGTGTTCCTCTATTCGTCCATTACGAAGAGACACGATTAAAATGGTTTCGGCAACATGTGAGCTGGACTATGTCTGATTGAGCCAACTCTATTTTCACGGATGAGTCGAGATTTACCCTGTAGTGACATGACAAACGGTAGTGGTCTGGAGAGAACAAGGCACATGCAATCCAGCCCAGAACATCATCGAACATCATGCATTCCGAGGTGGAAGCATCATGGTGGGGGCTGGAATTTAATTGGGATATCGCATCGACCTGCACAACTACAGACGGGTTTCTATGACGGAAGTCACCCACTGTGATATTATACGCTACAGCAGTTGGTCCTTCTTTCATTTTAATGGATGATAATCGCGTTTCCATGGAGATAACATCGTAGACGACTAGCTGGAGAGTGAGAGGTATGGTTTGGTCGGCCTACTCGCCCAACCTTAATCCCATTGAAATTCTTTTGGATGCACTCAAACGTACTATGTCTGTACGTTTCTCACCCCAGCTACTCGTACAGAGTTGCAATCTGCTCTACAGGAGGAATGGCGATTACTCTACTCTGTGGTGGTTGATCACCTCATGGAAAGCATGATTACACGCTACTTTTTATGAGGATGAGGGGTGGTAGAATACCCTATTAATGTCGGTTTTGTTTATTTGTTTTGGATTTAAATATAATTTTGTTAATGACTCCAATATTACTTAATCTTATAATTTATGAAAATTTGATATTGGTTCCATCTTTGTATTTAATCATTTGTTTTGTTTCCTGCATAAACCTATTTGCTACTTTCTTACCGCATTTTGTGTCAATCAAAGATGTACATGTCGTTCTTTTACGTTTTACATACCGTGCTTAAATTTTGGCAGTGAGTGTAGTAATAGCAAACAATAGTTAGAATTAATTACATGAATTAATTACATTTATAAAAATGTGTATTATAATGAATGTCTGATTAACAAGGAATTCATACAATACCTCTAATCTTTTTTTATTGTACGATAGATACTTATAGTATATAGATACTTATGAACAAAGATACTTATAATAAATCTTATACTCGTTCATTGCAATATTATTCTTGATTTCTACAACGAAAAAACGGCCACTCTAAAGGGCAATACTGAAAAGAACGCATCATATTCTAAACAATTTAATTTAATATATCAGTACTTTTAACTCAATTTATTACGATTAAATTTAATTTAATTCCAAAAGTTTCATCTTTTACTCCTTATTGTAGTTGAAAATAATTGAATTATTTTGCTTCAGCAAAAAAACATACAACGATATTTGAATATAAATATATAGATATACGTAGACATATGAGGTTATCAGAACAAGAATAGCCTAACCCATAAACAAGCGAAAATTTTACTATTACCATTTATACTATTAAAATGTCTAGTATAATAGTAAATAAATTTTACTATTACCATTTATGCTATTGAAATTCAAGTCTCTAATAATACAAAATAACTTATTGTTGACCACTGAAAAATAAATTTTTAGAATCTCAAATCATATTGTGAATAAATAAAAACATATAAATAATAGTCCCAAGAAAATCGCTTTTATCTCCATTGGTTATGGTGGTGGGTTAAAACATTTACTGTGATAGACTCTGTACAAGCAAAAATAATTTATAAATTCAAAGAGGGGAATTTTGAAATATCATTAATTTATATATTTATTCTAACATTATTAAGTAAACTTTTTAGAATCATGAAAATGTAACTTGCAATGTTACTATTTAAAACTAAGACAAGAATTTTCACTTATAAGGAAAATATGAAACAAGGAAAACATTATACAACAGCTGAGAGACAAAAGATAGGAAAATAAATTATATAAATATCGATCTAAAGAATTATTTAAAAAAAAATCATCATTCTAAAAGGTACTATGAGTCTTGATTTGAGGATTAAACTTCTCGGTTTACTTGGAATTACAAACAAGGATGTATGCTGTGAAATTTGTATATTTTAAAACAATTAATGAATTAAAATTTTGTCTCACTGCGTGAAAGAACATACGGAAACAATATTAAAAGAGAAGTACAAGTTCATACATGTTATAATAAAAGGGCGGTAAATTAAAAAAAATCTTTTGAATGCTCAATGTAACGTTATAAATTTTATGCTCTTGCACTGTAGTTGAGACCGTGATTTAAGATTTATTGTTTATTCCAGAGTTTAAAGAAAATACGGACTGTATATAATGTACTTGCTTTCATGAAAGACACAGTCACATGGTATTATCATAATTTCGGTGCAATACCCACTTTGTTGCTATTCCAATTGTTCAATTTTATAAGGAATTGATGGGGGGAAGTAATGAAATAATACTTAGATAAATTATAGTTACGTCCATTTGAAATCATTTCTTATGCGACATCTTGTAGCAAATTTAATTATTTCTATGTTGATTATCTACTTACTAGGGGGCCCGCCCCCTGCTCGCTAACGCTCGCCAACCCCCGGAGGATTGCTTCGCAATCCTCATTGGTTCGCTGTGCGAACATGTGCTCGCTTCGCTCGTATCAATGAAGACATGTGTCCTAGCATAAGAGAATGTTTACAAAAAAAGATATATTAAAAAAAAAATATTTTTCAAATCTAAATTTTTTTGCTGTTTTTCAGAAAACATATATACAGTACATATGGAATCAGAATTCAAATGAATACTTTGAGCAAATTTGGCTCGAAATGTGAGCGCTGATTTGTAAATTGAATACCCAGCATGTTGTTTGTGTGTACATTTTCCCAGCACTCAAACGACCCACACTTTTTCATTGAGTTTGTTGCCGAAAGTTGTAGTGCAAGCGTCTTGTTGAACTATAATTGTTGGCCCTGAAAAGGACCGTTTTTTAAATGGCCCTGAAAAGATCCTCCGCTTTCTTTGATTTCTATTACAAACTAACTGCAACAGCTCATTAAAATGTCCTTCTTTTGTTTTCAATAAAATTTCATCCGATAACGCTATAAATTCAATCGATGCGCGAGACTTCGCGATAAACAAACAATCGTACATTGTTGCCAAAACGCGATTACAAATAACGTCTTTTTTGCGTGCCACGTAAGAGAATTATATATATAGATGCGAGATTTCTTTTACACTCAAACTTCAGAATCGATCCTCTGATTCGATAATTTTTGTGTTTAGGGTAAGAATATAAGTGACTGGAAAAAATTATTTAAAATATACACCATATGGAAAAAAAGAATTTGGACATTTTAGAAATTCGGAAGAGAATCCATCTTAGTGTGAGGTTATTTTCCTGATTAGGACTCGGCACATTTCTATATGTACATGGTACTATCAACGATGACGTGTACCTCGATGTTCAAGATAGTTCGGCTTTGCCTACACTATGACAATACTACGGTGATGATGGTTGTTTCTTCCAACAGGATCGAGCATCAAGTCATACTGCAAAACGTGTGCAGCGTTGGTTTCTTGAAAATGAGGTGAATTTGCTTAACTGGTCTGCTTAGAGCCCCGATCTTAATCTGATCTACCATTGTGAGACAAACTGGAGCAACGAGTGTGACAACGCCAAGTACACCCATATTCACAACAATTTCTTCTCCCAGCCTTACAAGAGGCCTAGCAAGCTATTCCTGCCAGACGTTCAGAGAACCTGTGGAAAGTATGCCTCGACGTGTTGCAGATGTAATACAAGCAAACGGAGGGCCTACCCGTTACTAAATAGAATAATAAAGCAATTTTTCTGAAAAATATGCAGTGTCCAAATACTTTTGTCCATGTAGTGTATGTAACTTTGTACATGCTAAATTTATACCAAAGTTTTTGAAGAATGCTGAAAAACATTCAATTAATTAAAAGCAATCTAAAATATTTAATAAAATTGAATAAATTCAGAACAATCAAACTATTTACCCCCAGAGGGTGGATGGAACCCATCAACCACCTTCCTTGCTGCGCAAATTTTCAAAATAAAGCTGCCTGTGAGTTTGAATATAAATGCAAATGGTAGGTAGGTACTTACCTACGTCGAACTGGAGCAACACAGCGTGTTATTGACGACAGTTCAGGATCAATCAAAAAGGAAAATATCCGAGGACAACCCCTTGTAATTTTAGATTAAGGTCAGAGAACGATGTTAACCCCTGAGCTAGAATCCCACTCATCATCAAGTATTCACACGACGCCAACGTGAGAACATGACAGATCTAACGTGCACCAGCCCCAACGTCTTTGTTAGGATCGACTTTTGAATTTGGAATCTACCGATTATTATTCCAAGTTTCTACCTTCTGGATACCGAGGCCCCTTAACTGCAAAAAAAAAAAAAAGATTTATTTGGGCCTAGTAGACTATTATAAGAGTTTTTCAATGATGAATTTATGTTCATCTCGAGGTAACAAGATGTGTACATTCGAAAATAGAGATTAGGACCACATTATGAACATCTTAATGTAGGCTTATAAGGCCCGGTGCACACATCCGGTTTTTCAACGTGCGGCGTCACTGCGGCACCGAAGCCCAACTATGAACACATAACCGTGAAATGACGCACGAACTCATTTTGCGCCATTTGCGATAAATATTCCATCGAAGGAAACGTGTTTATTTCGCTAACTTGGTGTAAAAAAAAAGTGTATTTTGAAACAAAATAGACGTTACTGGATACAACCATTTATTAATTATTATTTATATTCCATTTATTTATGAAAACAAGGTAGTTCAGAACGGAGATGCATGTGCGGCGAGCTGCGGTGCCATAGGGAACTGCGGTACAAATAGTTGCCATAGGGAACTGCGGCACGCAGGTTGGACGTGTGTCGCCACAGCGGCGCCGGAGGCATGTGTGCATTGCTCCATTGATACAACCATTTATTAAATATTATTTATATTCCATTTGTTTATGAAAACAAGGTACTTCAGAACGGAGACTCATGCGGCGCCGTGGGGAACTTCGGTACAAATTGCACGCAAGTTGGACGTGCGTAGCCCTAGCGGCGGTGGAATCATGAGGGCACTGCTCCATTGGATCTAATGTATGTCAGACCGCACTTGCGTTGCGGTAGAGGCGCCGCACGTTGAAAAACCGGATGTGTACACCGGGCCTAAGCTGCATACTAAGTTTCTTTATAAGTTGTATTAATTCAAAACTATCGCAAAAGTATTTAAGAAATTCATGAATAATGTGATTCATTCAAAGGAAACATTTGTGACAGTTACTTTGTCTTCCAATAGGATTTTTTTGAAGTTCTGTCATTACTTATTTTACGATTCGGGCAAGAAAAAACGAACGTACTCTGTAACTAAATCCTTTGTATTTATGTATTATCCACTATTCATGTATTTATACGTATATGGGAAGTTTCTGTTCAACTATTTCTGCAATTCTATACAGCAATTTCTTTTGCTCAGCAGAAGCTATAGAAAGTTGTTTTTTAATAATTTTTTAGCTTCAGTTATTCTTCATTCTAGTCTTCTATTATATTATTCTTGACATTTTTTGGAGTAATACTTCTCATCACTATCATTAAGTTCTTCAATTCTCCAAGTCTCTCCCCTCCCATAATTTGTGTACAGGGCGATTATAATGAAAGTTCAACTTTCAAGAAGCTATAAAAAATCACTGCTCAGAATGACCTGAAATTTTAACTGAATATACTCGATGAAGGGGGAAATGGTATTGCATAAGAAATAAATCCAAATTTTAGCAATAGATGGCGCTTAAAGCGTCTTAATATGCAAAATAAAAGACGTATCATGCACACGATACATTGCATTTGTGACAAAAACGGGGGGTACATGGAGTTTTCCTCATATTGCGTCTGAGAAGCTCGTCATGACTCTCTTAATGAAGAATCGCGTTCTGCTTGTGAAGCACTTTTACAAGAACAGTGAATGTGCGTCAGTAGACGAGCAGGGGGCGGAGCCCCCTAGTGATTAAAACATTCGAAGAGAGGTTCTTTTGAAGTGAAAATTGGCCAGAGGGAGGAATCCAATTGAATCGACGTCAGTGGAATATGTGGAAACAACCTTCCAGGAATAGACGAGCGGTGGCATGCAAACGGGCAGTACACGGGGAATTGCCCAAACTTTGGAGATGCATGTG
The DNA here is from genome assembly GCA_947359465.1 of Metellina segmentata. Taxonomy (NCBI): domain Eukaryota; kingdom Metazoa; phylum Arthropoda; class Arachnida; order Araneae; family Tetragnathidae; genus Metellina; species Metellina segmentata. Next base: position 92,148,005 of record OX375879.1, read on the forward strand.
AGCACGGTGCATAAAATTGTACGAAAGATCCTGCATTGCTATCCTTACAAAATTATCCATGTTCAGGAATTACTTCTGCTGTTCTGCCAGTAAGACTAACTTTTGCTCTAGAATTTCGTGCTCGCATGGAAGTGGACAATAAATGACTATGGAACATTTTGTGGACAGACGAAGCACATTTACATCTCCAAGGACACGTCAATACTCAAAATTGCATAATATGGGCAGCGGAAAATCCGTTCGCACAAGAACCAGTACCTCTTCATTCTGCAAAGGTAACTGTGTGGTGCGGGTTGATGTCATCGTTTATCGAGGACCATTTTTTTACGAGGAGATATGTCTTGCGGTTCCTGTTACCTGTACTGTCATTGGTAAACGCTATGAGAGTCTAATGTGCAAGCAAGTAATTTCAACACGTCAGCAGCTTGAATGTGTGGGTTGCATCATTTTTATTCAAGATGGTGCTCCTTCGCTCTTTGCAAAGCCAATGAAGCAGATGCTCAAGAGGCAATTCGGAAATGATAGAATCATCAACCGTCAGTTTCCAACAGCCTGTCCTTCAAGATCACCTGATCTTAATCCTTGCGACTTCAGGATGTGATGTTAACTGAAAAATATTGTGTTCAGTGGTCTGATTGTAATCTTAGCTGAATTGAAGGCATTGCGCAACACATTCACAGTGTGACCCCTGAGACACTCCAATTTGTTGTGGAACATGTTGTTTCTCGGTTTCAACTTGTGACAGAAAAGAGTAGACAGCATATTGAACATGTCTTGCGCAAGTCTGACGATATTTTCGGCCTCAAAAAAATTAAAAACCTATTTCTATGTTTCTTTTTATGAGGTGTTTGACCTCGGGATAATTAAAAACTGATTTTCCCCATCCGATGTGATACGACCTTGTCGTGGTGGATGGGCTTTCTACTACTGTTACTACAGTGCCACAACTGTTAAATTACTTGGAGGTCATTTTTTCAGTAAAAAAACGATACAATAATGCACATTGAACAGTACAGTTGGTTTAACGTGAAATTTAAGGCCATAGCCGTCGTATTACGATTCAAATATCACTTGTAGACGAACCCATTTACGTTATGACGCTTAAAGCACCATCTATTGCTAAAATGTGGGAATATTTTTTCTTATGTCAGACCATTTCCCCCTTCTTATTCAGTTAAAATTTCAGGTGTTTCTGAGCAGTGGTTCTTTTATTACTGCTTTTTGAAAGTTGAAATTTAATGATAATCACCCTGTACGGTCAAATCAATTTTGATATACGTTTTGTCATGTTGAAGTCCGTAGATGAACCTGCTGAAAAAACTTGTGAATAAAAAGTTACTTTCCAATAATTTTCAGTTTGACTGACTTTTATATACTCATGTACGAGAGCCTGCTGATAAGTAATGTACAGTCGTACGTAGCTTGCAAATGATAAGGGATAATCAAATTAAACAAATAGGGCATAAAAGTACATTTCAAATCCTACAAAATCTTACACTAATTTTCTACGTTGTCACCATTTACAGCTTCACATTTCTTACAACGTTCAAACCAGTTGTCTCATCCCGTCAATAAAGAATGCCGGTCATCTTTCCTTGATACACGATCTAACTGAATTCATCATATGTGGTTAAATGAATGCCTTTACGATCCCTCTTTTTAAATGCAGAAAAGTGAAAATCTCAGGTTGCCAAATCTGGATAGTTTTTGAGTGTGTAAAATGGGTTTAAACTTCAAGTCCACAAGAGCCTTGGCGGTTTCCCGAGTTGTGTGTGGCTGAGCATTGTCGTGGTGCAGAACTATCGGTTACGTGCATTGTCGAACACAACATACACGTCTCCTAAGATGATTTAACGTCTCTATGTAACGCACAGAATCCACGGCCAACCCAGCTTCCAAGTATTAAGCATGATTGGTATCCCATAACACTGTCATAGGAATTTTCTTTGCAGAGGGTTGTGTTTTGAACCTTTTTTATTATGGCTAACCATAGTGCAGTTATTCCATGCCCTGCCGCTACCCAAATCTGAGTAGTTTTTGAGGGTGTAGAATGGGTTTAAATTTCAAGTCCACAAGAGCCTTGGCGGTTGCCCGAGATGTGTGTGTCAGAGCATTATAGTTGTAAAGAACTATTGGCTACGTGGATTGTCGAACACAACATACACGTCTACTAAGATGATTTAACGTATCTATGCAATGCACAGAAGCCAAGGCCAACTCAGCTTCCAAGTAGTAAGCATGATTGCTATCCCATAACACTGTCAACGGAATTTTCTTTGCAGAGAGTTGTGTTTTGAACCTTTTTTACTATGGCCAACCATAGTGCAGTTATTCTATGCCCTGCCGCTACCCAAATCTGGGTAGTTTTTGAGGGTGTAGAATGGGTTTAAATTCCAAGTCCACTAGAGCCTTTATGGTTGTGCGAGATGTGTGTGGCAGAGCATTATATTTTTTGCCGAACAATGGGCGACTTGGATTGTTGAACACAACATACGCGTTTCCTAAGATGATTTAACGTCTCTATGCAATGCACAGAATCTACGGCCAACCTAGCTTCCAGGTAGTAAGCCGTGGTTTGCATCCCAGAACACTGTCAACGGAATTTTCTTTGCAGAGAGTTGTGTTTTGAACCTTTTTTACTATGGCCAACCATAGTGCAGTTATTCCATGCCCTGCCGCTACCCAAATCTGGGTAGTTTTTGAGGGTGTAAAATGGGTTTAAACTTCAAGTCCAAAAGTAGCTTGGCGGTTTCCCGATTTGTGTGTGGCCGAGCATTATCGTGGTGCAGAACTATCGGTTACTGTCGAACATAGCATACACGTCTCCTAAGGTGATTTAACTTCACTATGTAACACACAGAATCCACGGTCAACCCAGCTTCCTAGTAGTAAACATGATTGGTATCCCAGAAAGCTGTCATAGGAATTTTCTTTGAAGAGGGTTGCGTTTTGAATCTTTTTCACTATGGCCAACCACTGTTTCATTCCATGCTCTGCTGCTAACCAAATCTGGGTAGATTTTGCGGGTATAAAATGGGTTTAAATTTCAAGTCCACAAGAGCCTTGGCGGTTGCCCGAGATGTGTGTGGTAGAGCATTATAGTTGTAAAGAACTATTGGCGACATGGATTGTCGAACACAACATACACGTCTCCTAAGATGATTTAACGTATCTATGCAATGCACATAATCCATGGCCAACCCAGCTTCCAAGTAGTAAGCATGATTGCTATCCCATAACACTGTCAACGGAATTTTTTTTGCAGAGAGTTGTGTTTTGAACCTTTTTTACTATGGCCAACCATAGTGCAGTTATTCCATGCCCTGCCGCTACCCAAATCTGGGTAGTTTTTGAGGGTGTAGAATGGGTTTAAATTCCAAGTCCACAAGAGCCTTTGTGGTTGCGCGAGATGTGTGTGGCAGAGCATTATATTTGTGCAGAACTATGGACGACGTGGATTGTTGAACACAACATACGCGTTTCCTAAGATGATTTAACGTCTCTCTGCAATGCACAGAATCTACGGCCAACCTAGCTTCCAGGTAGTAAGCCATGGTTTGCATCCCGGAACACTGTCAAAGGAATTTTCTTTGCAGAGGGCTGTGTTTTGAATCTTTTGATTATGGCTAATCATAATACAGTTATTCCATGCTCTGCATACCGTTTATGTGTTGGGTTCTAACGATGCACCAAAGTTTCATCTCCCGTCACAGTATTGAAAATAAAGTGATATCCTTCATCATGATAACGTTTAAGAAGCTGTTGATTAGAAATCATCATTGAAGGGATGGGACAACAGGATCACCGTTGGGAGAAATGTATATCTGTACATAGTGACTACGTGGAAAAGAAATTCAAGATTTTGTAGCACTTGAAATGAACTTTCATGCCATATTAGTTTCATTTTATCATCCCTTTTCATTTGCGAACTACGTGTCACTGTGCACTATTTAACAGCTTGACCTCGTGTATACATATGCACAATCCGTTATCATCAAGTGTCTTATATTCTTATAAAACTGATTAAAACAAATTTCCAAGATTGTTCAACTGAAGTATAATTTCTAGTTTATTCGTATAGAAAATTGTTCATCACTTAAAAGAAATGTTGCTTTCATGCAAACATTTGTAAACACGTTATATTTAAACAAAGCTACATGGTCAGCTAAAATCTATGCAGAAGAATATAAGGATTAAGATAAGTATTTTCAACTAGAACAACTTTTTTACTTGTGTTCTACTTACAGCGATTGACGTACGTCCTAGTTTCAAATCATTCTTTAGTTTAAATCTTAAATTATATTCCCGGTCGAATTAACTGTTATAATTCTAACACAAACAACAAGAATTATTTTTTTATGTATTTCCGGTGAGGAAGTTGGTTTCTAACTGGATTACAAATGTCCCATAATCTATCAAGAGGCTTGTAGTCTGAAAAAAGTTCAGAAACTATCGGATTATTCGGTTTTGGCATAAATATGTTTATTTATCAAAACCGTACTCTTAAGTCCTTAAACCGATTCCTAATTCCCTTTCTTTAAATTTTTCTAGACTAGAAAGATTATCGGGTATAAAAAGGGATGTTTGTGCAAAGTGTGAAATCGTATTCTGCAGAAATATATAGGGGCCACGGGGGTTATTTTAAACAATAGCTCTTTACGAGCGATATAAACTAATGTATTATAAAATTTGTAGTACTCTTTTCACTGCTTAAAATTTAATTTAATTCACAATATAGTTTATTTTCATATTTCTTGATGCCTTTTAACAGAACAAATAAATAATTTCGGGGTGTTTAGATTAATCTGAAAGAATATTAAAATTTTTAAATTTTCAATTTTCGGCATAAGTATCTATAAACAAATTCATCCAGCATTCTTTGAGATCAGTGATTTACAATTTAACTATAAAAATAAGCATTGTATATCTGCTTATACATATTACAATTCTCAAAACAAAGCAAACGTATTAATTGAAAGAGAGAGCTCCTCTCTAAAATATTATGTAAGTTTTTCTCTTATTGTTACTATCGATTGAAAGGAAAAAAAAAACATTTATTCCTTTCCAGTGGTAATTCAGAGGACTTGTTAACCAATGTACAAATTCAATCATATACAAAAATTCAGAAATGTAATGGCATATACTATATTGAACCATTGCACTGTTTTTTGTACTTACAAGTTACTGCTTATTGTACATTAGTTGCGTTGTTTTTCACATACCATTCATTCTTATTCAACCACTATATTTTGTATAATTCCACTTATTGTTTATCAGTAAACTATTTAATTGTTTTGTTATGGTGAATATATGGTCGGCTTAGAACATGAACCCGCTAATTGACATGTTTTCGGAGGCAATAAATTATTTGTATGATGATGATAAAACATTGTAATATTGTTTAAGAAATATAATACTACCAAATGCTTATAAGTTTTATTTCTTTCAGCTAAAAATAATCGTCTTTAATCAGATGCACTCAGTAAAATATTTAGTTTTGTAACTTAATCCTTCTGATGGTTGCCTTGACGAGGTATCTTGTCAGTAGCAAAACTAACCAAATGTTGATAGAAGAAATATCTTGTTGAAACCCAATAGACGGCTAATAAGATTTTGCTCCAAGAGAACGATATATACGAACTCATTATACTATCATTGCATTATGTTGCAATTACCTTTCATTGTCTATTTGACCACTGTACTGTTTTGTTATTACTATTCATTGTTTGTCAGTAAACCTTCTCATGGTTTCCTTATGGTTGAATCTATCGTCAACTCAGAGACTCATTATCTAACATGTTTTGGATACACTAAATGGTAATTTTTATTTTTTGATAAATGTTGTCATGATGATAAAAGCTTAGTCAGATTTGACCTTTTTAGGAGATATAGTCTACCAAATGGCTATAATTTTTGGTTCTTTGAGCTAGAAACTAATAGTCTTCAAACAGCTGTTCAGTAAAATTTTCGTTTTGTCAGTTAATGGGTTTTTGCTCTAAGCCAACGACATACGCCATTCCATTTCCATTACCATTACACTATTCGCAATCGTTCAGTATTTATACCATTACATCTAAACGATTGTCTGAGATGCAGAACAGTGTTTCACTGAAGAGCTATTCAAGATATCTTAGTCACATGAAGAGATCGTGTAGGCACCTTTTTTTTTCTATTTTGCCTATTTCCAGCTTCTCCAGAGAGTGAAGACTGACATATGGCAGAGGGGACTGCAGATCGTTCGTTTTGCATGGTACTGATCCACCCTCCTGCAGAGTTAGGCCTTGATAGCAGGGCAAAGCGAGACTTCTCGTTGCGTGCCAGAAGTCCCCCCAGCATTCGACGGGGTATTGAGGGAAACGCGGAAGTTTAGTTCGCCATGTGTGCTGTGTGCGTGCAAACCGGTGAAGCAAGCATCACGATAGGAAGGATAAATGGTGGCACGAGCATTGATCTAGCATTTGTCTGGGTTCATAGAGAGGATCCTGAAGTCATGGAAGGAAATTAGTAAAAGTGTCAGCTGGGGCGAATAAGTGGCTGCTAGTGTTCACAGGACTAGAATATAGCCGGTTCCTTTTTATGCTGCAGTATCAGCGCATTTGGAAAATCACGAGATGAAAAATGCCTTTTAAAAACACGATGACTTAAAATGTTGGGCAATATATTTGACCGTGCATCTCTGTTTTTTTTTCTACCGGACAAAAAAGCATTTAATTCTCAAGGTGTCTTGAAGACGTGTTTTGTGATTAGAAAACAGACTAGATATTATTGGACGAGATATCTTGTCATTAGAAGAAAGTTAACCAGCTTTTGACCTTATCATCAACAAGTCATCGAAAAAAGGCGATATTTTGATAACGCGGTATCTCGTCCATCAAGCTTGGAGAGTTAGAGGATAAGGTCAATACCACTTGGTTTTTATTGAATATGTGACCAGTAGTTATTTCATTCCTTTCACAAATCAATTAATTGAAAATTAAGGGTAAATTGGTTTTTTAAAGTTTGATGATACAGAGACCATGTATGTCAAAAATGCAACCAAATTATTGGGTCGTCAAATAATGGACTTACACATACAAAGAAATGTTTACTGAAGCTGAGAAGAGAAAGTCATCCAGGGTAAATTACAGGAATCAAACCTGCAACGCTCTTACACCTAGCAGGCTATTAGAGTCACGGCGACCTCTGGAAACTCAGGAAAAATGTTTTATTTTCAAATTACTCCAAAAGACTAAATATATGGTACAGCTACAGTCTACGTTTAGCCTGGTGGCAACGGCCTTGGTGATTCTTTAGTGCACTTTTAGTAGCGAGTTATGGCAAGTTAAGGTAACCCATATGTATTGCTGTTATTTTGGTTTTCATAGCAACCTCGCAAACGGAAAGTTTAAATTCTCATTTTGAGCATTCTAGAAAGTTCTTTTAATACTCGTTAAACTCTCCTTTGATTTCATTGGTTCTTTTGAAATATTTGCTTTGATTCCATTGGTTATATTAATTTTAAACTATTTTTTAATTTCATTGTTTTTTTAAATATTTTTCTTTGATTTAATTGTTTTTTTTTAAATATTTTTCTTTGATTTCATTGATTATTTTTAATATTTTTCTATGATTTCATTGGTTCTTTTTCATATTTTTCATTGATTTCATTGTTTTTTTTTTTTTTATATTTTTCTTTGATTTCACTGGTTCTTTAATGGTTGTTTCCCAATTGAGAAGTTTTCTTTCATTTTCTTTAAGTTACATTACAGTTCTGGCGTCTCTGGTTGTATTTTAATATTTTTATATACACTCTATAACAAAGAAATCGACGCACCAAGAAGGAGTTATCTGATGGAGACAAAAATTGGTGGATAGGAAAATTATGTACAGAATAGAAAATGATTAAAATTTCAGAACAATTGAATGATTTATTTCAGAGTTACAGTTACGAGCTCAATAAGGTGTTGACCCGCCTCTAGCCTGGATGCAAGCTGCCACACGGCGTGGCATAGACCGATAAAGCTCCCGGATGGTCTCCTGTGGTATTTCTTGCCAAATTTGCTTCATTCCAGCCTGATCGAGCAAAGAACCACTGTAATCTGTCTCGACAGTATGCAGGCGTGAGTGGCAGGTGGCGTAACGGTCGGTACGAGCGTAGATTTCGCTCTCTCAGCCGTCTGTGAATGATCATGGTGGACACCCGTGTGTGGGTCGTACGACTGATGGTTGATAGCGATGAATCAGGCGCTGTGATAGCTGATCTGACAATCACTCTGTCCTCGCGATCCTTTGTGGCCCTACGTCGACCGCTACCATCATGACGCTGAAATCTGCCACTGTCCACCCACTCTTGCCAGCATCTTCTAATTGCCGCATCGCTTCGACTCACATGCCGAGCAATTCTCCGATTTGCCTAACCTGCCTCTTTCAATCCAATGATACGACCTGTTTCAAACTCTGAAAGTTGCACGTAATGAGCTCGAATCCTGCGGCGAGGCATTTTTTTAGTCGTTAAAAGGTATGTTAAATCGCAATGCAGCAGAAATTTTTAACAACAGTTCAAGAACAACTCCTTATATACATCTGCTGGATGCGCAGTTCCGATGCGCTGGAGATCGCACTATTCATTCATTGGTCACCAATTTTTAATCATTTGCATATTTGGTCAAAACATTTTTGCATGCGAAATTTCAAAGCAATCGGATGATTCCTTCTTGGTACGTCGAATTTTTTGTTATTGAGTGTATTTTATTTACGTATATTTATATTATTTGCATATGTAATATTTGTTTTTAAACGTTTACAAATGGTATTTTGAAACTTATTACTTTCCATTGTAAAAATAAAAAGATTTTTGAAATAATTCTTTTCTTGGCGAGATTAGAAATGTTCCCCCCCCCCTCAAAAAAAAAGACCGTTGCCACCGGGCTAAACGTAGAGTGTAGCTGAACCATATATACATCTGTTTGTAAACTTCCTAATCTCTCTCCTCTCCTTAGTTCATTTCCATGGAAGCCGAGTTGGTAGAGCATTGGATTAGCTTCCAGAAGGTTACGATCTTAATATTCGAAACGATTCAACTAAATATAAGATACGTAGGGGCTGGAGCACACTAAACATGTCATGGTATCAAAAATATCCTCATGATGGCTTGGTGCAAACCCTTGGAGAGTGGGTAACAGATTGGATTTTGATCTGGTCGTCAGAATTCTGTTCAATGTTAGTGTTGTCCTCGAATATTTCCCTTTTGGATTTATCTTATACCGTCATCAATTACCGTTTTGTTCTAGTGGGACGAAAACTCAACTACCTACCTACCTACATATCTTCAATTCATAATGTATTCCTCTATTGAAATCAAAGAATCAACCTAATATCTATATACTTATAACGGACTATGGACAGTAACCAGTTGTGTTTGTAGAATGCGACGGTTCATTCAAATACCAATCAACCTAAAATCTATATCTAGGGTTAATTCTACAGTCATGGGACAAACTTAGAGGGGTGATACAGATTACTAAAATCTTTTTCGTTTTGGAATGTATGGTCGGAAGTGACGCGTGAAGGCACAAATACAAAAAATAAGACTTGAACAGAAAATCATTGTTTATTTACAACATCCTAGAAAAGAGCTTCTTTGCGGAAATGTTTACAATAGATGCTCAAAATTGCGACCACCAACAATAATATATACTTTATAGCGTCTAAGGTGTGATTGGCAAACAGTTCCAAAGATGCCAGGCATTTCGCGCTCACTTGCAGCCGCAATGGAAAATCGAGCAACGAGGTCTCCAATTGAGACAACTGGATTTCCGTAAACGATGGTCTTCAAATACCCCCATAAGTAATCGATTCTCAATAAATTTGGAGATCTTGGTGGCCATTGGACTGGTCCACCAAGCCCAATCCATCGCCCCGCAATACTGGCATCCAGGTAATGGCGGAAAACCATGTTGAAATGGGCTGGAACATCATCATGTTGAAACCACATGTGATTACGAACGACAATCTGAAAATCTTGCAGAAATTCTAGCAAAACCTCTTCCAGCAAAATACGATAATGTAAGCCATTGAGTCGCGTTGGTAGGAGATATGGACTTATGAGTAAGTATCACTCACAATACCCGCCCAAACATTCACAGAGAAACGTTTTTGACGTTTACCCGCATATGCATCAGATCACGGATATCCAGGCACACTATTTCCCTCTACCCACAGCATTGCCAGCCAATCACAGCTGCCGGGTTTGTATTAGTGTTGGTGGTCGAAATTTTAAGCATTTATTATAAACATTGCTGTAATAAATCACTTTGAGAGTATGTTGTAAATAAAAAAAAATTTCTGTTCATTGTCTCATTTTTTTTATGTTCGTACATCCACGCGTAACTTACAATTATACATTCCTATACGAAAAATATATGTTTTAGTAATCTGTACCACCTCACCAAGTTTGTTCCATGACCGTAGAATCACCCTGTATTTCCATCACTTGATAGGTAAGCAGGTAATTGAATTAAATCACACTAGAGCAGCACCGGGTTATAAGAGACGATCCGGGATGAAACCCGTAGAAAAAGATCCCAGGAAAACAATTCGTAATTCATAATCACTCACATCAGTTGAATTGTATAGTTTTGTAATACTATTACTTATGTATTATTATATGTATATCTTTTCTATACTCATCTTTCACAAAATTATTGCCAAATAGTAGAACATTATTATTTATAGAGGTTCCCTGGTCATTGCGACGTCATAGACAACAAATATGAAGATCTTTTAGACAGGAAAGAAAAAGCTTTGACACATAGGCCTTTCCATTGACTCGATAGTATTGATTATTTGGAATAATTTAAAGGAAAGACTTTAGGACAACATTATTTGTAAACATGGTATAAGGATATTTCTTAAAAAACATCCTCCTCATCCTTGGTGGAGTCATATCTTGAACATTCTGGATAGTCCCAGAAAAAGACGTTGACGACCTTCCGACTTCTCTCAGGCCACGACTGTCTTGCTTGACATCTTAATTGTATTGAAGTTCTTCCTTTTCAGCCGGGTCTGTGACCTCCATGAGGAAATGGATGGGACCCATTTCCCCTACGATATCGCTCTCTTTGCCCTTAAACTTTATGATCGATACTGGGAGGCAAGAACCTGCATAGGTTCATAGAATTTTTTTCGTCTTAGAGCCAAGTTTTGTGGTCTTTATATACTGGGTGTGTGCTTGCTTCTTTTCTGGGCTATTTGTTCAATTACAAAACGCCATTAAAACTATAAATAATTTATTTTTCTGCACTTATCTCTTCATATAACATCATATTCGTGGCTAAATAGGTTTGCCATTGCAATAGTAGCCTGAGAGTCGTTGCTAATTTCCCGTAGCTAACTTTCAGCGTATTTAACTCTGTGTCCGTGAAACTTTTCTTCAGTATGTATCTATTAATTCGTTCTTGGATTGTGCTTGGTTCAGCTTAAGCTAATATGACCACTGCGCGCCATTAAACTCTAACTATGCCTTGAAGGTAGGTAAGTGAATTAATTTACGTTGTAATGTGGCAGCACAATGGGGCAAAAGCGATGGTCTGATATCAATTCTGAGGTAAAGATCCGAGGTCCTCGAAATTTTGAACCCTTTTCAGTTGACGAGATCAACACCTTAGCCACTCTCCAAACTTCAAAACCATGGCAACGTGAGGACATTTGAGGGGAGGAAACATTGAATGCGAAACAGCCCCCACTTACACGTTGGTATTTGGTTGGATCGAGTTAAAAAACTCGCAAACCTCTAGTTAGTAATACGCGTATCGGCTATCTGGACAACCATGGCCCACAGTTGCACTATATGGCCTTATTTACAAGTGTTGATACCACGCAGTAGTATAAGCTCTTAACATTTCTCAACTTCAACTTTCACATGATAGGTGGAATTTCTAGGCAATTATTCCACCATGATGCGACTAAAAAAGAAAGAAATGGAAGGAAACCCAGGGATAGAATAAGAGGACCACAGTAACGATTAGTCAAAACGCACCCAATGGAAATAAATAATAATTCCTCTCTCTGTACATATTTCGTCACAACATCATATATATGGTTTTAGATACTACAAGATTGCCTTATTTGCATATGTTGATTCCACTTATACAAATATAAGTCTTTACCACTTCCCAATGCCAACTACCGTCCGTAGAATAGGTTGAATTTCTCAACAATTCTTCCACCCGTATACGATCCAAAAAAGAAAACAGAAGAATTTCCGCGAGAAGATCCGGGAATAGAACAAGAGGACCGACGGAAAAAAAGAAGGGAAGAGTAGGCTCACCTGGCAACACAAAATGTTTTGATGTGCGTGATAAAAGCTAGTTAAAACCTTTGAATGTTAAATAAATAATTATAATTGTAATATCTGCACTTATCTCTTCGGAGTACCATATTCGGTTATAGATGAGACAAGATTGCCTTATTTGCAAGTGTAGATTCCATTTATGGAAGTATAGGTCCTTACCACTTCATAATTTCAATCACTGCTCATAGGATAGGTTGAATTTCTCAACAATTCTTCCACCCGTATGCGATCCAAAAAAGAAAACAGAATAATTTCCACGAGAAGATCCGGGAATAGAACAAGAGGACCGACGGAAAAAAAAGAAGGGAAAAGTAGGCTCACCTGGCAACACAAAATGTTTATATAAGGTAGGTGCGTGGTAAATGCTAGTTAAAACCTTCCTATGTGAAATAAATAGTAATAATAATTGCAATATCTGTACATATCTCTTCGGAGCATCATATTCGGTTATAGGTGAGACAAGACTGCCTTATTTGCAAGTGGAGATTCCACTTATGGAAGTACAGGTCCTTACCACTTCCCAATTTCAATCACTGCTCATAGGATAGGTTGAATTTCTCAACAATTCTTCCACCCGTATGCGATCCAAAAAAGAAAACAGAAGAATTTCCACGAGAAGATCCGGAAATAGAACAAGAGGACCGACGGAAAAAAAAGAAGGGAAAAGTAGGCTCACCTGGCAACACAAAATGTTTATATAAGGTAGGTGCGTGGTAAAAGCTAGTTAAAACCTTCCTATGTGAAATAAATAGTAATAATAATTGCAATATCTGTACATATCTCTTCGGAGCATCATATTCGGTTATAGGTGAGACAAGATTGCCTTATTTGCAAGTGGAGATTCCACTTATGGAAGTACAGGTCCTTACCACTTCCCAATTTCAATCACTGCTCATAGGATAGGTTGAATTTCTCAACAATTCTTCCACCCGTATGCGATCCAAAAAAGAAAACAGAAGAATTTCCACGAGAAGATCCGGGAATAGAACAAGAGGACCGACGGAAAAAAAGAAGGGAAAAGTAGGCTCACCTGGCAACACAAAATGTTTATATGGTGGGAGGGGGTGCGCGAAAGAAAAGTAGAGGGGTGGGGTGGAGGTCTTTCCAGAGTATGTTCCGAAATCGATTCCTTCTAATTCCCTCTCCAGACCTATTCGGAGCCTCTGAGATTGGAGAGTTTGCAGCGCCCTAATTCGGCCCAGAGAGAAGGGTTTTTGTCGCTGGATGGGTGCACGGATGTGTTCCCGCGTCTTTTCTGTCCTTTCCTTTTGAAGGGGATGTGCTTCTTCCAAGGAGGGATGGGGAGGATGGAAGAAAGGGTGGAATGGAACGCAAGAGTCCAGCTACTTCAATCTTCTTCACACAAGGTCTGGTCCCCTGAAAAAACTCGGTGATAATTGAAATACGACTCTCCAAAATATTTGTCTTCAAAAATGAGGGTGGGGATTTTTTCTTGCACGGGGTCTTTCTGGCGATTGTTTTTTTATTTTTCTGTTTACTTAATATAGTTTTCTTTTGGGTGCAGAGCTTTTGTGTGCGCTTTTTTTAATGTTATTATTATTTCGGCGTCTTCTTCAAGGTTTTGGTCGTTATTTCGAAGGAGGGGTGTTTCCTTTCGAGTTATTTCACAGTATTTTTCTTAATAGTAAAGGGAGGGAGAAAATCCTGTGGTGTGTTGAGAATATTATTTTATACTGCAGACTTGTTAGTTTGAACTTGAGACTAGTGTAAGGGGAATACTTTTTTTAGCGTTCGTGGTAAGACACGTTTGTGATTTTGTCGAGGGAAAATGTCCACGTGATTCATATTTAAAAAGATGTGAAATACGAAATCCCAATAAATTTGTTTGGATAGAAAGAAGGGTATCAACGTTATTGCTACCATGAATCGAATATAAATCAATGAATTCAATCTCAACAAACACGTAAGCAATTTCCATTGAAAAAATTTTAAAACATTGCATTATTACAAATTATTAAAAATTAAATAACCGCAAAGAGTATCTGAAGAACTATTTTGTGGCATAATTTTAAGCTTTTATAAACTACTTTAATTGATTGTTAGTATTGTATTAACCAACGCGTAAAAGAATAACTCAAAATATTTTAAAGGAAATTGAATGTTCTATATGCATAGTTCTTAAATAATCTCTCTGCTAGGTTTTAATAGTTTAAAAAGTCTAAGTTTTCAGGTGGTATATTCACCTCTTGCTGAGATTCATTGCTCTGTTTAGTTCTACTTAATTTCAGTAATATTAACTACTAAGTTTCATACAAACTATTTAAATTGTAGTGTATTTATTCTCTTCATTTAACCCTCTACATACGGAAGGTCGAAATATCGTTTTTGCACTTGGTTACGGGAAGACGGCCGAACCGGCCGACGTAGTGCCTTCCCCCAGGAGGCGTGGAGAGCGAGCCAATTCTTATCACTTAGTGTTGGGGATCTCTTTTGTTGGGTCGGGGTATGCCTGTAAGGCGCAATTATTTCCCGGAGTCACTGAAAAGGCGGCAACAACTAAGACATGGTCACTTGAACTCAAAGGATTCTGGAGTTGTCCTCGGCGTCGTTTATACCGTGGGAAATCTTTAGAAGAGTTGCAGAAAGTGATAATTTTTCTTTGGTCATTCCTCTCTTGTACCTTCAAGCACTGATCCTTTGTATGAAAAAGCGACTCAAAAATAAAGATTGCTTATCAATAGCTGCATTCAGCACTTGACTACTCCCTGACTGCAGGTGGTGCTGCTTCAATACAGATATCGAGAGAAAATATTCGAATAACAAGAGGGAGAGTATTTTTGAGCCCATCCACCTCTCCACATAGACATAAAAGAAGAAAATTAGATGGTAGGAAAAGATCTTGTGTCAAATGCCGTGAATGAATCGGATAGTAGAGTTCGTGGTAGTGTGGAATGTGCAATATGCTTTTGCAAGACCTGCTTCCAAGAATCATAAATATATCCCACCCTCCTTCTCTGTCCAATGCAGAATTGAATTAAAGGAAATAAAAAATGCCTCTTGGGGAAACCGCCTAGCTAATTGCAAAAGGTGAAATTCATCAATAAACCATCCCCTTGGTTGATGAGGAAATCGGTTTGATACACTTTTTTCCAATATAAACAAAATCATAGATGATGAAATAAATTTTTAAATGTAATATATTAATTGTTTTATCTTTGAAATGTGTACATTGATACAACGCTATATTATTGGCACATCATAATACTAGTACAAGTTCAAAATACACGCAAGTATTTCTAGACATGCATTTTTCGTAATCCATTCATCATTAATTAAATATCCTCAAATAAAATAGCGCTGAGCGAATATTATTTTATAATGTGCATTATTAAGATGATAATCCATTGAAATTAAGGTGTTAGCCTCTAGATCGGAAGGTCCCTGGTTCGAATCCCGGTTCGGGCATGGATGTTTGTAAGGGTATAGTGGAGAGGCGGCTGGTGCACCTAAAATCTGTCATGACCGAAAGTCCTGACGTTGGGTTGGTGTGGAAGTTTGGAGAGTGGGGTGCCAGCTCAGGTGTTGCCTCGTCATCTGACCGTGGTTCATAATTACGTGGTGTTGTCCTCGGATCTTTCCCATAGGTGATTGATCTTGGACCATCGTCAATAACCCGTTGTGTTACTCTAGTACGACGTTAATTAAAAATTACCAATTACCATTGAAATTACTGACTAAATATTCTGGCTGTATAGAATTTATCTAATTCTATGAAAAACTCAAGCTTTATATCAGGTTGCATAAATCATGCTACCTCTGTGACCCTTACCTCTTCCATCAACTCTCTGAGCTACGGCAAGGCGCAAATATTCTATTTTCCCAAGTTGTTAAAGGAAATAAAATTCTAATTACTTCATTCTTAAGAACAAAGAATATTATGATGCATTGGAAATTCCGCCATTTTATCAGTAATTTTTTTTTTTTAATGATCACAAAAATTATGAAATGATAGGAAATGAAAAATCTTTTTGAGATTTGTTCGTACCAAATGAGCTCAATGAGAAAATTATTAGAAAAATAGAATTTAATTGAAAATACCGCACTAATTTTATGGAGTTTTTCTAGTTGAAAACTTATGCGTAAAATACTTATGGATTTTAAGAGTACAAACATAATTTTAACAAACTTAGAAGGCTTCCAATTTTATTTGCACTTTTAAAAAAAATAAAAGCACATGCAAATTTTTTAGATTTACAAAATCACTCTTAAGAGCGGGTAAAGTTAACGATAATTATTTTAATTACATTTCTATATGTTTACGACCTTTAAAAAATTCCACTTGTTCATTGTAAATTATATATTTCAAATTATGTTCATTATTTGAGATACTTGCATTGTTAACTATTTTTGGTTATTGACAATTTTTCTGGAGGTTGTGTTGATGCGATACATAAAATAAGTTTTTTTTTTATGATTTTCGTTTATTTACTTAACGTTTATGGTGCAGTACTACACGACATTCACTATTTCATTGTTGGGCAAAAACCATTGCTTTCTAAACTTGTAAAAATACCATGATTTAAAAAAAGATTGCATGAACATATCTTGATAGTTAATAAGACAAATTACAGAGTATATTTCTTTCGTAGATTCTTTAATATTCTTTCTTAAATGCGCGCTGGAAGTTGTCTTTCACGAATCGTAATAGCTCGAGGTAAAGCGGTCCCCCGGTATCCCCCTGTCATCGGTGAAGAGGTTATTTACGAGGAGGTCTCTTTGTTGCTTAGAAAAAGGGGGAAGGAAACTGTAATGGATTTCGGCCGTCTGCTCCGTAACGAAAGGACATGGAAATCTCGGCCGTTTGGGCCGGCTGCCGTAACCAGAGGGTAATATTAATAATCTAACTATGTGATACTTGCTTTCTGAAGTTTTATTTATAAAATTAATACAATGAAAAAACAAGTATTGCATTTAGGCACAACTGGAAGATATGATATACGTAGCTATTTTAAAATTATAAATTACTATAACTGCACCAACCTTGAAGCAAAGTCATTCAATGGAAGTCATTCAACAGGAATACAGTTTTATACAAATTTAAGCGATTAATTCTCTTCTGCGTCTATGAAAGCCTAAAAATATAAAATAATAACCTATTACTACCACAAAAACTAGAAGCCCAATTGAATAGGAAAAAATGTATTCCTATAGTTTAATTGCTAGATGTGTATTCAGTAACACTAATGATTTTACTAATACGAGGCGCGTCCGGAAAGTAAGTTCCGTTTTGTTCTTCGCATCCGCAGCACTACCGACAGTGATCTGTGTATGCGCAATAGTCTTCCTTGTCTATAACCTTTTCACTGACACCATTACAGTCAATCTATGCCGGGTTTTCACTTTGTTGTGATCATTAGAAAAGGTTAAGACAACTGAAGAACCCGATTGAGATTTCGTCAATAATTCATTTCTTGAATGCAAAGAACGCAAAGCCTGCTGAAATTCACTGTCAAATTACTGAGATTTATGGTGAAAGTGCAATGAGTCATAGTATGGTGAGAAAGTAAGTTGAAAAAATTTAGACACGAAATTTAAAACAAAAATAAATTATTATTTAGTCAAGTAATTGCTTCACGACAATGCTGGTCCCCATGCTGCTGGTGTCATTCAATTTTGGGTTGAATTCGGTTGGCAGCAGTTCGATCATCCCCCTACAGCCCAGACCTGGCACCGTCTGACTAGCATTTGTTCCTGCACATGAAGCGTGACCTTAAAGATCAGGGCTTTGAAAGCGACGACACAAAATATGCTCTATAGATATGGCTATCATCACATCACTGGCGGGAACTTTCTTTGAGGAAGGTATTAGTAAGTTGGTCATCCGCTTTAACAAATATCTCAACATCGGTGGAAACTATGTAGAAAAATAGTTCAAGAAATGACCTTTCATGTAAACATAAAATTGGCTCGATAAACAATTATTTTGTCTTTCTTTTTACAAAACGGAACTTACTTTCCGAATGAGCCTCGTATTTTCTGAAGATGTGTACAGATTTCTTTGTTTGTTTAGCCTTCTGATAGTTTACATTCGCGTCAAAAACTGCCCCTGTGCTGGCCATCATCTGGCACTAAACATACTCTAAACTGTCACCTGTACAGGGCAAGGAAAAATTTGGTTTTCTACGTGGATGGTCCATTCCCCTTGGATGAATAACTTTCCACTTTGCTTTCTTCATAATAAAATGGACCAGATCTTCGACAAGATTTAACGTCAAAACTCTTGTAAGGTAAATACAGACGTAATTTCACACATGTATACAGAAAATAATCACAATTCTGAGCACTGGCGGGTATATTAAGCAAAGGTTTTTAAGTAAATGGCACTTTGTAAAAGCCGATGAAGTGGAGTTAAAATTGTCATACCTAGATCTTAGTGTAATCTTTATTCAACGCACCAGTTATAAACGAAAATACATACTCCTCTCTAAGACATACTCTAAACTGCCACCTGTGCAGGGCAAAGAAAAATTTGGTTTTCTACGTGGATGGTCCATTTCCCTTGGATGAATAAGGAAGGCACTTTGCTTTCTTCATAATAAAATGAACCAGATCTTCGACAAGATTAAACGTCAAAACACTTGTAAGGTTAATACAGACGTAATTTCACACATGTATACAGAAAATAAACGCAATTCTGAGCACTAGCGGGTAAATTAAGCAAAAGTTTTTAAGCAAATGACACTTTGTAGCCGATGAAGTGGAGTTAAAATTGTCACACCTAGATGTTAGTGTAATCTTTATTCAACGCACCAGTTATAAACGAAAATGAGTATTTTCATCTTTCACTTTAGATAATAGAATTATCAGGCATTATCAGCTTTAATGTATAGAATCATACATGTATTTACCCTGTCCTATGTACGCAAAACGCTTTGCTAATACTGTTTTCATTAAACGTTCACGCCTGTCATTTTCTAAGAATATTCAGAACTGCTTTGTGTTTCCGTGGCAACCAGAGTAGCGTTGATAGAATTCAGAGAATAATAAAAATGTTTGAATAAACAATTATCAAATATGGAAGAATTCAATTAGAATATAATAAAATATTCTTTTGATGATGTAATAAAATCGAATAATCTAACTATATCAATTCGCAGAGGAATTTATAGAAAAACAGTGACTAAACACTAAAGAAAGAAAATTTAGGAAATGTGGTTCTGAAGAAATTTTCTAAGCAGATTCTTAAGAAATACACGAACAAAAATATTCTATTTGGACAGCCGGAAAATGTGTTTTAGAAAAGACACATATTTAGTTGTGGCAAAATGCAATACATTTTTAGTTATTACTCGCAAATATATAACTATAGAATGTTTATTGTAAATAAAGGGAATATTTCTATACATATACTCTAAAATTTAAAACCATCTTTCTATAACACCTAAATGCAAATGAATTATCATCAAAATAAGCAGAAAACCTTCTGAATTCTGAAAAATTTAATATTTCTAGTAGAAAAGTATTTTTGAGTATTTGTGTCTACTTTTAACAGATTATGCTAAAAGTAAATGGGTTTACAATACCTTTAACAGTCTTTTCTGCTCACAATAAACACTTTTGTGATCAATAGAACTAACAATATGTACAGTATCGCGTAAAACTGTATAAATATATTTACTTAGACCGCGTGACATATAAGACATACCTAATATATTTTCAGATGCCTATACATAAATATACTTTATCTGTCCTAAAATAAATTCCACAGTTAACACAAGAATTTTGTTCCAAAAATAGTTGTAGTTTTTTGTAGAAACAAAGATAGAACTAAAACATTAGTGGAAAATTATAAGGAGTTTATTTTTCAAAATTATTTTAATAATTCATATTCTTAGGTTTGAGACTTTTTTCCTATAGCTCCAACTTTACTACTAATATTAATTGTAAGACAGTATCCCTGGTTCCGATATTCTTTCTTAAATTTTATCGGAACCTTTTCCAGATGACGTCATTGTATTTTCTATAGATGTTTGTAATCAAAGAGAAAATCTTTTTGAACTGGTGCAACTACAAAAATACTCATTTTGCCAATTGTTTACTAGCCTTTGTCTGTAACATAAAAGATCACTGAGTGGCATTCTTCGGTTGCCTTATACCGCCAACAACTGTTCTCTTCGTTGGTCCAGTTATCTTCAAAATTGGAGACAAACTATTAATATTCGGAACAAAAATGTACAAAAGTAACATATTTTGGAATGGAGAGAGTAATTTATTTATGATTGGAAAAAATTTGACATGAAGGAATTTTGAAGCTTTACTACAGGAATGTATATACATTTCTGTACAGAGAAAACTTGCTAATAGCCTCCATTATAATCACTCTTTACAAAATCTACATACATTTATAGTTTCAGCAGCACTATAATTGTTTCAGTTAAACGTATATAAAACAATAGAATGAGACTATTATTTGCTATTACCTTTGCTAATGAAACTTTTATCGGTATATAACAATAAAACATCGGCATTCAGTACTATGAGAAGTGACAATTTAACGGTGTAAAGGAACACCTAGTGGACCAGCTGGCGTTAATCCTAACAGAGACAATGACCAGCATCCATGTACTTACAAACCAAGATAATTCACACTCAGAACCTACTGAAAGGCAAGTAAATGCGATGCCAGCGATATCAGTAAAACAGTAAACTCAATGTATAAATTTGGTAATTCATCAAGTTCTCGTCGAAATATGAAGTAGAGACAAAACTGTGACCAATAACTCGAAGGAGAATAATAATTCAAGTAGGAAACATATCATGTCCCTTCCCTGAACAGGTGTCAATTTGGAACAAGATTTTGAACCAGATTCTGGTCACAAGAGGGGAGTTTCTGAATAAGATAAATCACTAGGGGGATTGAAACTAATTTACGATATACCAAACGTTAATTCTGTAAAAATTATAATCGTTTTGATTTAGTTTAAAAGCGTACAAATTTGTGTTTAACGAATGTTATATTATGCAATGCTCTTCTTGCTTATATGGGTACTAGCAAAATACCCGACCTTACTCGGTTTGAATTGGTTTACTCTAGATTGAAGAGATAATCAAAATATATAATGACTTCGTTTTTTGTAGAGTAAAAATTTATTTTAACACCTTTTGCCATCTTTATATTTTCTACAACTTACTTTGGACACAAATCCAACACATGCATATCCATTCATGTAATACATTTCACATACATCGCACAATTGCTGTATGACAAAGCTCAAAAAGACGAAAGGTGATACTAAGGTTACTACTATAAAAGACGATTTATAGGAAGATTTGGAATTCCCTTTCTTAAGTTCTTTTCATCTTCAACTCAATTAATTAAAATTACGATTTAATTTACTCATAGTCAACAGAACAATATTTTTTTTTACTTGTGGCACTCTTGCCTCCGGTATGCGACATTGTGAAATTTTGCAATCTTCTCCTGTCATTATTACAACGAATTTTTTAATATTGGAAAAAGTTCTAGTTCGGATTTTTAGACATTATTATTCTTTCAATAACGGCATTATTCTTTAATTAACGGCATTATTCTTTAAATAACGGCATTATTATTTCAATAACGGCATAATTGCACTTAAAATTTACTGAAAATTTATACTGACTTACCTAACATTTTTAAGTCACCTTAAGTTTTTAAGTAACATTTTTGTGGTGCTGTTGCGTGTGATGAGAAGGAAAACACATTTATTAAAATAATAAATATTTAAAACAGGAAACAGTGAAATAAAACAAAATAAAAGATGTCGCAAAAAATTGTTCTAAATATATTAATTTGTGATTCAATTTTATCTCTTGATCTCGCACAGTTGCCACAACTTACAACTAAAAGTGAACAAAATTTAGAAATGTGAAATTAATTCAGAGCGAAAGAACCAGAAAAAATATCACTGCTCGCGCGATCTTGTTCATTCTCGTTTCGTTGAAAAATATCGTCTGTCCCAAATATTCGGAAATCGTTTTCATTGCGCAAAGAATAAAAATAAGACTCGAAATAAATGAAGCATCAGACCTAACATTTCACCATAAAAAAATATTTTTTTTGAAAAATAATTGGTTTTCAGCATTATTGGTAAAGCAAATGAAGGTAATCGTAATACTCAAACTACATTCCAATTTTTCGAAAACTATCAAATTGTGGCTGATTTAAGTATACTTACTCAGGTGTTTTAGCATGAAACGCATCTAAATATAACAATAAAGAAATGTTTAATATTGCATTCACTAAATTAATAGATAATGAATAAAATAAAATACACTGCAATCAAATATCTGGAATACAATTCACGTGATGCTTACACAAACACACAAACACAAAATCGAGCACAGAACAGAAAGACGGACAGACAGACTTTCGCAACCAATTCCACTCACTAAATCAAGATAAGTACTCACTGTATGCAAATTTCCATGAAAATATCTTAAACCGCGTGGACGTGTATAGGGCACAACATACAGACAGACAGACAGACAGACAGACAGACAGACAGACACCAAACGAGAAAAAGGCGGATTCGGCATCAGAAGGGTCCAAAACGGATAGAAAACTTGAAATGGGTCGAAAATATTGAATGTACAAACAAACACTCCATTCTTATTTATATAGATACGTTAAAACAGTTCATACAAAAGTACACTCTAATTGTTACGATGTACCAAAATGTTGAAAAACGACACTTTTACAGCAGTTAATACAAGGGTTACAGAGGGAATTTAATGAGGAAGGACTATATAGTAGCACTGACAGCCGTGATGCAGATACATCACTACCAAGGATGAAAAATTGTAGAAATATATTACTTTAGTAATGGGAAGTACCACTTGTTAGTAACTATGCATGTATCACATAGTTTATCTACATTTTTTAAATGAGGCTGTGGATATGCTATTGAGGTAACATCAGCCATTCCTGTGTCAGCGTAGTCTATTTTTGTGTGTACACTTTTCATGTGTCTAGAGATGACACAAGACATATCTCAAAGGCTGCAATAGGTGATACATAGGAGTTAGATTAGAGATTGTTCAGGCCAATCTATTCATACAAGTCCTCAATTTTGAACGGCGTGGTAGGAAAGTACTGGCTTAATCGTCCAAACACACAAACTCAGAGACACTAACGAACAAACGAATCTGCGGAAAGGTTATCTCAATCAATTCAGAGTAGAGCGCATTAATTACAGTTTTGACGCTGCAATAGGTGATGCATTGGATTTAGATTGGAGATCGTTCTGGCCATTCTATTCATACAAGCCCTCACTTTTGAACGGCGTGGTAGGAAAGTACTGGCTTAATCGTCCAAACACACAAACTTAGAGACACTAACGAACAAACGAATCTGCGGAAAGGTTATCTCAATCAATTCAGAGTAGAGCGCATTAATTACAGTTTTGACGCTGCAATAGGTGATGCATTGGATTTAGATTGGAGATCGTTCTGGCCATTCTATTCATACAAGCCCTCACTTTTGAACGGCGTGGTAGGAAAGTACTGGCTTAATCGTCCAAACACACAAACTTAGAGACACTAACGAACAAACGAATCTGCGGAAAGGTTATCTCAATCAATTCAGAGTAGAGCGCATTAATTACAGTTTTGACGCTGCAATAGGTGATGCATTGGATTTAGATTGGAGATCGTTCTGGCCATTCTATTCATACAAGCCCTCACTTTTGAACGGCGCGGTAGGAAAGTACTGGCTTAATCGTCCAAACACACAAACTCAGAGCCACTAACGAACAAACGAATCTGCGGAAAGGTTATCTCAATCAATTCAGAGTAGAGCGCATTGATTACAGTTTTGTCTTCCTATATTTGGATCGGTGTATGTCCAGCCAGCGAAGCGTCTCCCCAGACGCTAACACCGCGACAATCAATCACTTTCAGTAATGCTAGCGGAGTGATACAGAGTGTCAATCTCTTGCTCTCGATAGATTAGAAGACATTCTAAATTGCTGCTAAGGTCGAACTTGATTTTACTGGTTACTTAACCCTACTGATGTGTTGTTCTGTTGTGTTCACTGCACTCATATAAACCTTGTCTCCGGTAGACAGGTCATAATAAGATGTTGCTGTATTGACGTCGAATAAATATTCTACCTTTACGTATTCACTTAAGTACATTGAATCACGATTCCCAGTGTTAAGTTCTAGGGTGTAAATGGTGTTTGGAGGGATTATTTATGCTTACGTCGATTGACTATAGCATTTATAAAAATCACCTTTTACGGTTGTTTTTTGTAGAGTATTGTCATTGGCCCGATTATTCTAAAGATCTCATATGCAAACAATACGATATGGGTGAAACCAAAGATATATTGCCTTTCTTTTCATATATTAGAGTTTTTAATCATTCAACTTTGTAGAAAGTTTTGCAGTTGTGGTCTACGGGACATTTTCCTGTATGTAATGTACAATGTTACATAGCTAATCACTCGTGTACAACAACCACTGGAAATTGAAAAATAAGTAAACAGCTACTTCCATCCATTTACACTTACATGTTCATCTAATCATCAAGATTCGAAAAGTTTGCGTGTATTATTTTTTCTTGATCGTTTACCTTTGAACAAGATGTTAGATCTCATTCTGCTATTGTAAGTTAGAGACCAAACCATACAAACCAGGTGTTGTCTGTTATAAGCAACGGTGGCTACCCACTTGTTACTCCCTTAGAAACAGTCACCAATTCACCCTCTTTGAAGCCGAAAGTCAAATTTGTCGGTGGTTGGTCACTGAAAACGTTTCAAACGAGGTTGCTATTTTAAAGACTAGACAATAGTAGAAACATCTCTTAATTTGTATGCTGTATTTCTAACTTGCCTCATACAAGGTTTGATGAAAAAATATATCTCGTTATTTTATTGCTTCAACTAGCTGCAGTCTTAAGAGACAGAAAGATTTCTCACAATTTTCGATTGCATACATTGCACCTCAATATGATATTTTTGGCCAAATACGGCTATACACTAGTTCGGTAGTCCAGCTTCTCACACATGGTTCCATACAACCTTTGGCCAATTTCCAGACACTCAAAGAGCAAGATTTCAGAATATAAAAGAAATGAAAATGTGTGCTGAAGTACCTGCTGGAGGTCCTTAATGAGACATAAAAATGATGCAGCAGTAGAACCATTGGGAGAAGTACGTTGACTCAAAAAGGGTCGGTTTAAAGAGGATAAAGATAGAGCTCAATATGTAAAGCAGTTTTGCTTTTTGACAAAAAATCAGATTCTTCATACTCTCCACTCGTATCCTCCGTTGAACAGATTTGTAATAGCAATCTTTTTTCCAAATGTGGAATGACCAAATATCTTAATTAAGGGAATGTATCCTTAGCAAGGTAGTGAATTTGTGAGGATACATGTACTGTGATATATGTGATACATGTGAGGATACATTACTAGAATACAGTCAAGCTAGTGCTAGATCAGGGATCGTAAAATACACCTCAGAAACACAACAAGTTTCGACATGCATAGCCCAAAACATGACAAATATGGCATACTAGCTCATTATTCACCATACACTTTTAAAATTTGTAAAAATGATGTCTTTAAAATTAAAATATATTTTATACATTTTAATATTCAAATCATAACAATTATTAAGCTAATTAGTACCTTTACTATGTACCTAATAAACAACAAAGCGTGATAGCAAACTGATTATATATCTCTACTATTATAAAGTAAAGTTTTTTCTTGTGTGTGTGTGTGTCATGAACTTTCCTGATGTAGCACCCGCTGTTTAGGGTTCCCGTAATTTGTAGTAGGCGGGATAGTCCATGATATCCAAGACCATAACTCCAGGCTTTCATCCAGTATGACGCCGAATAAGACACTTCAGGAGAAAGCGTTCAGCTCTGTAGCGTCTGAGGGATACCCATCAATCGTTATAGTTCAGATTGTAGCAGAACTAATCTGAGGAGACGACCTGTTGCCAATCGACAAGCCATTGGCTGTGTTGGTGACCCCATTGTAGTTGGTGCCTTCGGAGGTTCAACGTCAAGGGAATTCTGCGCAGAGGAATCCTTATACGTGGCTCATGGCACAGCAGACGTCAACCAACCATGGGTAATATTGTCAGTAAAGCTCATCAGTGCAGGAATGTCCTAAGTCAACATTCGTACAGTTCGGAACACTTCGAACAGAAAATGAGTCTAATGTAGGGTATGCTCCCCTCTCATAGTCAGACAGGTCGCACAGCGCTACAGCATACTGGACATTTAGGACAGTTCCTACAGCATTCAGTCCCATTCCTACAGCAACGCTGTTTTTAGCTACAGGATAGTTCTCATAGAGGGATGGGGAGATGCAATCACCCTCTCAAATGCGTCCCAGACATGTTGTATAGGGTTTAAGTCAGGAGATTGACTGGTTAGTTCAAACGCTGAATATTCTCATTTTCCATATAAACGTCGACCAGGTGAGCGCAATGTGGACGAACGTTGTTGTCCATGAACAGGAACCTAGGACAAACTGCTCCCCTGAAAAGTCAAACATAGGGCTTTAAAATTTTCTCTATATACTTGATAGCAGTCAGAGACCCACTGTTAAACATTTGGAAAGGTGGGCGACTATCCAATATGATGATTGCTCAGATCATGACACCTCCATTACCATAACTGTCCATTTCCCTGATGCGGGAGGGATGGTATCGAATGCCAGGCCCTCTCCATATGAGGATACGTCGAGAATCAATGTCCAGGCTGAATCTCGACTCATCTGTGAAGAGCATGATGCTCTACAGATGTCTGGTCCAAGGCTGATGTTATCTGAACCATACTCTCTTGTGTGCTGAGGTGAGCGAGACTTAACCAGCGGATCTTCTGTCATACAGCTGTCTCTCATAAACCTTCAGGCAACAGTAAAACATTCATGTGACAGCATGCAACTCACGTGAGAGCTGTGAAGCTGTAGCATTCCTGTAGCACCGCGCTGAAAGTGCCCAATAACGATGCTCATTGGTCTTCGTGACTCTTCAAAGACCCTTTACAGGTCTTCTCGACATGAATCCAGAGTCCTGAAACTATTTAGGCGACACTGAACGTTACATCGAGCTCTGTAGCCACCTGCACTTGTTATTGTTCTGCCTCCACTCTACAGACGATTCTCCATATCATTCCGTCATCTATATATCCGTGGCTACTCATTTTACCTAATAGCATATAAAAATTTACCCAACTCTTGCGAAAATACAGCGATAGCCCCAATTAGTACGATTTCATCGCTGAAAACGCCACGTGCGCTTATCGTCCCATCTTCTGGTCACAGCTCCGCCCACACACGCACGTGTACGATTACGTATTGGACACTGAATATTTGAATTCTCTGTTGGCGGCATAATTAATACCTATGGTTCAGTACTTTTTGTAAAAATAGACACAAAATGCAAATACTCTTAATTTTATCTTCTCTTTATATGTTTCTTCAAAATTGGCGTTTTGATGAAATATATATATATATTCCATCAAAACGCCAATTTTGAAGAAACAGGTTACTTACATTTACCACACACATGTTCATAAAATCCACTAACTCTCATCATCTAACCTTAAGGGGGTCCGGGACACAAAAATCGTCAAATTTTCGAAATTTTTTTTATTATTTTAAGAAATTCTCTGTGTTTTTCTGCTTAAAATGACGTCTAAATCCTGTTTCTATCTTAATTAGAACTAGAGATGTAATAATTTTTGTGGTGCGTTGTTTTGAAAATCGAACACTCTTGACAGTTGTTGTCATGGCAACAACATCTGTCTTTAAAACTTTAAATGCGTTTTTCTCCATGATACATTTTTCAAGATTTCCTGTATTCAAATTGCTATAAGTCGAAAACCGATAAAGTTTAAGGGTTGAAATTTGGAATACATCTTTTTCTAACATTATACTTTAATTTTGATTCAGCAAATTTGAAACAAATATTTACTTTTAAGAATATGACTTTTTAAAAAACAAGTACCTTACAATTTTCAAAATTTTTCATTCAAATATTTTTTATTTTTTATTAAATTAATATTTTTTAAATTGCTGAATCAGAATTAAAGTTTATAAATTTGTGAATAATTTAATGCAAGAATTTTGAAAATCGACCAAGAATATTTTGAGCCTTAGCAATTTAAAATGACCCCTCTTTTTTTCAAAAAATTTAATTTAAAATTTTTTAAAAACTTTTGGAAAACTTTTGTGTTCTGATTTTGCTTATTAGTTGGATGGGTAATCAGTACAAAAAAATTCAAAATTCTAAATTAATTAATAAAAAATTTTTTCTGATGTGTCCCGGACCCCCTTAATCAGTGAAAATCACTGGATCCTTTTGAAAAAAGATACTTAATTTCAAGCATTGTGTAATTTACCATATCAAACATTGTAATTTACTAAACACATTAAATAGTAGTAAACTGCCCGGACGGTTACATCAATTTCTGAAACCATATCCTAAAGTAAGACAGCAATAGATTAAACCGACTGTTTAACATTTCAAATGACAGCAACTAAATACACATACAACCGGAACACACCTGGTACACCAAATAACACATCAAATACACTTAAAAATACACAAGTCCTTCAGGGTCATTCGAGACCATTACCTCGAACCAGAACCAACCCCGAAAAGAAAAACACGAACCACTCGCCAAGAAAAACAATGAAGGTGGCCCAGGGAGAACGTGCCTCTGGATGATCGCCTATTTGCGTGACGTCACGGGAGATAATTTCATAGTTCCGCCCATTGGCTCACGCAGGAACCGTCTCTTGCGGGCCAATTTCTTCTCCCGGAGCAGATTTGCATACTTTATTCGGCTCGTGTGATGGACTCCACCATTCCTGGCAGCAACTTTCTCCGATATTATTCAAAAGATATGATCAGGAAAGTTGGTTGGTTCATTCTTCGCTTCTCGTCTCAAAGTTCTTGGAAAAGTATAGCTGTAACTACATTACTTCCTCTAAGACATGTGACCTTAAGAAATGTAGTATCAAAACTGCCATGAGATAGTTTTAATTATGAAACGGAAATGCTAGGTCAACCGGTAGAAAAAAATTGAACTTCATTTTATCTCATTTATCTCTCTCCGGTTGGAAAAGTAACGGATTAGCAACAGGGGTGTTGCGATTTCGTATTCAACCTAGGACCATGGCGGACAAAGGGGGCTTGTTGGTTGGTTGGTGTCGTGTCATGGATAGAAAATAAATTTAAATAGGACCAAAAGTCCCATATACAGCATCTGCGATTTGAAGGCAATTTTCTTCATATAAGTCCTCTCGCGGATTGTCACTTATTTGCTGCAATTGTGCCAAAATAGCGGGACATGTGAAAAGATGTTTGGGGGTTATTTCTATGTCTGGGCAGTTTTTGAGGAGGCAGTAAGTCCGTGTCCCGTCTTTATTAATCTTCATCCCCCTAAAGTGTCCCGTCCGGAGTCTTGTTAGTGTGCTGGCGAGAGTTCTACTGGTACTGATTTCAGGGATTTGGTGTTTCATTTTGATTTTTCTATAGTTGAGTTTTGCCCTAGCCACTGAATTGATATCGCTGAGAGTGACATGAGTAACCGTGTTGGTGTTTAAAAGTCTTGCTTCTTTTGCCAGGGCATCAGCCAACTCGTTTTCAGCAATGCCAACATGCGCGGAATCCACTGCATGGTGCACTGTTTCCCCAAATGGAAGATCTTACGAAGTGTAAGGTGAATATTTATAATGAGCCCCGAAGAACCCCTTTGAATTGCCTGAAGAGCATCTTTGCAGTCACTGAAGATGATTAACCCTTTGGCTCTTTCATTTTCTGCACTTGTGACCGTTAAATATGTTATGAGTTGCGGTAGCTCAGTCAGTAGAGCGTCGGGCTCGCATCAGAAGGGTTGTGGGTTCTGTCCTAGGCGGAGCCTGCAATTCTGATGATTGCGAGATCGGCGCTTCGACCTGGCTAAAGACCGTCGTGTTCACTAATGGTGACTGGAGCACGTTAAATAGGTCGTGGTCACAAAGCCCCCCATATTCCCATACCAAATCAATACCTCTGGGGGTACCTGATCAGGGGGTTATCGGCCTCTGATTGGGATCTAAATTACGATATGTGTGAGGGAATGAATGTTTGAAAGGGACTATCCTGTAAAACAGATGTGTCATGTATGTCGAGCAAAGACGGACATCCTCCCAATGGGGCTCAATAACATGGAAGACGCACCCCCTCGCCTCTTGCCGTCTTCGACGGGCCTGGCACTCCTCCGGTCTGCCAGTGCAGGCATAAGAAACAACAAATATGTTATGTTCTCGCGTTGGAAATGCAAATTGAGCCAATACACAAATTGAACTTAATATCATCTCTTATATCTCTACATACAACAAGCAATACTACATACAAATAGAAGAAGAACATACACTGAAGTGTATTTCATATTCCTGCATAGGAGAGATCTTGTAAGAGAACACTTTAGAAGCTTGTATGATTCGCAGACTATTGCGTCTGTTTATCTAATTCTTATTCCACGAACATTGCTTTTCATGTGTATAGACGACACCTTGAAGATGGAGATTCCAGCTCGGGAAACACAGAATAAAATTGTATATAAGACAATATTTGTATTTTCTTTAGTTTTTCTAACAAAATACCACAGGGATGCCCATCAAAGTGCTCGATTCTTTTATGTAACAGGACCGGGGGAACTCCCGGCATGGTATTTATATAGATCAATACTTACTTTAATTTTTAGTCACGGAGGAAAATGTCGTATGATTCTGCCTCGGAAGATTGATTCTACGCCAATTAATAACAGGACAGGGAAAATAAACACAACTCGGACTTCTGGGTCTTCGGAAAAACAGTTTTTCAGCGTGTCCCTCCGAGTCGTGTAAAAATGCTGATTAAAATATCGAGAAATTCCTGCCCTCCCCTAGCGAAACAGTCCCGGCTTTTTCTCATAATTAAATGCACACACGTCCTCTGTGGGGACGCAACTGTCCCGAACCCCTGACTATCAATTATATTATTTGGCGGCTGAGAAAATATTTGCTTAAAGGCCATTTCTTAATGCACCTCGCGGCTTTTATAGAATTAGTCGAGGCCTCGTGCCTCAGGTGGCACCGAGGAGGACGCAGCAATCAATGCAGAAACCTTTTGAGAAAGGGAAGCGCACATGCGAGATGGGAGCTGCATGCAGCAGAAACAAGAAACAGCCCCGGAGTGACGAAAAGCTTGTTTAGTGGAGGGAACTTAATGCTGGGGCTTGCTTGTTTACGAGAGAGGGCGGGGAGAGAGAGAGAGAAGAGCTAGACTCCTGGCGAATAAGAAATGAAACTAATTAATGCCGCTTCCTTCCTCTCTCGTGCTTTTACTTTTCTTCAGCGTTTTAGAAAAGAGCGTGGTTCACATGGGTAGTTCTGTGCTTTTTTTTTTCGCCTCGGCTGCGACATTCCTTGACTACCAGTATCCCCGAGATACAGCTCCCAGCTCCGGTGTGGTGGGCCGTCTCTTGGGGGAGATGGCGTCTTTTCCGGGGCCCCCGAAAGAAGAATTTCGTGCCGGCGTAAAATATTTTCCACTCGCAGGACTCGGGAATTTTCTGTCGAGGCACTTTACTTGTTTTTGCGATGAGGGAATATTCTGCTCCGTGCCCGCATGTCTCGTCTTGCCTTTCGCTTGCTTTTTGGGTTGTTTTCCTCTTTTACCCCAATCGGCAAGTTTCGGATTGGCGTTTTTAGGGCAGTGGCAATTAAGCGCCAGAGAAGGCAGTTTGATGCGTAATAATTAATTACTGCCGGGGTAAAATCATACGAGATGTTTATAAATGATTACTTTTATTACTGAAAGCAATAGCTTGGGTGATGGATGCTGGCAAAAATATGCGAGTTTCATGAGGTAACGTGTTTTCTGAGACACACTTTTTCTCTGCTGTATAAACTCGTTATGATTTGGGTATATATTAATTTACTGCAACGTCATCAATCTACTGTCGAGGTTTTTTTGTAATAGAATTATTTGCGTTTGCATTGTTTGACTGAAAATATGCTTATTTGAATGATAACTACAGTATAATTCCTTTCAATGTTGCTAGAATAATAGGATTAGTCACCTCTTAAAAGGAATAAATATTGTTTACGATTGTCTTCGATACACAATCTAACATCACATGCGTATAATTTTATTTTCAAATATATAATACATCATTAATAATATAAAATCATTATTCCTCTAGTATGTTTTTGAATAGTTGAACCAATATATATTAGTGTATATCTGGAATAAAGCAAAATACTCATCTTAATTTGAGCATCGCTCACGGTAGTGCAAAATGAAAGGTGTTCGTGTTACAAATCCCCTTGTTCAAGGTATTGCATTATCTACACCAAGTCTACAAGAGCATATTGTAAAAGTCATAAGCAGCATTTCAGTTTGATGTATTTTCTGCCGGTGGAAAATCGTACGAGATGTTTATAAATGATTTTTCTTATTAATGGAACCAATGACTTGATGGATGCATGTAAAAACATGCGAATTTCATAAGGTAACAAGTTTCTAAGAAACACTTTTTAGTCATTGTAAACTATGCTTTACATTAATTTACCGAGATAGTGCATAACAGTCGCGATATAATCAATCTGTGACTTTATCCCAATTCCATTAAAAGAATTCAAGTACCTATGTTTTTTTACGAAAGTAACCACTAGGATGTCAGTATTTGTGCATGAATTATTGGGTAATTTTTCATACTGAATACTGAATCATAGTGAAGAGCTTGTATTGTAGAAAAAAAAATTTTGAATGACCTAACATATGGCCCTTAAAGTGACATTTTTAAATTCAAGGTAACTTCAAATTAATCTTTTACCTCCAATTACAAAAAAAATTATTTATTTATTTTTTTCTAATAAGTATATGCTAAAAGCACACCATTTATCATTGTTTTCTGAAATTTTCAAAGTGGTTTCATGTGGGTTCATAGTTATGAAATAATAGAAATAAATAGGAGTATGTAATCAGTACCCCTAAGCACCTGTATCTTTTGAACTGTTTATCCAATAAAAATGAAATAAATTTTATTTCATGAGAAAATGCATAACCATTCTGATGTTATATTACTTGTTGATACCTTTTAAGAAAAAAAATAATGAAATACCTTTTTGGAATTCAAGGTCGAAACCTTGAATTTTATTTCAAAACCTTCAAGATTCTGATGATATTTGCATGATACTTTTAGTGATACTAAACTCAGAAAGGTCACTAATGGTATCTTGTAATATAACACCATCAGTTAAATCTAGTTCACAGAGGGGTTTTTTATAGAAAAGTCAAAATTAGGTCAAAAGACACAGGACTATCAACTTATACGTGTCTCTCTATGAAACTTCTAGAAAGCAGAGATAAATAGTATACCTTTAACTTATAGGGTTTGAAAAAATACACTATTTTTGTAAATGTCGATCAAAAGTCAAATGTAATAACCTTGAAATTAGAAAGGTCACTTTAAAGGTCATATGATCCGCCCATTAGAAAAATTTAACATTTGCTACAAAATAAACTTTTATTCAGTATGATTGGATGACATAATTAAATTCATGTAAATAAAAAATTAAACCATAAGACAAGAAATATATATCATATTTTTATGTTAAAATTACGTGATGTTATTCTCGGATCTTTCCACCAGGGGATTGATTCCCGACCGTCGTCGATAGCCCATTGTGTTGCTCTAGTACGATGTTAAAAATGATTAACTACCAATTACCATATTTTTATGAAATGAAAGGATACTTCATGATGTATAATTAAATCACAGAAAATACATTTAAATTTATTATTAAGTTTAGTTACATTATGGAAAAAGGTTATCCGAAATTAAAGAAATTACCATACAATTGAAATTGCAAAAAAATATACACTCTCTACCAATAAGTAATGGACACCTGTGATAGAAAAGATAAACAAAATTTATTCACATTCAATGGTCGGTAGAGCCTTCACGAGTTGGAATTATAGCCTCAATCCTACGGGACATTATTTCCACAAGTCCTTGTATGACGGCTAGTGGTATTTTCTTCCACTCGGCTTGGAGGAGACATATAAGTACCTTCACCGATTTTGGACGGTTGTTGCACCCCTTAATTCGGCAATCCAACTCGTCCCAGAGGTTCTTGATAGAGTTCAGGTCCGGGCACTGGGAAGGCCAGTCCATTCGGTTAACCCCTATCCTCGCAACATTACAGCTGGTGTCTTGGTCTTGGAAGTAACATGGATCCAACCCGTAAAACTGCCAGAACGTAGGAAGCACACTGTCATCCAAAATAGTACAGTATAGTGCAGTAAGCCTCGGCGTTCGGCCGAACTATACTGTGGACACCAAGCATTATCTCAGGAGGCGTTCTCAAGATAAACGCCAGACCCAGACCCTGTCATCCGAACGGTAGAGCGTGAACCTTGATTCGTCGCTACAGAGTACCCGTTTCCACTGATCTACGGACCACTTTCGACGTGCTTTGCACCACATTAACCGAGCTGCGCGGAAGGACTTTGCGATCAAAGGCTTATGGGTGGCAGCACGACCATGAAAACCAAGCAGATGTGCTTCCTTACGGATGGTATTAATGAAAACAATACTCCCGGATGCCTGTTGAAACTTCTGGATTATATGGGCCTTCGGTTGGGTGCGGTTCTTCCGAATTTCTCTGGACAGCATACGTCGGTCTCTATCTCCCAGTTTCGTGCATCGACTTACTCGGGACACATTCCGAAAATCACCGCTCACCTTCCATTTATGAATCACATAGGCCACTATCGATTTTGGGTTGTAGCGAGCTTAGCTACCACTCCAAAACTTAACTTACAAAGGGTAGTATAAATACCAGTGTAACCCAACTCCCCAGAAGTACTTTTTGGTAGACACTAAGTTAAGCTGGTTCATTCGCGCTTGCTAAATTGGTGACCAACGTTCGTGATTTAAACATGCTTAAAAATTTACAAAAAAAATTCGATGGATGGCACACAATGTCCAGTAGAATTCGCCATGGTTGATACTAATTACCTTTCTAGCACTAGGGGGCGCTGTGATAGCAGAAACTGCTAATGTTATATCACATCCTCCATTCGTGCAATTGCCGCATAAATAAAATAACATGTAAAAGGCAGCACGGCAACTGTAATCTTAATACAGCTCTTACAGTCAAATGCAAAAATGGCAATAATTCTACAAGTGACGTCAACTATCGAATTTCGGCGACTGCTAAAATTCTGGAGGGGGAGTACTGTAGCGAGCTTAGCTACCACTCCAAAACTTAACTTACAAAGGGGTAGTATAAATACCAGTGTAACCCAACTCCCCAGAAGTACTTTTTGGTAGACACTAAGTTACGCTGGTTCATTCGCGCTTGCTAAAAGGGTAATTCAGCTAGATATGTCCCTAAAGAATCGGCCGTTTCTGTGATACCCGACGATTACTTCTTTCTCGAAATCAGATCACTCTGCACTGCGTGTCATCTTGCATGCGACTAATGCCAATGTTGCTTCCTACTAGGGATGCGACATCGACAGCAAAACGTCGATGTTTTGAAACATCGATGTTCAAAATTAAAACATCGTTCCAAAAAAATCGATGTTTTTAAAATTCAGTGTATTTAAACTTTTTTCCCCATTTATTAAAACTGGTTTAGCAACTAAGGATGCAACATCGACAGCAAAACATTGATGTTGATAATGCATCGCCCCCAAACTTCCGATGTTTTTAAAATTCAGTGCATTTAAACGTTTTACCCCATTTTTTATAACTGGTTTAGCAGCTAGTGATGTGACATCAGCTCCAATGCATCGATGTTTTTTATAAAACATCAATGTTTTGAAAACATCGACATCGATGTAGTATCCCTACTTTTCAGACCCTTCACCTTTGGTCACTTTGGTCTAAAAGTATGTTCAATTTGCTGATTATAAAAATTATGCTACTTGGTTATTTTTTAAATTTTTATAACGGTACTTTTTTCATTTAAAAAAAAAACTTCGACAACGTAAAAAAAACAACAAGTATAAACATCGATGTTACAAAAACATCGATCCCAATACACATCGATCCCAAACATCGATGTTTTTTTTTAATCGATGTTTTGAAAACATTGACTTCGATGTCGCATCCCTACTTCCTACTCGATATTTAACGGCGGAGTGCGGGACGTTTATCAGGACAACATATATCGTCATTTGCTTCGGTGTCCATATACTTATTGGTAGATAGTGTAGAGTAGATATGACTTATTCTTTAATAAATGATGTGGGAACCTCTTTTTTCAATTGTATTAATCGTCGGTTCATAGAACCAGACAGAACTTAAAGGTGCTCAGGGCATTGTTTCGTCAATTTTTAATTGCGGTTTTAGATCAGAGCTATTGCTGGCACATTCTTGTAAACATCTCGAGCTATAATGCCTCAAAGGTTTTCAGTTGGATTCAGGTTGGTACTCCGAGATGTCCATTGAAAAGTTTTTACCTCATTCGCCTTGATCCAGGATTTTGTGGAGCACAAAGTATGCACAGATGCATTGTCTTCTTGTAATGTCCAATTCCCTGATGTAATTAGAGGAGTAATCGGAAACAAACTATCTGCCAGCATGTCCTGATATAACACTGAATTAAATTTTGTATCGACAAAAACCATTTCAGTTGAAACACAGCTGCAAATGTGACCCAAATCTTGACAGATCAACCTCCGAATTGGCGTTTTGAAAAAAGGTGTTCTTTACGCAGATCATATCAGTTAAACTTAAAAATCCGTCTGGCCCATCTAAAGTAAACTTTTATTCGTCTGAAAACACTACATCATTCCAGGTGATTTTAGTTGATATGGTACAAACCCATTATCGTCCGTGAGACTCGTCAGCGCATGAAGGTCTAAAACGACACGATATTGTCACAACAAATGGGTTAATAGGGAATTTTGTCGACTCTTACAAAAACCATAAAAAAGAAACACATGGTTTTAAACATAGAAATACAGTATAAAATGTTACGACTTAAAATTTTCAGTCTTATAATAATTCAAAGTCATACATACAACTTCGCCCACGCTTAAACCTTCTCCCATGGCTGCATGCTGGAATAACTCTGAAATATATAGATTTGAAATCATTTAGCAAAGAAAGATATATTTTGCTGTACATAATAAATGGGAACACTATTTCTGATACCCAAATTTGAATTTGTTTAACTAAAACTAGTTTATTTTTTCTCGTACAGCTCTCACAACGTGAATTATTACTGGAAATAAGGCAGTCTATGAATCACTGTGGCAGTTGGTCACTCCTTCAGTGACGCTGTCTTCAGGCCCTGTGTGGTTCTGGAAGGAGGAAGGTGAGTAGCACTTGCCCTACCAAGTGCTTCCAGGACATACTCTATAGTGTTAAGGTCTGGAGATCTGCTCGGAAAATCCGTACAGCGAGTATTCCAACTTTCCAGATATTCGTTTAACAAATGAGCCATATGTGGGCGCACGTTGTCGTGAATAAAATTAAATCAGGGCCTACTGTACACCTGAAAGAGGGATAACATAGGGCTCCTAAAATCTCATCCCTATACCTCACAGCAGTCACAGAGCCTCTGTCGACGACAGGGAAGTTCTGTACGTGCATAATACATGATGCCTGCCCACACCATAGGGCACACCATAGTGCCCACACCATCAAACTTCCACATCCATGGTGGTCTATTTTTCGTGGTGTTTGAGGACAGGTTGTGGGTCCCTGACCCTTAGCCGGGTGGGTCTCATCAGTGAATAGAACAATCCCACTCCCGATCCCTAGTTAAAAATCGATGTTCTCTGCATCATGTTAAACAGGCTCTTCTCTGCGCAAAAGTGAGTGGGACTCAAACAGCAGATCTTCTTGCACAGAACTGTCTCATGTAGTTCCCAGAAACAGTAACCCTTGAAACTCGGCTTCCTGCTGTAGCCCCATGAAGGTCACGAAAGAGAAGAAAAACTGTTGCACTCTTGTTACATTTCGCTGTAATGGACAAATATTGATCTTCATTGAACGTCGTGGCTCTTGGACCACCTTGCTCAGGTATTTTCACTAACGGAACGGTATCCTTAAACTGTTTCCATAAGTTGGGCACGTCACTGGGCGTTATAATCAAGCATCTGGCAATCTGCAACTGAGACTGCCCTGCTTCCAGTCTTCTCTACGATTCATCATCTCATTTCATCATCCAAAAGTTGGTGATTACTCATTTTAACTGTTTGCTTTTGAATTTAACCTAACGTTGCACAAAAACACCTTAAAAGTCGGCGAGATTGGCGATTGAGCGAGGCGCGGAAATTGTCACTTGAGCTTAGAAATCCTCTAAATACACCACCCACACTCACATGTATTCTTACGTATTCGACACTAAAGTTTTTAATTTTTGTTTGGAATCATAAGCTTTACTTTTGCCCGTTAGTTTTTCGAAACGTTCAACAAAAAGTATATATTCTCTTAATTTTGTACTCCAGGGTATAATTTTACTGTCCAAGTAAACAAAGATGCAGCGACTTTAAAATTTTTTTACCTCTGGCACACAAACTATGTGCTAAATTTCTAAGGCGGACTAAAAGCGAATTCTACTTTCATCAATCTGATCGAAAACATGGTTATTATAAAATTTTGATTGATCTACATACAAAATTACCTGCATTTTTTTTTATAAAAAGTGGTATTCTAAAAACTTTTTTGTTACAATTTGCTTTTGATACTTTGTAATAAAAAATAATACTGCGATTAAAAATTAAGGAATAAATTTAAATTGCGTATGAATGCATTTATCAAAAGTTACAAACTAAATTGTTGAAATAACGAAAATCTTACGCAATTTAAGCCATTTCACCATCCATAGTGACACGTTATTCCAGTTAGAAGAGTCATGAACTAGCTACCATACGATTGTGAGCTTGAAAGGTGATCGAAGCAAAGACCATCGTTTAAGTAGGGGGTGGTTCACGTTAAAACTTGCGTGACTTCAAACGTCCTCACTTTTGGGTGGTGTAAAAATTTGGAGAGTTGGTGCCAGCTTAATGTTTATCCTGTTGCTATTGATCGTGGTTCGACATCAGGAGGTGTTGTTCACGGCTCTTTCCCCTGGGGATTGATTCTGAACCATCGCCAGTAGCCCGTCGCGTTTCTCAATAGCTACTTCAAATAAAGTACCCACCTACTTCATGATCTGCAAGTCGAATCGAGTGAAAATAGTGTATTGAAAAAAATATAGCGCCGAGATTATTTTCTAATATGAAATATAAATTTAAAATAAATGCTAACATTGCTTTTGGAATATGTTATGAGCTTAGTAGAGCAGAAAGGTATTAATTACCAATGCTACGCATTATTGGACGTCATTAAAAACTGAACAAATGTGTTCTGTCAAAGATGCTTGAGATGTCCTATTTCAAAATTACACTACCTTTTACTCAAACGCAACACAAACCTTAATTATGCAAAGATGCATATTTTTCTTATCCCGTGCACACATTTCCGTCATAATAATAGCTTTTATAACGTTCTTTCCGAAGACATTCAAAGTTTAAAATAATAAGTCTAGAACAAACAGTGGTAAATGAATATATTACCATAACAACGTTATGATACCGAATCGAATCCATATATATTAGCTCTGAAATTTTGTAGCACTGTATTTACATTACAATCTAAACGATTATCAAATTAACCTAGAAAAAACAGTAGCATACTCAGAGATTCGAAATGGGGGACATACATCCCATGTGAATACGGATTAAATTGTATTCCTACCTCATCAAAATGTTTACACAGGAAGTTTTGGAGCGCGTTTTTTTTGTACAAATATAAGTGTACACTTACGAAACAATGAATGCATACAAAATGGGCAAAACGTCATCACGATGCACTGACGAAATGTATCTTGTGAAAACTTCTCCAAGTCATTGCAATCCATTAACTCTCTTATGAAATTTTTGCAAAAAAGATACTTCGGCACATTATTTCTTCGATAATTTATCCCAGGATAAGTAGGTAAGTAATTGAATTTACGTGAACGCAACGAACTATTGGCGACAATTCGAAATCCATCCCGAAGAGAAAGATCCGGGGACAGCACCTGGTAAATTTGAACCACGATGATGTCAACACCTTGGATAGTACCCCACTCCTCAAAAGCTTTTATCAGAAATACAAACCGGAGGTGTTCTCAAATATAAGGTTGAGAAGCAGGCTTCTAATTCATCTGTAGCTTGACTTGCGAACTTTTTAGATCAATTTCATTTGATCATGGTATCAAAGTTTTCCTACCCAGTAGAAAATGGAAGTTTCTTCAAGGCACCTCCTTGCTTGCCTGGGGCTGCCCAAGGAAGATCGATCTGTATCTTAATCCTATGCTATCGTTGGACTTTCTGAAGGAGCATGAATTCAAGACTCAGCCTAACTTGTCTACACCAAGTGGAATACGAATCAACAAACACCATTATAATAGAATAACAAGTCGCTAACCACCCAAGGAATTTTGAAGAGATACCTCATACATTAAGATCTGACCAACTCGTCATCCACATACTGGGAATTTTGTTTATGTACCTTGAAAGTAGGCTGTAGTCTGAAGTCTTTCTTGGCATGATTCTTAAAACTTTCAAGGTACAACTTCAGTTCCGGCTGTAGTCTGAAGTCATCCTTGGCACGATTTTTAAAACTTTCAAGGTACAACTTTAGTACCGGCTGCAGTCTGAAG
Organism: Metellina segmentata; assembly: GCA_947359465.1. Classification (NCBI taxonomy): domain Eukaryota; kingdom Metazoa; phylum Arthropoda; class Arachnida; order Araneae; family Tetragnathidae; genus Metellina; species Metellina segmentata. The sequence goes on from OX375879.1 coordinate 92,189,050, forward strand.
TCTTTCTTGGCACGATTCTTAAAACTTTCAAGGTACAACTTCAGCACCGGCTGTAGTCTGAAGTCTTTCTTGGCACGATTTTTAAAACTTTCAAGGTACAACTTCAGTATTGGCTGTAGTCTGAAGTCATCCTTGGCACGATTCTTAAAACTTTCAAGGTACAACTTCAGTATCGGCATTAGTCTGAAGTCTTTCTTGACACGATTCTTAAAACTTTCAAGGTACAACTTCAATACCGGCTGTAGTCTGAAGTCTTTCTTGGCACGATTCTTAAAACTTTCAAGGTACAACTTTAATACCGGCTGTAGTCTGAAGTCTTTCTTGGCACGATTCTTAAAACTTTCGAGGTACAACTTCAGTACCGACTGTAGTCTAAAGTCTTTCTTGGCACGATTCTTAAAACTTTCAAGGTACAACTTCAGTACCGACTGTAGTCTGAAGTATTTCTAGGCACCATTCTTAAAACTTTCAAGATACAACTGTTGAACTGGTCATAGTGCAAATTCCTTCTTATAGTCTACAGGTAAATGTTAAATTGCATTACTTACTAAAGAAAAAAATTTTAAACTAAAAGATAACATTTTTTTGTTAATTATCCGTAGGAGGTCTGGTCTCAATTGATCCGGATAATTGTAGTTCTATTGTAATATATAACATTTTTTATAAGTATGAATCTAATTAAAAGGTATACCAGGCTATTTACAGAGAGATGATAGGACTATTAAGTTCCTTTGAAATTGTGTACAACAAAGATCGATCGCAATTAAAACACCACTTTACACTCCTTCTTTTCCTCTCGACCAATAACTCCCCGACTTTCATCCCGCTTTTATTGTATTGGAAATATCCCCACCAGAAATTAACAGCAAACACCCCCTCATCAAGCTCCGGCAGCGTCTTATCGCGATTCTCCCTATAATTAAAAATAGATGCCTTGACCAAGATGAAACACACTCTGGAAATAATCTCCTAATTTCGCAGCGAGACCTCAACAGAGCAGATTCTATGACAAATGAGAAAAACGTCTCCCACATGCATCCCAAATTAAGAACACGACGAAGGTCCCCCCTAATTACTTGATTTAAGCCAAATGAGCAAAACCCCTCATGGTGCTGTCCTAATTATCAGGTGGTGGCTTCTTTTTTTTTTCTTCTTCCCTCGACTGTCTCGTGTCTGCTCTGTGGTCGATGTGGCTGGAAAATTTAATGGTCCGCTCTGCCCTTGTCCAATCGATACCAACCATTGGAAGAAAATACTTTTTTTTATCTTCTTTCTAAATACCCTGTTTCGTCTTTCCCTTCTGGGAAAAGGGCTGTGCCAGAACTCTTTTGCTAGAGCAAAAATACATCAGCCATGAATTTCTGAATGCGTTTCTTTTTTTTTCTTCCGTTTAATGCGCGGGTCATTTTTCTGTACCTTTAAAAAGTATTCGGTGTTAATTATTGTTATCTATTTTGTGTGAGGCGATTTTAAGCGAAAAAGAAATTTTAGGACATGTTGTCAAGGAAAACAAAATTTCGACTTATTGACCGCTTCTTTATGAGTCACGGGGTCCTTTTCGTGAAAAAGTATTATTGCGGTCTCCGAAATTCTATTGAAACCAACCACATATAGTGTTCTTCTGTTAAGTGTGCAGTTGATTTTTCTGTACCTTTAAAAAGTATTAGGTTTTAGTTATTTTTATCTATATTGTGTGTGAGGCGCTTTTAAGCGAAAAAGAAATTTTAACACATTTTGTAAAGTAAAACAAAATTTCGACTTATTGACCAATTCTTTATTAGTCTCGTGGTCATTTTCGTAATAACGTCGTATTGCGGTTTCCAAAAATTTCATTGAAACCAACAACAGAATAGTTTTTTTCTACTGGCGTAAAGTTGATTTTTCTGTACTTTTAAAAAGTATTCGGTTTTAATTATTGTTATCTATTTTGTGCGATGCGCTTTTAAGCGAAAATGGAATTTAATGACATTTTGTCGAGGAAAACAAAATTTCTACCCTTTGACGGCTTCTTTATGAGTTTCGGGATCATTTTCGTGAAAACGTCTTACTGCGGACTCCAAAAATTTCTTTGAAACCTACCATAGTATACTGTTTTACTGTTGGTGTAAAGTTGATTTTTCTGTACCTTTAAAAAGTAGTCATTTTTAAATATTATTACCTAATTTGTTTTAGTCGCTTTAAAGTGAAAAAAATTTGTGGACAAATTTTGACTAATTGACTGTCTTTTCATGTGTTACATGGTCATTTTCGTAAAAACGTCTTATTGCGGTTTCCAAAAATTTCATTGAAACCAACAACAGGATAGTGTTTTTCTACTGGCGTAAAGTTGATTTTTCTGTACTTTTAAAAAGTATTCGGTTTTAATTATTGTTATCTATTTTGTGCGATGCGCTTTTAAGCGAAAATGGAATTTAATGACATTTTGTCGAGGAAAACAAAATTTCTACCCTTTGACGGCTTCTTTATGAGTTTCGGGATCATTTTCGTGAAAACGTCTTACTGCGGACTCCAAAAATTTCTTTGAAACCTACCATAGTATACTATTTTACTGTTGGTGTAAAGTTGATTTTTCTGTACCTTTAAAAAGTAGTCATTTTTAAATATTATTACCTAATTTGTTTTAGTCGCTTTAAAGTGAAAAAATTTTTTGGACAAATTTTGACTAATTGACTGTCTTTTCATGTGTTACATGGTCATTTTCGTAAAAACGTCGTATTGCGGTTTCCAAAAATTTCATTGAAACCAACAACAGGATAGTGTTTTTCTACTGGCGTAAAGTTGATTTTTCTGTACTTTTAAAAAGTATTCGGTTTAAATTATTGTTATCTATTTTGTGCGATGCGCTTTTAAGCGAAAATGGAATTTAATGACATTTTGTCGAGGAAAGCAAAATTTCTACCCTTTGACGGCTTCTTTATGAGTTTCGGGATCATTTTCGTGAAAACGTCTTACTGCGGACTCCAAAAATTTCTTTGAAACCTACCATAGTATACTATTTTACTGTTGGTGTAAAGTTGATTTTTCTGTACCTTTAAAAAGTAGTAATTTTTAACAAGTATTACCTAATTTGTTTTAGTCGCTTTAAAGTTTAAAAAAAAATTTTGAACAAATTTTGACTAATTGACTGTTTTTTCATGTGTTACATGGTCATTTTCGTAAAAACGTCTTATTGCGGTTTCAAAAATTTTCATTGAAACCAACCACAGTATACTGTTTTTCTATTGGTGTAAAGTTGATTTTTCTGTAGATTTAAAATTATTCGCGCGCGCGCGCGCGGTATTAATTATTGGGGGGTTATCTACTTTGTGTGAGGAGTTTTCAACCAAAATAGAAATTTGGGCATTTTTCACGGAAAACATAATTTTGACTTATTGACAGCTTCGTTATGAGTCTCGGGGTCATTTTTGTGAAAATGTGTTATTGTGGTCTCCGAAAATTTTACTAAAACCAACCACATATGGTGTTTTTCCGTTGGTGTAAATTTGATTTTTCTGTACCTTTAAAAGTATTCGGTATTAATTATTGTTATTTATACCGTGTGAGGCGCTTTTATTCGAAAATAAGTTTTAGAACATTTTTTTGCGGAAAACAGTATGTTATCTTATTGACCGTTTCTTTGGAGTTTTTCGGGATAATTTTCGTGAAATAGTCTTATTGTCTCCAAAAATTTTATTGAAACCAACCATAGTATTATGTTTTACTGTTGGTGTAAAGTTGATTTTTCTTACCTCTAAAAAAACCGGTTTTAATTATTGTTTTTTAGTTTGTGTGAGTTGCTTTTAAGCGAACAAGAAATTTTAGTATATTTTGTCGAGGAAAACAAAATTTCGACACTTTGGCCGCTTTTTTATGAGTTTTGGGGTCATTTTCGTAAAATAGTATTATTGCGGTATCTGAAAATTTCAATGAAACCAACCATAGTACCTGTTTTACTGTTAGTGTAAAGTTGATTTTTCTGTAACTCTAAAAAAATTCGATTTTAATTATTGTTATCTATTTTGTGTGAGGCGCTTTTAAGCGAAACAGAAATTTCAAGACATTTTGTCGCGGATAACAATATTTTGTCCCTTTGACCGCTTCTTTATGAGTTTCGGGGTCCTTTTCGTGAAAAAGACTTATTGCAATCTCTGAAAATTTCTTTGAAATCAACAACAGTGTAGTGTTTTTCTGTTGGTGTAAAGTTGATTTTTCTGTACCTTAAAAAAGAATTCGGTTTTTAATTATTGTAATCTATTTTGTATGAGGAGCTTTTAAAGAAATGAGAAATTTCAAGACATTTTGTCGTGGAAAACAAGATTTCGTCCCTTTGACCGTTTATTTATGAGTTTCGGGGTCCTTTTCGTGAAAAAGACTTATTGCAGTCTCCGAAAATTTCATTGAAATCAACAACAGTGTAGTGTTTTTTGTTGGTGTAAAGTTGATTTTTCTGTACCTTTAAAAAGTATTCGGTTTGAAAATTGTTATCTATTTTGAGCGATGCTCTTTTAAGCGAAAAATAAATTTAATGATACTTTGTCGAGGAAAACTAAATTTTGACATTTGACCGCTTCTTTAAGAGTTACGTGGTTATTTTCGTAAAAACGTCTTATTGCGTTCTCCGAAAATTCTATTGAAACCAACCACAGTATATTTTTTTCTGTTGGTGTAAAGTTTATTTTTCTGTACCTTTAAAAAGTATTCATTTTTTATTGTTATTACCTGATTTGTTTGAGTAGCTTTTAATCTATAGTAAATTTTAGCATAGTTTGTCGAGAAAAAATTTTGACTTATTGGCCACTTTTTTATGAGTTACGTGGTTATTTTTGTAATAATGTCGTATTGCTTTTTTCGAAATTTCATTGAAACCAAACCACAGTATACAGTTTTTCTACTGGTGTAAAGTCGATTTTTCTGTGCATTTAAAAAAATTCTGTTTTAATTATTTTATTTATTTTGTATGAGGCGCTTTTAAACGAATTAGAAATTTATGGCATTTTTCGCAGAAAAGAATATTTTGACTTATTGACCGCTTCGTTTTGAGTTTCGGGGATATTTTTGTGAAAATGTGTTATTGTGGTCTCCGAAAATTTTATTAAAATGAACCACATATCGTAATAATGTCGTATTGCTTTTTTCGAAATTTCATTGAAACCAACCACAGTATACAGTTTTTCTACTGGTGTAAAGTCGATTTTTCTGTGCATTTAAAAAAATTATGTTTTAATTATTTTATTTATTTTGTATGAGGCGCTTTTAAACGAATTAGAAATTTATGGCATTTTTCGCAGAAAACAATATTTTGACTTATTGACCGCTTCGTTTTGAGTTTCGGGGATATTTTTGTGAAAATGTGTTATTGTGGTCTCCGAAAATTTTATTAAAATGAACCACATATCGTAATAATGTCGTATTGCTTTTTTCGAAATTTCATTGAAACCAACCACAGTATACAGTTTTTCTACTGGTGTAAAGTCGATTTTTCTGTGCATTTAAAAAAATTATGTTTTAATTATTTTATTTATTTTGTATGAGGCGCTTTTAAACGAATTAGAAATGTATGGCATTTTTCGCAGAAAACAATATTTTGACTTATTGACCGCTTCGTTTTGAGTTTCGGGGATATTTTTGTGAAAATGTGTTATTGTGGTCTCCGAAAATTTTATTAAAACGAACCACATATGGTGTTTTTCTGTCTGTGTAAATTTGATTTTTCTGTACCTTTAAAAGCGTTCGGTTTCAATTATTGTAATTTATTCCGTGTGAATCTCTTTTAACCGAAAAATAAGATTTAGCACATTTTTTGCGGTAAACAGTATCTTATTGACCGCTACTTCATGAGTATCAGAGTCATTTTCATGAATAAGTCTTATTGTGGTCTCCGAAAGTTCAAACCAACCACATATAGTGTTTTTTAGTCAAGTGTGCATTTAATTTTTCTGTGCTTTTAAAAAAGTATTTGGTTTTAATTATTTTTAACTATTTTGTGTGAGGTGCTTTTAAGCGAAAAAGAAATTTTAGGACATTTGTAAAGTAAAACAAAATTTCAACTTTTTGACCGATTCTTTATGAGTCTCGTGGTCTTTTTGTTAATAAAGTGCTATTGCGGTCTCTGAAAATTTCATTGAAACCAACAACAGAATATTGTATTTTTATTGGTGTAAAGTTGATTTATTTGTGCATTTTAAAAGTATTCGGTTTTAATTATTGTTATCTATTTTGTGCTATGCGCTTTTAAGCGGAAATGAAATTTAATGACAGTTTGTCGAGGAAAACAAAATTTCAATCCTTTTCAGTCCTTTTTGTGAAATAGTCTCTTTCTGTCTCCAAAAATTTCATTGAAACCAACCATAGTATAAAACAGAACATAGAGTAAACCATATATACTGTTGTTTTACCGTTGGTGTAAAGTTGAATTTTCTGAACCTTTAAAAGTTTTTTGTTTTAATTATTTTTATCTATATTGTGCGAATCACTTTTAAGCGAAAAAGAAATTTTACGAAATTTTGTAGTGGAAAACAATTATTCGACTTATTGACCGCTTTTTTAGGAGTCTCGGGGTCATTTTTGTGAAAATGTCTGATTGCGGTCCCCGAAAATTTCATTAATACCAACCACAGTACAGTGTTTTCCTGTTGGTGTAAAGTTGATTTTCTGCACCCTTAAAAAGTATTCGGTTTTAATTACTGTTATATACTTTGTGTGAGTCGGTTTTAACCGAAAAAGACATTTGAGGACATTTTTGCGGAAAACTGTATGTTGGCTTATTGACCGCTTCTTTATGAGTTTCGGGATCATTTTAGTAAAAAAGTCTTATTGCGTTCTCCAAAAATTTCATTGAAACCAACCACAGTATATTTTTTTTCTGTTGGTGTAAAATTGATTTTTCTGTTGGTGTAAAGTTGATTTTTCTGTATCTTTAAAAAGTATTTATTTTTAATTATTATTACCTGATTTGTTTGAGTCGCTTTTAAGCTAAAAAAATTTTAGGACATTTTTTAGGGAAGACAAAATTTTGACTTATTGACCTCTTTTTTCTGAGTTACGTGGTCATTTTCGTAATAATGTCTTATTGCTGTTTCCGAAATTTTCATTGAAACCAACCACAGTATACAGTTTTTCTATTGGTGTAAGGTTGATTTTTCTGCAGATTTAAAAAAATTCTCTCTCTCTCTCTCTCTCTCTCTCTCTCTGTTCAAATTGTTGTTTTCTTTTTTGTGTGAGGCGCTTTTAAACGAATTAGAAATTTTAAGACATTTTGTCGAGGAAAACAAGATTTCGACCCTTTGAACACTTCTTTTTGAGTTTCGGGGTCCTTTTCGGGAAAAAGACTTATTGGAGTCTCCGAAAATTTCATTGAAATCAACAACAGTGTGATGTTTTTCAGTTAGTGTAAAGTTGATTTTTCTGTAACTTTAAAAAGTATTAGGTTTTGAATATTGTTATTTATTTTGTGCGATGCGTTTTTAAACCAAAAATAAATTTCAGAACATTTTGTCGAAGAAACAAAATTTTGACACTTTGACAGCTTTTTTATGAGTTTGGGGGTCATTTTTGCGAAACAGTATTAATGCGGTCTCCTTAAATTTCATTGAAACCAACCATAGTACCAGTTTTACTTTTGGTGTAAAGTTGACGTTTGAAAGTTTTCGGTATTAATTATTTTTATCCATTTTTTGTGAAGCGCTTTTTAGCGAAAAAGAAATTTTATTATTTTATTTTAAGAAATCATATTTTTTTGTGGAAAACAATGTTTCGAATTATTGACCCCTTCTTTAGGAGTCTCATTAGTGATCTTCATTAGTCTTCATTAGAGTCTTCATTAGTCATTTTTATGAAAATGTCTGATTGCGGTCTCCGAAAATTTCATTAAAACCAACCACAGTATAGAGTTTTCCTGTTGGTGTAAAGTTGATTTTTCTGTACCTTTAAAAAGTATTCGGTTTTAGTTATTGTTATCTATTTTGTGTGAGTCGGTTTCAACCGAAAAATAAATTTTATTACATTTTGCAGAAACCAATATGTTGGCTTATTGACCGCTTCGTTATGAGTCTCGGGGTCATTTTTGGGAAAATGTGTTATTGTGGTCTCCGAAAATTTTATTAAAACCAGCCACATATGGTGTTTTTCTGTTGGTGTAAATTTGATTTTAATGTACCTTTAAAAGTATTCGGCTTTAATTATTGTAATTTATTCTGTGTGAGGCGCTTTTATTCGAAAAATAAGTTTTAGGACATTTTGTGCGGAAAACAGTATGATACCATATTGAGTCATTTTCGTGAATAAGTCTTTTTGTGGTCTCCGAAAATTCCATTGAAACCAACCGCACAGAGCGGTTTTCTGTCAAGTGTGTAGTTGATTTTTCTGAACCTTTAAAAAAATATTCGGTATTAATTATAGTTATCTATTTTGTAAGAAGCGCTTTTTGAGCGAAAAAATATTTTTAGGGCATTATGTAGTTTAAAACAAATCTTCGACTTATTTACCGCTTCTTTATGTTCTTCTGGGTCCTTTTTGTTAAAAAAGTCTTATTCCGGTTTCAAAAAATTTCAATGAAACCAACCACAGTATAGAATTTTCCTATAACTAGTACAGTTGATTTTTATGTACCTTTAAAATAGATTAGCTTTAAATTATTGTTATATATTTTGTGTGAGGCGCTATTAAGTGAGAAAGAAATTTTGGGACATTTTGTCGAGGATAGTAATATTTCGACATATTGACCCCTTTTTTATAAGTTTTGGGGTCATTTTTGGAAAAATGTGTTTTTGTGGTCTCCGCAATTTTTTTTAAATAATACCAAATGTAGTGTTTTTCTGTTGGTGTGAAGTTGATTTTTCTGTACTTTAAAAAGTATTCGGTTTTAATTATTGTCATCGATTTTATGCGATGTGGTTTTACGCGAAAAATAACTTTAATGTCATTTTGTCTAGGAAAACCAAATTTCGTCTTACTGACCGCTTCTTCATGAGTCTCGAGTTCATTTTAGTGAAAAAGTCTCATTGCGGTCTCCAAAAATTTCAGTAAATTCAACCAGTTTTTCGGTTGGTGTAAAGTTGATTTTTCTGTACGTTTAAAAAGTATTCGGTTTTAATTATTGTTATCTATTTTGTGTGAGGAGCTTTTAGACGAAAAAGAAATGTTGGGACATTTTGTCGAGGTAAACAAAATTTTGACTTACTGACAGCTTCTTTGTGAGTCTCAGGGTCGTCTTCGTGAAAAAGTATTATTATGGTATCCGAAAATTTAATTGAAACTAACCACAGTGTAGTGTTTTTCGGTTAAGTGTGCATTTGATTTTTCTATACCTTTAAAAATATTCGGTTTTATTTAATGTTATCTATTGTTTTTTTTGCAGCGCCTTAAGCGAGAAAAAAACATTTTAGGGCATTTTGTGAAGTAAAACAAAATTTCGACCTACTGACCGCTTCTTTATGAGTCTCGAGGTCAGTTTTGTAACATCGTTTTATTGCGGTCTCCGAAAATTTCATTGAAACCAACCACAGTATAATATTTTTCTACTGTTGTAAAGTTGATTTTTCTGTACCTTGAAAAAGTATTCGGTTTTAATTATTGTTGTCTATTTTGTGTGAGTCGTTTTTAATCGTAAAAGACATTTTTGCGGAAAACAGTATGTTGGCTTATAGACCGCTTCTTAATGAGTGTCGGGGTCATTTTCGAGAAAAAAAGTCTTATTGCGGTCTCCGAAAATTTCATTGAAACGAATTACACTACAGTGTTTTTCTGTTGCTGTAAAGTTGATTTTTCTGTACTCTGAAAAAGTATTCGGTTTTAATTATTGTTATCTATTTTGTGTGAGGTGTTTTTAAGCGAAAAATAAATTTAAGGACATTTTGTAGAGAGAAACTAAATTGGCATCTTCTTAATGAGTTTCGAGGTCCTTTTCTTGAAAAAGTCTTATTCTTTTCTTCGAAATTTTTATTGAAACCAATCACAGTAAAGTGTTTTTCTGTTAAGTGTGCAGTTGATTTTCTTAACCTCTAAAAAGTATTCGATTTTAATTATTGGTATGCTGCCTGTTTTATGTCAATGAGCGAAAAGCATATTTTTAGGGCATTTTTTCAAGTGATACAAAATTTCGACTTATCGACCGGTTGTCTGAGTCTCATGGTCATTTTCGTGAAAATTTCTTATCAGTGTCTGAAACAAACCACCTTTTAGTGTTTTTCTATTTAGTGTGCAAGTATTTTTTTTGTACCTTTAAGTAATAAGTATTAGGTTTTAATTATTGTTATCTATTTGGTGTAAGATGTTTCTAAGCGAAAAACAAATTTTAGGACATTTTGTCCAGTAAAACGAATTTTTGACTTATCAACTAATTGGATATGAATCCCAGGGTCACTTTCTTTAAATATTCTTATTACACTCTCCTTCAGGAAGTCCTTTTGAGACCAACGTACACTAGTGTTATCGGAAGGTTCCTGGTTCGAATCCGGGTCCGGGCATGGATGTTTGTAAGCGTATGGTGTAGAGGCGGCTGGTGCACCTTAAATCCGAAAGCCGAAAGTCCTCACGTTGGGTTGGTGTGGAAGTTTGGAGAGTGGGGTGCCAGCTCAGGTGTTGCTTCGTCATCTGACCGTGGCTCAAAATTACGAGGTGTTGTCCTCGGATCTTTCCCTTAAGGGACTGATCCCGGACCGTCGTCAATAGCCCGTTGTGTTGCTCTAGTACGATGTTAACAAAAAAATTACCAATTACCAATTAGACTAGTGTTTTTCCTGTTTAGTTTACAAATTATTACTCTGTACCTTTATCAAATAATTGGGTTTTAATTATTGTTAGTATCTGTAATATGTAATGTTCGTCTGAGATATAAAAGGAATATCAGGAAATTTTAATTCATCGACCTCTTGTCAATGGTGTACAGAGCCATTTTATTCCTAAATTCTGATCACGGTCTTATTCTGAAAGTTCCACGGACCCAAACAACCTTGAAGTGTTTTTTTCAGTTTAATGTGCAAATCACGTTTCTGTACTAATTTAATTTTTTCATTCTAGTTTAAGTAATGTTTGTCTATGCGCAAAAATAAATAGAACATCATGTCGAGACGAACGAAATTTCGGCTTTTCGACCTATGGTCCTTACATGGTCCTTTTCGTAAAAAGTCCTTATAACCGTCTCCCTTTGAAAATACTAATATTGCCTTTACAGTCTTCGTCGGTTTAATGAGCGCAAGTTTTTTTCAGTATCATTATTAAAACTATTCGTCTTTATTTTTTCATATGTAATTTGTGTGTTCTTCTTGGCGTTAAAGGAGATTTTAGGAAATTTCTTTGTGTAAAACGAAATTTTGATTTATCGACTATTTCTCTATGAGTTTCAGGATCACTTTCGTGAAAAATTCGTACTACGTAGTCTCCCTTATAAAATTCCACTAAACCACTACACACAACAGGATTACGTTGTGCCTTTTCCAAGTATTCGAATTTGATTGCTATCTGTTTTTTTGCGTAAACGCTTAAACGCAAAAAGAATTGTCAGGTCGTTTTGTCTATTAAACTAAATTTCTATTAAGAGATTGGTGGTCTGTGACTGGGTCGTTTTTGTAAAATTTCTTTTATCTCGATCGCATGAAAATTCAACAGAAAAACAAATGCAGATTTTATCTTCTGTTAAGAGCTCAAGTTATTTTCTGTACCTTTAAGAATTATTCGTCTTTTTTTACTGTTATCCATAGTGATTTAAGCATAATGGTAATATTTTTCAAAAACAAAATTTTAACTTATATCACCAGCCTTTGATACAGTCAATTGGGTGGGAAATTCTTCATGGTTGAAAATTCCAGTGCAACGCATAGTTTCTTTGCTTAATGCATACATTGTTTTTTACATCTCCAAAGCATATAATGTTTTATTTTTGTTATTTAAATTCTTTGTAAGGTGTTTTCAGACGCAAAGTGGACTTACTACCCTGCATCGAGTTCTTCAGAAACGATTTTAACTTATCTAACAGTGACCTGACCCATCAATCGTGGATTCTGAATATATTTTTCTTTTGTTTTATAAGCAGGTCATTTTCCTGACCTTTAAACACATCGACCTTCCGATGAAATAGACGGAGTATATGCACACAACTTCATGCTATTCTTTCGGTCGTCTGATTCCACGATAAGATCTGTTACGTGGTTGGGGGGAAACACTAATCCTAATGTGGAACAAACTGTTGTTTGGTTGAAGTGACTAAGAACTCTAGTTTGTGCTTTGATTGCCAACAGTACGAAGTCGATTCGTAAGAACACGTGATTTACCCTTTCCGAGATTTTGCGACAGATTCCACCCCCATGATATGGCTATTCTGTCCTCTTCGGAGCCTGCAATTCTGATGGTTGCGAGATCGGCGCTTGACCTGGCTAAAAGACCGTCGTGTTCACTAATGGTGGCTGGGGCACGTTAAATAGGTCGTGGTCACAAAGTCCCCCATGTTCCCATACCAAATCAATACCTCTGGAGGTACCTGATCAGGGGGTTATCGGCCTCTGATTGGGATCTAAATTACGATATGTGTGAGTGAATGGATGTGTGAAAAGGACCTTCCTGTAAAACGGATGTGTCATGCATGAAGAAGTCCAACCCTCCGGGGCAATGGCACCCCCAATTGGACCATATATGGCCCTCACGACAACAACAACAATATGCGGTCGATACCTTTAAAAAGCAGTCATGGTTATTTTTTTTTTGTGATTCAGTGTTTTTAAAATTAACTAATATATTAGGACATTTTGTTGAATACGTCTATAAAAAAGGAAATTTCAATTTAGTGATCAGTGGCCTTTGATATGATCCTTTTTGTTGTAAAATTTCATATCACTACCGCCTTTTCGAAAATGCCATTAAATCCTATATATATTTCCTGGAGCATATAGTATATTTAAGGTTTTATGTCTTACTAGTGAAACTATATAAAACTTCTGGAATGAATGTATCTTTACAAACTGTGTAAAAAAACTTTTATATTACATTAATCGTTTTAATTAGCATGTTTAAGTTCTAAAATAATTTGCACGAGACTAAATTTGGATAGGTTCTCTGTGTCAAGCTAGATGCTTGACACATAGAACCTATCGAAATTGTTGGTTGTGGTTGTATTTTTGTAGTGGAACTCGCTTTTTATACGTATTTCAGATGTGACGATACTTGGTTTGCTTTTCGAATACAATTTTAGCACGTCTGATAAAATTTCTAAAAAATGAGTTCGAAATTCATGTGCGATAATTAATTGATCGTAGCCAGATCGATTAAACGCCAAACATCAACAAAATGGCAATAAACTACATTTAAAGGTAACAGGTTGTTAAATCTTAGTCTTTCTTCTGGGTTGTTTACACTAAAAATCCCTCTCTCATTGTAGTCTGAGCTTTGAATCTTCTATTGCATTCGATATAAATCAAGACTTCATTTTGAAATTGTTAGAAAAAGCGAAAACGAACAAGAGGTATTCACACTTTCATAATTATACCTGTATTCCTTGCAGCATTGTAGAATTTTCCACACGAATGTCTTAGGTTTACACGAAGCATTCGTAGGTAATCACTGAATTATGAATAAAACATATCGCATACATATAAATCAGAGAAAAAGCATGAAAACAGTTCTAAAGGTAATTCGTCATTGTTACTGTAATTGGACACGTGTTACGAGGTGTCCCCGTTTAGCATAAGGCTTTATTTCGCACACTCATATTCAGTTTCATGTACATCATTGTGGCAGACTAGCTAAAGACAATTCGCTGTGAAAGAATATCTCCGTCGTCGTAATATCTATATATATAATTCTCTTACGTGGCTCACGAAAAAGACTTTATTTGTAATCGCGTTTTGGCAACACTGTACGATTGTTTGTTTATCGCGAAGTCTCGCGCATCGATTGAATTTATAGCGTTAGCGGATGAAATTTTATTGAAAAAAAAAAGGAAATTTTAATGAGCTGTTGCAGTTAGTTTATAATAGAAATCAAAGAAAGCGGAGGATCTTTTCAAGGCCATTTAAAAAACGGTCCTTTTCAGGGCCAACAATTATAGTTCAACAAGACGCTTGCACTACAACTTTCGGCAACAAACTCAATGAAAAAGTGTGGGTCGTTTGAGTGCTGGGAAAATGTACACACAAACAACATGCTGGGTATTCAATTTCCAAAGCAACGCTCACATTTCAAGTCAAAATTTGCACAAAGTTTTCATTTGAATTCTGATTTTAGAGCTACTGTATATATTTTTTCTGTACAGCAAATTTAGATTTGAAAAACATTTTTTTGGTAACGTATTTTGTAAACAATCTCTTCTGCTAGGACACATGTCTTCATTGAGGCGAGCGAAGCGAGCATAGGTTCGCGCAGCGAACCAATGAGGATTGCGAAGCAACCTTCCGGGGGTTGGCGAGCGTTAGCGAGCAGGGGGCAGGCCCCCTAGTTTAATAAAAATACTGGACAAAATATATTTTTCTAGCACAACTTTTTAATCAATCGTAGTAATAGAGAAATTTTCCATATATTTATTTTATGAAATTTAAACAACAATTTTAATAATTAGAATGACATAAAACCCGAATATTTAAATGTTCGCTTTCCGTTTTTTTTTAGTTGTATTTTCGATTTTTGAAAGTTTTGCCCGATTTTGTTTTTTGAGTCTCGGCGTAATATATACTTTTTAAATCAAGAGATCAAAAGTAATGAGTTAGGATACTCACTTTGAACTGATAAATATTTCTGCACTCTAGTATTATGGAGTACTCGTTTTATACTGTTTCTCCCAGTTCGTACTTGGAAATATTGTGGTTGGGTACTGTGGAAAATGTTTATTTTTGTTGTGGAGTGGTTGTTTCTATTTTTTATGTTGAGTGTGTTCACTTTTGTTTCGATTCAATGTGTTTGTTTTTATTTATAGCGTAATGTACACGCGTTTGTTTTTCTATCGTATGATCGCTCTTATTATGTTGAGGTGTAATCGTGTTTGTGGATGATTACTCGCTTTGTGTGCTGTTTTGTTGTACTGGAATATGTCTGTTGGCGGTATTGTTGGACCCAATTTGTGCTTTAACATAGCTCTTATGATTGGCTCTGTGGTTTTTTTGCCATTGACGTGCCTTGGGACGATCGTTTTCTTGTGGTCCCTTTAGTTACGATGAGTTGCATTGTTTTCGTTCTCGTGGAGTGATATGATGGGTTTTGTTGTATTTTAATGTACTTGCTTTAGTAAGGTTGTGGTGCTATCAATGATTGCACTGTGATATATTGCAGTTCTTTTGTATTTAACCCTCCGTCGGGCGCAATATAGAACCAACGTGTTCGGACGCAATGCGCCTGACAGGCCCACATAAAAGAATCGCAAATGTATACCCATTAATTTTAGTTATAGTATTCTAAAAGTAATCAGTGATCTCCATAGGAATATTAAAACAAAAAACAATGAAATTCGCTTAAAAAATAACACATTTTATATTTAGAAAACATTAAAAGTAAATTTCAGATCTAGCACTAAATTGACTAAAATTTCCAGTGTAACAAATTAAATAATTTTGGTTAGAATTATACAATTATACATTGTAGTACATAGTTAAAAAGACGATATTCACTCTGAGTCATAGTCCTTCAGCTTAAGTTTAGCAGAAGAGGGGCATTGGCAAACAGCAAAGCACGTTCCTCAGATGATATTTGCATCAGCCAAGCAGATTACGTTGCGACATTTACAGAGGCTGTTTGTACATTTTTTAGACGATTTTGGTTAGCGGTAATAAAGAATCGTTTGCTGCAAAAGAAATAATTGCAGTTGTACTATGTTTTTAAATTCCAAAATTATCGTCTGCGGCTTGAGTGATTTGTTTTTATTCAAAATGTCGTTTTTTTAAAGATGCAGTGGTTCGAAGGCTATATTTATGCTCTTTCTGAAGAGAAATATTCAAATTCGGTTACCCAAAAACGATGTGAGAGTCATGGTTTTGTCATATCCAAAGCGTCGATAGGTAATATCGTCAACAAGAAAGGAAAAAAAGGTTAAATTGGAGCTTCAAGTGGAACAAAAATTCCAAACTAGTATCCAAGGAAAAAACGGACATCTTCGACTACTGCAAAGGTACGTTGTTTAATGTTAAAGAAAACCCACCTAGTCAAAGGACAGTTGCAAAATCATTAAAATGCTCGGTGTCTACTGTAAACAAAATGACAAACGTTGATTTAAATCCTAAGAAAGCGAAAAAACGCAACGTGCATCGTCTTTCTCCAAAGCATATCAATGAACGCAGGACACGCTGACGAATTCTATATGAAAAACACTTATCCAAAGAAAAAGGGAAAAAAATTGTCATAATAGATGAATCATGGGTGTAATTAAATGATTGCAGCAAAAAAAAGAACCATTTATTATCATAAAAAGGGAGAAAAATATTTAAGTTCATGGTTCACAGAATCGAAAGAAAGTTTTTCTAAGGGATTCATGATTGTTGCTGGTTTTCCATATAGTGGCAAGTTAAAAATAAAGAGAGTGGGAAA
The DNA here is from genome assembly GCA_947359465.1 of Metellina segmentata. NCBI lineage: Eukaryota > Metazoa > Arthropoda > Arachnida > Araneae > Tetragnathidae > Metellina > Metellina segmentata. Next base: position 92,205,526 of record OX375879.1, read on the forward strand.
AAATATCAAGATTAACTCCAAATACTATCAGGAACATATTTTATCGCCAATTCTGTCTGAATGAAATATCATCGCTTTACCCACAGTGCCATCAATCTGTGGAAATCCATCAAGACAAAGCTAGCAGTCACACATCAAAATCCACTGTAAATTTCCTAAAAGAAATGGAACAAAAAACCAGTATCAAGGCCATACCCTTTACTGATATCCCTACTAAATCTCCCGATGTACCATCTATGGATTTTTGTGATTTCCGACTTTTAAAATCTGAATTATCCAAAAGTCGTCCAACAACCCATACAGGACTCTGGAAAGCTGTTCAGGAGGAATGGGATAGAATACCTCTTCTGACACTTCAAAAGGTATTATTATCCTGGAAATTACGGTGTCGAAAGGTAGTTCAGAATAAAGGCTATCAAATAGAACATTTAAGACACAAGAATTTTATGTAATTTAGTTTTGTGAATACAATATACACTGTCTAAAAAATGTGTGAACAGCCTCTGTATTACATTGATAATTCCTCATCCTTCTCAAACCCGTTTACCACATATTTACGGAACAAGCCACAAATTTTACATGATGCAGTCCGGAGGAGTATACATATTAGTGTGTGGCTGTTTATCTGGTGGACTCGATCCATCGTTTAATGTACCTGGTACCAAGAACGCTGATGTGTACCTAGACGTTCTGGAAAATATGGCCTTGCCTACACTATGGCAGTATTGTTGTTTCTTCCAACAGAATCGAACTCCAAGTCACACTGCAAAACGTGTGCAGAACTGGTTTCCTGAAAATGAGGTGAATTAGCTCGACTGACCTCTCCAGAGCCCATATCTCACTCCCTGAGCACTTGTGGGACAAACTGCAGTGACGAGTACGACACCGCCACGCACACCCATCTTCACAACAATCTCTTCGCACAGCCTTGCAAGAGGCATGGCGAGTTATTCCTGTCCAGGCGTACAAAAAGCTTGTGGAAAGTATGCCTCGACGTGTTGCAGCTTTAATACAATCAAAAGGAGGGCCTACTTATTACTGAATATAATAATGAAGCACATTTTCTGAAAAGCATGCAGTGTCCAAATGCTTTTCTCCATATAGTGTATATTACTACTGCTGTCCAGACTTACAAATAACTTGTTGAATGTATGCCTCGACGTGTGGCAGCTTTAATACAAGCAAAAGGAGGGCCTACTCGTTACTGAATAGAATAATAAAGCACATTTTCTGAAAAGCATGCAGTGTCCAAATGCTTTTCTCCATATAGGGTATATTACTACTACTGTCCAGACTTACAAATAACTTGTGGAATGTATGCCTCGGCGTGTGGCAGCTTTAATACAAGCAAAAGGAGGGCCTACTTATTACTGAATATAATAATGAAGCACATTTTCTGAAAAGCATGCAGTGTCCAAATGCTTTTCTCCATATAGTGTATATTACTACTACTGTCCAGACTTACAAATAACTTGTTGAATGTATGCCTCGACGTGTGGCAGCTTTAATACAAGCAAAAGGAGGGCCTACTCGTTACTGAATAGAATAATAAAGCACATTTTCTGAAAAGCATGCAGTGTCCAAATACGTTTGTCCCATATAGTGCATATTACTGCTACTGTCCAGACTTACAAAGAACTTGCGGAAAGTATGCCTCGACGTGTTGCAGCTTTAATACAATCAAAAGGAGGGCCTACTTAATACTGAATATAATAATGAAGCACGTTTTCTGAAAAGCATGCAGTGTCCAAATACTTTTGTCCATATAGTGTATATTACAGTTCAAAAAGTTTTCCCTTTGGCTACGTGCCCAGATTGTTTTTACGAAGATATATCCTGTTTTGCTCAACTTAAGACATCTTGATGGATGAGATAATTTGAAGAAAACGGATCAGATTTTCGACCCGACCACCATTAAAAAAATTCAGTAAGTTCTTGATGACGATATTTCTCGACATAAGTGAAATTGGTTGGATCTTGATAGACGAGATATCTCGTCGAAACCATTTTGAAGATCAAACTTACGACTTACAATATTTTGGAAATGCTATTTCCGAACTCTCTTTGTGGAACATGGGGTTCTCAACTCTGCTACTGAATTCTTCGAATCTCATATTTATCTTCCTCTCCATTTCTAATATTAAAAACTTTAGATCATTACTCCGAGTCACGTGAATGTAAATAAAAGTCCAATTTAACAGCAACGCTACGCGAAAAAAATTCTTTTATTTAATTTCAACAAGACCGGGCATAGTGCTATTGATTCGGAATCCATATATTGCACTCCGCTTCTCATCAGTGGCTACCCCGTCTGCAAGAGGGAAGAAAAATCAGATTTAATCTCGCCGATACTTTACCTACATTGTCTTCTAGGCAGGAAACTATCAATGAAATATTCATGGGATACCCTTCGCGTGTTTGTTTTTTGCACAAATGGTCCCTCGCGTATGCGTAAAAGATGAAAGCGATACAAGTTTTACGATGAAACGAAATTTTGCGATACATTAGTACTTTGGGTTCAGAAAAAAAATAAAATTAGCATGGTATTCATATGTCGAAATCAGTATTTGTGTTTCTGGAAGGGGGTTAGAACCCTACTTTGAGGTTTTTATGAATATTTGTATTAAATTAGTGCTAATATAAGTAGAGTCCATCAGCGGAATTCTGGAAATTTGTGAAGCATGCTAATCTGGAATTTAGACTTGCTTTGAATTTTCTATCTGGTTTTAAAAAATAATCAGTATTCTCGTCTCCATAGGCGAAGTTCTGGGTCCCATGAAGATTTGTACATAATAAATGAAGAGATTATTATCCAAAATAGCTGAAGCCTATTATAGATGTATTTGTATTATTTGATGAGGTACCATATATTAAGTTATTCACAACACATTACAATACTTGTTTGTGAATTTTTGAATGTTTCTTTAGAACAGAATTATAATGATTTCTTCTATTAATAAAGCTAATTTTATAACGCTTGAAATATATAGAATGAAAGTTTTTTTATGAGAACAATTTTATAACTTTAGAATTTGGTTGATAGTTAATCAAAAGATGTGTTAAACCCAGTGTTTGAATTTAGATATAAACGGTTTTTTCACCTCATAGAATCTAAATGGGAATATGTATAATGTTTGAACAATCAATCAGTATTAAAGAACGAATTTTTAATGCATGAATTTTGGGGGAGGTTCCAGATTTTGAAAAACAGAAAATTAAATCTTCTACTTTTCATGTAAAAAATGTACAGATTAACATCCGGAATTACAAGCTAAAAGAACCAAGTAGTACATTTTCAATGATATAAGAAAGAGATAGAGTGGTTCTAATATATTTACAACAATTGATAGTTAATTATTGTTATAGATAATATAATTATAATTATTGTATATTGTTGTTATAATATTGTTATAATTGATTAAAAAATTGAATAGATTTACCCACATTGAAATATGGTTGTATGTAGTGACAAAAATGGTCTAATAAATTCTAATATGTATTATAATTATTTGTGTACAGTTGTTATATTGTTTTTCTGTACAATGCATCAATGCGTTAAATTATGAATTTTTTATGCCAAAATAAGAACTTAATGCCACGTTAATAACTTTTGTGAAAACCGTATTCTCATATGACAATTGGTTGATTTTATATTAAATTTTGAAATAAGTCATGGACGCTCGCCCATCCTGAATATAGGATAAAATCTCAGAATTTTGAATTATGGTCAGATTTTCAAACCTTACGATATTTTGTCCTTGAATCTGCTACTTCTAGATCGTTCCCAGAGCTTTGACAATGTCCCGTTGTTTTGTTCCAGAAAAGCGTTCATTAACTACCAACCCTAAAATAAATTATATCAGTTATTAAAAGGTGTTAGCTATTAAAACATGTCAGCTATTAAAAGATTGATGGCATTAGAGTCAACACCACGATTTGCGGAGGTGCATAAATTAAACGAGCATAGCAAAAAGTAAGAGGAATCTCAAGACAACTCTAGTTTCGTCTACCCTTAACTTATCTGAACTTGACGACATATATAAAGGCCAGAAATTTAGTATCCATACATCTGTCAATTATCAAAAGAATATTACCTAAATGATTGAATTGTATTTCGTGTTTTATGGAGCAAGGGTCAAAAAACGAAATGCTTGATAGAAATTGGCGCCAATTTATGGCAAAGTGCTAATTTCTCGCCACCTTTCTTAACTTTTTATGTCTCGGCAACTGTGTACATTTTTAAGCATTTATTTATACGATCAAACCTACACTTCAACTTTCACACTTATTCAAGATATATTTTTGTGATTGGCTGATTGAAAGTTGAAGATGTATGGTTACGTAGATTACTTAACCTATATATACGCAGACAAGTGGATCTGCTGCATCATGGATATTGTGAGAAACAGATCTATTCGATCTTGTTGATACTCTACTACTTCTCATACTGCTTGTTGGGTTACGATCCACTATATCGTTCCTAATAAAGCTGAACATCGAATTATCTTAGAGAAGCAGTAAAATAAAATATCAATTACCTTACAGAAAAAATGAATCATTCTGATTATAATATATAGTCCAAGTGCCTTAACTCACATTATAATAGACTAGGGGGCCCGCCCCCTGCTCGCTAACGCTCGCGAACCTATGCTCGCTTCGCTCGCATCAATGAAGACATGTGTCCTAGCAGAAGGAATTGTTTACAAAATATGATATTCCAAAAAAATAATTTTCAAATCTAAATTTTATGCTGTTTTCAGAAAAGATATTTACAGTACCTCTGGAATCAGAATTAAAATGGAAACTTTGAGCAAATTTTGACTCGAAATGTGAGCGTTGATTTGGAAATTGAAAACCCAGCATGTTGGTTGTGTGTACATTTACCCAGTACTCGAGCCATCCACGCTTTTTCATTGAGTTTGTTGTCGAAAGTTGTAATGCAAGCGTCTTGTTGAACTATAATAGTTTGCCCCGAAACGGACCTTTTTTTAAAAATGACTATGAAAAGATCCTCCGTTTTCTTTGATTTCTATTATTTACTGCAACAGCTCAACTAAAATTCATTTTTTTTTCAATAAAATTTCATCCGATAACGCTATAAATTCAATTGAAGCGCGAGGCTTTGAGATAAACAAAGAATCGTACAATGTTGCCAAACGCGAAAACAAATAACGTCTTTTTTGCGTGCCACGTAAGAGAAATATATATATAGATGACTAGAAACTGTTCCTTTTTTGATCCAAGTACAATATATTGCACTTTTGTTATGGCACATTTAGACATGAAATTATATAAGTAAATGTCTTCAACATTGAGTTGCTTACATAGTTTGAGTATGTATAATTTCCAAAAATATTCAAAAACTCTAATGAAAAGCAATCTAAAATTTTTTGTCATGGTCTACTTACTCTCTTCCCCAAAGCCCTCACACTAATAAGTTTAGGTCGCATCATAAATGTTCGAGGTCATAAAAAAGTTTCCACTCCATTTAAAAAGCGAATTCTATTTAATATCAGAAGTATGAAAACCTATTTCTCTTAGAAACCTGAAATCATTATTCATGCAAATAAAAATTGAAGCACACATAATCAGAAATTAAACACACTCTTCAAAAACCAAAACACAGACGGTCCATAAGCAACCCGAAAAATTTCTGCTGATCAGTTGAGGAATATTTGTTTGGAATAAAAGGACGGGGTTCAAAGGCACAAAAGGAACGTGCTCCAGCTCCCAGTTCTTATGGGGAGTATTTCTCTGGGCAGCACCAAGTTGCCGCTTTCCAACCGAACACACAATATTCCCCTCCTGCTTATCCTCTCAACTCTACCTCCCCGCTCCACCGACGGAGCAAATAAAGGCGAAACTTTTTCTTCCTCCCTCGAATAAATAAAGTATAGATTCGAGGTCCACCTTTTCCTGAACAGGCCGTACATTTCGCGCTGGCCTCGCACTCCCGCGGATGCTGTGTTTTTAATCTGAGCAACTATGCAAATAGGCGAAATCCTGCTCGTGATTCCACAGATTGTAGGCTTACTTCGCCTAAGTGTACGCTTGAGAAATCAAAATGGAGATTATTTTGGAGAATTTAGGGACCGCGCGGGATTCGCTTTTTGGCGTTCATATGGGGGCTCTTTGTTTTTTGGTGTGGATTTGGATGCGTGTACAATGGAGGTTTTTGATTTTTATGTATTGGGGATGGATGTGTATCTTGTTGGTATACACTTAACTAGCCACTGAGTATCTAGCACAACGTTGCCCGTGTTGTACTTTGTGGGGTTAGGTGTGTCCATTGTGAACGTTTGCCAACCACCGATGTTTGCTACGGAATAATAGAATGGATGTTTTTGATTTCTATATATTGGGGATGGATGTATCTTATTGGTATACACTTAACTAGCCGTTGAGTGGCTAGCACGGCGTTGCCCGTGCTGTACTTTGTGGGGTTAGGTGTGTCCATTGTGAACGTTTGCCAACCACCGGTGTTTGCTACGGAATAATAGAATGGATGTTTTTGATTTTTATATATTGGGGATGGATGTGTATCTTATTGGTATACACTTAACTAGCCGTTGAGTGGCTAGCACGACGTTGCCCGTGCTGTACTTTGTGGGGTTAGGTGTGTCCATTGTAAACGTTTGCCAACCACCGGTGTTTGCTACGGAATAATAGAATGGATGTTTTTGATTTTTATATATTGGGGATGGATGTATCTTATTGGTATACACTTAACTAGCCACTGAGTGGCTAGCACGACGTTGTCCGTGCTGTGCTTTGTGGGGTTAGGTGTGTCCATTGTGAACGTTTGCCAACCACCGGTGTTTGCTACGGAATAATAGAATGGATGTTTTTGATTTTTATATATTGGGGATGGATGTATCTTATTGGTATACACTTAACTAGCCGTTGAGTGGCTAGCACGACGTTGCCCGTGCTGTACTTTGTGGGGTTAGGTGTCCATTGTGAACGTTTGCCAACCACCGATGTTTGCTACGGAATAATAGAATGGATGTTTTTGATTTTTATATATTGGGGATGGATGTATCTTATTGGTATACACTTAACTAGCCGTTGAGTGGCTAGCACGACGTTGCCCGTGCTGTACTTTGTGGGGTTAGGTGTGTCCATTGTGAACGTTTGCCAACCACCGGTGTTTGCTACGGAATAATAGAATGGATGTTTTTGATTTTTATATATTGGGGATGGATGTATCTTATTGGTATACACTTAACTAGCCGTTGAGTGGCTAGCACGACGTTGCCCGTGCTGTACTTTGTGGGGTTAGGTGTGTCCATTGTGAACGTTTGCCAACCACCGGTGTTTGCTACGGAATAATAGAATGGATGTTTTTGATTTTTATATATTGGGGATGGATGTATCTTATTGGTATACACTTAACTAGCCACTGAGTGGCTAGCACGACGTTGTCCGTGCTGTGCTTTGTGGGGTTAGGTGTGTCCATTGTGAACGTTTGCCAACCACCGGTGTTTGCTACGGAATAATAGAATGGATGTTTTTGATTTTTATATATTGGGGATGGATGTATCTTATTGGTATACACTTAACTAGCCGTTGAGTGGCTAGCACGACGTTGCCCGTGCTGTACTTTGTGGGGTTAGGTGTGTCCATTGTGAACGTTTGCCAACCACCGATGTTTGCTACGGAATAATAGAATGGATGTTTTGGATTTTTATATATTGGGGATGGATGTATCTTATTGGTATACACTTAACTAGCCACTGAGTGGCTAGCACGACGTTGTCCGTGCTGTGCTTTGTGGGGTTAGGTGTGTCTATTGTGAACGTTTGCCAACCACCGGTGTTTGCTACGGAATAAAGGACAGTACATTTGGTTTGCTTCGTAAACTAGCACCACGGACAACGGCGTGATGGCCTCGTTATTGTGAAATGCGTCAAAATTGGAATGGCGAAGAGATCCACGGTGTGACGTCACAATCTCTTGGAGAGTGGGGTGAGACTCATGTGTTATCTTATCATCTGACCATGGGTTCAAAATTACGCGATGTTGTCCCCGAATCTTTCCCTTATTGAATTTAACTACGACTCTAGTAAATAGGTAGTTGTGTTGCTAGAGAATGTTAATTAAAAATTACCCAATTTCCTCGGATGCTTTCCTTAGGGAATTGATCCCAGGCGGTTGTCAATAGCACGTTATATTGCTCTAGTATAACATAAATAAAAAATTACAAATTACCTTGGATCTTTCCCTTAGGGGATCGATCCCGGACCGTCGTCAATAGACCGTTGTGTTGCTCTAGTACGACGTTAACAAAAAATTACCAATTCATCGTCCAGTCGTGAATAGCACGATTTGGATTGATCCCGGACCGTCTTCAATAGCCCGTTATGTTTCTCGAATATGTTAATACAAAATTACCGCATTACTTCGGATCTTTCACTTAGGGGATTGATCCCCGAATGTCGTCAATAGCACGTTGTGTTATTGTAGTACGACGTTAATTAAAAATTACCTCGGATCTCTCAATTAGGGTATTGATCCCAGACCCTCGTCAATAGCCCATTGTGTTGCTCTAGTGTGATGTTAATTAAAGATTAACAATTTAAATTTTCTGAAAATATCAAATTCCTTAAAACTTTTTATAAAAACTTGTAGAATTTCGGTTGATTGTTGTATTATTTTTAAAATCCATCTTATACACAGGAATCTTTACACTTTTTTACTGCAATGCCAAACAATTCTACTTTCTAAAAACTAAGAGTTTAAGTTTTTGAAAAGGCAGTTGAGAAAATGTAATGGTGAAAGAGGAGAAGGAAAACATGCTTTTTTACTTAAAACAAAGTAAAATGGTTTCATATTTTTTAACCTTTATAACCTAAATGTGTACCTTATTTTTAACACGATGAAATGTGTTGGTTTGGGAGACGCAGTATCTTTGAACGCCATATTAATCAGATAATAGAGAGATTGAAAAATTAGAAATATTTTTAAAAGTTGAGGTTATTTTCAATTTTAAATGAAATATATTAATGGACCAAAATTAAAGGAACTTTCTTTTATTTTCTTGAGTACAAAGTAAATTATTTTACTGCTTACCTGAATTTTTCAATTAGCAATCTTTGTAGATGTGAAATGTAACTTTAGAAACAATTAAATACTATGAAATAAGTCTGTCCCATGTGCAATGTGACAGTATCAAATTCCTTATTCCGAAACAAATTCTTAAAATCAGCATTTTTTACTTGATTACTTTTCCTTGAGAGTTTTCCACTACACTTATTAAAACAGCCATGTCTGGCAAGAAATTTAAGTTATATCTTTTTATAAAAAGTAAAAAGGTATCCTACTCTTTCGAACACCCCACATATAGTTGACCGAGGGAGAAACACGGTGTAATGAGACCGAGTCCTACGACTTTCATCGATTGTGATTGTGCCTTGTTGTTGCTCAATTGATACTTAAACGTAAGTTTTTTAAATTGGAATGTGGGGGGGGGATATCAGAAAGTATGATTGGTATTCAAGGAATGAATATTTTTTCGCTTGTGGCATGTCCAGTCATGATGGTGGCTTCAAAAATATTTGGCATGAGTTTCTTTACAGTCTCATGCTTTTGCAGGATGAAGGTGGATTCAGATATGTGAGAAGCATAATCGGTGCTCCAACATATGCGAGAGTACTCCAGATGGTTCCAATGTGTTAAAAAACTATGCCATGTATTTTAAGGCCTCATATATGTGTCATCATAGATTTGTAAATTTAAACACTACCGTGCAATTCTCGCAAGAGTTGCTTTTTGATGACAGTTGCATCATCTTAGGGAAAGAATTGCCCTTTGGCACAGCCATGCATGATCAGTGCTTTGCTGCAACAGCAATATATCGATCGTGAAATGACGGAATGAACGCCAAAGAAAAGAGCATCATCAGTGATTGATTGCCCTTCTTCAAGGCGGCCCACAGAACGCCAGCTCTCACTATTTACTATTCTTCTTCTGGAAGCCACAGAAACCAGTCCGTCTTGAAAACTAATAGTATGAAAGTTCTAAACACTTTTTACAGCACTTACATGCAATTCCTCAACCCTTTACAATGCTGGCTTCTTATAAGACTGCCTTTTTTTTTCATATTTCTCGACATGAAACCGTGATTGTCTGTTACATAACTCATTTGCATAGTTCCATCTAACTCTGCAGCAAATTGCAGACTCTCAAATTTAGATTGGCTTTTGGAAATTAACATTTTCTTCTCCCTGCTTAACTTTTGGCAGCAAGTCTAGACTATTATAAAATGAAGTTCGTGTGCTGTCTGTTCGGCATGTCCTGACGAATCTATGGCACTTACAATAATAAAATTTAGCACACAGGTAGGCTGAATATTTTACAATTTATAGTCTACACCAAATTTTGAAATTTAATCTGGAACATTTTAAAATTAATGTAATGAGATATTTAATTATTATTGTTTTCCTCCGAATGACAACAGTCTTCAATCGATTTTGACTAAATCCGTATTTACTATGCGTATGTAGCCGCCCGATTACTGGATATCTTTTATAAAAATGTATTGCTTTTTAAAAGGATATTAACTTTAGTTAGCGTTAACTTTTAGTTTGTATTATCATAATCTATAATATAAGTACCTTTTATTGTGCTTCCTCCCGTATTAACTTTTAGTTTGGATTATTTGGATACATTTTTCAAAGTTAAGCTATATAATTTTGCTCTTTTATCCAATTTTTGGTTTGTTTCATAAATGCAATCTTTTGTTTGTTTCTGTATAATACTTCAGTTATCATATAGTTAATTTTTATCATTTTAGTTTGGATGTCTTATGGAAAGAAAAGCAATATTTAATCCCAATTTTAAATTTAATATAGAATATTCTGAAATTAATTTAATTTTGTATTATTTGGTTTCCTAAAATGTCAACAGTCTTCAAATGGTATTTACTGCACTCCCGCCAAACTTCGATTTGGATCATTTATGAAAACTAAGAACATTTCTTCTATGTAGTTCTACGCTCACAGGATGATGATGCGCTCTTCGAATTTCAACGTTTTACTGAGAAGCAAAGATCTGTTCCATCAATTTATTGTCGACATATATTGCAAGATTTTATCGGACAGGGTGTTGTACATACGGATGAATCAGAGTACTCTTAGAGTGAAACCGTATGCGCATTTGAGAGATGCATTGATGAAGGGTGGAAATGCTACTATACGAAAACTGAAGTACACAGATATCGCTAAACTTCCAAAAAGATATCCATACCAAAAGTTAAAGTTTATGCTTTTTTAAATTTATATCATGCATAAATTATCAAAAATCAATATTGCTATGCTTTCCAAGAGACACCCTAATACAGAAACAAACAAAAAAATTGCAGAAAAGATCAACAAAATTACAGCATTTCGCTATAATGGTTTTTTCTAATTTACAGCTGCCAATATGCAAAAAAAAGGCAGTCGTATAGGAAGCCAGCATTGTGAAGTGTTAGATTATTGGAGACATTATTTAGAGACATTTATTAGTCTTAACAGCCTGCATCTCGTGTCGTAGCGCGTAAAGTAGCCTCTCGATAGGACTTCGAATTGTGGTAGGCTTTGCATAAAGACGGTGTTGGTCTGACAACACAGTAAAATTATGACAATGTTGTGCCAAATGATCCTCGTATGTTCGTGAGGCAAAATGTAATACCGTGACCTAAATGGTGAAGCTGAAACTAAATCGAAGTTTAAAATATCATTTTTTTGGCCGTATAATAAAACATTGTGGGCCGTATTTAAAAAAAGGCCGTTTTAGCAAAATGCCATAATTTTGTTCATATATTATGCAATTATTTGTTAGGTTCAGTGTTTGGGTGTCTTTTGGAAAGAATATCAAATTTAATTTTGAAAATTTATGCAATGTATAAATTTACAAAAGCATAAACTTTTGGTTTGGATATCTTTTTCAAAGTTTGGCGATTTCTGTGTACTTCTGTTTTCTTATAGCAACATTTCCATCGTTTATCAACGGATGTCTCAAATTTGCTCAATGTTCTACTCTCAGAGTCCTCTGATTCAGTCGCATGTACCTGAGAGTGGAACAGTATGCACATTTGAGAGATGCGTTGATGAACGATGGAAATGTTGCTAAAGTACAAAGAAATCGCTAAACTTCCAAAAAGATATCCAAACCAAAAATTAAAGTTTATGCTTTTGTAAATTAATACGTTGAATAATTTATCAAAATTAAATATTGCTATGCTTTCCAAAGGACACCCAAACACAGAAACAAACAAAAAATAGCATAAAAGATCAACTAAATAACAGCATTTCGCTATAACGGTCTTTTATAATTTACAGCCCCCAATATACAAAAAAGGCAGTTGTATCTGTATAAGAAGCCAGAATTGTTAAGGGTTAGAACATTGGTGTCATTAACGAAATTATGTTTAAATCCAATACTGCCTATTTTGCATATTTCTCGAAAAGAAACCGTGATTGGCTGTTATATAACACATTTGCATACTTCCATCTTCCTCATTAGCAAATTACAGCCTCTCAAATTCAGATTGGCTTCTGGAAATTAAAATTTTCCACTCTGTGCTTAACTTTTCGTTGTGAGTATATTATAAGACAATCATGTAAAAGTTACATATATTTAACAACATCCATTAGTCTGAGCTGCCTACAGTTCGTATCGTAGCGCTTAAAAGTAACCTCGCGATAGGACTTTGAAATGTGACGTGGGTTTTGTATAAAGTCGGTGTTGGTCTAACTACACTAAAGCGACTCGCAGTAAAATTATGACAATGTTGTGCCAAACGTTCCTCATGTTTTCGTGAGGCAAAATGTAGCATTGCCGCCTAAATTGAGAAGCTAAAACTAAATAGATGTAAAAAGATATAATATTTTTTGGCCGTATAACGAAACATTGTGGGCAGTAAATTAAAAAGGGCAGTTACAGCAAAATGTCATAATATTGTTTTTATGCAATTCTTTGTTTTTTTCTGTGTTTCGGTGTCTTTTGGAAAGATAGCAATATTTAATTTTCATAATTTATGCATAAACTTTAACTTTTGGTTAGGATATCTTTTTGAAAGATTAACGATTTATGTGAACTTCAGTTTTCGTATAGCAACATTTCCATCGTGCATCAACGCATCTCTCAAATGTGCAAACTGTTTCATTTTGAGTCCTCTGATTCAGTCGTATGTGCAACACCTTTTCCGATTCAATCTCGGAATACATGTCGACAATAAATTGATGGAACAGGTCTTTGCTTCTCAGTAAAACATTGAAATTTTTTGAGCACATCATCATCCTGTGAGCGTAGAACTGCATAGAAAAAATGTTCTTAGTTTGCATAAATGATCCAAATTTAAGATTGGCGGGAATACAGTAAAGACCATTTGAAGACTGTTGACATTTTTAGGAAACCAAATAATACAAAAGTATAAGGAGGAATTAAAATTAAAATGTTCTACATTAAATTTAAAAATGAGATTAAATATCGCTTTTCTTTCCATAAGACATCCAAACCAAAATGATAAAAATTAACGATACAAAAACTGAAGTACTATACGAAAACAAACAAAAAATTGAATAAATTAAACAAACCAGAAATTACATAAAAGATAAAAGTTAAATATCGCTAAACTTTGAAAAAGGCAACCAAATAATTCAAACAAAACGTTAATATGCTTTAAAATGATAATCTGCACTATCGTACTCTAAAAAAGAAACAATAACAAAATATTGCACAACCGTGATCCAATTCCAAGAATGGAGAGTATACAGTAAATTAAATATACTTATACTAGAGATTAAAAGTTAACGCTAACTAAAAGTTAATATATGCTTTTAAAAAGGCAATACATTTTTATAAAGTACATCAAGTAATCGGGCGGCTACACACTAGGGATGCGACATCGATGTCGATGTTTTCAAAACATCGATGTATTTAAAATCGATGTTTTGGGGACGATGTTTCTGTAACATCGATGTTTTTACGCTGTTGATGTTTTATTTTTAAATGAAAAAAGCACCGTTATAAAAATTTAAAAAATAATCAAGTAGCATAATTTTCATAATCAGCAAATTGAACATACTTTTAGACCAAGGTGACCAAGTCTGAAAAGTAGGTGACATCGACATCGATGTCGATGTTTTATAAGAACATCGATGTATTTTAGCCGATGTCGCATCACTAGTTGCTAAACCAATTTTAAGAAATGGAGAAAAAAGTTTGAATACACTGAATTTTAAAGCATCGATGTTTTGGGGGCGATGTATTATCAACATCGATGTTTTAACTGTGAACATCGATGTTTCAAAACATCGATGTTTTGCTGTCGATGTCGCATCCTACTACACACGCACAGTAAATACGGATTTAATCAAAATCGATTGAAGAATGTTGTCATTCGGAGAAAAACAATAATAATTAAATATCTCATTAAATTAATTTTGAAATGTTCTAGATTAAATTTTAAAATTCGGGCCTGACTATAAAATTGCAAGAAATTCGGACTACCTGTGTGACAAAATTTATTATTGTAAGTGCCATAGATTCGTGAGGACACGTCAAACCAGCACACACAGAAACTCCATTACAATTGTAAAGAAGTGGTTTATGTTAGACATGGTAAAAATACTCATTTAGATTTGCTTCTGTTCTCAGTTCTTATTGGGAGTGTTTCTCCGGGCAGCACCTAGTTACCGCTTTCCAAACGAAGACACAATATTCCCCTCCTGCTTATCCTCTCAACTCTACCTTCCCGTTCCACCAACGGAGCAAATAGAGGCGAAACTTTAATTTCGGAGAATTGAGTGTCCGCGCGGGAATCGCCCTTTTTGCTCATATGAGGCGCTTTGTTTTTGGTGTGTTTCTTAGAAAGTTTTGGATTGTTTTGTATTGGGATTGGATTTAAGATGTATCTAATTAGTATACACTTAATGAAGTTTATGTTAGACTTGGTAAAAATAATCATTTAGATTTGCTTCATGTTCAGTAAAAACGCGCTACATAGTTTTGAGAGCCACGGTACTCGGTTAAAATAGTAACGGATTAGCAACCGGAGGGTTTCGAGTTCTAAACGAACCAAAGACCGTTGTGTACAAAGGGCCGGTGAACATTAAATCTGTCGTGACCTCAAATATCTTCATGTTGATGTGGTTTGGAAGTTTGGAGAAAGGGATGACGGCTCATCCTCATCCAACATCAAGCCCCGATCTCTTGCCATGATCCAACGGATCCTTAGATATAGCTGATTTTGCTAAAACAACACTGGACACCAATAAAGAAGAATTTGTCATGTATTTCTCGTCACTGTCATTTACGAAGCCTAATCACAACGTTACGAAATGGGTTAAATATTTAAGATCCCCTTACTGTAACTTGTCTGTTAACTGTTTAATTAGAATTAAATGTTTTCACGTTTCGTTCTCACTTGCACAAACAAGACACTCGTGCTCCTGTTCTGTTTAGACTTTTGTGTTATCGCTTCGTAAAGACTGAATCTGTGCTCTTGTTCCGTTTAGAATAGGAATGCGACGATACTATCTGGCACTGACTTAATGGGTGTGCACAAAATTGACTATGGTGCATGGATCAGACATAGGCCAACAGTCCTCCTCAGCTCGTTGTTTCTCCTCGTCTTCTTTCAAGGCAACAGAGAGCCGTGGTCACGCTGACCTTTGTCCCATCCACGCACCATAGTCAATTTTGTACACAAGATGGACCACATAATATCATCAGTGCCAGATAATATCATCACATTCCTATTAGGACCTAATAGGACCACGAACTAATTCTTTACAGAACAGGTGTGACCTCGTCATCCGACCGTGGTTCAAAAATACGTGTTGCGGTCCTCGGATATTGATCTTCGGGTTTAAACTCGGACCGTCACCAATAGCTTAATATGTTGCTCCAGTGTGACGTTATTTAAAATCCCTTCCCTTGTTTTGAATTAATCCCCCAAGTGGTTTCGAAGATATATCTCTTACGTTGCATCTGACCAGTTTTTTTTAATGACGAAATCGTTCGTCATCCAGGTATCGCCGATTTGTTGATGATGAGTGATCATGATCTGGTAAGTTTTTTTTCCAATGACGAGATATGTCGTCCATCAAGATCGGGTCAGTTCTGTTCTTATGACGAGATGCCTCGTTGGCATAACTACCACGAGGGTCAGATAACCTATTACAGAGGTCATAGCGTTTACCACCACTCCGTTGTTCACGGGTTTGAATACCGATTGGCAAGCGCGTATATGTTAAATATATAATGTTCCTGTCAAGAGTAAAGTGGCTTAGAAACTGTTTTCTCACAGAAAACTGCTAACTTGCTCCCTGTCATTTTCAAAAAGGTCAGCGGTTGATCATTAAAAAAGTAGGTCGCTGTAGCTCGATTGGAAGAGCATCGGATTAGCAACTGGAGGGTTGCAAGTTCGAACACAGCTGAAGACAGTCGTGTACAAGGGGGCTGGTGCATGTTAAAACTGTAGTGGTCTCAAATTATCCTCACTTTGGCGTGTGTTGAAATTTGAAGTGTGGGTTGTCAACTCAAATGGTGACATCGTCATCTGACTGTGATTCCAAAGAACATGGAATTGTTTTTGGATCGTTCCTTTCGGGTTTGATCCATCAACGTCGCCAAATGTCCGTTGTGTTAAACCAGTTTGACCTGAATTAAATACTTACATATCTTGATTTGAATATCATATACGATATTTCAAATGCTGTTTACAGTAAGAAGTATTCATTTTTCATTCTCTTAAGGGATATTTTACTTCCGAAACACAAATGTTGATTTCCGATATTGTGACTCGACGAACAGTACGATTCAGTTTTTTTTAGTTGACGTATCGACATTATATCTAGTTAGATATTCTGGTGTAAAAATTGAGGTTGAACTACTCATATAAAAAAGTTATGGAATATATTTATTAGCTAATCAGAACAACTGCGTTTTTATACATCGATAAGAGCTAAATTAAATATGTGATGTAAACAAAACCAGGAAAATACATTTTACCAAATGGTATTTATTTAAAAGTAAAAATTATTCATATTTTTAGACGATAATTGAGGCGAAAAAGAGTGGATCAAGTCCATTTTATACCATTTTGATGTATATCGAATTAAAGTATCTTCAACTTAAAGGGCTTCATTAGTGTGATTATCACTTTGACCAGAAAGTGGACTTGATCCACTCTAGTTAAGAACGCCTCATTTATTAATTTACAAATTTAAGTAAAATATTATAACATGTTTCACAAACGAGTTTTATTAATTAATATGTTTCAACTTCCTTAATTTCATAATTAAGTTTTTTTAATTTATTTCTTTGGTATGTGGCAACAAATAGGAAATAAGTGCTCCATAAAAATTTTGGCACAAAGAGATTCTTGTAATTTGTTTAAGGGATATTAGTAATATTTAAAATAAAAATTAACTTTCATCGCACTTTCTTGTTCTAATGCCAAAGAGAATACGTGCAATCAATAACTTGCAAATGTGTATGAGTATAAATTGAATAGCGTTTGTTGTGTCTAACTAGTGTTATTATAGAGTTGTCACATCAAAGGAAATAGGTACTCCATAAAAATGTTGTCACAAAGAGATTTTTGTAATTTGTTAACGGATATTAACAACATTAAAAAAATTAACTTTTATCACGTTTTCCTCTTCTAATGCCAAAGAGAAAACGTGCAATCAAGAGCTTGCAAATGTCTATGAGTATAAATTGAATAGCGTTTCTTGTCTCTAACTAGTATTATAGAGTTGTCACATCAGGTTAAGACATTTTACAACAAATAGACTAAATTGCATTAACTAACAGAAAGTTCTGCAACTCGTGGTACTTAGTTTCAAATAGTGCTACACTTTAATATGGCTATTAAAGACCCCGATACTTCTAGGAACCATGCGATTCCCTGTCATCCTGTTCTGTCTACCTCTATACTCGAACCACTTTGTTCGAGCCACATTCTCTTCTTAGCGACTTCCAAGTCAATCCTGAGACGTTTTATTAAATAACCTAAAGTCTGTCCCAGACAGTTTTCCACGTGTATTTCTTAGGGATCTTTGCTTTTTTAGGGCTGACCACAATTGCTGACATGAAAATCTTTTTCGCCTCGGACTTGCTGCTTCTTCACTGTACAAGTTTTGAAGCCTTGACCAACATATGAATTCGATCTATTTATTCGTAATAACTTAAAATTCAGATGTATTGAAAGGCCAGAAAGCTTATGGAAATAACCTGGAATTTGAAACCATAATCTAAATATTTTAATATGTTTTTTTGGTATTTAATCTCCAAACAAGATAAATGTTTTTAAAAATGGGTTTTAGGAATTTTTCAATTGTTTGTATGTGTCTATTCAGGGGTATTTTTGAAAGTATCGTGTAAAATTAGCTACATCAGTTAAATATTGTTACATTTTATCTATTAATATTAATAACCTGTTTGCACAAGTAAGGTTTCATTAAGCAGAGAAAATTTATAAATCACTGGTACTGGAGCTAAGCTTTTTATAAAATTCAATATATATAAAAACTGTATTATTTCAAAAAGCATTTTGTATATCAGAGTTACAAAGTGTTGTAAAAATGAATTTTCTTTTTTCAAGAAAATTACTGAACAAAAGGAAACTAAAATTAACCTTTCGAAGTTCTAGAAAATAGTATTTTCATAAAGTTAATGAGAAAAGTATCTAACACATTTAGTTAATCCAACTCAGGAAGCATTAACTTCCGTACTTAAATTGTCTCTAATATTATATTTCTAATAAGTAAATTATTTTGGAACATTAACTTTCGTTTCCGAAATTGCTTCGAACATTTTTTTTTCTAATAGTTAAAATAATTTTTGTATATAAATGTTACACATTTCTTCCAGCAAGGAAATAAATATAGCTTTTTTTATATCTGATGTGATTTCTAATCACCATCGATGCATCTTCTGAACTCTGTACCTCTTTCTTTCTCATTGTATCTGCGAATGAAAGAGGGGAATAATTCTCGAACTGGTCAATCGAGCGCCCGATGGTGGGAGGAATGTCGGACAATCCACAGTTTGTCCCCGATCGATTAATCACACGCATTAACACATCGCTGATATGCCGATCAGAGAGAAATAGTATTTTAAATATTTCCTTTTGGTTCTTACTGCTGCTCTCGGGATAAGTTTTAATAAAAATTAAGATGAAAATGTAAGAAGGAAATGACAAAAAAATTAATATTATACAGCACAGTTGATTCCCAAAAATAGTGCCAATATGTTAGATGCGAATTAATTGATGACTCGAACTCAACTTTAGATTAAATTAAATAACTGATAGTAAAATATATGTTGATTAAATTAAGTTATTTAATTAAATACCAGATAGGTTGGTAGTTGATTATCGTCGCACTGGATCAACATAACGGGCTATTGGGAACGATCCGGGTTCAATCCTGAAAGGAAGAAAACAAGGACAATGCCTCTTAGTATTAAACATCGGTTGAATGACGAAGTCAACACCAGAGCTGGCATCCCATTCTCCAAACCTCTACACCACAACAACGAGCTGACATTTGAGGCCATGTCAGATTTAACGTGCACCAGCCCCCTTTGTATACAACGGTCTTTGGTCGGATTCGGATTCGCAACTCTAAGGTTTTCTAATTCATTACTCTTCCAAATGGCCTTCCACGACCCTTAAAAATAACAGGAATAGACTTTAAGTTATCGTTATGCAAAGCGGTTCTATGATTTCTTTTTATTGAAGCGTTTATTTGTGCAATTAAATATTCATCCCCGAATTTTAAAGACAAATTTACTTTACTTTGATTTTTATTCAAAAAATAAATCCTTAATTCTCAGATTCCTTTTTTAAACTGTAAATTATTTTTCTCAGAACAATTCCTGTACTCTAAGCTCATGCAGAGCGCCCGAACGAACATACACAAGACCTTGAATGCTATCTAATTTTGTGTTTCCTACTCCTCTTTGAAATTTATGCATGAAGCGTTTGATTAGATTATGTATCTATCAAATTACTTTATATGATACGTTTATAAGAGTACTCAGGTTTTAGAGTAATTGACTAGAACCATCGGATCGGACATAAGAATTAAGGGATTCAAAATGTCCCCTATTTATTCCAATCAAACAATTGTTACAAGGAAGTAATTTATGAATCTTGATGGATAGTTTCGAAAGAACAAATGCTGTAACGAAATAGCACTAACTGTAAAAAAGTGATCTTATATCCATTGCTTTCTTAATCTATACATACTTTTATTATACTAGGGGGCTCCGCCCACTGCTCGCTTACGCTCGCCAATCCCCAGGGGATTGCTACGCAATCCCATTTGGTTTGCTTCGCAAACCAACAGTCCTTTTACATATGCCATTTGGTTTGCTTCGCAAACCAAATTATATATATCATTATTGTATATATCATTATTATATATCATTATTGCTCTTATATTACGTTGTATATATCATTATTGCTCTTATATTACGTTTTTTTAAAAAAGGGCACCTAAAATATAACATATGCCATTTGGTTTGCTTCGCAAACCAACATTCCTTTCGCAGAGTGAAACTATCTGAATAATTCGTATTATCCTGATTTAACTTTACGGTCCATGACGTCACAGCGAGGGCTTCGACCCCTGCTCGCTTACGATTGCCGTTTACATAAATTAATTGGATAATTATTTTTGACTATTTAAAACTTGTATTCGTATTTATGTATTGCTGTTATTGTAATTAGTCTCATTGGTCAAGGTACAAGCTAGTCAAAGTCTAAACCAGCATAATTCTGAAGTTGCACAGCTACCAATTGATGTTCATCTTGAAGCTGTCTCATAGAGACAACGATACAATCCATGGTATGAGAGGAAGTTTCTGAAGTTACAAAACACGGATATGATTGGAAAGTTCTTAATTCGTCTGAAAATTTCAAATATCTTACTTGCCCTCATAAATTTTGCCAGATTGTCTGTTGCAGTCTCAAACAATTCAACGATAGTCCAGGGCACTTTGCAGGATGCCAAGTTTGTAAAGAAATAACGGACCATGTTATGTGAGGGGTTTAGTAAGAGAAGTAAATTTCAGGTGAAATCACTATTTCTGGGCTGATCTACTCGTAACCCTTCTTTTTCCCACCAATTCATCTATCTCATTTATGTACGTAATATAAATAAGTTATGAGGGAAGGGCTGAGCTACTCGAAACCCTTCTTTCCCAGCAAATCATCTATCTCATTTACGTAATGTAAATAAGTTATGAGGGAAAGGCTGAGCTACTCATAACCCTTCTTTTCCAGTAAATCATCCATCGCATTTATGTACGTAATATAAATAAGTTATGAGGAAAGAGCTGAGCTACTCTCAACCCTTCTTTCCCTACAAATCATCTATCTCATTTATGTAAGTAATATAAATAAGTTATGAGGAAAGAGCTGAGCTACTCGAAACCCTTCTTTCCTTACAAATCATCTATCTCATTTATGTAAGTAATGTAAATAAATTATGAGGGAAGGGCTGAGCTAATCGAAACCCTTCTTTCCCAGCAAATCATCTATCTCATTTATGTAAGTAGTGTAAATAAGTTATGAGGGAAGTTCTGAGCTACTCATATAACCCTTCTTTCCCAGTAAATCATCCATCTCATTTATGTACGTAATATAAATAAGTTATGAGGAAAGAGCTGAGCTACTCTCAACCCTTCTTTCCCTACAAATCACCTATCTCATTTATGTAAGTAATATAAATAAGTGATAAGGGACGGACTGAGCTACTCGAAACCCTTCTTTCCCAGCAAATCATATATCTCATTTACGTAAGTAATGTAAATAAGTTATGAGGGAAGGGCTGAGCTACTCATAACCCTTCTTTCCCAGCAAATCATCTATCTCATTTATGTAGGTAATGTAAATAAGTTATGAGGGAGGGGCTGAGCTACTCACAGCCTTTCTTTTCCAGCAAATCATCTATCTTATTTATGTATCTAATATAAATAAGTTATAAGGGGAAATAGAAAGTACATTTTTTTTTTATCTTTTATGAATTGGATGTTGCCTTTACATATCTCAGACACTGTTTGATCTGACCATTTGATTTGAGATACATCTCCACAAACATGCCTCGGAGGTGTTCTTTCTTTTACAGATCCCGACAAACCAAACATTAAAGTAATAAACTATTTCACTCTAAGTCATTAGGCCTATACCGTTTCGGTAAAGCCAGCCCACAGGGAAAAACCCACCCATTCCAACCCCATTAAAAAAAAACTCATGAGCCATCGTGACGATCTCTATTATAATTTCCGCTTAGTTAAACCCCGCGGTCTCGATAACGAAACATAATTAACCCCACCGCGCATGCGCGTCGCAACCACTTAATCTTCCCTCCAGAAAACAACCCGAATGAGGTACACAGAGCAGCGGAGCATACCCTTTAATTTAACCATCCGCCTAACTAAGCCCCCTCCCAACCACCCGGTAATGACGAAGCAAAGGAAGATTATCCAGCTACCTCAGCAAAGACGATCGCTGCCGGAGCTCACTGGAGCACAAATATCTCTTTCCCTCTTTTTCTTCCTCTTACTCCATTCTTCCCACAAAATATTCAAGCCCCGAATTTTGAAGTACCTGCGAAGGGTTCGATGCTACGTAATTAAACAAGGAACAGGGGTGGAGGTGGAACGTAGGAGAGTGGTGGCAGCAGATGCTTCGATTGAGGAAGAGATCCCCCGTAGGCGACAGAGGGGGGCTGTCGAGGCTTTAAAGGGCTTGAGGTGGGACGGGGGTAGTTCGGGTAAAGGGTTATAGACGGCGAAAATCTTTTCTTTTGCGGCAAGGGCCAAGGCATCGATCCGGTCGAGGCTCCATCCAGCGCTAATCCCAATGGGACGACACACTTTGGAAAAGGGAACCAAAAAAAGAACGGAGAGAGAAAGAGAGAAAAAAATACGTGATATTTTGTTCATCTATTCTTCGGCGTATATTTCTTCTGAATCGAAGGAAGGTAGTGTACCGAAAATAAAAAAAAATAGTCGAAATAAGGGAAAAAAAAGTTGAGGAAGTGAAAAAAAAAAGAATTCTTTAAGACGTGGTCACATTCCATAGAAGACTCTGGTTTAGAATTGGGACGTCCATTCGAAAAGATGGATGGAATTTTTTTTATGTTGGAGATAGATTTTTTTCCACACTGGACACAATTAAAGGTATCCAACTGAAAGAAACTCTATTAATTCATCGAAATTTCCGAGCTGTTCCGATTACAAAAGACGATTAAAATTGGAACGCAAGAAGACTCGAAATGCTTTCACAATTCGTGTAATTCTTATCCTGTAAGTTTACATCAAACTTTCTACCATTTATTATTCCAAGTGTTCGTTCTCATCTTTCATTGCGCTTGAGACAGTAAATGAAAATATACGAACTTATTCTCCACGAAACATCTACTCTTTAAAAAAGTTCACATTTCCTTACAGAACAAATTTTAGATTAAAAGTAATGCCACCAAATCGTATACTTGGAGCTTACGCTGAGATGGCATTATTAGATTTGTTGAAGCTACTGACATTTTAAGTAAAATAAAATATTTTAAGTAATGTGTTACCTGATGTAATCTAATTTTATCTAATGTATAAAAAATGTTATATTATTTTTAGATAAAATAAAATATTTTACCTTATGTTATCGAATTTAATCTAATTGTATTTATTGTTATATTGCAAAGACGTACCACCAAATTGTATATTTGAATCTTTCTCTATGATAAAATGGTTAGATTTATTGAAAATGCTAAAATTTAGTTAAAATAAAAATATATTGGATTTTTTAGCTGACATGTTTGCATGGTTTTTCTCACTAAATTCCTCGAATGTTTATCGTTGTAATTTTAATAAATAGTTTTATTTTGAAAGGAATAAATGTATTTCAAATTATTTTTGTTAAAATCCCCGAAATCAGAGAATTATCATTACATTGTGCCCTAAGGATAATTTTCTCGTATCTTGTAAAAAATTGTACCAACTGAAAGCTCAGCTTTACTGTCAAACATTAAATTTTATTTCAGAGAACTGAGCACTAAAATATATTTTTTATTTTTCAAAAAGCGCATAGTCTATTAAACTTTAACGTAAATTAAATTGGGAGTTAAACTACGTTTTTTTACTCAAAATATATGAAAGAATCCTTGAGAGTGCTGAAGGAAATGTAAAGGAATTCCTGAATAATTTGCTTGTTTTAAGTTTTCTCACTCTTTTGCAAAATGTGCGACATGCTAAGATGGCATACCAATCATACATTTAGTTTCACTTTGAAAAAGGAGAAATAGTGGATTTGACCTTCAAAACAATTTTTCAAAGTATTTTTTTTCCAGTTCGATATATTACAGTCCAATAAATACTTAAGTGTCATGTATTGTTTTATCGTTGTATTAGTGAATTTAAGTAATCTAATTTATCTCAGATGACTTGCCGCTAATTCCGTATTTACTTTATTGAAAAAAGTTTTTAACTATTTTGCTTTTTGTGTGCTCACTGATAACTATTTTTATAAATTAAAAATGGTTTACTATATAACAGATCTAATTATTAACCCGCTAAGTTATCTTGACGTCACTATCAAAACTGGCTAAATCTTGATGGACGAGATATCGCCCATTAGACAAAATATAATCTCATTTCGATCTCGTCATCATAAAAAACTCGCCAATATCCTGATGACGAGATATATCGTCATTAAGAAAAGTGGTCATATTTTGTTGAACGAAATATCTCGTCGACACCACTTGACAGGTTAAAAAGATGTCATTCACTGTGCATGCTTGAGTTGTGTTTATTAATTTCATTACTGTTTACAGCCATGTAATCTACTATGACTCTTTGATTCAAAAAAGATGAAATTTGATCTGATTATCATGATTTAATTACTCATGAAAATCGGAACGATCGGATTAAGATCGGGGCACTGAGCAGGCCAGTCAAGCAAATTTACCTCTTTTTCATGAAACCAGTCCAGCAACTGTTTTGTAGTATGACATGGAGCTCGATCCTGTTGGAATAAACAACCATCATCGACGTAGAATAGTCATGGTGTAGGCAAGGTCAAATTATTCAAAACGTCGACGAACACGTTAGCTTTCGTAGAACCAGGTATATAGAGCAATTGGCAGAGTCTTAACCAGGAAAAACAACCCCTCATTAAGATGGATCCGCTTCCACATTTCTGCAGTGTCCAAATACTTTTATCTATATAGTGTATATTTAGTTCTTTATCTATAAATATAAGTAATTTTCCGGAGTAGTTGTAAATTATTTTTATAATTATATTGCTCTAAAATAAAAAATTCATATTTTAGAAAGAGGTTTGTTCGTTAAATCACAACTAAGAAACACGTGTCGAAAGTGATGTTTTATTACTATTCATATTTATTAAACTGCACATCTCAAACCCTGCTAAAATAAAACTGCAAATTTAATCTAGTTAACAAAATCTATTAATTGAACTCATTTGCTCAGTACAATAGTCACACTGAAAGATTTATTTGGTCAATTACAATCTTCGGTCATAATGCATTAAAAATTTTAATTTCCAATACGACATCGCTTTAAAACAAATTTGGAGAATAACAATGAATTCAATTCTGGACAGAAAATTTCACATAATTCCTCACTAATTAGAAAGACAATCATACGGTGGTATTAGCGTCAGTATTTATTCCCTCATTAGAATTTGTTCAATTATAATTTAACATTTCAAGTCGGGGCGAACGAAAATTGGAAAGTAAGAGACAATGTCCCGATTGCATTATTTATCTAGTCACTTTCACTGCTTGTTTCTTTCAAACAAATTGCCTAGCATATTTGTTTGTAAGAAATAATAAACACTCGGCGCCATTTCCTGGGGCGATATTTGTTTGCAACAAGCAAATGCATATTGAAATATATAAATGAAGACTGAAGGGGACCTACCTCTAAAATGCAGACAATATGAATCCAAAGTAAATATTCCATCCAGAAATTGGAATTAACTTTCTATTCAGTGTTCTCTGGCTGGCACGGAAATCATTTTATGCAAGAGACGGCTTTTAATTTTTCTGGCATCTGTGAAACTTTTTTAATTCTTTGCAATAGACACTGAGTTATGCATATTCCATGTCGGAGTTTTAAATGCTGGTGTTTGCAGTTGACTTTTATTTGGTTAGGAGAACGTTAGGAGAAATGCCTATTTGTATAATAAATTTATTTATATTGTTTAATTATAAGATTTGCTCTATTTGATGGAAAACAAAACTATAGCTGATTGATGTTTATATTTTTATAGTGAAATTCTAGACACAAATTCTTGTGATAAATTATGTAATGAAAATCTTTAATCTCATATTAATGTAATTTTTTTATAAAACTTTCAGAAAGTTATGCATCCAAGCATAATTTTTAAATAGAATTGTTTATACGTAAGCGTATAGTTCATTTATAATTAAATATATGATTAAAGATGATAATTAATAAGTCATTTTAGTTCAAGAAAATAAACATAAGTAGATGAAAATCAGTATATTGCCTATTTTAGCATTAGATTATAGTTGTACGGAAAGTATTGTAAAAAAGTTATTTTATGAATACCTAATAAATGTAAAGATAATAATAATTTACTTAGGTAGTTGGATCCCACGGTTCAAATTCTTTTCGCTGTGGATTCTCTGTCCAAATGTTATAACTATATTCCAAATGTTATAACTATGATGGCTAATGGGAAATAAAGATTGTAGATATTTAAATGTGTTTTCTACTTCATCTCACAAATGCTTATGTGGTGTGAGATCCGATAATTCATGAGGCTAATTTGAAAACTCCTTTTCAACTATTTAATAGCATGTGTTTTTTGACGCAGGCATTATCCTTTTGGACGAAAATAACTCCATTGAGGATCCACCAACATATACAGTTAGACTAGTCAGAAATTATATTTAGTTATTATTATAAGTACTATTCACAGATAGTCGATATAGTGGTTAAGGTGTTGGCCTCTGGATCGGAAGGTTCCTGGATCGAATCTGGGTTCAGGACATTAATGTACATTGTGCTGTCCTTTGTCAGGAGCAATGATGGTCCTCCCACTGAGTGCTCCTTCTCAAACACCCATCACCTCCGGACATGTAGAGGCCAATGATTAAGTTCATATGTGCCCGCCAGTCTAAAAAAACCTATTAACAGACTATTGCATTACCGAAATTAGTTGTAAGGTCTTTACTGAAGTAATAGCAATAGTCTGTGCATATTATAAATGATCACATCAAGTGATTTTACAATTGCGTAGTTTAAAACGTTATTTATTGGTGCATATTCAGTCATTTAGTGTAGGATTTGTGTGTTCCTGAGTGAACAGAGTGCATTTATCCTATTAGGAGAATAACTACATCCGTAACCCATATTATGTAGTTCGTAAACTCTTCGTTAAATTGACTAAAGTAATACGTATTACTTGTAATTCGATGAAGTGTTGCAGTCTAGGTTAAAATCTATTAAACGTTATCGATATTGAGTTCGGCGTTAGTATGGCTTAAAAAGATTGTTGCTAACAAATATTCTGGCAACCCGCCTTGCGAACGGGTTACAAGAATCTTGGGTATTTCACTCACACAATCTTCATACTAACTTGAGCTCAATGTCGTATCATCAACTAAATTTGCACCCTGGTCTATTGAATTTAATCAAGTCGATCAACTTACCACTCAACTCGACTCGACAATTCATTAGCTGTTGACCAGACACTCGTCAATCTAATTTTTTACCATGGGATCACTCTATAGATTTATATAAATGCTGGCTTTTTGCAATTCAGTACGGGGTGGTCATAATTTAACACAGTTATGAACACACGTATTATAGACCCTAGCTACCAAAATTTTCAACAAATAAGAATGAAATTTTAAATTTATATATTTCAAGGTATGCGTTTAAAAGTTACGAAAATAAAAGTATCGAGCTCTAACGATTACAGATACAGTTAAAATCTTTCGAATAGATACACCCATACTCTTATTGCAATGTCATCAGAACATTGAAACCCCAATAGTGATGATGAAATTTTACCTTTTCTCTGTATTAAATAGTTCTAAAAATGACTGCGAATGCACTTTTAAAGAAGATGAGTAAGAACGTCGAAAGAAAAATGAAAGGCGACATACTTGTAAATCATGTACAGCTTCAGTCTACATTAATAGGGGTGGAAACGGCCTTAAGCGTTTTTTGGCGCTTTTTCTTGTAGCGATTTATGGCAGGTTAGGGCAACACATCTGCAACAAGAACGGTTAGGGCAACGATTGTTGCGGTTTTTATGGCAACCTCTGCAAACGGAAAGTTTAAATTATGATTTGGAATATTCTAGAAAGTTCTTTCAAAATCCGTCAAACTGTCGTTTGATTAAAAAAATTTTAAAATTGTTCACAAATGTGTTTCTGAAGCTGATTACTTTCCGTTTTAAAAATAAAAATATTTTTTTAATAATTATTTCCTTAGTGACTGTAGAAGAGGGCAAAAAAATAAAAAAACGCCAAGTTCGTGTTTACCCTATAAACGTACATTGCAGCTGTACAGTAATTTGCATAAACGAAGTACCTATCACATTGTAATACTACTTGACCAGCTCACCTCTGTTATTAGCAAAAATCCTCATTTTGTTTTCCGTGCAAATACACCCCACTAACATAACTTTCAATTGGCGTTCACATTCATCATCTTTGATAGTGCTCTAACGCAGTTGTTTTTAGAGCTAAAGATAAACTTTTGTCATTACTTTTTCGTTTCTAACTGTGTCGACCATATTACAATAAAAAGTGGGTGTTGATATTACAATTTTTTGAAATTTGTGGACATTATGCGCAATTGTGAGAGCTCGATTCTAGTCTCTACTATTATAAAAAGAAGTATTTGTCTGTTTATCGATACTCAATGTCCTGACGAATCTATGGCACTTACAATAATGAAATTTCTCACACAGGATGTCCGAATTTTTTGAGATTTTTGTGTTGCGTCCGAATTTAAAATTTAATCTAGAATATTTTAAAATTAATTTATTAGTTTTTTCGCCATTCTTTCTTCTCCTCCGGTATGTGACGTCAGAAAGAAGAAGCGAGCCGATTTTGCGATTTTCAACCTGTGACTTCACAGTCGTTTTTCGGTCTGAATTGTCTTTAGAACCATGCCAATTTTCCGATTCTAGCTTGTTTTGATTCACGTTGTTGACAACAGCCACATCGAGACCATCGCAGCGTTTCGTTTGCGAAACAAAGTAAATGGAAATATGTAGCAATCACCGGGGGTTAGCAAGCGTCAGCGAGTAGTGATCTCACCTGACACAACGAAAAGAACTGTCACGGGCAATGCCGTGCTGGCCACGCATTGGCTAATTATCTATATAACTCTCGAGCTCATACCTTGAAACCTTAAGTTTCAGTCTAGTGCCTTGAAAATTACCGACACTATGGGCTCTTATATAAGTAAATTAGATCATGACCACACAGTAGTCTTTGTTTACTAGATATTTGCTGCAAAATTACCGTTTATTCTATGCTTAAAATCCGTATATCTTTTAACAATATTTTTTTTACATGGATCCAATTATTTAGCATCAAAAATTATCTACGCACTCTATACTTTACTGAAAATGATCTAGTGATTATAGGCTTCTTTATAAGTAATTAGGCTTCTTTATACGTAAAAGGAAGGTAAATACGAAGTTTTATAGATTAGGAGGCAGAGATATATATATATATATATATATATATATATATATATATATATATAAATAATAAAGAAGTAATTCAAGTGTTAATTGTTATAGAATGCATTATTGTAAGCAGTAACAATTAGTATAAAAAATGCTTTGTTCAAACTCTTTGAAAGGGCTTTTTATTTTTTTTAACCAAGCATATTTTCTTAGTTTTAAATTGCTAAGAATAACACAAGTCTATAGATATATATATATATATATATATATATATATATATACATACCTTGGGGATTGCTACGCAAGCCAACACTTCTTTCGCAGTCAGTTTCCTGTGTGCGACGGCGAAACTATCTTAATAATTCGTATATACCTGATTTGTCTTTCCGGTCCATGACGTCATAGCGAGAGCTCCGACTCCTGCTCACTAACGCTCGCCAACCCCTAGTGATTTCTACGCAATCCTATTTGATTTGCTTCTCAAACCAACACTCCTTTCGCAAGTAATTTTGCATTTTTTTAATTTAACACTTAATGCACCCAAAACAAATAGCCGCATAAGTAAAAGAAACCTTCTTCAACCTATTCCCTGAACAATTTTGAATTAACCATGTTAATCTCGTAATTTTCTCATCAGTACTTTGTCGGGAAACCATCTGAGAATCGAGCGAAAAAACCTTTTGGACTTCCCTTAGTAAGTGTCTTCGCTTCATACTTTTTTTTCCACGACGTCACAGCGAGTCACCCCAAGGCAAGTTAGAAAGAAGTAACGTTTACTGCCCGACACAAAATTTGTAAACTATCACGAAATTATACTTTTCATCGCATCGACTTTATTTATCAACCCTTAACTACTGTGTCACAAACAGTCTCGTAACTAGTGTGGAGGAGTCTCTCAGACCTCGCTCACTAAAGTGCGTACAAGGTTGATTAATATAATATATTAATGAAAGATTCTTTAGATATTTATTATATATACATTTTAAATTTAGATAATTCGATTCTTAACATGAAATACATTTTATATTACTACATAAGTTAGGTAGATTCCATGTGTCTTCAGGATCAGCTTTCCGACCAAATTTTTGCAGGACTTTACAGCCCTGGAAACTGTAAAACTATGTTGTGTTTTGTTGTTCTAACGGCACGGTTAGTTTCCTCTCAGGCATCCCATTTGAAGTTATTTTTTCCGTAGAAATATTCTTCTTGTGAAGACGCACTTGAAATGTCTTCATCTTCATCTGCCTAAATTTCCGAATCCGTTTTGTGTTCGCTTTCAATAATATCATCCGAAATTTCACTGTCCCAGTACTCTATTTCCGACCAACTATCGACAGCATCCTAAATTTCTTTTTATGTAAGATACACAGGTTGTTTTTCAGAAAGTTTGCTGCCATTTTAGGCTCTTTGCCGAAATTCCCTACTGCAACTTAGACGATTTCATTCAACAAGAACGGTAACGCAAATGCCGTGAAGGGGTCTAAGAGACCATGCGAGAAATGCAAATAGTGTAAAACACGAAATAGTTGGGGCAGCCAAACCAGTTTTGAAATGTGGCTTCTATTGGACGTAATAGGAAGGTACTGAATAGGACAGGGACCAATATTCACATACGGGGTGGAAACGACCTGTCAAAAATGACTCGGGGTCTGTGAGACCCATAACAGCTATAAAAGGTTAAGCAATTTCAAAAATAATTGTACCGTAAGAAAGAGGACATTCTAAGGTGTCCTGTGAGGTTTTCAAATTAAAAAACTAATAGTAATAAAATGTAGGTATGATAGTTTTAACAAAAAAATAAGGAAAACTACTTGATTTTTCTGGAATTTCAAAAAGTGTTATCAGGAAACAAATTGAAATTTCTAAACAAACTCGACGAGATACAAAAAATTTACGTTTCGAGGTACTTTAAAAAAATTACGGCTGAAGACTGAAAATTTGTACCTGTTGTGTTCACTTGTGGTTGAAATTTTGCTTTTTTCGACTTTGGCACTTTATAAACCTTAAAGTAATAGCCGCTTCGGAAAAAAAATCGTATCTGTCTTGTTCCCTGTACAATTAAAAAACAACATGTTTATTTCGTAATTTTCTGATCCGTACTTTCTCGGGAAATCGTCTAAGAATCGAGGGAAAAAAAGCTAGTTTTCAATCTTGCGAGCGGCAACTTTTTTTTAATATAGAGAGATTGATTGTACGGCCTTGAGAGTCGAGGTCGTTTTTCGTCGCCAATGATCGAAAAGAGGCAGTTGCTAACTTTCACTGTTAACCTGCTTAGTAAGCGGGAAGCATGGGTAACCAGAATTGAGAGTATATCTTCCATATCTTGTGGCTTAGAGTAAAAGAGTAAAAGACTCATTAACTGACATTTTGTCGGAAACTTTAACCGCTTATTTTCATACAGATGGGCAATACATCATCCCATTGTAATCTGTACAACAAATACATTACAGGCAAAGAATTCCTATAATTGTTATTTTTCAACCAAAAAAAATCTTTAAACAGCTGTAAAGTAAAATATTTTTTTGTCAGTTTATGAGTTTCTGCCTCTAAGCCAATTACATAACCACTTATCTCAAAGCCGTACCATTAACTAAATTTCATTCATTGTAAAATCTTTTTTTATTTCTTTATTAAAACTTTCATTTCTACTTGCTTAATTTCACGTATTTATTAATTATAATACATAATTTTCACCGATATAAACAGGTATGGTTTTGTGAGAGTCCTAGATGGATAAAATGATTGTATTTACTAATTGATCATGGCAAAAAAACTGGATACTTTACATCTAGAATTGAAGCAGTATCTACCTAAAACACAATCCAACAAGAACACTTTGATGGTTTTTCTACTAATTTTTTCCACAGTTGTAATCACCTGAAATTATAAAATGATCTCCTTACGTATCTGAAAGTATATTATGCGTATTATTAGCATTATTAGTAATATGTAGTATTACTATGCTAAAAGTATTACTATACTAAAAGTATTACTATACTAAAAGTATTACTAAACTAAAAGTATTACTATACTAAAGTATTCCTATTCAAAAAGTATTACTAATCTAAAAGTATTACTATTCTAAAATTATTACTATACTAAACGTATTACTATATTAAAAGTATTACTATATTAAAAGTATTACTATACTAAAAGTATTACTATTCTAAAAGTATTACTATACTAACAATATTACTATACTAAAAGTATTACTGTACTAAAGAATTACTATACTAAAAGTATTACTATGTTAAAAGTATTACTATACTAAAGTATTACTATACTAAAAATATTATTATACTAAAAGTATTACTGAACTAAAGAATTACTATACGAAAAGTATTACTATATTAAAAGTATTACTATATTAAAAGTATAACTATACTAAAAGTATTAGTATACTAAAGTATTACTATACTAAAAGTATTACTATTCTAAAAGTATTACTATTCTAAAAGTATTACTATTCTAAAAGTATTACTGTACTAAAAGTATAACTATATTAAAAATATTACTATTTTTGTTAAAGTATTACTATACTAAAAGTATTACTATACTAAAAGTATTACTATTCTAAAAGTATTACTATACTAACAATATTACTATACTAAAAGTATTACTGTACTAAAGAATTACTGTACTAAAAGTATACCTATATTAAAGGTATTACTATACTAACAATATTACTATACTAAAAGTATTACTGTACTAAAGAATTACTATACTAAAAGTATTACTATATTAAAAGTATTACTATACTAAAGTATTACTATCCTAAAAGTATTACTATATTAAAAGTATTACTATACTAAAAGTATTACTATACTAAAAGTATTACTATTCTAAAAGTATTACTATTCTAAAAGTATTACTATACTAAAAGTATTACTATTCTAAAAGTATTACTATTCTAAAAGTATTACTACGCTAAAAGTATTACTATACTAAAAGTATTTTGAGAGAGGACGTATCTGGTCACCTACAATTTATTTATCTTATACGTACGTATTTTTGACGGACTAGTTTAATTTCATACCGACGAGAACTACGGCTAATTGTCAAATAGTTAACTAAAGATCAATTCAATAGTTTTTACCTGACTGCTGGTTGTTCGATCTCAAGCAACTGTTCACACACCAAATAACAAGAGAAATATGAGGTGATAATGAACTGTACCACCGGAATGGTACTCTAAAATAACATAGATACCTTCAAGCACAGCGGCACCAAATAACGAATCAATCTAACTACAGAACACTCGCTGATAATAGTTCCCGAGCCTAATATACATACTGCTACCACAACGCTATTCCTAAAACATGCAACAACCGTTTAAGCAGATTAACAGAAGGAAAAAAAACACCAAACAACAGACACACATCAATGTACTCAATTCCCGTCCGAGGTTAATGCAGGACACTCCGCCACATTCATGTCCGTACACCTAACCCCCTGATCCAACCGAGCGAGCCCCATTCATAATTGAGACACCCATGCTCCGGGAGGCAAGGCAATAAAAGGGACAGACCGTCGCAACATTTAGAAAGGCCGCGGAAATAAAACGGGCCCAAAAAGATGGTCATCCCAAATTCCGTCCACACTGGGGGTGGAGGACAGAGGGGAGGGGAGGAACTGTTGGGAAATGGATGACGGCAAGGTCGCATGAGAGAACCATCCTCCATTTCGAATGCGAGAGACTGCTCGACCCCCCTCCCATCATCTCCCTCTGGAACGTCGTGACGCTCATCAGCTTGGCCCAACACCCTCCTCCCATCGTTCCATGACTGGTGGAGCATCCTCCGGTGGAGCAACAGCGCGTGGGGACCCATCCGTCGGGGGCCCCCCTTCGTTGGGAAGTCGAGGAGCATTCACTAACACGAAATAGTGAGCCGGCACCGCGCGGAATCGACAATGATACACCCCCTCGTTCTCTCTCTCTCTCTGCTGGAGATGAAGGGTTGGTGGCCGCGGGGAGGGTGCTGAAAATTGTGTGTGTGCGGGCGAATTACTGTATGGGAATTCGTTATTAATTGCGGAGGGATCGGGAGGGAAGTTTCGTTTTTGAGGTCTCGCGTTTCTTTCAAACGTCACGTTCTGCGGGCTTTGTTCTTTTTTTTTTCGTTTCAGCTTATGAGACTGTCAGACAACTACGAACGAGATGTTTGAGGGTACGTTATTTTGATTAACGTCGCACTGGAGCAACGCAACGGGTTGTCTGTGACTCTCCGGAATCAAACCCGGAGGGAAAGATCATGGGACATAGACATGTAATTTTTAAACACGGCCGAAGGACGGGGTCACACCTGAGAGTTCGTACCCTACTCTCCCAATTATAACACCACGCCAATGTGAGGACATTTTAGGCCAGATAAGATATGACGTACACCATCCTTTTTAAATGACGGCCGTTGCTAATCCAATACCCTTCTAAAGAGGCTACCACGGCTCGAGGTACATGTGGGAAACAACTGGTGTTCAGAGGGGAAGGAATACACATGCATTTACAGTTGTGTTATATATATATATATCATTCAAATACGTAATTTAATGAAAGATCAAAATAAAAATAAAAATCATATGTATTAAACCAGAAAACGAAAGTGAAAACGAAAGTTAGAAGAAAAGTTAAAACCAACCATGCAAGCGCGCTGAAAGCTGCAAACACAGCATGGCAAGGAATATATTTTTCTTAAACAAGAGGAAATTCAGAAAATAAAAACCAAAAGGAATTTATTGATAACGAAAGTGTTGGTGGATCAGGGCGTCATCAGGGAGGAGCCTGATCCATACAACACAAAATGGTGTTTTCAACGAATATGAGCCGCAAAATGCTAAGAAATTGCTCAGATACTCCCCCAAACACCATTAAAAACTAATGTACAAAAAAAATTGAAGTAATAAAAATTTAATTCAAACCTGCAGCAGCAGTCGGGAGACCGGCAACACAAAGCCAGAAGATCGCATCAAATGCCGCCAACTCACTTAGTTCAACAAACCGCCAACACGAATGACTCGGAGGAAATGACGAAATAGAAATAGTCATCGGTGGCGTAATTGTTGATAATAATAAATCAGCTTCATCTTACTTTATTACTTTTCTTGAAGGATTTATTTGTGAGCAGTGAGTTTTTTATGGTAATAACATATTAAAAATATAATAAAACACACTGTCAGAGGAGTGCGCTGAAGCTGCAACTAACTCTGACTGGTAAATACTTATATCATTCAAATATGTAATTTAATGAAAGATCAAAATAAAAATAAAAATCATATGTATTAAACCCCAGAAAACGAAAGTGAAAACGAAAGTTAGAAGAAAAGTTAAAACCAACCATTTTGTGTTGTATGGATCAGGCTCATCCCTGATGACGCCCCGATCCACCAACACTTTCGTTTTCAATAAATTCCTTTTGGTTTTTATTTTGTGAATTTCCTCTTGTTTAAGAAAAAAAAAAAAAAAATATATATATATATATATATATATATATATATATATATAATATATAATATATATAATATATATATAACATATATATATATATAATATATATATATATATATATATATATATATATATATATATATATATATATATATAATATATATATATATATATATATATATATATATATATATATATATATATATATATATATATATATATATATATAATTTCAAGAACACAGGAAATTCAAAAAATTACAACAAAAGTGGTACAAAAATTATTTTTGTGGATCTGGGTGTCATCAGGGAGGAGCCTGATCCATACAACACAAAATAGAGTTTTCCACATATGAGCAGCATTAGGCTGAAAAAATTGCTCATGTTCTCCCCCGCGAACACTATTAAAAAGCAAAAATACTAAAACAAAACACTAAAAAAAATGAAATAAAACGAAATTAAACCCGCAGCAGCAAACGGGAAATCAACACCAAACCCGAAAATTGCCACCAAATACCACCAATTGGTTCCGACTAGATGCCTTGTCTATCAAGATCTGACCAATTTTGCTTATAGCGAGATAATTCATCTTCAAGTTTTTGCCGATTTTTTCATGACAACATAAAGATCGCGTAAGTTTCTTCTTACAATCGCGATCGTTTCTTATGCTGAATGACGATAGATCTCTTCCAACAAGATCGGACCAATTTTGCTTATGACGATATCTATCAAGATGTTGCCGATTTGATCAATTTTGCTTATGGAGAGATATTCATCTTCAAGTTATTGCGGATTTTTCCATAAAGACAAGATAAAGATATGATCAGTTTCTTCTAATGATCGTGATCGTTCTTACTACTGAATGATGATAGATCTCATGCAACACGACCTTACCAATTTTACGTATGGCAAGATATATCAAGATGTTACTGATTTGACGAAATTTGCTTATGAAGAGATAATTCATCTTCAGGTTGTTGCCGATTTTATTTTATGAAGACAAGCTAAAGATTTGATCAGTTTTCTTCTAATGATCATGGTCATGTTTTCTTTTCGTGACGAGATATTTCGTCCAACTAGAGCTGGTCAGTTTTGATAATGACAAGATACCTCTTCTAGACAACCTTTAGGAGGGGTAATGGTGTTTGTTACTTCTTTTGAACTGAAAGACTTGTTTCTTGTCAATTAACAAATTTGTCTGCATTAATTCATTAATTTGTTTACATGAATCATTATTAATTTATTTCAACATCCAAGGAATCCGTTAACTGCAAGTATATGACGGTAAATGAGATCAAAAGTACAGGACATGCAACATGCAAATGAAAACCGCAGTACCGATCGTAAGGGTTCTGTAGGCTGTGTTCCATTACGTCTAGTTTGTGACAATAATAAAAACATAAATTATATGTATGAGGAAAAGTCTCAGGTGTTTTCACTAAGAATATAAGGAACTAAACACTTAGCGAATTTTTATCTACATCTCTACTATAAAAGGTCTATTATTGGTTTTGAGCTGAAAGTCTTGTTTTTTTTTACAATTAAAAAAATATTCTATTTAAATTTATTAATTTTACATGTGAAACTTATACATAGTGTTGACTCCCATTAACGATTCCCCATGGCAGATCACAAAACACACAGTAGAAAAACGAAAATTAACAATGCTTTTTTGAAACGAAAATTCCATCAATAAACACAAATATTGCTCACATAAAATAGAAATGACTGAAGAAATAAAACTCACGATCGAAATATAATCTTAGATAAAATTTCCAATCTGTTCGCAAAAGTTAAAAATAAAACATTTCCTAAAAGTATTGTACTGCCAAATAAAACATTCAGAGTTTGTATAAACTATCGATCTTCCCACAAAATTGGCTATTGGTTAATTTTCAAATAGTTTTGCAGGAGAAAATTCTTGATATTATTCCAAGTATTGTTACAAGTTCCTGAATATTTCTCATTGTGTATGGTGGTACAATTTTTGTAAATGAATTATAAAGCATTTAAAACATATACAGTTCTGCATTTTTAGAAAAGACAGGCTTTACTACGATAGCAAAATTTGAACCGAGTTAAGTTTACAACATCCCCCCCCCAGAGTTTTAAAAGAAATATTTAAAAATCTATATACATCCTAAATTATCTTAAATATTTAATAATACATTTAGAAATTTCTAATGGAAACAATAAGAAATATATGTATTAATTTATTTGTTAGAATATCATTCCTATTTTAAACTGTTGTTCAAAAATATAGTGCTTATTTTTTGAACAATTTATTTCAATTGAACGAACCTAAATTATTAGTTCATTCAGCTAAATTAACTCGTCTAAAAACAAAACTGATTTTTCAAACTAATTTTACTGACCATTTAATGACATAATAGGTACAAAAATAAAATAATTTGAGAAATATATACGTCAAGGCACATACATCACTTAGTTTAAATTGATACTCGTATATTTAGTATACAAAAAATATAGGTATCGATACTTAATGTATCAAAATTTTCTGTTATAGGGGAAAAGGTTACTGATAGTTTGTTTTCTAATTTTTCCGTTTCGCTTAAGTGAGGTTTCTCCATTTCCAGAACTATTGTCGGAATCTACTGAAGCATTACGAAATAAAAAAAAAACCTTCAACATTTCAAATGGTTATAGAGAATTGAAATATTCCAATGAACTGGTGCTACTTTTAACCTAAATTATTAGTTCATTCAGCTAAATTAACTCGTCTAAAAACAAAACTGATTTTTCAAACTAATTTTACTGACCATTTAATGACATAATAGGTACAAAAATAAAATAATTTGAGAAATATATACGTCAAGGCACATACATCACTTAGTTTAAATTGATACTCGTATATTTAGTATACAAAAAATATAGGTATCGATACTTAATGTATCAAAATTTTCTGTTATAGGGGAAAAGGTTACTGATAGTTTGTTTTCTAATTTTTCCGTTTCGCTTAAGTGAGGTTTCTCCATTTCCAGAACTATTGTCGGAATCTACTGAAGCATTACGAAATAAAAAAAAAACCTTCAACATTTCAAATGGTTATAGAGAATTGAAATATTCCAATGAACTGGTGCTACTTTTAACCTAAATTATTAGTTCATTCAGCTAAATTAACTCGTCTAAAAATAAAACTGATTTTTCAAACTAATTTTACTGACCATTTAATGACATAATAGGTACAAAAATAAAATAATTTGAGAAATATATACGTCAAGGCACATACATCACTTAGTTTAAATTGATACTCGTATATTTAGTATACAAAAAATATAGGTATCGATACTTAATGTATCAAAATTTTCTGTTATAGGGGAAAAGGTTACTGATAGTTTGTTTTCTAATTTTTCCGTTTCGCTTAAGTGAGGTTTCTCCATTTCCAGAACTATTGTCGGAATCTACTGAAGCATTACGAAATAAAAAAAAAACCTTCAACATTTCAAATGGTTATAGAGAATTGAAATATTCCAATGAACTGGTGCTACTTTTAACCGTTGAAGTATGGTGAGACAAGAGCGCTTTTTTTATATTCATAAATACTCGTACTATTCTACTGTACAAGGGTGAAATCAATTGTTTCTATTCCGGACAATTGATCTATGCGTTTAGCGAATAATTTTTGCTTTTATACGTATAAATAAACGTGAAGTAGATTTTTTTAAATAAATAATTAACAGTTTACGTTTATATAATAGAGGCATAAATAACCAGAATCTAGGAAAACTAAGTTTCTTAACGCATCAAAGAACAAACATATTAATGTGATCCTTTCAATTAAATGATTTAATATTAAAATAGTACACAAGGCAATATAGCCTGATTCAATACGTTGCCTGATGTCTGTTGTTGTTGTTTCTCATGCTTACACTGGCAGACCAGAGGAGTGCAAGGCTCGTCGAAGACTGCAAGAGGCGACGGGGTGCGCCTTCCATGTTATTGAGCCCCATTGGGAGGAAGTCCGACATTGCTCGACATACATGACACATCCGTTTTACAGGAAGGCCCCTTTCATACATCCATTCACTCACACATATCGTAATTTAGATCCCAATCAGAGGCCGATAACCCCCTGATCAGGTACCCCCAGAGGTATTGATTTTGTATGGGAACATATGGGGACTTTGTGACTACGACCTATTTAACGTGCCCCAATCACCATTAGTGAACACGACGGTCTTTAGCCAGGTCGAAGCGTCGATCTCACAATCATTAGAATTGCAGACTCCACCGAGGTCAGAACCCACAACCCTTCGGATGCGAGCCTGACGCTCTACTGACTGAGCTACCGCGGCTCGCCAGATCTCTTCCATCAGGCAATGCATTCAGCTAAACCGAATGGTGTATACACTTTAAGATCCTACAAGGAATCTCCAAACCCTCTGATATTAACAATGACTTCTTATCCACCTTCATTTATGGACCATTGGACAGTTATTCATAGGACGATCAACAAAAGCCGATAGGTTCTCATTAACAGAGATCTTATGGTCGTGCTTTCCAATGAAGCATGTGGACATTTTGCAGAGGCTGTCTGCTAATGCTTACTGTGGGCCAAGGGTAGTCAATCTTTTGGCTTGACTGAGGCACATTAAGTGAAAGGGAATAGGTTTGAAAAACATATAAAATATAATATAGTAAATGAACACAAGTAACAAAATGTCCTTTATGTTTTATATTTTTTACTGTGGCATTATGAAAAATGGTAGCGTGAACATATAGGTAGGTAGTTTTTTTTTTAAAGACCCTAGGGATCCAGTCTTACCTGAAGGCTTAGAAACTGGTAGCCAGACCCCGGGGAGTAGGTAAATAGTTGAAATAATATCGTCCTGGAGTAGGTAGTTAGTTGAATTAATATCATACACAAGTAACAAAATGTCCTTCATGTTTTATATTTTTTACTGTAGCATTATGAAAAATGGTAACGTGAACGTATAGGTAATTGTTTTGTAACGACCCTCGGGATTCAGTCTCACCTGAAGGCTTAGAGACTGGTAGCCGGACCCCGGGGAGTAGGTAAATAGTTGAAATAATATCGTCCTGGAGTAGGTAGTTAGTTGAACTAATATCATCCTGGAGCAACACAAAGGGTTATTGGTGACGTTCTGGGATCAATTCAGAAGAAAAAGAATGTCCCTTAATTTTGAACAATGTTTAGATGACGAACTAAGTGGGATATTTTACCACTTTTTTGTGAAATTAATGTATCTATGTCTGATTTGATGGAAGTGATTGCATTTCCTTGTGAGTTCTTATGTTGATAATGAGAAAAGTTTCACTCATCATGTGTGCTTCATACTTGATGATAGCTATTCACCAAGTTATGTTCCGCCATAACGCGATGGCATGAATAAGTTGTGATTGTGAAGCGAGGGATATTGTTCTTTGCTAAGATAGATTTGTCATTTGACCACGGTTCAAAATCACAAGATGTTTTCAACTGATCTTTCCGTTTGGTATTGATTCCGGATCTTCACCAATAGTCAGTGTGCTTCCTCCAATACTTCATAAATTCAATTACCTACATTGGAAGATGGGTTTTCGAATTATGGAAATATCGCTAAGAATCACTTAATAATACTTGAAGCTTGCAACCTTGTTGGCGGTTATACTAGTTGTCCATAGTCAGATGTTAGATACTCCTGCAGGGTAGGCATTATCATGCTGAAAAATTATATTAGTGTAAACTTTAAGATACAGTAACAAGACAAGTCGCAGCACCTTACAGGCAAAATACTATTCATCAAATTAAAACTTGAAATGAAAATATGATGAAGTTAAAATTTAAGGCATATTTAAGCTCAAACTAAACGTTGGTACGTTAGTTTTACGTTAATATTTTAATGTCTAAGATTTTCAGCCATCCCAAATTTGTAATTAATTTAATTATTACTTAAAATAGTCAAAGTGCAAATAGCGCTCATTCTGTTGTCTCTAGAACATTCAATATTTTGTTTTAGATGTCCAGTTGACTCTTGTATTTTAAGTTCCTAATTATAATTTACACAACCACGACAGTTCCTTCCTAAATTTTAAAATGTATTGATATATATTTGGGACAACTTCTGGATGATCAGGAGTTGGTCAGTGTACTTTTTATACAACGTGGATCTATTGGACACTGTCAAGGTTACACCTTGATTAAGATTATTAGTAATAGGGGGAATTAAGGTAAGTGTACGCACCTAGTGTTTTTTTATTTATAAAAAGTAAAGTACTTAAGATATAGGCTTCAAAATTTTACACAATGTACTTTATTCAACTTTGAATCAATAAATCCAGGCTACATGATATTATATCTCATCATTTAAGTAAGAAAAATATAAAATAAAAAAAATGAAAATTGCGTACTCTTGCCCTACATGGAGGGTAAGAGTAGGGTGGCCAAGAGTACCACCGTATCTGTCTTAACAATAGTCGCATACAAAAGGCCCATTGCCTTCGTATACACTACAATCCTCGTGCCACCAATCTTTGCACAATCCACATTGAATCCAGGGCTGGGTTGAGCTCTGTGATGTTTGTTGGTGGTCATAAGAAAAGTCAATCCATTTTTTACGCTTTGTTTCTTTTTGGTTCGTTTTATATTTACCCTCTAACTTCATTTTCTGGGGATTTCTTAAGAATCTTTGTCTTTTTATTTTTTTCTTTATCTTCCAAAGGGGTTTAATAGGCGAATAAGTCATGATTTCAGACTTAAGTGCAGGCCGCTTTTTTTCTGGTTCACATTTTCGTTTTTCTTTTACTTTAGAAGCGGTAAAATTGAATGGATGCTAAAATTAATATTACTGCAGGTGGAATTTTTTGCAGGCCTAGGTGAAATCTGTTGCGAATTCTTGGCCTCCTCATTTTCTCTTGACTAAACCGCTGCTAAATGGCAGCATGTCACAGAAAGATACACACTAGTTACACCAACTTGTAGCTTATGACATATGCTTTAATCTGAAATAAGTTTATAAAAATTATTTCACTGTATATAATGACAAACACTTGTGTTCTATGATCGAAAAATTATATAGAACTTATAAGCTATCAACTAATAAGCTTCAATAATTATTACACTTCCCAATTTGTACAACTTCATTTAGTAAGATATATTTATTTTTATATTTCATAAGTGATAGATTGTAGCGGGAATGCCATACATAAAAGTACGGCGAGGATGTAGAAATCTTTCTAAATTAAAATATATAATTATAGTCCAATATTCATTTTATTAGTCCATTTTAAATTTTGTGTTCATTTGGAGTGATGTGTGTTAAACTCGCACGTGTTTATATATTTGTCTTAGAATTCTTTCAAATAATGTGTTTTCATGCGTACAAGTATTTTTGAAATACGTATAGAGATCTTACTGAAGTTTATAAAAATTAAGTAAATAAAACGGTCACAATGTAAAACATTTGTTGTTATTACTAATTCTAAATCTTTTAGATCGCTTGAGGAATTGTTGACAACAATGCTATTTAAATTTTTATTGTATCAATTCAGTCGTTAGAGATAACTATGGGTTACTTTCAAAAGTTTTCTTTTCAATCTTATTGAATTTTATGTATTGCATTATTGTTATTAACAACATATAGATTTATTTATAAGATAGAAGTGCATATTTATTTTATTTTATTTTGTTCTTATTTACATATTCATCGGAATACCTATCTTATTTCGAATTATGTAATCAACATACGAATACATTATTTAGGTAATAAAAATTTGTTAAAGTTTTGTAGAATGAATACTGAAGATTTCAACTAAAATTACTTATTTTATTACTATACCTTCCAGTGTTTGTAGTTAATTTTAGTTTTTCACACTCTTTTACGTAATGTATTTCGAATACAACGAAAGAGTACCTT
Organism: Metellina segmentata; assembly: GCA_947359465.1. Lineage (NCBI taxonomy): Eukaryota > Metazoa > Arthropoda > Arachnida > Araneae > Tetragnathidae > Metellina > Metellina segmentata. Next base: position 92,249,548 of record OX375879.1, read on the forward strand.
TTGAAAAGAATCAATGTACTTCAATTTCTTACAGAACCTATACAAAAACAGTGTAAGTAAAATAATCTATTGGTATTTTAAGAGCTCTTGATATTCTGTGTTGATTGGGTAATCGGTTATTTTTTATAATTTTAATTAGTCTTTTATTCGTCTTAGTACATAATGCATTTCAGATATAAATACTCTATGCAACGGATAGATATTGCTTAATTAAACAGAATGAGAAAACTTATTTGATTATGTTCCTTAAATCAGTAATTTGTGTTGATTAGATTTGATATATTAATATCTTTAATTTCCATTTTTCTTTCGTATTCTATTTCATTCTTATTTCGTTCTCATTCTGTTGTTCTTTCATTCACGTTCTATTAGTTGTTATTTCTTTCACGTTCTATTAACATCGTTTTCTTTCCACGTTCTATTATGTTCTTATTTATTTCTCCTTATATCATGTTCTTGTTTATTTCACCTTCTATCATGTTCTTATTTATTTCACATCTTATTATGTTATATTTCTTTCACGTTCTATCGTGTTCTTATTTATTTCACTTTCTATCGTGTTCTTATTTCTTTCGCGTTCTATCGTGTTCTTATTTCTTTCGCGTTCTATTAACTTATTTTTCTTTTCGCGATCTATTATGTCCTTATTTCTATCACGATATGTTTTATTCTTTTTCTTTCACGTTCTATTATTTTCTTATTTTGTTCACGTTGTACTATGTTATTATTTATTTCACCTTCTATCATGTTCTTATTTATTTCACACCTTATTATGCTATTTTCTTTTAAATTCTATCGTGTTCTTATTACTTTCGAGTTCTTTTATTTTAAGATTTATTTCACGTTCTATTTTCATAGTTTTGATTTATATCCGAAATACGTGAATATAATGTTAATATCTGAAACTTTGAAATAGAACGTGAAATAGAATGGAGTAGAACGTCAATACCTTACATACGACTATGTTACGGATAGAATCAATGTTACTTTTATTAATATCGATTGAATATTGAAGGACTTCATTAGAATTACTTATTTTACTTTTCACCAGAATTACCATTTTTACTCACTCAACATTTTGTGCTGATTAGAGAGTTCGGGAAATTGTAATTCTTACTCGTTTTGATACTTCTACTGAATAATATACTTCGGATACAACCTAAAACCATGCACAGGGAATCAATATTGCTTAAATTTGGACATATAATAGGACACAGTACATTCAAACACCACGTTTCATTCTTCCATTACGCAACCTTTTGTTGCTGTAGGTTCTGTACCACATTCGATAACACCCAAGAAAAAAAAAAGGCGGAACGGGCGAGTGTGAAAAATAGCGATGAGAGCGGAAACATATTTGATGACTACCGATACCCACCGTAAAGACGGATGCATCCGCGCTCATAAAGTGGTTCATTACAGGTCGACGGAGAACAAACGGCTTCGGAACGGGCGAGCGTTTTTAATTTTTATTTTCACCGCTTCTCACCCCTTTCGGCTCGGCTAATCCTGGGGTGGTGCGCCCTTTTTTGAAGCCAATTAGTCGTTCGTCGGGCGCTCCGGAATTAAATGGGTCGGACGTTAGCAGCTGCGGAAGGGAATTTGCGAATTTCCGCCGCCCGATCGATCGACTTTGCCGAGAGGAATTCATTCCCCCCGTTGAATCTCTCTCACTCTTTCTCCTCCCCTCTCTCTCTAACGCTTTCGTTTTGTAAGGTTTTGGTTTTGTTTTTTTCCATCGCCGGTTTTGTTCTAATGGCCTTCCACAGTCGTTTTATCCCTGCTTTTTCTTTCTTTTTTTTTCCGAGATAATTGTGTGAAAAATTATTATACATGTAATATTTTTGTCTAGTCTATTAACCGTGCAGGAAAACATGGCGTGTTGAATCTTATGTTCGTGTAGTTGGACTTCTGTAGAGTCAGGTTGACGTACATTCTAGATAGAGTTGGTGCAGAATTGTAGGAATTGAATCCTTGCAATGTTCAAAAAGTAAAACAGATTCTACTGTTAACGGTATTTACTTTTTAGAATGAACTCCGCAGTCGTTTTATCTCGGTTTTTTCTTTCTTTTTTTTTCCGAGATAATTGTGTGAAAAATTATTATACATGTAATATTTTTGTCTAGTCTATCAACCGTGCAGGAAAACATGGCGTGTTGAATCTTATGTTCGTGTAGTTGGACTTCTGTAGAGTCAGGGTTACGTACATTCTAGATAGAGTTGGTGCAGAATTGTAGGAATTGAATCCTTACAGAGTTGAAAGTAAAACAGTCTACTGTTAACCGTATTTACTTTTTAGAATGAACTCCGCAGTCGTTTTATTTCTGTTTTTTCTTTCTTTTTTTTCCGAGATAATTGTGTGAAAAATTATTATACATGTAATATTTTTGTCTAGTCTATTAACCGTGCAGGAAAACATGGCGTGTTGAATCTTATGTATCTATTATGTTAAATTTTTTTTTCATGTAATATTTTCGTCTTGTCTATTAACCGTGCTGAATCTTATATTCGTGTAGTTGGACTTCTGTAGAGTCAGGGTTACGTACATTCTAGATAGAGTTGGTGCAGAATTGTAGGAATTGAATCCTTACTGAGTTGAAAGTAAAACAATCTACTGTTAACCGTATTTACTTTTTATAATGAATTCCGCAGTCGTTTTATCCCTGCTTTTTCTTTCTAGTTTGTCGATGATAATTGTGTGAACAATTATTATACATCTAATATTTTTGTCTAGTCTATTAAAAGTGCAAGAAAACATGGTGTGTTGAATCTTATGTTCGTGTAGTTGGACTTCTGTAGAGTCAGGGGTTACGTACATTCTAGATACAGTTGGTGCAGAATTGCAGGAATTGAATCCTTGCATTGTTCAAAAAGTAAAACAGAGTCTACTGTTAACGGTCTTTACCTTTTTGAATGAATTCCACAGTAGTTTTATCCCTGCTTTTTCTTTCTTTCTTTTTCCGAGATAATTTTTTTCATGTAATATTTTTGTCTAGTCTATTAACCGTACTGACTCTTATGTTCGTGTAGTTGGACTTCTGAAGAATCAGGGTTAAGTACATATTCTAGATACAATTGGTGCAGAATTGTAGGAATTGAAACCTTACAGAGTTGAAAATAAAACAGAGTCTACTGTTAACCGTATTTACTTTTTAGAATGAATTCCGCAGTCGTTTAATCCCTGCTTTTTCTTTCTATTTTGTCGACGATAATTGTGTGAACAATTATTATACATCTAATATTTTTGTCTAGTCTATTAAAAGTGCAAGAAAACATGGTGTGTTGAATCTTATGTTCGTGTAGTTGGACTTCTGTAGAATCAGGGTTAAGTACATATTCTAGATACAATTGGTGCAGAATTGTAGGAATTGAAACCTTACAGAGTTGAAAATAAAACAGAGTCTACTGTTAACCGTATTTACTTTTTAAAATGAACTCCGCAGTCGTTTTATCCCTGCTTTTTCTTTCTATTTTGTCGACGATAATTGTGTGAACAATTATGATATATCTAATATAATCTAGTCTATAAAAATTGCAAGAAAACATGGTGTGTTGAATCTTATGTTCGTGAAATTGGACTTCTGTAGAGTCAGGGTTACGTACATTCGAGATCGAGTTGGTCCAGAATTGTAGGAATTTAATCCTTACATAGTTGAAAGTAAAACAGAGTCTACTGTTAATAGTATTTAATTTTTAGAATACGTTCGTCTAGTTGGAGGCTGTTCATTTTGTGCTGTAGTACTGGTAAAGCGATATATTCTGCGAATTTAAAAAGTACTTGGTAGAAGAGTTAAAAGTAGAACAGTCTTCACGGTTTAGCATTTTTAATTTTAAGAATACGTTTGTCCAGTATGACTATGTAGAATTTGAACTGTTGTACTGCTAGAGAGAGAGAGAGAGAGAGAGAGAGAGTGTAAATTACGCTGAGAAAGTACTAAAAGATTGGGATAAGTGTGTGAAAAATTATTATACATGTAATATTACTGTCTTGTTTTTTAATTTGCAGGAAAACGACGTGTTGAATCTTATGTTGGTGTAGTTGCACTGCTCAGTTGGATAATAGAATGTACAGTTTGGACGGAATTGAACATAATTGTAAGTATTGGAATTCTTACAGAGTTGGAAGTGAAACTGCACCTACTGTTTAACGTATTTAATTTTTATAATACGTTCGTTCAGTTCGGGGTAGTCATGTTTGTGCTGTTTTACTGCTTAGGTGAAATAGGATGTGAATATACAATGTACTCAAATATTCGAGTTCCACTAAATCCTACTATTCACCCTAGTTAAATTCTGGTATGCTTTTTCCTAGTCTATTTGTAGCTGACCTTATAGAGGTACGTAGATCTAGGATTTTCTTTCTTTCAATTGAATTTCTCTAACTCTTTGGTTTTGTAAGGTTTCATTTTTTCTATCGTTTGTTTTGCTAGGATCACTTTCCACCATCGTATTATTCTTGCTTTTAGCTTGCTTTATTCGAGATGATTGTGTGAAAATCGTTATACCACATGGAATATATTTGGGTAGTCTAATAACCTTGCAGGAAAATAAATATTTTTTAAAAGCTTTGTTTAAGGGGCACAATGTTAAAATTATACTAAATTCACTTAGTATTAAATGTTTCGGATCTCTTAGCAGTAACTTTTACAATTTTATAGTTCGCTACGCCTAGTTAAGTAGTAATGTTTTTTACCTTCACCTGGTTAATTTAGCTTGATCATTGTAATCCTACAACGGTGGGTTTGTGAATAACTCAGCGTTTACCTGGTGGTTGGTTTCAATTTACAGGTGTTGGGTTCACTTTCCACTTCACCATGCATCCATTCGTTCCAGACCCAACCCACCCATTTTATAGAGTCTACACGTTCATTCTCGACAAAAAACATCTACGCCTAACTCGGGATTCGAACGAGGGATCTTTTGATTCAAAAGTTAACACTATGACCACTAGAACGATTGGTCAGCAGTGAAGGAAGAATATAAAACATGAAGGGTAATTCCGCATACTTTTTACAAACAGAAAACTTAAGTGGATTAACATTTGTATAACTGGCCTGCATGTCAAATGTAGCAGTGAAGGATGATTATAAAGCATGAAGGATAATTCCAAATACATTTTGCAAACAGGAAAATTAAGTGGATAAATATTGATATGGTTGACCGTGATGTCTAATTGATTTTCGCAAAATATGTATAAATTCACATTAAATGATATTTTAAAAAATCATAGTAATTAAAATCAATTAAAGGTATCCTTGAAACCTACTGCAAAGACACAAAAAAAATCTGTTCCAGAAGGAATCTCTCACCAGGTGATCCAAAACAGTTATTGTCTTTTAAAAAACCTTTGTAAGGTTTTCAAAAACAACCTTGAAAATCACCGACAATAAAAGGTTTATTTAAAAAAAAATTAGCATCAGCAAAATTGTTTTTCTTTTCTTCTAATTTTAACTTTACAAAGAATTACATTCTTAGCTAGGTGCTTCCATTTGTAACAGTTAACCATCAACTATAAATAAAACTGCAATTTACAAAGAATTACATTCTTAACTAGGTGCATCCATTTATAATAATTAACCATCAATTATAAATAAAATAAAAATACAATCACCCTAGAAAAATAATAACCGGTTCATCTGTTAAGTTAGTTTCTTCATAATTTACTTTATTTATAAAGGAGGAATACATCTTGTAAGGTGTGTTTTCAAGGTTATCAAAGTAATTATTTATTGATTCAGTGGAAACGGCTGCTCTGGAGTGCTTAATATTTTTGCAGAATCAAGAAGCAAGTTTATTTTTATGCATGAGAAAAAGTTAATATCCAGATTCCAGGCATATTATCTTTAAATTGATGAATGTTTTTGCCTTGTCTATCAAGGAATTATGACTACAAGTCGAAGATCTTAGGAGTCTCAAGGGGGTAATGGGATAACATAGGAGTTCCAATCCCCATTCCCCCAAACGATGATCCGTTGCATTATAAGATCGTTAGGCCCGGTGCACATATCCGGTTTTTCAACATGCGGCGCCGCTGCGGCAACGCAAGTGCGGTCTGATATACATTAGATTCAATGGAGCAATGCACACATGCCTCCGGCGCCGCTGTGGCGACGCACGTCCAACCTGCGTGCCGCAGTTCCCTATGGCAACTATTTGTACCGCAGTTCCCTATGGCACCGCAGCTCGCCGCACATGCATCTCCGTTCTGAAGTACCTTGTTTTCATAAATAAATGGAATATAAATAATAATTAATAAATGGTTATATCCAGTAACGTTCTATTTTGTTCCAAAATATTATTTTCTTACACCAAGTAAGCGAAATAAACACGTTTTCTACGATAGAATATCTATCGCATATGGCGCGAAAAGAGTACTTGCGTCATTTCACGGTTATGTGTGTATAGTTGGGCTTCAGTACCGCAGCGGCGCCGCACGTTGAAAAACTGGATGTGTGCACCTTCCTTCCTTCGAATGGAAGCAGACCCCTCCGTACCGAGTTACTGAAAACCCACAGCGGATTAGCCGAAGCTAGGGAAATCCTCTAATGAGAAAATTTAGAAGTGGGCCTAGTGACGCGCCGTCCGAAAAACCCTTATCTGCCCAGGATGAACACGATAGGGCGTGGACGTGGTCGACCCCGGAATGTGTGCGCTGAAGATATGTGGTCCGGCTCAATGATATCAGTCAACCTTAGGTCCGTTTTGAGCCGGAAAAGTTTTCTTCATAGATTCGTGCCGAGGGGAGTCAGAGGCGCACACCCAGGCATCTCCTAGGAACCTATCGGCATTCCTGAGTAGCCCAACGGAACAGCAGGCTGCCCCAACATCCTGTTTATCCGGTACCGTGGGCAACCGATACCATCATCTATGGAGTCTTGCAGACCCTTGCCGTCCGCCAGATAGCCTTCTTTCGTTAGTGTTCAGGTATTAGCCTAGGGCAGCCAGGGAGTGGTCCCGACACCGCTAGTTTCCGTGTGGCACCTAAGGAGGTTCCTGTCGCTACTTGATCGCAGGAACAGCGGCATCGCCTTGTGCCAGTTCCTACGACCCAAACCGATAGCCTGCTGGCTAGAGCGGCTTTGCCACTTAGAGACTGACATATTCCTCCTACACGGATAGACCCATGATCTTCGGAGTTATGGAGTCCCCTTGCAACTCCAGAAAGAGCCGCGGTCCGAGTGGTGGGGGCCATCACTCTTCATTCCTTGGAACCAACACGCGTTCACTTAGGGACCCCAAGCATTGGCATTATCGCGACTCAACGCGGTCTGGCCGCCTTGACTTCGTACCTTCGTAGGTCTTTTGAATACCGATTGTGGCGATACAATATGGACGGGTTGATGTACTTTTCCGCAACTTTCTTACTATGACACATTCCTTCATTTGGGGAAGCGGTGCCCCGGTTTGAAGAGCAACGGATTAGCGACCAGAGAATTGCGAGTTCCAATTAACATTATATTTTCTCGTCTTTGAATTCTAAAATGTAACCAAATGCTCAAAAGCATTAAATTGAAAATTGAATACACGATTATTAGTATCTAATTTATTTCTACGTAAAATAAAAATTAATAAATTGTAGTTTTACTCTTAGATACGACTTACTGTTTCTCAATAATATTATATCATTTGAGAAATTTTAGTTGATGTGGCTATTTTCTAAAATTGAAATAAATTTTGTTTAATCAAAAAGTGTAACTGACTTAGATTATTAAAGGACCCTTTTCACTGCCCTATTGCTATTTTAAATTACTAATTTATAAACAGGTGTGAAAGTTAATTCAGCGTACTTATGTAGTTGAAGAAAATAATCACTATGTTAAGTTTATTATTATTTCTCGCAAAAAAAAAGATAATACTTTAATATTACCTCAAATTTTATGTTTCAAAAAATAAAAATATTTTAAATAAATTCTTAAATTTTATTTAAAGTCAAATCTATTCAACATTTAGATTGGAATTTGAATCCCTATAGTTTGTATTTAGTGTATTTTTATTTGAAATAGAATTAATAGGACAACTTTGAAGTACGTGTTTACCAATACGATTATATCATTTGAGAAGTTTTACTTACTGAGTGTGTATTAAACTTTTAAATAATTTTATTCAATTAATATGAATAATTGACTTCGATTTATATGTATTATATCACTGCCTCATTGTCAATTAAATTTCCTAATTTCTAAAGAGGTCTTAAAAGGAATCCAACACACATGAATCTGGAAGTAAATAACATGTTTAAGTTTATTGCTCTCGTTCCTCAATACGATACACTTCAATACCATCTCGAATTCTAATCTTGTAATTCTAATCTTCAAAAGAATCAAAATAAAGTTTAATGAAATACTCAAGAGTATTTAGTGTTTAGATTGGCATTTGAGAGCACTATTATTCTATTATTTGTAATTAGCTTATGTATATTCAAAAAGGAAAAAAGAAGTATATATTCTTAGAAATGACAGTTCAAATCACTACTTGTTTATCAATAATAGTATATCATTTGCAAAACTTTTAATCACCATTTGAAAAATGAAACCAATTTTATTTAATTAAAATGAATTATTGACCTCGATCCTAAGTATTCTGCCATATTGTCATTGAAATTGGCTAATTTCTAAAAACGTCTTAAAGAGAAACGAACACACACATGGAATTGGGAGAAAATAATCTGTTTAAGTTTATTGTTCTGCTTTCACACAATCATTCTTCAATATCATCTCGAATTCTAATCTCATAAACGATGAAAACAATTCGGAAGGATTTACCTTTCAGCATCCGTTGCAGGATTTCGCAGCATACTTTTCTTAGCTTGCATAAATTATCAATGCGTTTTGACAGGAACAGAAATCCCAAAACTAAAAATAGTCCTTCTGCCGCTAAAAGCAGAAATTGCAAGTAATGTATCGATCTAAATTATTAATAACGAAAGCCAAATTCTCACCACAGGAAACTCTCTTTTCAATTTATTATTTCAAATCTTTCATGTCTGAAGATTATTTCCGAGCTTCTATTTAGTACGTACAAAGAATGACTATCTAGTTTTAAGTTACTTATTAAATTGGTTCTGCTGGGATGTTAACAGTGATATTTAAAAAAGAATTTGTGATATTGCTATTTGTAAAATTTGATAAATTTCCACCTGTAATAAAATATCTTTTAAAAGCGGTAAGTGCATTTTCAAACGATTTGCCTCGGTTGTAAGAACTGGAATTGTATATTAAGGGATTCGAAGTTATGTATTTTTAGAAAATATAAAATTTTAAGTTACCTAAAGTCGCAATGTAAAATATCGGACATTCTTGATTACATTTCATCATTTATATTAATTCAGAATACACTTTTGTAACAAGTAACATATTATTTGAAAATCCAGATAGTATTATTAGCTATTTGTACTGTACATTTTTCATACCATACACTTAGAAAATTAGACAGGCAAATTAAGCCATTCATAATTGAAAACTTTCTTCCGAAAATCCTAGATTTAGAATGTTTAGAATGTTGCCGTTATATAAGGGTTTAGTAAGACCACATCTAGAATATGCTGTACAATTCTGGGCTCCATATATGAGAAAGGACATATAATCAATTGAAAGGGTTCAGCACAGAGCTACAAAAATAATAAAGGGGGTAGCAAATTTCGACTATAATGAACGTTTAAGTAAGCTAAACATGTATACACTGCAAAGAAGAAGAAGGAGGGGGGATTTGATTCAGCTTTTCATGTTTGTAAAACAAGGGGACACAGAGGGCTTAAATTTCAATAGGGATAACAGAACAAGGGGTCATGGGTATAAATTGAATAAGACACATTTTAATCGGGATTTAAGGAAAAACTACTATTTTAATAGGGTAATAGACAGTTGGAATGCGTTGCCAGAAAATATAGTTAATTCAAAGGGAGTGTACGAATTTAAGATACAATCGGATAGTCAGTGGGAATTGGGGAATTCATAAACAAAGGACCAGCCTTGTTGGGCTCGAGCCTGTAGCTGGTCGTCAATATTTGTATTTGTATTTGTATAAACTTAAGAACACCCGTGTTTTCATACGCTGAAGTTTGTAAAAAAAGGCTCTACTTGAGAAGGTTGCCAATTACAACAACAACATTTTGTAATACTTTGTTCCTAGTGTTTTCCAATTTTGATCCATACAATTAATGACAGATGATATCACCGGCACCATACCTAAACGACGAACTGTTTTGTAAGCTCTCGCATCAATTCATTAAAATTTGTTTTGCAATAGAACAGACACAAATTTTCAAATTCGTATTCCAAGCAACCTAAATTGATTAAGAAACTTTTACCAAACCAGTATTTTCTTTATAGAGTTAACTCGTCAAACATTTTTTCTCAAAAAAGCGATTTTGTAGATTCGTGCCTTTGTTAGGATGCCGACGGTATGTTTACAGTTTTATTCAGAAGAAATATGTGTTTGCACATTTCCTTCAAAAAATTATGGTTCGAATCCGGGTTAGTGCATGGATGTTTGCAAGCGTATGGTGTAGAGGCGGCTGGTGCACCTTAAATCTGTCGTGGCCGAAAGTCGTGACGTAGGGTTGGAGTGGAAGTTTGGAGAGTGGGGTACCAGCTCAGGTGTTGCCTCGTCATCTGACCATGGTTCAAAATTATTTGGTGTTGTCCTTGGATCTTTCTCTTAAAGGATTGATCCCGGACCGTCATCAATAGCCCGTTGTGTTGCTCTAGTACGACGTTAAATAAAATTACCTTACCTTCAAAAAATTATAAATTAACTTCTGTATGTTTACGCAGAGAATTATTTCCATCATTAAGGGAGACCCGTAAGGAAAAACTCAAAATTCTTGTTATTCATTTCACAAAACCAATTTTTTTAGTGATAATCAAGCATATATTTTAAATCAATAATCAATAAAAAAATTAGTTTTCATTTGTAATTATATTTTATATTACGGTTTTAATGTTTTTTTTTTAAAGCCGAAATACACACTTTTCATACAACCTACTCCTCTGTCGATTTTGAATATTTTTGTATGAAATAAATTTCTACAATATCGTTGTAGTATATGCAAAAGACCCAGGAAAGATTTTCTAAAATTTATTTACGAGTTTCCATACAAAAAATATATTTTACTCATTTTACGTTACATTTTTATAAAAATTTACAATTTTTTATGTTTATTAAATTTTATAAAATTTTCTGAACTATTCATTAGAAAAAGCTCTCCGAGTGTATGCTAAACAGTTATTCAAGATCTAAAAAATTTAAACAGTTTAACTCTAAGTGCATAGATTAAAAAGCTATAGTACTTTGAACTTTGGCAAAATTTCAAAGAACTGATTTTGAGATAATCGCATTTTAAATACAAAATATAACAGGAATTAACGAAAACAAGCAAATACTATTTTTTAGCAATTTCTACTGCATTAAGACTCTTATCAAAACAAGAGTTTTTACCGTAAACTCGTATATATTTTTTTAAGCCAGTTTTACGTCTGACGACAACTGAGTGATTCGTGATAATTCACTGAAACATTATACATTTCATGTTTAATGAACTTAAAAAAAAATATTTTATTGGATTAGTACAATTTTAAAATTAACCAACACTATATAAACTATACTACCTTCTTTTTTCTACAGCTATTTTTTTCTGTAAACGAGCCTTTTTTGTAGTGATACGCATGCGACGAAATTTAGCGCTATTTTTTCAATGTGTTTCCTTCAATGGCGTCACCACATTTTTTGCATGAGGACCTGGATTTTGTCATTTAGCTATCGCCGATTCATAAAAAAATCAAGAGTCTACACCTTAAGTGTATTTAAAATGTTTAATAATCATCGGTAGATATAATATGATATAATGTTGCATAAATTGGAGGTTTTCATGGAAACTGAAGCCAATTGTTGGCTGTCGATTATGTAGTTGGAAGGTCAAATTAAAGTTAAAAAGCAGCTCGTAACAATTTCCTTCGACTTTGAAATTTTGTCCATTTGTTCTTGAATACCTGATGAATCGTTCTATCCAACAAACCAAATAACACTTTTTGAAAATTGTTTTTCAAAATTTGGGTTTTGGGTCTCCCTTAAGTCTATAACCCTTCTGTGGATATAGAAATGGGCTTTATTTCAATTCTCATAGAAGCTTGGTGTATGTTCCAACCCCAGATTAGAACCCTTTGCCCACTCCACAAAGTTGGCTTCCGCGGAGTGATGCCGTTATAAACGCGCGTTACGCCAACTCCATAAAAGTATTGCTCCGCGGAACAATACTGATATGAGCGCACGCCGGAAAGTGGCAGACTACTTTCGAATAACTTTAATTTCAAGTCAAGCTTTCCTGCAGATTTCACTACACGAGAACGATAGAGAAGGAAACCCCAAAGATCTTTTACGATATGCAAGAATTGATAAGCCTCATCAGTTTACCATTGGACAAATAGACAACTAAACAACCTAAGCAGAAAGAAATTTGGCGCAACTATAATGTGGAGTTCAAAACTCAGACTCAGGTTTTCGGTGACCACTGGAACACAGAGCAAGACTCGTTCCATTCAAAAATTACCAATGACGTACCTTTGGACGCCGGACCTGTTACTAAACGTCTGCTTCTACGAACAATCTCAAAATTTTACGACCCCTTAGGTCTGTTTGCTTCAGTTTCGGTTACAAAAAATATTCTTTTTCAAGATACATGGCTCAGTGGAGTTCAGTGGGACGAACTGTTGCCTCCAGCTATCGCCAAACAGTGGAGTACATGGATCACAGAATTACCCTTGCTAGATGTAATTAGTATTTCACGATGTATTGGAGTTACCTCATCTGATGCCACAGTTCACGTTTTCTGTGATGCTTCGGAAAAAGTTTACGGAGCAGCATTGTACACACATTTTTCAGTAAACAACACTACAGAAGTACTTTTAGTTTGTAGCCGTAATATACATATGCCTCTAAAACGAGTAACCCTTCAGCGCCTTGAGCTTTTAGCGGCTCTCCTTGGAGCCCGATTACTTCACTACGTTTGCACTGAAGCTCTACTTGATTCCAGTAAGACAATTTTATGGAGCGACTCAATGGTGACCTTAAGTTAGATTCGAGGGAATCCAAACCGTTGTAAGACATTCGTTTGCAATCTTACAACAGAAATACAGCAGTATACCACTCCTGCACAATGGAGGTATTGTCCTGGTCCAGACAATCCAGCCAACCACCTTTCTAGAGGAGTTACATCTAGTAAACTCCCGACACTATCCAATTGAGGGAGCGGTCCGAAGTGGTTTATTTTGTCAAGTACAAACTGGACACAAACCGAAAACAATAACGGATTCAACGTGAAGCTCGAAAACCTCAGACGCAAACTCTTTGCACCACTGCATTTCAACCAGTATTGGAAATTGAACGTTTTAGTTCATACATGAAGCTTCTCCGAGTAACAGCCTGGATATTTTGTTTTCTACGAAATTGTCGTTCTAAACAACACTCGAATTCTGATTTAACTTCAGATGAAATATCAGAATTGAAAACCTATTGGATCAAATCAGTGTAAAAACTGTGCTTTTCATGTGAAATGGAAGCGCTAAAAAGTGAATTACCTCTCCCGACACAATCCAAAATTGCGCGTTTTAACCCATTTGGGTACAGCTACACTCTACGTTTATGAGTGATGGCAACGGCTTGGCGATTTTTTTTGGCGCACTTCTAGTAGCGAGTTACGATAAATTAAGGCAACCCATCTTTCGTTGCTGTTGTTGTGGTTTTCACGGCAACCTCGGCAAACGGAAACTTTCAATTTTCATTTTGAATATTCTAGAAAGTTCTTCCAAAATCCGTTAAAATCGTTTGATTTCATTGATTCGTTTGAAATGTTTTCTTTCCTCCCATTGGTTATTTTGTTTTCAAAATATCCTTTTATTGCATTGGTCCTTTAAAATCGTTTTCTGTGATACCATTGGCCCATTTATTTGTATTTTGACTGTTGTGGAATTTTTATTTTGTTATAATAGTTTTTTTTTTTTCACGACAGGATAAGAGTTTTGTTTTTTTGACCATTTTCGTTTTCATTATTATTTTACGAGAGAATTCTGACGTTATCAGGTATTATTTCTTACTTTTTTTCTTTTGTAAATCTTTTTCTTTTTCAATATGCTCACTGTATTTAGTGTAATTGATAAGTTTCAGGGTATTCTTACCATTCGTAGCTTAGTTTCTCTGCTGGTTCACAAATGTGTTTTGATATGTGATTAAGCTTACTACTTTTTGTGAAATTTTTTTTTTAATATACTTTTTAAAACGTTTTGAAATGTGCTTAAAAAAGTGTGTTGTAAAAAGAAAAAAAAATTGTGACAGGAAAAGAGTTAAGAAATAATTCTTTCCTTGGCGACTTTAGAAGTGCGCCAAAAAAAATCGCCAAGCCGTTGCCATCAGTTATAAACGTAGAGTGTAGCTGTACCCCCATTTGTGAATAACACTTTGATACGGGAGGAAGACTCCAGTTTGCTAGCCTAACTTCGGATGAAAAACACCTTATACTACTTGAAGAAAATCATCCATTTGTTAATAAATTTCACGCACATATGACTACATCATCTAGGTGTTCGAATTGTTTTGTCCGAACTGCGAACAACGTTTTGGATAATTCGAGGGCAAGAAGACATCAAGAAAGTTCTGAACAAGTGTTTACCCAGCAAAATGCTGCGATCGATGAGCGACAATCCCATTGAAGCGACACTTCCAGCGGATAGACTCAAACCCAGCAAGCCTTTTACCATCACGGGTAGAGACTTTGCTGTACCCTTGTTTGTCCAGAACTCCAAGCCAACGAATACAGCCTATATTTCCCTTTCCATGTGTGGGACAACTCGAGATTTACACATAGAACTAGTTTCAGATCTGTTAACCGACAAATTTCTTATGGCTTTTAACGTTTCATTGGTCGACTTGGGACACCTCACACTATTTACACGGATAACGCCACCACTTTCCACGCCGCTAGCCAAGAGCTGACTTTCCTGTGGAACACTTTGGCCTCAACAGAAGTTGAACAGTTTTACGCCGAACATGAAATAAAGTGGAAGTTTATCGTACCACGTGCGGCTTGATGGGGAGGATGGTGGGATAAGCTCGTGGGACTCACAAAGCAGTGTCTTCGAAAATCACTTGGACGATCCTTCCTAGATGAAGAAAGTCTTTCTACTGCCTTGGTTGGAGTAGAAAGCCGCTTTAAACTGTCGACCAATTGCGTACGAAGATGAGAGTGTGAGAACACTAAACCCAGCTCATTTCCTCACGGGAAATCGACTGACAGCCTTACTTGCACCTACAAACAGCAACTACAACTCTCTAGTACGCATGTACAAACATCACGAAACGATTTTGGAGGTTTTTTTTTTTTTTGGAAAAGATGGTCCAAGGTCTATTTAATGCAATTGCGAACTCACCATCAAGTATGAAACCCAAATAGACGTTCCAGAATCAGCAAGAGAGAACTGGTGTTGTTACAAGAAGAGGTAAGACCTCGCCACATGTTTAAAAGGGGAATTGTGGAGAATCTAATTGAGTGTCGAGTTGGACAGGTTCGATCTTGTATTTTACGCGTGTTCGATCTTGTATTTTACGCGACTACTAACACGACCTGTTCAACTGGTCATTCCTCTCGAGATCGGCTGTGACCAGGCTGGGGATGATGTTCCAACCACAGATTAGAAATCTTTGCCCACTCCACAAAGTTGGCTTCCACGGAGTGATGCCGTTATAAACGCGCGTTGCGCCAACTCCATAAAGGTATTGCTCCGCGGAACAATACTGATATGAGCGCACGCCGGAAAGTGGCAGACGACTTTCGAATCTATATATATAATTCTCTTACGTGGCACGCAAAAAAGACGTTATTTGTAATCGCGTTTTGGCAACACTGTACGATTGTTTGTTTATCGCGAAGTCTCGCGCATCGATTGAATTTATAGCGTTATCGGATGAAATTTTATTGAAAAAAAAAAGGAAATTTTAATGAGCTGTTGCAGTTAGTTTATAATATAAATCAAAGAACGCGGAGGATCTTTTCAGGGCTATTTAAAAAACGGTCCTTTTCAGGGCCAACAATTATAGTTCAACAAGACGCTTGCACTACAACTTTCGGCAACAAACTCAATGAAAAAGTGTGGGTCGTTTGAGTGCTAGGAAAATGTACACACAAACAACATGCTGGGTATTCAATTTCCAAAGCAACGCTCACATTTCGAGTCAAAATTTGCACAAAGTTTTCATTTGAATTCTGATTTTAGAGATACTGTATATATTTTTTCTGTAATACAGCAAATTAAGATTTGAAAAACATTTTTTTGGTAACATATTTTGTAAATAATCCCTTCTGCTAGGACACATGTCTTCATTGAGGCGAGCGAAGCGAGCATAGGTTCACGCAGCGAACCAATGAGGATTGCGAAGCAATCCTCCGGGGGTTGGCGAACGTTAGCGAACAGGGGGCAGGCCCCCTAGTCTATATATATAATTCTCTTACGTGGCACGCAAAAAAGACGTTATTTGTAATCGCGTTTTGGCAACACTGTACGATTGTTTGTTTATCGCGAAGTCTCGCGCATCGATTGAATTTATAGCGTTATCGGATGAAATTTTATTGAAAAAAAAAAGGAAATTTTAATGAGCTGTTGCAGTTAGTTTATAATAGAAATCAAAGAACGCGGAGGATCTTTTCAGGGCTATTTAAAAAACGGTCCTTTTCAGGGCCAACAATTATAGTTCAACAAGACGCTTGCACTACAACTTTCGGCAACAAACTCAATGAAAAAGTGTGGGTCGTTTGAGTGCTAGGAAAATGTACACACAAACAACATGCTGGGTATTCAATTTCCAAAGCAACGCTCACATTTCGAGTCAAAATTTGCACAAAGTTTTCATTTGAATTCTGATTTTAGAGATACTGTATATATTTTTTCTGTAATACAGCAAATTAAGATTTGAAAAACATTTTTTTGGTAACATATTTTGTAAATAATCCCTTCTGCTAGGACACATGTCTTCATTGAGGCGAGCGA